>JAUMHF010000021.1:11747601-11851607 GCA_032359275.1 Microctenopoma steveboyesi
GCTATCAGAAGTCAGGAAGACATGAAGGAGCAGGTCGCCATGGTGGAGCGTAGGAACAGCCTGATGCTGGCTGAGATTGAGGAGCTGAGAGTTGCACTGGAGCAAACAGACAGAAGTCGTAAAATAGCCGAACAGGAGCTGGTTGATGCCAGCGAGCGCGTAGGACTTCTGCACTCTCAAGTAAAATATGATTTATTGGGAACAATGTGGGAACAACACATCTTAAATTGAAAAATAATAATGATAAATAATCAAAAACAATTTTTGCTCAGAATACTAGCCTCATCAACACCAAGAAGAAGCTTGAGGCTGACTTTATTCAGGTTCAAGGTGAAGTCGAAGACGCTGTCCAGGAAGCAAGAAATGCTGAAGAAAAGGCCAAGAAGGCCATCACTGATGTGAGTCATCCTGATGTTTTTCTAACAGAAAAAATAACTCTCTCGCAGGTGAATTAATACATATTCCGCAAAATATCAGGCTGCCATGATGGCAGAGGAGTTGAAGAAAGAGCAGGACACAAGTGCTCATTTGGAGAGGATGAAGAAGAACCTGGAGGTGACAGTAAAAGACCTGCAGCACCGTCTGGATGAAGCTGAGAATCTGGCCATGAAGGGTGGAAAGAAGCAGCTTCAGAAACTGGAGGCTAGGGTAAGTATCACAAGGACCAAACTATTCAGATATAGTGCAAGTTAGACCAACATTTCACATTTTAAAGCTGCTAGTTTTTACTTCATTCAAGGTTCGTGAATTAGAGGCTGAGGTAGATGCAGAACAGAAGCGTGGTGCTGATGCTATAAAGGGAGTGCGGAAGTATGAGAGACGAGTGAAGGAGCTCACATACCAGGTGAAGTGCCTACTATCAATTGTATTAATACCATTTGCAGTAAATAGAACAGTAGGCTTATGTTTGATTATGTGTTTATTACAATGCTCTATCATTTCTGATTCACAATAGACTGAAGAGGACAAGAAGAATATTGCTAGACTTCAGGATTTGGTTGACAAGCTGCAGCTCAAAGTGAAATCCTACAAACGACAGGCTGAAGAGGCTGTGAGTACACTTAATTTTTGTAACGCACATATTAATAAAATGTCACTTACTTTATATGTTTTGATTTAATTGTGGATATTTTACAGGAGGAGCAGGCCAATACCCACCTGTCAAGGTACAGGAAAGTGCAGCACGAGATGGAGGAGGCTCAGGAGCGAGCTGACATCGCTGAGTCTCAGGTCAACAAGCTGAGAGCAAAGAGTCGGGAAATTGTCAAGGTAAAACATAACTATTGAATATTTTAAAAGTTTGCAGAAATGGTTATTTAAATTTTCTGGCCATGTTTTACATCTAGTTGTTTTGTCATTTTAGGCTAAAGAGGCCGAGGAGTGAAGAAGAAATCAAGATTATACAGTAACAATGAGTCATATAATATGAGGGCCTTGTTACTAGTTCACCTCAGTAGGTTAAGCATGTAAAGCATGCTGTGACACCCTATGTCATTAAAGATAGTTCATTGCATCATTTTGTGCCTGTCCCTTCATTTTTGAAATATTTAATAACTGGACATTTAATAAATCTGTGTTCTTAGATTGCAGTTCGTTTAAAAAGTAAAATAAAGATGAACTAGTAGCTTATAATATCAACAGCGACAGTGTAAGACAGACCTACATGACAATATTCAAAATGGTTGAAGTACACTGATTTAACTGAATACTCATCCAATAAATATCTATGGAAGAATAAAATATTGAACCTGTTCACTTACCTTCTCACAATGTCGTTGTTAGACGCTAGCTAAAGTTAGCTTACCAGTGTAATGTTAAGGCTGGGTAGAGGTTTAATAACATACACCTTTGGGGATGTTTGCTACGTGAGAGCATGAAACAAAATGTTTTGTTTAGTAAGGTCACAATTACTATTTCTTTTGGCTCTAGAACAATTATTGTTTTAACCCTTTTAAATAATGTTAGGCTAAACGCCATGTAGCTCAGTTGCTGTCCTCTAACTGGGGTTAGCAGGGCTCTTAAGTGCCACGCACTGGACATGACATTCACGCTATACAGTCTTTTGTCATGCACTCCCGCCACACATTGTATTTTTCACACCGAAAAATAATTTGTAAGCTAACCTTTCGCAGCAGGTTAGCTTACAAATTACGAAATCACCCAAATCACCTCACTACGAAACAAGCGCGTCTCCGCTGGAGTCCCGGATCCCGCCACTTTCCAGTCAATAAAAGAGGAGAAAGGGCCCACGCATTAGCCAATCAAAAAATAGCAGTATTGTATCTGGGTAAAAATGTAACCCATGTGATTATGCTACTTCTAACGTAATCTTCCGTTGACTTCAAGCACACAGTAAGTCATCTTCTGTTTTAATGGTACAACAAATTCACAACTTGTTTGACACAAGCGCCACACAGTGCCAAAGGTTTTACAGCCTGTTCACTGACTAGACCTGTTCAAAACAAGTAGTTTAGGATATTTTTGAGCCATGGCACATATTTCACCTTTCTAATACCATTTCTTGAAATTTAATGAAAATGTGGTTGCAGAACCGTTATGAAGACGTTTCCAGGTGGTTTGTGCATGTGTAGAAAATTAATATCTGTGAAGGTTTTCAGTCATGCAGGTCATGGTTATCTCAAAAAGATTTATCCAAAGCAACTGGACTTTTTGGTTTCTTGACGATGTTTCACCTTCTGTTGCAGAGGGATTTCTCAAGTCTGACTGACTGGTGTGAGCAGCAGGTTTAAACCCCCAGTGGAACCCTCAGGTTGGTGATTGGTGGTCACCTGTGGGTTTTCCTCCCCTCTGGCTTTAATGTGACCACCTTAGCCACAGTGTGAACTTTTGTGGAACTTCCTGGGTATCGTTAAGATAACAGCATTGTAAGTGGGTGATAGATTGTGTCTGAGGCCGCCACCCCTGTTTAACGAGGGTCGTTCAAACTTGCAGTAACTTGCTTCTTTCACACCTCGTTTGAACCAATCAGTTTCCCGGTCTAGGATTATGAATTCATTGTCCTCAAACGAGTGGCCTTTGTTTTTGAGGTGTAGATGAACGGCTGAGTCCTGTCCTCATGAGGTGGCTCTTCTGTGTTGAGCCATGCGTTTGTAGAGCTGTTGTTTGTTTTCTCCTATGTACAGATCTGTACATTACTCAGTGCATTAAATTGCATATACTACATTGTAGAAAATGAAATTAAAATAAAATGTATTACATTATTTATTTGTTTGTTGTATTTATTTACTGTTTTTATTAACTTTTCTATCTGCGGTGCCACACTTGTATCATTGTCTTATTTGCGTGTATATTTGTATCTTGTGTCTTTGGATCAAGGTGCCAAAATAAATCTACTGCCTTTTTGGTCAACAATTAATGATGTAGTCTCCTACCTGAGCATGTTGCTGTAACCAAAACAAAGCTAAATGAGAGGTCAGTAAATACATTTTTAGAGCAAGTTGAAGTTGAAGTTAACTGAATAATGTTTTTTTGTCCATGTATGTGCCTTTATTTTGAAAACTTTATTTAACACGGAGAGATATCTTATTGGTTTGGTTCACCAGAGGTCAGCATTGCACTGCAGGCAGAGCTGTGACTGACAGTGGTGCTCGGGTAATGTTTAAATAGCAGGATTATTGCATGGAACAGGCAGCTTTGATTTGATTATTTATAAAAATGACTGCTGTGATCTGGGTGACACGGGGTCATGAACCAGGGTCTGGGATGTGCTCTTCGGGGGCTTCTGATGCGCAGTGCGCTTTCCTGCCGCTGCTGACGGGGACTGCTGTAGTGTAAACAAGGCTGTCCGAGGCTTCAAAGCTAAAAGACTTCATACGATTATCATGATTGCTGACCTATCAATTTAGCTAGGAACCCGTTTGCCTTAAAAAAAAACAATGACATCGCAGTGCGCTGCGACTTCATTTGGATTTCTGCAGCGAACCAACTGGCCTGAGCGCTCTGAAAGGATTTCCTTCCTTCATTGAACTGCAGTTAGCCAGCACATATGCCACTTCTGAGCGACCAGCAAACGTTAATCTTAGCATTTCATTAATCAGATGGACTTTGCTGACGAAGTATCGACTCCTTCCCACCCGGGAGAATGACCGAAAACCAGGAGACCCCACATGCCGAGGACACGACTCCGTCCAGGAGCGCGACCTTGCCTCTCCGATCACCGTGCGACCGCGTCTCTGCCCACAAGAGCAGCGTGTGCTCCCGCTCCTACTTTGTGGTGGTAATGGTGTTTTTTCACGTTTACATCATTAACGTCATAGGACTGCTATTTTACGTGCACTACAGCAGCGGCAGCGGGCAGGAAGATGCTACCCGGAGACGCGATGCTCCCAGCAGTAACCACCAGCGCCCCGAGTCGCGGCGTCCGCCATCGAAAGCCGAGTTTCTGCGTGAGGTTTCTCTCACAAGAATCGAGGGGATAAGAGTGAGTAATGTGATGATGCATCACTCCCGCCCTCCTATTTACCACCTCTAGATTTTCTCTTACGCAGCCACTACGCACCATCACATCACCTCTCTGTCTCTGTGTCTTTAGGTGGGACATGTCCAGAGGTTGTCACTTGTGCCAGGCAAAGTGCACGAAATGCGGACTTTGAGCCTGAAACCTCTGCTGTTTGGTAAGTGCCAAGGCACCCATGTGGCAAAACAAATCAGTAGAGGAACATGAGCCTCTAGTGGCTGAGTTGGTTTCTTGCTCTGTTACGTGCATTCCCAATAAACCCCAGCAGCCTAGTGTGCATACAGTATGCACTCGTCTTTAGGTAGACCTGTAACTGACTAGCTAAACAGCAGCAAAGCATCTGTACCTGTTATCAACACGTCCAGTAATGCATTGATACCAGTAAACTGTAACGCATACAGTAATCGTACATCAACACACCATTAGTGAGCTACACTCCTGCACCCCCGTCTTAGATCTGCAAATGAGAGGTGACTAAAGATTCCCTTTTCACAGGGTCTCTGATCCCAATCAAGTCTATTTTCCTCTCTGGTTCCTAGCTGGTGGAATGATTTGCCTTGCTTCATTTGATTATAACCACATTTTGAAAACTCACTTGTTTAATGAGTATTTTAAATGAGTTTTACACACACACACACACACACATTCACAAAAACATGTCTAGCACTTAACAATTCCTGGCTGCAGGGGCCAAATATTATCTGCACATTTTCTCTACTCAACATTAGGAAAAAATGCAATTTCCCAAAGCCCATGGTGGGGACCTATCGTGTCGTTTCCTCTGTAGCTTTAGTTCACTTTGTGTCTGTGTTTCTGCAGAGATCCCTGAGTTTTTGTCAGACCATGAGTGTCGTGTTGTGATGCAGCTGGCACAGCTCAAGGGTCTAATGGAAAGTCAGCTAATGGTCCAAGATGGTCAAGAAGAACTGGCCAAAGAACTTAACCTGAGCCCAGAGGAGATCTTTAACCTTCTTGATATTAACCAGGATGGACAGTTGCAGCTCAATGAGGTATTTCATTAATTGGTGGATTGTGAAGTCCTACTGTAGTGGGTAGACGTGGGAATCCCCAGAAACCCCACAATACAATATTACTGCAATAGGTAACAAATGATGTAAATATTATTGCGATTTTAAATGTTCTGAAATACTGAGTAGTATATTCAGAGAATATAGAGAAGTATTGAGATACACTATATTGTGATTATCATGGTTTTCTGACTGCAAATTATGCCCATAAACGTAATCTTTGTATAAATACATTTAATCTAATAATTACATGATACTGTTTATTTCAAGTTAACTGAATGCAAATTTGTGGACTACTGTGCAATTTATGTCTGCAAAATATGGATATTTGGTGTCCCTGTATCAATACAATACCACCACACAATAATATTGTGATACTATGCTGTAACCATTATTCCCCCACCCCTAGTAATAGGTGACACATAGTGGCCACTTGGTTCAGAGTTATCCTACTCATCCTGTCTATATTTTTGTGCCGCTAACAGATACTGACTCATTCCCGAGTGAGGGACGGCATCTGGCTCACACCAGAAAATCTGCGAGAAATCTATGCTGGCCTTAAAGCTGACAAGGATGGTAATGGTAAGAAATTAACCTAATTCCTAATTTTAGTTTTCAAACCACATTATTTAGTTTACTATAGATATAGATGTACAGATGTGTAAGTTGTTTGTGCGTAAGTTTCAGATTGTTGGGTTGGACTTATGCGACAGTTAAGAAAAACAAGACATTTAAAGATGTCATTTCCTTTTGGCTCGTGATATTTCTCAGGTTAAATGATTATATATTATATAATACATTCAAGGAATATGACACATGTTGATTCCATATTGAATGCAATTTAAACATGTGGTATTCTGTAACCTGGTGTTATAACGAGTCAGTTAACTGAACCGTGTATGTAGCTTATGATAATTATTCAAAGCAAGGCTTCAGAATTTATACTCGTTGTCATGTTTGGGACAGGTCTGCTGAGTCTGGAAGAGTTCAGGCTTCTGAGCAATGATGCCTTCCAGCGATTCCTGCTTCAGCGAGGGGTGAAACGGAGTCAGCTTGTGAGGAACAGCAGGCACACATGGCTCTACCAGGGAAAAGGAGCTCACCAAATCCTCCAAGACATCAAGGCGAGGTTAGGAAAAATCACCACTACTTAGGATTAAATGTGTTCTTTTATTTTTGTGCTTCTGCCTTTTTTGTCTTGAATGAATTGCTATGAATCTAATGCAAGTTACAGAACAGATCTATATCTTCACCTTTTTCTAACTAAGGGTGACTCGCCTCACCCAGCTCCCACCCACATTAGTGGACCTTAGTGAGCCTCTCCAGGTGGTTCGCTATGAGGAGGGAGGACACTACCACGCCCATCATGACAGTGGTCCTGTTTATCCCGAAACTGGCTGCACGCACACCCGCCTTGCAGCTAACACTTCCACTCCTTTTGAGACATCTTGTAGGTGAGATCAGTCTCGGAATGCTAAATGAATTCATCTGTCCAGTGTGGTAACCAAAGTGTGCATTGACATATCATTGAGATAGCTGGCCCGTACATCTTCGTTGCCAACTGCACTTGCCACTCATTTGCAAAGTGATTGTGTAGTGTTTGTTTGCACCATATGTGTGTGTGTCAATTTAAATCTGTGTTGCACACTTAGGTACATCACAGTTGTCTTCTACCTGAACTCTGTTGAAGGGGGCGGGGAGACCGCATTCCCTGTGGCAGACAACAGGACCTATGATGAAGTGGTGCGTAACTGTGTGTGGGTTTAGTAATATGTTTGGAAGGCCCTCAAAAGCGTTGAGTACATACTTTGCATGTCTTTCACATCTGTGGAAACTTGTTTGTCTGTGTGTGGAAAGGCTTGACCTGATGGGTTGAGTTTGTTTGTGTGTTGTAGTCTCTCATACAGAATGATGTGGATCTTTTGGATACAAGAAGGAATTGTGACAAGAGCAACCTGAGGGTGAAACCTATCAAAGGAACAGCTGTTTTCTGGTACAACTATCTCTCTGATGGAAAAGGTAGGATCCCCATTAGAAGTAAAGCTTAATTTATAGCGATGGTATGTACCTCACGGTGTGCCATTGTCTTACAGTGTTGATAAAATGATTTGCCGTGCTGGGGCGCATTTATTTTCTTTCTGTGTGTTCTCAAAAAGACTAACTATTTCTTACATGTTATGTATGTTGTCTGGATGGACAATAAATCTGAAGCTATAGCTAACAGCTGATTAGCTTAGCACTCTGCCTATAAACATTGGGCAATAGCCAGACTGCCTGTGGCCAAAGGTGACAAATTGTACCTATTGCTGCCTCCAAATTTAACTTATTAACATGTTATATCCGATTTGTCTAATGAATACATAAACTGCAATGCAAGTCACATTGGTCTTATCGGAGGTTTGTGCTGATGTCAACTGATTACAAATCTTCTCATCTAACTTGGCAAAAAAGTCTTCAAATTTATTTTTTTTTTACATGCAAATGCTTAAACTTTAATTAATTTGTCATTTTAGCGTGCCAGGCCCGAAAAGTAAATGCTGCCCAAAAGTGATTTGAGGCCATAATGGTGTTGATAAGGGTCGAAAAATACATAAGTTAATAAATAGGACATAATGATTTGTGGCTAATTTAAAACACATTTTAGTAAGTAAACTCATCTCTACTGTTAGTTTGCAGAACAACACTACCCAAGCCTACAGTATGTCTTGATCTGTTCAGGCAGATCATGTAGCTTTAAAAGCATCAGTTTGAGCCCTTCAGAAACTGAAATTATATAAAAAACGGATTATATAAAGGAAGTTAAAAGGTTTTTTTGCCTCAATAGGTTGGGTAGGGGAGCAGGATGAATACGCTTTGCACGGAGGCTGTGTGGTCACCCGGGGCACTAAGTGGATCGCCAATAAATGGATCAACATTGATCCGGATTATCAGCGACAGGCCCGCTACCAGCAGCTGGTATCACAGCAGCCAGAGGACGAGGTTGATGAAGGTCTGACTCTGAACCCTGACATACAGATTACTGATATCCATCAGGATTTGTAGCTCATAAACCAAATATATAAAAATCTACCTAGCCTTCCTCAGTCCTGCACACAGTATTTCTGCTAACATCCTCTGTGACCAGTATGTAGAGACAAGATTCATTCAGGGATCAAGGTCATGTGGTTTATGCAATTTTAAAGACAGATTGTTTTGTTGGATATTGTTATCCTGTTATTTTTTTAATCCATTATAATTTCCCATGAAAGGAAAGTTGCACTAGAAACCCATTAAAACAGTTGAGACAAAACCTTGCATGCTTTAGCTTCACTGTTTTTGCTGTTGCTATGAGCAAAATTTGCACTTGAAATATGAAATGGCTGCTTTAAACATATTAGTGTCCTACCTTTTTTTATTGCTGCCATTACCAAAAAAACGCTCACAAACAAATTATCAGTGTGATGCATGTTGCCTTGTCAGATTCTTCTAGATAAAATTCCAAAATAGTTTGAATGTTTTACTGTATTAATTAATTTATTTTTATTCAACTGTATCAGCCTCTTACAATGAATAAAGTTACAAAATTCACACATCCTGTCAGAATGTAATGTTTGTCTTCATTTACATAACGTAAAGATAAAATATAAATATAATAATATAGGTTACCAAGAAAATGAAGGAGACATATTAAAATATTGATGAGTAATTCATGTGATATTTTACGCTTTACTTCGAGCTAGAATCTTTTAGTTTAAAAATATCAGATTGCAAAATCCCCTCTTGTAGGCGTTGAGATTATTTTCCATTCTTTGTGCTGGATGTTTAGCTGTAGTCCTTAAAGTTTTGTGCTGCTGTCCTGGAATCAGAGATTTTAGAAGCTTTAGGGAGTTTTTAGTTGATGAAACTGATGTAATTTGGTATGTGTTTCTGTTACAGATTGTCTGGATAGTTTAATGTTGATCAACTGTTAACTGTAATGTTTTAGTGTGTGTAGGTAGAGGCAGATACATTTGACAATTGATGCTCTGATCACCTTCTATTAAGTGACAGTTGAAGATCAACGTTAGACATACCAAACAAAGTTTCACCTGATCACTGTACACACCACTGATGTCTCATATCTTGGGAATGATGTCTCTCCATGATGTCCCAGACAGTAGATCACAGCATCATGCACAGAGGCAAAAAGATGTGTCTTTGTTATTGACTGGGAGAAGAAGTCACCAAGCTCTAATTGCTCCACCACGGAGGCTGAAGAGAAAACAGTGTACACGTATAGATGTTACGAAGACAAATAAAAGCTTTGTGCACAAATAACATAAATACAGACTTATTCACTTACCCTGACAGCCAGCCATGTAAATATCCACATCAATTTCACTGAAGTCCTGAAAAATCTGTCAATATAACAGATACTGAATATTTCTTTTCGTATATAGTTAACACTGCACCAACATTTATAAATGTAATCTCACTTGTTCCCTATCAGGGGGTCACTAACCCTAAAAAGCCCAGTAACCCTTTCATGGTAATCACTGTTTGTGAGGACGCTCACAGACCTGAATTTACATTTAACAAGGGCAAATAAATGTCTATAAAATCTCTTTGTATAAACATCTAAAGGTGTCCTGCATATGTGCATGTTTTGCTCAATATTTATTAAAAATACTGACGCTTCCTTTAATCTCTCAGTAGCTGGAAGATGTAGGAACATTTAAAACATTTACAACTAGTGCCATTATTACTTACATTTTTCAAAGTCTTCATGGCCACTGTATCGATGAAGTTAGCTGTGGAGAGGTCAAGAATGATAGAGTGAATGTCCCAGGTCCACTTGCCCAGAGATCCAAGAGAGACCCGCTCCAGGTCATGACTCAGTGTATCCTCACTGCTCGAGCCTAGAGTGATGTTGTCCCCATCCTGTGCTTCAGACATCCACCCTAAACTTGTGCAGTCTGAATCTCTACCTTTCAGATACTCCCATCTACAATGTCCATCAGGTGTTCGGGGAGTTGTAGGGATGACAAACACTGTCCCGTTCTCCCTCTGAGTCCAGCACTGATCTTGCTCATTTGTGACATCATCAATACACGTGTCCGTCCAGCAACCAGCTTCTTCCTCCACAGAGAATCTGGACAAACCAGAGAGCTGTTTAGCTGCCCTCTTTGCTTGTCTCTGTGGAGTGGTAGGCAAAGGAAATAATTATATCCACTATAAAAAGCTTTTCCAACTTTGACTGGGGATTTGACTGATTCAGCCATTGATTGCTTTTAGGTACATGTACATGTATGTTACCTCTCTCTTGGCTTGCCTCTTTGCACGCCACTCAGCCCTCTTTTCTCTACGTTTCTGTTTGGCCTCTTGCCTTCTTTTATAAATAATCATTTTACTGATGTCGAGTCCACTCTGAAAACAAATGATGAGGAAAAACAAACCATCATCTGTATCTTTTAACAAATCACACATCAACAATTGTGTCATTTGTTGCTTAAGGTGAGAGGGCAAGAGTCTTAGGATTTATACAGTGAAAATGGTCAACTGGTGTGAAAAGCATCTGCTTTTGTTATAAAGTAAATCAGTTAAATAGCCTATATTATGCTAAAGACATTTTTGTATACATATTTGGCTGTCCGGTGTATGAAGACACACCACATAAGGAATCTGGAGTCACCGCCTTGGATTTTGGAGAATAAAATGGAAATTTTTAGACATAATTATAATTGTTTTAATTTGGAAAATCATCACTATTTTTTTCAAGACTATATTGAATAGGTAAGAATTAGAACACACCTTTTCTTTCAGGGCCTCCAGGTAGAGCTCAGCATTAGCAAAATATACTGTAGCAGAAGAGCGGAATATAGTAATACCTGGAATCACTCTTGCCTGCGAAAAGGAGGACAGTTCTTAACTGTTTGTGGTCATTGTGGACATTGTTAAATATTTTGTTGTCCATCTTTCTGTTTTACCTGCCTGTGCATCTCTATATCCACATACAGCTCTGTATCTGGGATATGGCCGAGAACAGAGTATCTTGGCCTAAATAAGTTGATAAAACATTAATAGATGTACATTATTTTTGTATTAAGTGATTTTTCTTTAGCCTAACACCAGTTCTAATGTTGCCTCACACACATTATGAGACTACAGTGAGGAATATACAATGCTGAGATGCAGATTAGCCTTACATCTGTGTTCTGAAGATAACAGTAAGCACAGCAAAGGTGATTGATGCAGCCAGACCCAGATCCAGATTGAGGAGTAGTGTTGACACCCAAGTGACCAACCACAGTGTCTGGAGGACATTCTCATTATTAAGTCTGACAATGAAATTAAAGCAAGATTAATGAAATTTGATAGCTGATAAATGTAATTTATCTTCTCACCAAATCGATCTTGCTGATCCTCCACAGTGTGACAAGGTCAGAGTACTGCTTGAACATGCCCTTAAGATTTACTAAGACAATTGCTCCAAGGACAGCCTTAAACAAACACAACCACATTTTGACATGAATGATGGTGCATCCAGAAATGTGAATAATAAAAAAACAGAAAATCCATCACATCATAGATCTATTAATTCAAATTTCCTCAATCACTAAGCAACAAATGTAAGTGTAGCAGCAGAACCTCTGGCAACTCCTGGAACAGGGGTCCAAGTTTCAGTATAGTCACCAACACAATTAGAGCTGATACTACTCCAGCCATCTGCAAGAACAGCCGAAAAGGTGTTAATTGATTTAATAAAACATTGTTTACAACATCTTTGCCCTGACTTTGACATTCTCTGTTTGTAATGTTGCTATTATTGTCTTCTTAACTCTGTTCACTGACCTGCGTTTTTGCTCCAGTGGTCTCCTGGATGAGACTTCGAGACATGGAGGAGCAAACAGAGAAGCACTGAAAGAAGCCTCCCACTACATTACTGAGACCCAGAGCCACCAGCTCCTGCAGAGGTGTGAGAGCAGCAACACGCCAGTTAGGAGACAAATACAATTAGAAGGACAATACTACTATGAAAATTATTACTAATAGAATACATAAGAGTTTTGATGTTCTGGTTCACCTGGTTACTATCCACTTTGTATCCATGTTTCAGCGCAAATGTTTTTCCAAGTGAAATACATAAGGCATATCCAACAATGGCTAGTGCAAAAGCATCACCAATAACCTCTCCAAAAAGGCTCACATCTGGAACTTTGGGGGGACTTAAGCTGGCACATGTCAGTTAATATGAATCAAGTTAGTAATATGAACAAGCGAATAATGCCAGAAGTATAACTAACATCCAGAAGCTTACCCGCTGGGGATTTCTCCAACAACTGAAACAGTGTAATTGCTGTTCAGCTGGGCATAGTTTGATATCAGTGTTCCAGTCACAATCTAAAAATTGCAACAAAAAAAAAAACATAATGCGAATCAATGTAAAAATCTACAAAACAAGCCAAATGTTACAAATATACTTAAATTCTCCAATCATTAAAATGTGGAAAATCATATTCCTAGGTAATCATTAGCCTTAAATAACTAATTCTTGCGGAACAAATACAGAGGCCTTGTCGCTCCTGCTGATGATTCAGCAGCTTGGTTCCACTGTGTATGTGCTTTTTTAGTGTTGCAACATCAGCATCAGCACAGCACACAGGGGTGATAACAAAAAGAGGGGCCAAAGAGTATGTCCCCATGTCAACTGACTGTGATGAGCTCCACTGGGATGGGCACTGGCAGCTTCAAACTGAGGAAGGTATTGAGCTCCTTGGCTGCAATCAGAAACACCATGGATACAGCACTGACTACCAGTGTGGGAATGTGGGTGTTTGGCAGCAAAGAGCAAACATCCTTCAGAGTCTGTATTAAAAGAAAGATAACAAGCACTTACAGTCCAGACTATTGACATTGCAAGGAAAGCATATCAAACTCTGGAAAAACTGTTACTACTGCTAATACTTTTGTCACAGTCTGTTGTGCTGAAACAGATAATTCACACATTTCAAGTCTTGACAGTACTCACATACACCAGTGACAGCGGACCACTAAATCGTGTCGGTGAGATGCCAAAGATGTTCTTCAGTTGTGCCACGACGGCGTGGCCTGCAGCAGCTGTTGTATAAGCCCGCACCAGAGGTTCAGCCAAGTACGTTCCCACAAATCCAAACTTTACCAAACCCAATACCACCTAAGTAAACAACCAGTAATGTATGCATGAGTGCTTAGAGCAATGTAGGGCATTATTATGTGTGCTGTTGTGTTCAGACCTGAATTAGTCCTGCTAGCACAGTAGTAGCAGCTGCCACCTGCACCCTGTATGAGTCCCGGGCAATTACATCCACCTCTGCAGTGATGTTAGTCCCATTAATTATTAGGAAATCCACATCCGAAACAAGTCTCTCTGTCACACTACCCACCATGATGCTTAGCACAGTAAATGTACCTGAACATACAGTAGAAGATACACAACACAACTTTTGTTAATACAGAAGTTAAAATGACCATGACACTATTTCATTCTTTCTCTACTTACCAATAGAGATATGACGTGATGTTCCAAAAAAGAAGTATATCAGAGCTGGATAAAACGATGTGTAGAGACCAAATACAGGAGGTAAGGAAGCCAGCAATGCATACGCCATACCTGAAGAAAGCAAATGTGTTGCAATACCTGTCTCAGCTTCTCATTTTTAAACTATTTCTAGGATGGTAAAGCAAATACTTTCATCATACTAAATATGTACATATTTTAACCATGAGGCACTACTGTCATACCTTGTGGCAGGTGCATTATACCCACACTGATGCCAGCAATGAGGTCTGGCATGCCATAGTCCCAGACTGAATACTTGGGAAGCCAGTATAATACAGGCAAACTGCTCACCACAGTTCTTTTGAGTTTGCGAACTGAACATCTAGAAGAGACCCCAGATATACTTGTGAATAGTTAAAGCATTAATTTAATGACTGTTAATCTACTGTCACCTTTAACAAAAACATCCAAGCAAAAGTCACAATAGCCATAGGTTTGCCTTACCGTAAGGAGTCCTTAAGTTGTTCAGTAGGAGAAGGATGAGTTTCAGAGTATGTTCTTCTCTGTGTTAACTCTTCTAGTCTCTGCTCATTCAGCACTTGCCTCTCCACTCTGTATTTTACAAACCTGCCTGTAGCATCCATTGGACTGAATCTGTCCAGCTATCTGCAATTTTGTTGAGTTGTTTAATATTCAATATAGGAGAGAAGGAATTATTTGAAGGACACTTCACCGTCCACTAAACTGTCCACCAAGTTCAGATGCTCTAGTTCTACTTTCTTAAGAGCAACTGTATCTGCATACGTACTTCATATTCCTTAACGGTTAACTACAGTCAGGATGTTGGGAAGAGCCTCTTCTTGACACAATAGATGACTTGAAGAAGGAAAGGACATAATTATGGTCTACAGTAGTAAAAGATTAACTGTGTTTAATGTTGGCAGGTGTTTCCATCCTGACAGCAAAAATGAATGTAATGAACCATGACATGTCAGCTTAATCTAATTTACACTGGTTAAGGTTTTATAGAAAGACTAATTCTTTCCAGAAACACTTAAAATACATCTGACAAAAGTGATTATCTATGAGTGTACTATTAACATCTAACACAATGCTGGAAAATTGCAAACTTAGATCCATAAATGTTAATAGAAATTTTAATGTAGGTGCTACAACTGTCTCTATTATATATTTAGTATATATATAGTATATATAGTATATAAATAAATATATATTTTATTTATATTTATTATATATGTATAGATATTTGTAACATGTGGGCATACACTGTATACTGGGCCTTTAAGAGAGAGTTGTCATGAAATCTGAATCCAAGCTGGGAGCAATGTTTCCTTTTGGTCATCTCCAAGCTGCATGCATGGGACTAATGCAAATAAACTGTAACAGAAAAGTATCTAAAATAAAATCATATCACCAAGAAGAGTGAACGTCTGAATGTCAAATAGTATAGTATAATAGACATATATGTAACTTAAAACCCCACATCCTATAACACTAATGAAACCCTTTTGACCTACTTGCTGTCTGCCACAACAGTGTCTATTTTTGGGTTAGTAGCTCAGAGGACCAGAGCCAGGAGGGGTACATATATTTGCCTTTTGCAATTGCTCAGACCCTCTCTAAGCCTCCTGACCGATATACTCAGCAACAACACGTGTGGGCTAAAAAAACATGGATATTTACTGGTCTCTTTAGACTGAAGATAATAGTAGACAGGAGGTGCTAATGACTTGGTAAGACCCTTTTCAAAAACTGCATTTGATCACCAATAGTACAAAAATGTAAAGAGTTTGTATACTACTATAAGATATAGATAGCTTGTGTTTGTAGTGTAGTGTTAAAGGCTAGTCAGAAAATGTAGTTTATTAGAATGGTGGCTGCTGAAATATCTTAATCCTAAATCCTAATCTTAATAACTTTCAATAACCTGGGATTTTTGTTATACTGCTTCTTGTTTGCAATTAACCAAGTAAAAATTTATAGTCTTGTCAAGTCAAGAAACTTAAGAGGCCATTAAAATATCAAACAAAAGTTGGCATTGATATATAAATGGTAGCAATGCATGTATTTATATTACAAACCTATTGTAAATGTTTCTACTTTTTTCTTTTTTTTCAGATACATCCACTTCATGATTGTTTAAAAGTGGTTAAAATCTCCTTTGTAACTTTGTAAATATTATTGTTACTCTAAATTTGAAGAACAATGGATCTTACAGCTAAACATGGGCTTGTCCTGCTCAACCAGTTGAGGAGGATGAGGGAGGCTGAGCACCTGACCGATGTGGTTCTAGTGGCTGAGGGCATCAGCTTCCCCTGTCACCGAGTTGTTCTATCTGCCTTCAGTCCTTACTTCCGTGTTATGTTCACATGTGGCCTTCGTGAGTGCAACAACAGAGAAATATGTCTGCGTGACACCCCTGCAGAAAGCTTGGCTCTCCTCTTGAACTACATGTATTGCTCGGATCTTCCTCTCACTAACGCCAATGTACAAGGCATCTCTATTGCAGCTTTTCTTCTACAGATGGATGACGTCTTCACCTGTTGTAAACAACACATGACTGAGAACATGGATGCCTCCAACTGCCTTGGAGTGTACTATTTTGCCCGAGACCTTGGTGCAGAAGAACTGGCTGACCACGCACAGCGCTTCCTGAGGCAGCACTTTGTCCAGGTGTGCCAGAGTGAGGAGATCCTCGAGCTGGAGGCCCATCAGCTGGGGAAGCTCCTGAGTTCTGACGACCTTAATGTTTCTAGAGAAGAGACCATCCTGGATGTGGTCCTTTCCTGGGTTAAACACAATGATTTGATGGAGGGAGAGATCCGTTTTCGACACCTTCCAGAGCTCCTGAGGAAAGTCCGCCTGCCACTAATAAACCCTGACTATTTAAGAGAGTCAATGAGGAGAAACACAGCCCTGGTGTCTGATGCTGAATGTCTAGAAATGCTCAATGAGGCACTGGATGCCACAGCAATGCACCCCTCAGCTGTACCTCGCAAACTCAAGCTCCGTTATGGCATGGAGACCACAGACCTGCTGCTCTGTATTGGTAATGACAGCAGTGGGATTAGATCAAGATATGGCAACTACGCTGAGCGCAGCTTTTGCTATGCCCCATCCACAGACCGAACCCACTACATCACCTCACCTCGCTACGGAGAAGCTCTGGGGTATGTGTGCGCTGGGGTTGTTACTGAAAGCAACGTCATTGTTGTGGCAGGAGAGACATGTGCACGCAGAATGGCTCAACAGAAGGACACAAATGTAGAGATTTACAGGTAAAGTTTATTTAGACACGTGCATATCTGTGTCTTACAAAGGTGATAGATTGTTGTCTTTCATGGCAGGTACAAAGTGGAGGCTCAAGGAAGCTGGGAGCACCTGACGTCGGCAGAGTATCGTGATTCATATGCTCTGGGGTCACTGGGTGACACTCTCTACCTGCTGGGGGGGCAGATGAAGCTGAAGAATCAGTTTCTCATTACTAACTGTGTGGAGCGATGGCCTCTTCAGGGTGGACCCTGGCGGAGTGCAGCACCACTGCCTTTGCCTTTGGCCTATCACAGTGTGGTTGGAATGAAGGATCACCTTTATGTCATGGGTGGTCGAACTCCACAGGTAATGTGAAAACAAATATATGTGTTCAATTTCTGGGTGTTATTCTAAAAACATGCAACTGGTTGCTTGTGTAATTTAGTAAATATTATCACTTTTAACAACAGCTCTTATAGTGTGACTCTTATTTAACTGCACCTGCTCTGCTTTGTCATACCCTTTCTCCCCTTCAACTATCCAGTCATACCGGACAGATGATGAGCCTGACCGTCTTAGTAACCGCCTTCTGGAGTATGATCCAAACACAAACAAGTGGACAGAGCTAGCTCCCATGAAGTATTCAAAGTATCGCTTCAGTGCCCTGGTACTAAGTGGGGAAATCTATGTAATGGGTGAGATTATTTGTTTCATTTTCTTGTAAACTGATTCCTTTTTAATAACCTTAAGATAGAAGTAAACAAAGTGTTGCCATGATTCTGCAAAAATTTAGTACACAGATTTCTGAAATTTTGGGGGGAAAAAACTACATTGCACCTACAGGAGGCATTGGCTGTGAAGGTATGGACCGTGGGCAATCAAGGCACTGTCTAGATGTTGTAGAGATCTACAACCCAGATGGAGATTACTGGAGAGATGGACCTTCTCTCCCATGTGCACAACTCTCACTGCGTACCAATGCCTCTAATGGAGGAGTAGTGGGTGGCAAGATTTATGTGTGTGGATACTATAAAGGAGCAGGTAAAACGATATCACACAGAATGAAAAAATTTGTTTGTAACTGTTTTGTCATAGGGAATTTGATATTATCTCTGTGTGTTAATGACTTTCAGATCGCCATGATGATATAACCAAAGACATATTAGAGCTGGACCCATGGGAGAACCGGTGGACAGTGGTGGCTCGGCACGCTCTGATGCATGACAACTATGACGTCTGCTTAGTGGCAAAACTCAACCCGAGGGGGCTCATGTCTCCACCTGCAGACTTAGTGAAACTGTGACACCCCTGTCAGTTTAAAGTCTGTTTGGGAAATTAGGATAATATTTATTAGTGCACTTATTGCTGGGCTAAAGGCAATCATTATTATTATTATTATTATTATTATTAAAAGGTTTAGTAGATATCTGGTTAATGACTGGCTGAGTTTGAAAATAGAGATTATTTGTAAATACTTTATTTTTGTTTGATTTTAGAAATATGTATTATTTTGTGACATTTGCAAAGATTGATTATGTAAAACCTGCAGCAGGTGAATAATTAGGAAGTTGTGGTCATAATTATCAGGAAAAAAAACTGTAGCTGGTATTTGGTTTTTTAGTAGGGTAAATATTACAGCCTGAGTAGAGTGTGAGTGAGTGAGTTTAGTGTCTTTACTTTACTTGGCAGACGCTTTTATCCAAAGCGACTTACAGGGAGCTAGCGCTGTGTTTGGCTCAAGGACACTCTTGGTAAGGGATAGACTAGGAGTAAGACTGGGTTTTGAACCTGCAAGCTTCTACATACCGGTCTTACACTTAACCCATTGAGCTACCAGGCCATTACAGACTCATTACATGAAATTCACACTGCCAGACATAGGATGCATATATGAATAACTATTTTTTATTAAATAATGTGTTGTGTTATATTTGCTAAAGCAGAATAAGCTGATTATGCTAATATAAAATATGGCCATTATATATTATGCCCCATGACTGTTATTTTTTAAACACATTTTCCAAAACTAATTAAATAACACATCTTAGTGATACTAAGTAGTACTAGTGATGCTGCTGGATTGAGTGCATTTGGTTAAAATAATTTTGCAAAAAATCTTAGAGGAGTATGGTGGTGCATGTTGTAGGGAAACTGACGTGACAAAGAAAATTTGAAAGGTATTTGCCAAATTATAATTACTACAATACATGTATACAAACAATTACAGTAGATACATTTAGTTTCAGTTTATTTTCCAGTGTAAAACATTGTAAAGCAGTATAGTACAGATAGTCCATTTTGAACTGTTAACAAATATTCACAGCGAACAAAACCTTTAATCTCTGCAATTCTTTGTGGGTCACTCTGTTTTAACGTATTTGTTGTTAGTACTTTTTACATATATCCACAGCTCTCAACTCAATAAATAAATACTAAACTAATATATAAAAACATTTTGTTACACATAACATAAAAAACTAATGTTGCACTGTTAGCTCAGTCATTTTCTGACCTTCTAAAAGCTTAAATCAGAGTCACAGTCCATGTCAAACAACTGCCAGAGGTTTTCATGTTTCATTGAGGTATCTGCCTTGGACCCAGCTGACAGCTTCTCTAAGATGGGTTTAATTCCTGCAACACATGCAGAGCTGCTGCTGTCCTGAGACCAGCAGTTAAGAGGGGTGATTAAAGACCCTGGAGTTTCACTAGACCTTGTGTCTCTCTTCACAGTTATCAGACAGTCTGGATTGAGGCCGTCTCGGGTAGTTACTGTGTTCAAATTATTTTGCTCACAGAAAGGTGGTGAAATATTCTGCTTATTGTTACAGTTCATGAATAATTGACTGTTTTCATCTGAGATGCACCTTCTCCTCTGTGAGGGCACCAGTGGTCTCTTTTTGCGCCTCCTATGGTTTCTCACAGCAAATTTCCTCTTTCCTATAACGCAGCTGGAATCCCGAGGCAGTACTTCAGCCGTAGTGCGTTGAAGGTTCTGTGACACACATGCAAGCTGTGTGCCTTCAAGCTTGTTTTCCCCCAGGATGTTTGAGAGTGACTCTTCCAGCCCTGGTGACGTCTGGATGGCACTGTCCATTATTCTGTCAGAACTGGGTTTAGCTGAATGCTCTGACACCAGGGTGCTGAGCAGCTTCAAGGCTTCTTCAAGCATTTTTCGTCCTCTTTCTTGCTCGTCTCTCAGACTCTCCAGACTAATTTTTAAGCTTTGCAACTCTGACCCATGTTCTTCTGTGGCATCTCCACCCTTAATGAAAAATCAAACTATTATATCATATTAAAATTATTATATATATAAATAATATTATATAATCAATAATAAGATTCTGTGATAGCAGGATCTGTTTTTATGTGAAACAGATGCCGTTACGTATACCACAGGCTTCATAATATTCACCTTTTTAACTCTTTCCTCTAGCTCTGTCATCACCTCTTTCTGACAGTTTACTTTATTCAGCAAAGTCTCAAATTGATGAGAAATGTCACTCTGAAAACTGGCCAGGTTGTGTTTCACTGAAATGAATAAATTCAAAGAAAAAGTTGAATATATAATGTAAAAAATATTTTACTTTATCGAGTTTATAAGTGATCCATGGATAAACAGAAAAAGGCCGCCACCTACTGGTGATAAATATTTGCTCACATTTTTTAATATTCAGAAAACAAATCAATAACTTAAAAAATGCCTATAAATGAATTAGAAAAACTTACACGTTGAAGCGAAACAGTCAATTTTTTCAAGAACTGTTTGGCATGAGATAGTATTTTTCTCAGTGCCCGCGATCAGATGTTGGATCTGAAAAACATTTTTTTTTAGAAAACAAGAGCCCAAAAAAATGAATAGAATAGATAATAATGCTCCCTACCTCGCTGAGAGTTTCTCTAATTTGGCGACATTCTTTGGTTAAAACATCACTGTTAAAGCACAAGATTGCACATGATTATGGAATTTTTTTAAACCCCACAGAAATATATAAAATCAGCGTATTTGCGTAAGAGCATATTACAAGTTACACAGACTCTTACTTGTCACTTTTTTCTTTTGCCTTTTTTCTGTCCTCTTCAAATTTGTCCAGAATTCCAAAACCTCTGGTTTTGTCCTTCAGCTCTCCAAACAGGAGAGGTTTAGTGTGATAACTGTTTGAAAACTTTGAGTCACTCCCCTTGACAGTGACAGAATATAGAGCATAAGATAATCTATGTATATGTGTATATAAGGACTTCAGGGTTATTTTTCAAATAAAATCATGCAAATGAACATGAGTGTATTGTATCCTGGAATTATCAGTACTAAAATGTCTTGTTTTGTTATAGTGAACACATTAATAATACAATCCTGTCCAAAAAATGTCACACTGCTCATTTACTTGCAACACTGGACACAATAGCTCAATACAACTATCAATATTACATAAATAATTTGTTATAACAGATATAGAAAACTCTACCACGCATCATCATATATTGTTATACTCTATAAACAACATGTTACCATATGTGTTGTGGCAAAATATGGGGATTATATTAATATTATTATAATTGCTGACACAGCATGAACTTTCTCTAAGATAAGGTAGAAAGATCTCACCTCTTGGGAACTTTGCTGCGAGGTCCTGGATGATATACTCATATCTTGAGATGCACCTTGAGAATTTTCAGGCCAAAACTGAGACCCAAAAAACAACTGAGACTCTGTGAGACTGGGGTATGCGCTGGTTGACACATTTCTGTTTGTTCACATCAGGTTTAATGAGTAAAGAATACACAGTTTGTTCAACCAGCAAAAGAGAAACTGTGTCAATAACCAGTAAATAAGCAAAACGTTTATCCATGTATATAGGTCATTCTACTTTGATGTTTTCAGATTTATAATGACATATTATAAATATTCACAGTTAACAATAAGCAGCAGGTTAAAGGTATTTAATACAAAGCCTAAGTTATCACCTGGTTCCAGTTGAGATGCCTAGCATTTCTTTTATATTCCTCAACTGATTCATTGCGTATGGTTATCTGTTTGTAAAAACAAGAGGTTCATAATGGAGCTGGAGTCATGCTGGTTGAGTTAATTAACATTAGCATCAATCGAGACAAAGCTACATTAGCTTGCGTAAAGGTCCGTTACAGTACATTTATTTTTTTTCAAACCATTAACATTATCATTAACAATTAATGCATACATACTATATTCTGGTAACAAACAGTGTTTAGATTAAATAATTAACTTAAAATAATTTTACACAGACTTACAGTTTGTAGTGCGATATGATGGACGGTGGACGTTGTAAACAAGTGTGCTCGCGAGGACTAAATCTCCCGCCACATGACGTGCCACAGCTATGGCAACGCTACCTTCACGTACCGTTGGAAAGTTACAATGCTGAAGGACCAAAACAAATTTTATCCCTGAAGGTTATTGTTATTTTTCCACCATATAAACTATAAACTGTGTGCCGTCATGAATAAAAAAATGATAATTTTTACAAATTATTATAAATTAAACACATATTTAGTTTTGCCTCAAGTGTAGTAGTATTATGTCAATAAGAGCTCAGTAACAAGGTTTTACCCTAAGACCCAAAAACTGTCAAAAAAACACGTGTAATTAATAATAATATGTAGGTCCCATGACCCTTTCCTTATTGACAAAAATACAGGAAGTTTAGCACATTGGTGTCGGTAATTGCATTTATTTCCTGAAGATAAAGCTGTTTCGTTAGCATAAAAACAGCTGTGGGTTTATTTTGAAAGTCCCCACCGGAAGTGTAGTTAAATTAAATCTGTAGCAGTGAGCTACGCACTGTGGGAACAACTGTGGTGAACCGGTGCTAAAAAGGAGTGTTGATGACAAACCTCACAACAAATACAGGTGTTTGTCGGCTGATACTTCTGCGGCGGACCAAACCTGAAACGTATTAAACCACACCTAGGACTTTGACCAGGCTAAATCCTGGCGTTTGGCTTGTGAGTTAACTTTGTGTTTCTAAATTTACTAACGCGCAAGCGATTAGTCTGTGATTCTAAACATAGCGATAACAACGTTACTAACGTGTAAGTAAAATAAACGTGAACAGAAGATCTGCCTCCTGAACGAACATCGCTATTTTAGCCCTGGCTGCTAGCACAGTTGCGGTGTAACTTCCTCCCAGTGACAGGTGCTAGCTAGCTAAGCACCTTGATTGTGTTCCGCACTCACACAACGAGTTGTTGTTTGGCCTCACAGGAATGAGCTAATATGAAAACGAACATGTTACACTTAAAATGATACGCAGTAAATAAAATAGTAGCAACCTAAAATCAATAGTGTTCAAAACTGGCTCCTTCTGAATATTTTGTGGCTCTGGGTGATTTAATTTCATAGTTTTTACATGAAGCTGAAAACCCAACAGCTGAAACAATTTGTGCTTTAATCTATCAACTAATCCACAACATGCACAACGCATTCTCTTAGAATCTATTCATTATTTGATTCAAAAATAATTAAAAGAATATTTTAGATATGATTTTTTTAGTTGGTCATATATAAAAAATATTTGAAGACTTTACCTTGGTCAAACTACGGTCATTTGTTTTTTCACTATTTCTGACATTAAACAAATATAGAGTAAATTCATCAACTAATTAAAATATTGTGCATATTAATCGACAATCAATATTATTGTTAATAATGGAAAATCCAAAATGAATGGACTCTTAATTAAAAGACTCACAAGTGACACGACCATGCAATAAATTATAAATACTTTTTAAATATGTAATTTAATTTCTGTTCTTTGCAAGATATGGTACTGATACCAAATATGTACTTTGTGAGACCATGTTTTCAACAGGAAAATTTAATGCTGGAATCCATGTACAACTTATAAATGAGAATGTCACCTTGATAAAATACTGTCTAAATTTAACCTTAAAAATATTGTTCAAATTACTTCATATACGCACTGTAAATCTGATCAGCAATTCTGTTTGATTTTTAAGGGTTCGAAAATGTCTCTGTCCTTTCTTTTGGTCTTGGCTGCCACTGTGATTCTTATCAGACCAGAGACACCTGTAACTAAGGTACAAGATGGATGTTGCTTAGCCAAATAGACAACATGTTCTTTGTTTAGGCTACACTGATTCATCTGTGAATCCTGTTTTTTTTAGGCCCTACACCAGAACTCACTGGAGTGCTGTGGTGAGAAACAGAGATTAAACAGTTCATGCTCAAACGACACTCACTGTGAACCAGGTAATAACCAGGTGTGAATAAGATTTCTAAGTCCAAGTGTATAGCTGCTTATGTAACACCAGTCCCAGGTGTACTCCGCCTCTTGCCCAATGACAGCCCATAGATAGGCTCCAGCACCCCACGCCACCCTTACGAGGACAAGCAGTTAGGAAATGATGGATGAATATTGTAGCTGTCTTTGTTAAATCTTACTATTCTTAGCGTAGCGTCAGTGTATGTTTAAGAATGCTTTTCCCTTAAATTAGGTAGTTTTGCCTGTTTAACAAATGATTTGGAGTCAAACATATATATGTTGTGCATTGAGTACAACATTAGCACAAAGGATTAATAAAGTACATTGTGCCGTAATATTTATAGTCATGTTTTGTTTTTTTGGGTCAGTTAGTGGATATATATTTGTTTATCTATGCACCTGAATTTTGTTTCTTTTTTGTTTTCAGCTCAGTTACTCTAGCAAGAAATTTAAGTTGGTCAGTGACAGCTGAGAAATTGTGATTTGATTTGTGAGCTGCTTGGGACACTTTGAACTGGTGTGCTTATAGTAAAATTGCAAAAATGGTTGTTAAAACTTAGTCATAAGTATAAATATCAACATGACAAAACTAGAAATCTGTTAAGTATCAAAAACTGGCAAATAATGTGAAATGTATTCTTTTGTATTTGTTCAGGATGCTTCTTACGTGTCCTTGAGAACAAAACGATTTGCATATTCTGTGACTCAGCAGCTGTGGATTTAGAGAACACAACAGTCTGCACCTACAGTAAGGATGTGTCTGTTTTTAAATGCATAAAAATATATGAATTGCACTTTTTTCATCAGCTCTTTTTATGTGCTTTCTAGACTACACAGTGGAAAAGAAAAATCATACAACTGTAACAACTGTCATTCCAAAAATTGGTAAGACATCATATCCGCAATAATTATGTACTGATTTTATTATGTGTAATATTTATATGACCTGTACTGCAGTGTGTCCAGAAGTCTGAAATATAATGGAAAAAGTTGTTTTATGGATCACTGAACCAACTTAGTCCAGGTTTATTGTAATGAGTTTCAAATGTCAGGTGAAGAGACACAATACTCGACACGCATAGAGTAAATGTCAGCAGGAGCCAATAGGAATCTTGTAAAATGGTAAATGGTCTGCACTTATATAGCGCTTTTCTACCTATACTGGTACTCAAAGCGCTTTACACTGCTTCTCATTCACCCATCCACACACACAAGCACACACACACACACACACACACACACACACACACACACACACACACACACACACACACACACACACACACACACACTCTCATACACCGATGGCAGAGCTGCTATGCAGCTGACCTGACACACCGCTTGTGATGCGTTTCATTAACTATTTACTGGTTGTGCTACGTATTTTAACAGGAGGGCCGGGCGTGGCAGCCTCTCTTCTTCTGGGAACACTGTTGATAAGCCTGTTCCTGATCTTGTCTGTTGCCTCCTTTTTCTACCTCAAACGCTCCAATCGACTCCCGGGCATCTTCTACCGCCGCAACAAGGGTAAGCACTGCATTGCTTGATTATGAAACCACACCCAGTAATTCAAGTGTAGAAACTAATGAAAACAAAGTTTTATTGGTTTGCTTTACTGATGTTTATTGATTAATGTTAAATAATTGAAAATCTTAACATAATTATTATGTACTTTTACAGCCTTTATATTCCAACCAAGTGAGACAGTAAGTGAATCTTTTTGTATAACTGTTGACCAAACACTACAAAGACAAAATCTGTTGTAATTGTTTTCATGCAAACTTATTTCTAAGTTTGTTTCTCGAAGGAATGTTTTTAATCCCTTTGTTCTTTCTGCCGCAGGCTGTCATGATCCCTTCCTCATCAGGTGAGATGTCTGCACTCTGTGTAAATCACCCCTCTCACCTTGCTAAACGGGTTATAGTATGATGTGAAGCTAGTGAGTAATACTTAGCAGTCACAACATTACCCAGGAGTATTTGGAAATGTTGGTTAGAAGTGTTGCATTTTTGAGGGCTGCTGTTGGGTTGTATACACAAGGAATGTAGTCTTGGCCTTAAACACTGTTTTTAAAGGAAACAAAAAACTTAGTTTAGATATGCTAAGATCATCTCTATTACGCGTCTCCTCTAGCTTTTGTTACAGATGATTATATGTTCTGCATTCCTTTCTGTCTTTTGAAGTGCGGAAGCAAAGATATGTGAGAAGGGAGAGGCCTTCTGCATCATCAGCTGTGAACAGTGCCACCATACCCACCACAGCCACAACTCAAGTCCATAATGTGTAGGAGCAGTGGTAGGAGCGCTGCTGCAGGTAGGAGAGAGAAGGCTCAGGAACTATGTTTAGTTTTCTCATCATGTTTAGGTGGAGAAGTGTGAACAAAATTCAGCTGACTTGCTGAATAGGGTGCCAAATGTAACATTAACTTCTAGTGGAACATTTATTTCACGCGGGTTATTAATTCTCCTGTATGTAGTGAGAGTGTTAGAATGAAAACAACCAGTGCCCAGTCATTGTTGCTATCTTCTAGACAGTGTTTGATTTATTTTGATTGTTTTCAGTATGTCTCTCTGAAGTTAGAACACCACAGGTACTTTTCTACCCTCTCGTGTAGTGCTGTTGTCACACACCACTCAGTCTGAACACTGTCATTAAACTGTTTTATTTGCAACATGAATTGTTGAACATTTAGAGTGATGTGCTGATTATTAGATGAGAAGACCACTGTCATATCTGTACAGCAAGTATGAGGCTCGAGCTAGCCGCCTGCACACAGCACTAGGACTGGAGAAAGCAGCTAACGGCTCAAATCATTTGCACAAGAAAAAAGCATATTTTCCCAAGTGTTGCTTTCATGAACGTGTTGATGTGTCTGTGAATCTAGTGAGTGACTAAGTTGAGTGACATTGATTTTATAATCAATTTAATGGAAGCTAGTTTTTTTCTTAGTTCACTAACTGGGATGTTTTTTATACATATGATCTTTGTTTTCTTTTTCCAACAGTGCACTGAAATGTACTGATTACAGTCAGGCCAACAAAGGAAACTTTGTGTCTGATAGCTTTAGTTCTTCTGGTTGCTGTGGGCGCTATATTGACACTTGATTGGTTTATTATTTGGTTGAGTTTGTATTTTTATTGTTGGGTTTGTATTTATTATTTGTGTGAGCTCAGCCAAGTTGAATGTATTTTACATGTACAACCATGATGCATCACAGTTACATGCGTCATTAATGGCCCAGCAGATGTACTTGGTCATGTCAGAGGTCATGTTTTTCCATATCAAGTTGTATGATCATACTAAACCTTTCCAAACACCATGAAGTACATTTAAACTCCAACAGACCCAAAACGTGTTTTAATCATACTGCACTTTGAGGATCATCAGCTAACTTTTTAAGGAAATAACTGAAACTAACTTTAACATCACATATGACTGAGCTTGTTTTGTTGTGTAACTGGCAACACTGTTGCCCATTACGAACATTACCTGAACTTACCTTACTATTAACTTTGCCAAATATTGTCTGAAGAAAATGGCTCTTGCTGCCTGCCATGTGGTTATGGCTGTGCCATTCTGAGCTTTAAATGCAGCTGTGAAACATATTGTCATGGTGTGGGGAATAATTGGGTATTTGGATAATATCCAGTGGCCTTTACTGTGCACAATATTAAACCAAGGCCAATTAGCCATTTTTTATTTACTCTATGATATTTTATTTCAGATAATTTAATATCTTGACAGCACTGAAGCTATAAAAAACCATTTCCAACTTAAGTAAACGTGGACAAACCTGAAGTGAACCAGATTAAAGGCAGCGATCATTCCATAGATATTCCCTTTTTTGCTTTGTTTGCTACCATACAGAAAACTATATATGTATATATTGTTTTATACGAATAATGTATTGTTTTTTGTAACGATGTACATATTTTGATTTCAGTGCCATGAAGAATGTTCTAAATACGTATGAAATGTTTGCAGAAATAAAGCACCTTTACTAAATCACTGTCTTCTTTTGTACTTCCTTTTGTTGTATAGTCTCATACTCATAGGAATGACACTAGCTTATAGTAGATATTGTTCAAAGATAAATGAATGGTCATTGGTGAAATTAATATTACCATAAATTTTGAGATTCCCTAATGTTGATGCTGCACTTCACAAACTGAAGCAAACATAATCAGATTTGCCATATTTACAGTAAGGCATGTGTACTTATGTAAATATATTGCCACCTGTGATTGATTTCAGAAATGAAGAGTTAATGGTGATAGAGGTTTTGTGATTACAAAATGCCCAGTTTAAAATATCTATTATATTATATTTATTATAGTTTGTAAGCCTGTTGTGTTTTATTGGAATAAAGCAATTAACGTTAACATATTTTAACATATATATATCTGACCTTTGATAAATGTATGTTAGGGTACTGAAATGTCAAACCTCTGGTAACATGGGGAAGGACATTACCACCAGCTTTCCAACGGCTACATATGACTGGACACTATTTATAACAGCTGAGTGTAAGTCCCCTGTCTGACATGCAAGGACAAGCACACATCAGAACTGAAATGTCCCTGCAGGGAGAAAGTTATGACAACTTCACTGCCATAGGTAGGGCTTTTTTATTCAACTTCAATATCACACTGACAGTAACTTACTAAAATGGTCTGTTTCAAGTTGTTTTAAATATACAAAAGTCTTAATGATTTTGTAGGTTTCTTAAGAATATTTTGCTAATGATGAAAGAAAGATCACATCTGAAACAATCTCTGAAGATATTTAGCACTAACGTTAAAACTGTTTAAAAGCTAGGATACAGTTAAGGCACAAATAACAAGAAGATGACATTTAAATGTTTACATATAAAATAACATTTAGTTATTACAATTATGAAAACCTGCAATTGGTTTGTTTGGTTGTATCCTGACATTGGACATCTGAATGTTACATCATGTCATATGACCTGTTTCCTGATAGCAGTGTAGTATTTTGGGGTCTGTTATGACCTTGTGACCAAGGTGCTCTGGTGTTAGTTTGCTATCCGCACAGCAGTTTTCCACTGACAGATGATTGCAAAAAAACATTACGCTTTAGACAAACGTATGTACTCTCCTAAATAATAAACATCTAAATATGTAACCTTCAACATCCTTTTTTCTTTTACAGATTAACGAGCATGTGAGGTATCAAAATGGACGATTTAGATCACAGCATTCATATTGCAGAGTATGACTGGACAAGCTTTTATGAGGAGAGTGAAGAGTGCAGTCTCTTGAAACCTTCAATCGCCTGTCTTGACAGCTCAAGCCTCAGTGATTCTGATGATTCAGAAAACTCAAGTGCAGTCTTCAGCACAGGTCAGTGGGAGACACAGTTGTGTCCTGATGTGAACAGTGACATAGCCGAGAGCAATGCTGTAAAATGCACAGAAGGACAGAGTTATAAAAAGTTACCAGTGCAGCTGAACAATAATGGTTTAGGAGGAAAACAAGATGATGTAACAACAAAACCAAAAGAGGCGAGTGTGACACAAGTAAACTGTAAAATATTCCCTCTTTACCCTGCAGGAAATGCCCTCAAGACAAAAGAGACTGTAGAAGACACAGAGACAGCCGACAAGATTACAAACGAATCACAAAGTGAGGTACTCAATGATCACAGTTCAGAAGTATTAAATGAGCTGAAAAAAGAAGACAGATATCTAGAAACATTTCAGGATAATTCCATAAATGAACCTGGTCTGTCACTTCTCAACAAAACAGAACTGAATGTGAATGAGCCACATGCTTCAGAAGGAGCTCTGTGTGAAGATGTGAGCAGTGCCACTCTAAGAGCGGAGAAGGAGCGCTGGTTTGTGACAGTCAATGACAGTCCTGCACAACGGAAGGTAGCTGCCTCCTCCGTGAAAAAAAAGAAACACAGAAGACAGAAAAAAACTTGTAAAAACATGTGCATCTCAGGGCAGAAGAAGTCAGCTGAGGTCTGTTTGGAGATAAAAGATAAAAATGAATTTGAGGGAAGGAGGAGAATGAGGGGCTTTGCGCCTGTAAAGCAAAACTCAGGTGGTGCTCCAGGTGCTCACAGAAATCTGGATTTATCACAAATGTCAGGGACGTTGTCAGAAAAACATAGCATCTCTAATTCCTTGAAAACATATATTGTTCAGCCAATGATGGACAGAAACAAAAATGAACCAGGCAGCTCAGCTTCCACGACCCCTGACCTCAAAGATCCTTCACATGTGGAGAGTGCAGAATCAGACGATGGTGTTGAGTTTGTCTCCGTTCACAGTTGTGACTCTGAAAGTTATTTGTCTGCTGCTGAATCAATGGACGAACCGTTAATTCATTTTAAATACTCACCTCATGCTTATCTAGCAGAAAATACACCCTTATTTTTAACCAGCAACATACTACACCCTGAGCATATGCAGGGCAGGGAAATGCATTCTTGTGACAGCACTGTTTCCTGCAATGCACCAGCCCCAAACTGTGATGATTTTGAAGGCACCGGTGCCGAGCCAGCACTGACATTTCCATCTGCTGGCCAAAGAGGCAACAAAATGCCAGATGACAACTCCACATGTGATAATAACACACACAGCGTGGAGCTCTGCACGTCGTCAGATACGCTCACACTCCAGAAACAAGAAATTAAGCTTCCAGGATCTGGTAGCTCTTCAGGACATCACATTAGCTCTCTCCCTGCTACCGACTTAACTGTACCACCTTGCTCTGCTGTCAGCTCGGAAACATATGCTGAAGCAGCAGGACACACCCGACCTGTGTACGCCATTTCTGCCTTTTGGGATGAAATGGAAAAAATGACAATAAATGACATTTTGCAGCTTCGGAAGGACAGCAGCACACCTCCTAGAAATACAGAAGAAAGAGTTACATCTAATACAGATGACTCTACGACAAAGCCTAGCTTTGTGGTTGTGGAGAACAAATTATCTGATGGAGGTCCAATGGATACATTGGACACTGCTGATTCAGACTACTTCACACAGGCTGACGAATCCAGGCCAGAGTGCTCAAGCTGTGAGTTTTCCACCTCTGATTTTGAAGAGTACTGGCAGTTAATTGGTGCAAGGAAGCCCAGTCCTGATCCCCAAGACACAAACCAACCGCAGACAAGCGAATCGGCTTTTTTATCAAATGCGGAATCATCAACTTGTTCAGAAAGAAAAGAGATGCCTGTGCCTTCAGAGGGCTTTGCAGGACAGTGTTTTGAGGATCAGGAATCTCAGACTTCAACAACACTGTCACGGTTGAAGGGGTTAACAAAAAGTAAAACTGTGTACGATGTACTAGCTCTCAACACAGAGAAGCCAACGTCACAGTCGTTGATTGGCGGCGACGAGAGTGATCTTTTCCTCAGCTGCAGTCGGTCTGTGGCACAAAGCATGACTTTGGAAGTGAATGACAGCTTGGAAACACTATTACCAGCACCTGTTCTTTTCTATGACGTTTTGGACAAATGTTACCAAATATCCATCCCAGAAGTGTTTGAATACTTTTTCACAGACAATAAAACAAAGAATGAATCTAGGTGTGTCGCTGGCCATGAGCTAGGGGACATTTCAGTAGCTCCTGTGTTTGACTGCTCTCTTTGTACGTTCTGGGATGAAACGTCATTCTCTTCCCTCCATAATTCCCAGTGCAGTGCAGAGGCTAAACCTATACCTATCTTTTCTTGCGCTCGTCCTATCGTAAGAGAACTAACATTCCCAAAACCAGATTGTGTTTTCTTGAGTGCAGACTGTGAGGAAGATGACATCTCGCCAGTCAGAGTAGTGTCTCGTTCATTCACCCAGGCCAGTGACTACGGGGCAGGTGCGTCTCGCAGTTGGACATTTTTGCAGTCAATGAGGAAGATTTGCTTCCACGACAAGGGTAGCATCTGGTGCCAAAGGTCTGGTGCTTGGGTGTTTCCAGTTGATGCAGCCAAGAAGACAAAGGAAGCACCAGTCACTGTGGTCACTGAGGAACGAGTCCATTTAACTCCTATTCAGCTGTTTAGAGAGCTGGCAGTGCAGCAAAATATTTGGAAAACTATACGCAGAACAAGTAAGTCTGGTCTCTCATCTCTGTGTGAGGAAACAAACAGTATTTATAGAATTAGAAATAGAACAAAACTACTTTTTATTTGTGTTTGGCTCTTTCAGGACGAGAGGGCATCTTCTCTACACTGAAGCAGTCAGATATGTGTTTGGTCTGCATTGCCTTTGCCTCCTGGGTGCTGAGATCATCTGATCCTGAGGCTGCTGATGCCTGGAAAGCAGGTACGAAACTTCAGCACTGGTGTAACTGCACTTACATTGTCATTATTCAGCAAATGTGTCAGAGATATTATATTTACAGTGCTTAAAAAGCATTTCCCACTTACTACCTAACTGTGAGCAAGCAGGCCTTATTTACCACCCTGTGTGTTGTGCATGGTTTTGTAACTTGTTTAGTTGGTGCATGGGTCTCATGTTGGGAAACAGTGAGGTCATGAATTTCTGTGCACCAAGCACAGTTTACCAAAACCAGATTCCTTCGAGTGGATTGTTACTCAGCATCTGAAATGAAATGTTAGTTTGGGAACACAAAGAGAAGTGTATAACTCTGACAACCAGTTCTTTAAAGTAACCTTTTCTCTGAAATCCCGTTCAGCTCTTCTAGCAAACGTGAGCGCGCTATCAGCCATCCAGTTCCTGAGGCAGTACGTGAAGAAGAAACCTCCTCAAGCTAATCTGTGATCTTTGATGTTCACAGAAGAAAAGAAACCACATTTCCAAACATTTCCACAGGGTCCATTCATAGAAATATGTGCAGTGTATAGTTTATATATTCACATACATGTGCAATATCTACTGTAGTGTATGCATTAGATTAGTTACAATACTGTTTATAAGGTAGAAGTCAGCAAACCTTTGTTTAAATCATGGTGATATTTTACAATTTCTTTATTGTGTACAATTTCTTTCAAAAGAAAAAACATTAGTTTCTCTATGCAGCATATTCATTCCTACTGAAAATGGCTCTGTTTTAAAAGTCTCATTGACAATATTACCATCAATCTAAAATCAAAATGTTTTATATAATTATTATTATAATTATATATTTTTTATATAATGTCACTCAGGGTCTGCAAGTCTGGTTGTGGACTTTGGTTTGGCTTGTTGTAAAAAAATAATGAGCTACATTGGTCAGAAAGCTTTGTTTGAAACAACAATGATGTTGTTAGTATTTAAACTGTTTTTATAACACTTCCATGTTTCTTGTTAAACAAAACTGCATACAATTGACTTTCCATGTTACAAAGTACTTTGATCCAATAAAACCATAAATATACACAGCAGGAAACACACTTGTGTGCAGAAAAATTGCAAATGCGAAGGAAATTAGGAGAATTGCAGAAATATTTATTGAAATAAATATGCAATGGATACAATTTGATACACTTTTGTATTATATCACATTAATATTGAATTTAGAGGCAGTTCTTTATGGAGTTCCATTAAAATGCCAAAGATGTAGTCTCAATCCAATTGTGTTATTCAAAATGATGTAAAATAAGCTGTTCTTATAAAACTTTGTAGTGACAGGTCATAATCCAATTTATAGTTATATCACCTTATAATACTATATACTGCTTTCAGCTTAAATTTACTGCTATCCTGCTGAATCAATGGTCAAGTGTTTATATCTACTGCTATATCATTAGTATTTATTCATATACAATACTGTGAACATTTAATATTCACAACCTCAAAAATGAGCAGATAAAAGCTTCGGTTATATTGTGAAAAGATATCTTGATATATAAAACTTTAAAGAAATATTTAGCAGATTTAGGAGTATAACCAACCTCTACTGTACTTTCATAGTCTAAAACACCACAATGCAACTTGCTACTCTAGTTATGTGAAAACTGAAGACTGAGTCATGCTCGGTTGTTACAATCATTCAAACATTGATTTAAATTTCATTCTGTACAAGGAAATCATTTAGAAATCATTATAGGGATATTTAAACTAAACTTCAAAGTCTGTCTGTTTTCATATCCTTTATAAGAGCTTTTAGCACATTTATATCACTGCATAAGAAACTGTTTTACAGTTTGTTAGAGAATATCTGTCACTTTCCATTTCACATGACTAGTATAAAGTCTTACGTGATATGAAGACCTCAGACAGAGTTTGAAAGTCCCATTAAGTGCTGAACAAGGAATGCACATAAACATCCACAAAGTATTTTCTAAAATATATTAAAACAAAAACTGACACACACATTCTCTTACAGTCTCAAAAGTACACAGTATTCTATTGGGTGTAGTATAGGGTCTCAGGGCATGCACCACCTGGCACTCATGATGGCTTGTCACCTTCTTTCTTCAGGCGGCTTCAGGAAACAGAGATAAAAATGTGTGAACATATCGTGCAGCTGGTTTTCACACAGTTTACACGAGTATAACCTGAGTATGAGTTAGTTCTGCATGTACAAAGTAACTAAAGATGTCAAATAAAACTGGTAAGTGTACTAACTGGGTGAATGTTTTAACAAGCACTTAAAATCATGTAACTATCAAAATAGAAGCAAAATTAAAAGTGAATATCAGCTGAATCAAAACAAATCAGCTCTAAATAGTACTGTATTACATCATACCGTCTGTGTACCAAATGAAGGATTGTGCATTAAGGTGCATATTGCGTCAGAACACACAAAAAACAAACAAACCTTTAACACATTCACCTGTAATAATCTTCCTGACTTGGTAGAGGGCCTCCATGCAAATGATGCCCGTGCAGCCACTGCTGCTCCATAGCCATCCTCTGCAGCTCTGCAGACTGAGCATGCATGGCTTGAAGCTGATGAGCAGCAGACATCTGAGGAATTGGCCCCTGCAACTCTCGTGGATATGCAGCACCTATGGGAAAAACAAAAAAACAACAACAAATAAACATATTACAAAAGCTGGATGATAACAAGACTCAGATTGTGGCCTGTAAATAAGAATTTAAGATTACAAACCAAACAATGGGTGGCGCAGCATCTCAGGATCGTGAGGAAGATCACTGAGTAAAGGGTTGGGAATAGGGCCACCAGGGAAGGGGAATCGGGCCAAACGTGGTCCTGCTGCCAGAGGGTCCACCAGAGGAAGAGGACTAGAACCTGTGAGAAAACATAGGACTTCAGTAAATACAATTTACCTCCTACTACTATATGTGTCACTACTGATCACATCTAAAAATGTATGTAGTCAAGAAGTCCAACCTTACCCTGACCAAGGGGGTCCTGTTGGTGCAGGTGGAGGTGAGAGTGAATGTGGGAGTGCTGGTGATGATGTGGGGTCACATTGAGCATCTGCAGCCTTGCAGCAGGGTCAGTTGCCACAGAGGCCATCCTCTCTGCGTGAAGCCGCTCTGCAGTGAGTCGCTCAGCATAACTCAGCTCTGGGCGTAGCTGAGGTCCTGCCAGCACCATCCTCTCCCGCTCCAGATGGTTCAGCCCAGGGTGAAAAGTTACGAAGGGGTGGGGCGGCCCAGGAATGTGGGGAAGAGCCAGAGCGCCGTGTCTGGCAAAGTGCTCCATGGGGTTGGCTGAGGGGTGCAGCGTTTCGAGGTCTGGAGGCTTGACTTCGAATCCTGGCTTCATCCTCTCGCGGAGCTCTCGCTCTCTGAGGTTTCTCAGCTCACGCTCTCTCAGGCTGGGCTCAGCACTGTACAGGCCGGGCATGTGGTAGGCTAGCAAGGGGTCGCCCGGGCTCAGAGACACGTAGAAAGGATGGTTGCGATTGGTGGGGGACATGACATGTGGTCGAGCATATTCACTCAGGGTGCGCAGAGCTGGTGTATCTGGGCCAATGTAGGGGGGCACTGCAGCTACGGTGGTGGGTGGCTGCTCAAAGGAGGAGCGTCCATGGCTCTGAGCTGACATCGAGGCTTCACTCATACGACTGTCATGGGAGGAGCTGGAGGCTCTCTGTAAGCAAATGCAGTGTGAGAGATAACCCATGCATGGTTTGTGCGACTGAGCTGATGCTTGAGAAAAAACAAATGAAACAAAGGTTGCACTCACAGCATTTCTGTCTGCTTCCCTGTCACGTTCCCTGTCCTTTTCCCTGTCATGTTCTTGCCGAGCACTGAGCTCGGCCTCTCTCCGAGACTTTTCCACGGCTTCCTCCCTTTTCTTGGCAAGTTTAGAAGACGAAAGTGGAGAAAAGAACAAGTCTGTTCTAGCGCAGGAGTTGTAACCACGATCCAAATGTTTGATAAACCTGAAAGAAAAAACAAATGTTAGTGGGAATTCCCACACATTTTAAAAATGGAGGCTGGGGAGTTTTCGGCACTACACCTCTGAAACGCTCACACACACATTGTACCAAACCAAGCAAAACATATAATTTAGTGTGTTCCCCTGATCTTTGATAACTACAAGGTCACTTTAACGTCCACATTCAATGTGTAATTGTGTCCATACATTTTGTCACGTCTGACATCAGATTTAAATCTGGGTTAAAGGTCAGCTTTATAACCAAGTGTATGAGGCAACAACAGTAACAGAGCTATTTATTAAGCCCAAAGTTTGCAATTTTGAAAAGGAAATCAAAGGCAAATATTAAAGTAATTTCCAAAACAGCCATGGGAGCTTTCAGAGCTCTTTTCTGCAAACACACTGTTTTACAGTTCACCTGACAATCATAAGAAATGTTATTTCTATGGTTCTATGGAGAAAAAAAGTGTTTAGTTTAAGCCACGCCTGTTGCTTGCTGTATTGTGAGTGTAATGTTAACAAAATTAAGTATAATAATACTAAGACTTATAGTTTTAAAGTCTCGCCTGTTCTCTAACAATGTCGTGCAGCTTTCATTGCAATAAATAGAAGAGTTAGCACTTTCAAACTGTCCACAAATCTATCCTACCGTGCAGACTGGCTGGCATGGCTTGCCATGTTAACAATAGTGGGTTCTGGTGAGGGGCTCCGAGGTGGAGGCGGTGGGCTCGCAGCCTCTTCAATCTCATCCAGCGGCTCCTCTTTAATCTGAATGTGTGATCCCCCCGCTGTGCTGCTTGGTGTGGGTCTAAGAGAAACAGGTGGGAACGACGGCTGCAGGCTGGGCACAGGACCAATAGCAGAGGATGCTACAGAGGTGGGAGGCTGTGAGGCTGCAGAAGATGGGTGAGGAGTAGTAATGCTTTTTCCAGGGTGGTTTTGCACCTGAGAGGTCACTTGAAGTTGGTTTGGTAGTGACTGCATGGGCTGTGGCATGAGCTGAAGAGGAGGAGGTGGTGCACCTGGGAGATGCTGGTTGGGCAGAGAATTAAGGGGCTTTAGAGCAGGTGGAGGGGGAAGATTGGAGGGCATCTGGGGGAAAGGTGCAGCAGACTGGTGTGGTAGCTGTTTGTGTGAAGGTGGAATTGGAGTTGTGGGAGGCGGCTTAATATGTGGGCCAGACAGAGGAGGCTGGGGGAACTGCGACTCCCTAAAGAAGGGTGGGAGTCGGGGGGGAGCCTGAGGTGACAAACCATGTGCAGAGCTGAGAGCAGGTGGGACTTGAAAAGCTGGGGAAAGAGGAGAGTCCTGACCCAGTGGTAGAGAGGGTGGAGCAGGCTGACGGCGAATGTTTGGCGACTGACCGGCAGCTGGCTGAGCCGGGTCTGGAGAAGGAGAGGGGCTGTGACCAGGTTCAGCAGTGGGGATGCTTTGCTGTGACTGAGGAGTGATGGGGGGAACCTGAGAGGAGAGTGCCTGTAGGACACGTGCGTCAGCTAACACAGCAGCAGGGGCTGCAGGCTCTGATGGGACGCCGTTCGGCTGGGCAGACGAGTCAGAGTCACTCTCGTTGCCCGGCTGTGGGCTGGGAATGCTGGGAGAGGAGCTGCGGTTATCCTGATCAATATCTTTGGTGTCACTGCTGCCATCTTCCTGAGCACTGCGGCTTTCTGAAGAGCTCTCCTCCTCTGCCTCAGCCTCTGCCTCTGACCGGGAGCCCTGTGGATCCTGGAAAAAAAAGGAAAACGTGCTGCACTCAAATATAATGTTTTATAGAATTAGTAATTAGTTCCTTACACTTCAAACTGATTTTACTACACATTACTATCCTCACTGCACAAAAACTTAGCAACATCTGCCTTGGAGACATTTTCATTGCAATAATATGTTAAATGAGATGCTGCTACCTGTGTCTTTGGCCTTTTAGGTGTGACTTTTTCAGGCTCGTCAGGCTCCTGAGCTGGACTCTCCCTTAAACGTTTCGTTGTCTTTGGTGACGTTACCTCCTCTTTTATCTTCTGTGGACACAGCATATTTACACAGTGAAATTAACTTGACAGAAGATAATGAGCTGACGCTTTCTCTTACATTTAATGTAGGGATGAACTACATATACATCATTACATGTGGTAAGTTCCTGGAAGAACTGCTTAAACTTCTTGTCTGGCCTATGTCAAATGACAACAACAACATTTCTCTGAATTTGAATGAGTCTCCCACGTATGTTCAGCGCCACAAGACATATCTGCAACTGCACTGACTGGAGTCCAAAAAATATTTATAAATGATTATATTTTTACTGTTCATAAAGTGTTGTTTCATAAGATTTAATGCATTACAAGAAAGAATCTCCAGCACACAAAGCTGTGTACATATCACAAAACTATACACCCTGTAATTAAGTCATTGTCGGGCTAAGAGCAGCTAAGTTGCAACTGTCTTTGGAAAAGCAGCCATACTGTAAATGTCTTTATTTCCAGCACCAAACACCCTCAACAGGAAACATATACAAAACTTAAACTGGTCACACTGAGAAATGTGTGTATATGAAATGTATGTTTACCTTGTTTGTCCTCTTACTGGACTCACTCTTATTGTCAATGGAAGAAGATCTCAGAGAATTAGATGTCACTCCACCAGGTGAGGGCTGGTTACTGGGCCGCTGGTCCTCACTGGTGGGGGAGCCTGTGAGCCTCCTGTGGCCACTCCGTAAAGATGACAGCTGCTTTACAAACAGTTAGATAAAATTAAAATTCAAGAAAAAACAACACGTTTCTACCTAGTGGACAAAACCTTTCCTATGCAAAAACATGGACCATTTGAGTCCTAATGCATATTATAATGAGATCTAGTTTTCAAATGTGCATTTGCACAAACATTAGCTTCTGACTGTTCATTAATGACTGTACTGATGGCCTCAGACTTACAGGTGCTCTGCTTCGCCGTGTCCTCATGCCATGTTTGCTGTTCACAACTTCCTCTTCTTTGACAGGTTTAAACATGAATGGAGCGCCTGCAGATTTTGGTGCTTGCGGCAGACATCCGTGTTTGCTTTCATATGTGCGACAAGTCGTGCACAGCAAAGGAGTGTGTCTTCCACCTTGATGCCAGTCCTTAGACCCTGTTACAGAGAAATGGTGTCACAAACTATGGAATAACTTTTCCATGTCAGTATTTAGCTCTGTTCTTACATACGCACACTTTACGGAAACATGAGTATTGTTGAAGTAACGTTTTGAACAACTTCTACTCACTTGTTGCACCACAGTGGCTGCAGATCTTAATGTCCTGTTCACTGTCTTCACTATCAAGATCATCCTCGCTGGCAGAACTTGCATCTACTGTATAATAGATGCAGCACACATTAAATCTAATCTCATGACTGCCGCCAGCTTTTGAGTGTGAATACAGGTTAAAAAAACGTAACACACTTCGGAGGAACAGTAGGCGCTCACCTGAGTAATTTCGTAATGGAGCGCTCACAGGAGGTGCAACAGAGCGAGTCTTTGCCTTACGAGAGGACGGCTGGCGGCGTTGCTGTCGATAAGCTCTTGTTCCTGCAGCCTCAGGAGTTTTCTTCCAGTGGTAATAGAAAGTGATCAGCTCTCCCTGATGAAAAAACATTGAGTTTTAAGAACAATGTGGTATATGACACTGATCAAGAAATGATGAATGGCTGCATGCATTATAATCTTTTTCTATAAACAAAAAACAATTACAGTTTTTTTGCTGGGCAAAAAGTCTTTCCGGATGCGGAAGAAATTCTTTCCATATTGTCTGAGGCCTTTGATAAAACGTTTCTGAAGGGAAAAAGGAAAGTGAGGAAGGTTTGAGGTGGTGGTTAAAATGAAGGCTTTTAAATACATTCCCTGAACTGTTAAACATTTAAAACACAAACAATCAAGAATAATTGTCTCTGTCTGCACAAACATTTAAGACAAATAAAATCAGCACAGAGAAAAAGATGTCTTACCACATCATCCTCAGACCAGCATTTCTCGATAAGCTTTGGCAGAGGCTTCTTAACCAACCGCTGAAGAGCTTTTGCTGCATCATAATGACTTGCATGTAGCTAGAGTTAGGTAAAAACACAATTGTTTGTAAATCTGCAGTATAACAGGGTTGTTCTTTAAAGTCAGGGAACATAAAGTCAAGCTGTTCACCATATTGAGAGCGTTGAGGGTGGTATCATCACGAGAAGCTGCTAAACATCCATCCTCTGTGGATCCACCATCGCACATCCCTGCAAACGCTGCCATGCTCCTAGAAAGATTTACAAAAGTATGGTCTTTTATGTGAAATCTATTCTGAAAGTGGATTTCGTGATACATTTTTAGTTTGAAGTGATTCGATTCTTAACAACAAGCTTTAGATTCTCTGGCAGAAAACAAACAGTGTTAATTGTGTTAATCATTCGCCCTATTGTCTTGCTTAAAAAGGTTCAGTGGGCAAACGCGGTTATGTGACTTGAGCAATAACTATTTAAAAATGAACAAAAGTGAACAGTGAACAGCTTCATCTAGTTTTCAGCATGGATGGCTGCAAGTTAACTGAAAAACATCACATAAAATATGAATCCATCAAAAAACATGTTTGTTATTTTGAAGGTGCCAGTGTTTGTGGACAGATCAGCACAGACAGAGTTTATCTACGAACTGATAATCTAAGGTATGAAATGCAGACGCTGACCGTGCAGCTCTGAGGTACATCAGGAGGTCACAGTCGTTGACCCCCGGCGTCCACATCAGCTCCTCACTCTCTGTCTGACTCTGTAAAGCAGGAGCAGGACGAAGCTGCAGCTCTGGAAGTTTGGCCTGTAGTGAAACCAACAAATAAGAGAGATGTAGTAAACACACTCAACTGTGTCATACAAATGAAATCCCTGCCCTATAAAAGCCTAACCAGAGTTAGAGTGATCTACCGGTCAAATTAAACTTAAGTGCTTTATTATTACATGTCTGCTAAAGTATTTAATGGATCAATGGAGTTCCTGCTGTTTAGTCATTTGTAGCTAGTATGAGATTTAAAATACTCCCTGCTCTGTTTTTCTACCATCTGCGATGGTCCGTCAGATTATGCAGTGCTGAGTGTGACAATCAGTCCTTATCAAATGCCCGTAAATAAAAAGCTGCCAAACAACAGAAATTCTCTGACTGTTCAATAGGATGAGCATCGCTCAAAAAGTATTAGTGAATATCTCTGCACTGCTGCCAGTTATGATCTGTTAATCTGAATATTTACATGAGGTGGAGGTGTCCACAAAAATATGTTTCTAAAATCTTTTTTTTCTACATTTTTTTTACAAATGTTAGAAAATTTAAACAGTAAGAAATGACCAATATGATTTTTAAATAATTTTATAATAACATAAACAATAATAACATAAAAAATGTTATATTATCATGTTAAATACTTCTTGGTATCGAAATTTTTTGGTCTGTATATTGGCCTTTAAATGTACTCCTTTGAAATTATGATTCTTGTTCTTTGGTTCAACTGATCTCTCCTAGCATTTGAATCTTGTAATGTCTGTTGTGCTATTGTAATCTTACCTTTTCAGTTAAATAATATCTGCGTCCTGTGGTTTAATGAAATTAAACGTGATGTGCTCAGTCGGGGTGATCCTGCTCACAAATGTGATCACTGTATTATTCTGATTAGATAATTGGAGGTGGCTCCTGTTATAAAGGTGAAACAACACTGATGTTTTTTACTGGTCTGTGTTTTTCACACCTGTTGCGCTGCTTGTTTGCTTTTAGCTTCACTTATGATGATTAAAACTGTTGGTTTAAGCCTCACACTGAACAGACACAAGCCACAAGGTGTATAAAGCAATCACAGACATTTCCTTGTTATAGTCTAATGTTTTTGAAACATTTCTTTATGCTAAAAATCTGGCTTCGGGATGTGGAAATGAATATATTGTTCTCTCCCGGTAAAGTGTTTACCTGATGACTGGGCCCCACTCTTATCTCACCCTGCGTGTTGTTCAGGCTCCTGAAACAAAACGATAATAAATAAAACATTATTATGAATTAAATTCGCTTGCTAAGGCTGTGACGGGTAAAATCAGGGAGCAGCAAACTGTGTTCACGCCGTTTTCCCGTCGGCGTGTTTTCTACGGGACCTGTCAGCGCCTGTGTAATTAACACTGTGCACACGGGCGCATGATCGATACGTGTGTGAGTCCGCCGCTGTCACAGCAGCTTTCCTCCCTGTGCACACTGATTTCAGCAGCGGAGAGACAAACCTCCCGCCCCCCCAGCGCCGCGAACCAATCTCAGCTGTGACCTGCGAGGTTTCCTTATATTACATGAATGAAATCCGACGCCAGCCGCCGCGAAACGCTGTCAATCAATCACACTCAGCGAGCCGCTGATTTTTACGGTCACCATTACGAGGACAGGGTGTGCTAATTACTTCGGATCCCGACAGGCTGACACGGGCTGGGTGCCCGCTCCGTGCAGCCACCCCCCCCCCCGCTAAAGTGTGCAATCAACAATAAATAGCGTTATTAACGTTGCGTTAGCGGGCTCACAGTAAACACACCTCGAATAAAAAATGTACAACGGATGCGTAAGGTCAACCTGCTTCGCTGGCACAATTATCGATAATGTGAGCATAAATAAAGTGCTGTCGACATAAAAGCGACCATTAAGCCCGTTTTCCTCACAGGAGCTGCCGCTAGCTGCTAACGAGACAGTAACACTACGGTGATATTTGGCTAGCTCGTTAGCCAGACGTGAACTTCGTGACCACTGACACTCCGACTATTTCATACAAACGCCTCTTAAAGTAACGCTGCAAAAAGCACCAAACAAACATTTAACCCGCAACAACGGAGTTATAGGCGTAAAAGGCGAGTTACCTCCGCGGACTGAACAGGTCGTCCATGTCGAAGGATGTTTGGATGTGGCTTGTTGACACTGCAGCGCAGTGGGCGATACACACAAACTATGCGAATCCCCTATTACATGGCTATTCAAAATGGAGGCGGTGTAGTGGAGGGAGTCACTCTGCGTGTGTGTGTGTGTGTGTGTGCGTGTTTTTTCCCGTGCAATGACCTCAGCAGCCACAGCTAAGCCTTCAAAGTTGCCTCGGTGTACATAACTGAGCATGTGCCGCGGATCAGCAGCAGCACAGCAGCCAGTGAGGGCTGCTCATCACCAGCTGCTGCTGCTGCTGCTGCTGCACAGGCGTCCATGAACCAAACAACATATCGCCCAGCCTCTGTCTGCGTGTGTCTGCGTGTGTGCGCACTGCTGCGGTTCAGCTACATTATGCAAGCCATTACATTTACCTACCACTGTCAGGAGCAGCCCTGTTGCTCGGCTTTTATTACTAATGTAAGACTGTGGTGGAGCTAAACCACTAATATTTGATTTAAGCCAGTGTACAGTTATGTGCGTCTGTTCAGCAGACAAAGATCAGATAAACGATAATAAAAAAGAAAATACTAATGGATACAAAATTTAACTTGTATTTACTGTCCATGTTTCTAACTTTGTTTTATATTGTCATTGTTCATGTAAATAAACAACTAAGAGAGGTGGGAAAAGTAAACAGGATAAATAAAATGAGCATAATGACAATTTATGTGATAGAGATTTTAAGATGTTGCCATTTCAAGTGTTAGATTTTTTCTATATGCAGAAAGGACATTTGGTTAGGACAGACTGAACATTTACGGGATACTTCACTTACTTATTTCTCAGGGTGAATGGCTCTCGGCAGGTCCCACTAACAACCAGGCTGAATTAATTCATAGGTGTGGAACAGGCTAAAATATATATTTTCACTCAAAAACTGCTACTACTACCACAGTAAAAATAAAATAATAGAAAAATCACAGAACAATCTCTCACTAACAAAACATTTTTATTAACCGTCTCCAAGTGCATCTTTTGTGATTACAGCTTTCACTGCTGTAAATAAATATTAGGGGTTAAGTAACAGTCAGGTCTACGTTTTACTCCTCATTAAAAAAATCTGAATCAGAATAGAGTAGAAGACTTTATTGTAAAGTGTCACAACTCTAGTAACTACAGTATGTTAATTCTATATTTTCTATTATTAAGCAATTTGCTGTTTTACATTTATATGCGAAGTGCGTCATCCATTTATTCTATCAGAGGTTTTCTGAAGTTTTTTCCAGCAAAATGAGCTTTGTCTCCCAACTCCTCTTCAATTCTGCGTTAAAGAAAAGATTAAAAGATCAGTTAGCTTCCTGTCACACAGTTTATTCCTAATTCCTAATGCTGATTTTATTCCAGTTCATAAAAAAAGACAGACACAATGCAGGGGTACAAACTATTTCATACAACAGAGGAAACAATTCAGTTCACAATTCATTGTAATGAACAGTGTAACAGAAAAGTATTGATACCATTGTATGTCACAAATGAAACAATTCTACATGCAAGGCTGCATTTTCTAGATTGAGTTTAATTAAAGTAAAACTCACCTGAGGATCTGGTTGTATTTGGCCAAACGTTCAGAGCGACACGGGGCTCCAGTCTTAATCTGAAATGTTCACAATGGTTTGAAACAGCGGGATTCAATATCTCCATATTTGTCACTGTAATGCCACAGACTGCTGTGGCATATATGAAATTTCTGGTAGTCATCTTCTATTTAGGCTCTTTATTAAATAGTTATTTTTTTTATAAAAACCAATATTACACCAATTTGTCATTGTAGTAGATACAATCTTAGGCCTAAATGTGTCATTTACCATGTTATTATGTTGTAACTTGCAAAAAGGAAAGAATCAATGTTCTGAACATACCTGTCCAGTGCATAAACCGACCACCAAATCTGCTATGAAGGTGTCCTCAGTTTCACCAGAGCGGTGGCTGACCATCACACCCCAGCCACTTTCCTGCGCCATCTTACACCTGTGAGGACAAACGACATTTTACTGAGAAGGCTATTTCGTTCTGCTTGTCGTGTTTCAGTTATTTCTGTTGTTAATTTGTTGATTGTTTCTCCGACTGGAAGAAAGAACCATCAATATAAGCGAGAAGAGTGTGACACCAAGCTAGGTAACCAAAGGTAAATAAAGGTAATATTCCTTTAATATTCAACTCATAGTAAGTGAGAGTAATTGTAAAATGGACTCACGCTCTCATAGATTCAGTGACAGTGCCGATCTGGTTGACTTTCAGCAGCAGACAGTTGCAGGCTTTCTCCTCCACAGCCTTGCTGATGCGATTTGGGTTGGTCACTGTCAGATCGTCTCCAACGACCTGGATGTCTGTGCTTTCGGTGAAGTTGGTCCAGGCCGACCAGTCGTCCTGGTCAAAGGGATCCTCGATGGAAACAACTGTGAGGGAAAAGTCTGTAAATGACTGGCAGGTACAGACGCATACTACACATGAGTCATGTGATTATAAAGTGAATATAATTAAAAACAATGTGATTGATTCATATCTGTGAAGGTTCTCAGTCATCCAGGTCATGGTTATCTCAAAAAAGGTTTATCCAATAGCAACTGGACTTAGTAGGTTTCTTGACGACTTGACAATTGAGACTTGAGAAAGCCCTCTGGATAGAAGGGCGAAACGTCGTCAAGAAACCTACTACGTCCAGTTGCTATTGGATAAACCTTTTTTGAGATAATGTGATTGATTAATCTAAATCTGAAAGCATTTAAAATATTTAATTTCTAATGGATTTTGGAAGATGATGACTGAATAAATAATAATCAAAGAATTTATAGCAATTATTACAGTAAGCCGTACGTTTAGATCAGTGTATGATGCCAGTCTATGTTGTCCTAATGACGTACAGGTTACAGTCTGTGTGTGTAGAAAAGACAGTAAAGGAATACTTATGTGTGTTACACTTTTGCTCTCTGACATGATTGGCTTTGATACTGACTCTGCAGTGATGGGAACTGTTTGAATGACTAAAGCACATAATTTTTAACAGATTGCTGTATATTTTTGGTGATTAATTTATTTAAATTAATGTGTTATTTTAACCAAATAAAACTATTAATAACACTTTTTAAAAATAAATTAAAAAGGGAGGCAACTGGATCTCTAACACAATGTCCTCCTCTCCTCGTGCTAAATAATGTCTAGAAAGAGAGGGTCAGATGTTTACCTGGATAATCCTCCACAAAGCTGTTGTAGAGATCAGCCAGCTCGTCAGGAGTGATGTAGCGGCTCGGGTCATCGGGAGACTTGAAGTCTAAGTCATATTGTCCGTCCCTGTAAAATTCAGATGCTGCCACGTCCATGCCGATCACAACCTTGTCTGTGTATCCTGCTATAGCAATGGCCTCCTTTAGCAACTCCAGGGCTGCAAACACAGACAATAAATTATGACATCTGAGTAAAACTAAAGTATGCCATCAAATTTAGTGAAGACTACTTACTACAGATACATGGATAATTAAGTTTCGTCCTGTAAAAATAAAAGGCCATCTACACTATAATGAAAATCCATTTAACACGCATTAGACAAATTGTATCTTATTTTAACTATTGACAGATTTGTGCTAATTCAAGTCTGTTTTCTTTGAGGCGCATGTCATGTGTTGAGGTGTTTTTAATGTCATTTTGTAGTATCGCAAATAATTCTTTTCTTGCATGTATGGAAATTAGGTTGCAAAAACATTAGAAACACATTGCAAAGTCGTATATACAGTTTAAAAATGACTGATGAGAGTCTGAAAATACAGTCAACATAAATCATAAGTAAGTATCATATACATACACATATATATAATAAATTATACATAAGTTGTTTTCTTCTCCTAGTGACACAAAACTTTCCTTCAACAATCTTAAGTTTTTCTTTTACTGCTGCACATGCTGCACATTGTTCGATTGTTCTTATAGTTTTTTACAGTAGATTTTACAGTATCCAGTTGGAGTGCACTTTATAATATTCAAGAAGAAAGTGATACTGTACCTACATGTATTTTAAAGGAAATGTACCCTGCTTCTCACATAAAGTTAATACATCAGTAGCTCAAGCTTTACCTTCCTTGTTTTCCAGGATGTTTGGAGCAAAGCCACCTTCATCGCCCACATTGGTGGCATCCTGTCCATATTTCTTCTTGATGACATTTTTAAGATTGTGGTAGACCTCAGCTCCAATCCGCATGGCTTCTTTGAAGGTGCTTGCTCCAATGGGAAGGATCATAAACTCCTGCATGGCAAGTTTGTTACCAGCATGAGAGCCACCATTGATCACATTAAAGGCCTGGTGGAGGTACAGAAAGGAGAAATAAGAGAGAGAAATGCAGCAACTTTGAGGTGAAGCGCATCATGAAAAAAAAAAAACCTCACCGGCACAGGCAAGATGACCTCAGGGTTTCCTGCAAGGTCAGCAATGTGACGATAGAGGGGGACTCCTTTCTCTGCCGCACCAGCCTTGCAAACAGCCAGAGACACACCCAATATGGCGTTTGCTCCAAATTTGGCTGTTTGGGAAAAAGAGACAAAACAATTCAAGCAATAACAACTAACTGTAAAAACTACATAAAACATAATGCAGACAGAATAACAGAACATAAAATGCCAACACTATTTTATGAAGTAAAAATAATAATAAGAATAATTTATAGACTGATTAACTTAAATATAACTATTAAATGTCAGCTGCATTTACTTCACTTACATTTGTTCTCTGTGCCATCCATATCAATCATTATCTGGTCAATACTCTCTTGCTCAACCACAGACAAATCCTGAGGCAAAAGCAATAAAAAACAAAAATAAACAACACCTACAGTTTTTAAACCACTAAATAAGTGAAGGATGATCTTCTTTCTTACTTGGTCAACAAGTGCAGGTGCAATAGTTGAATTTATGTGCTCTACAGCCTGTGAGACACCTGTGACAGAGAGGCGCGTGAGTGAAGGAGACATGTGGTTCACAAACTTAGCAAAGCTACTAAAAAATTGTATTGTTTGTTTCACCACACTCTCATGACTTTTGCTCAATGTGTCTGTTTTGTAGAAAATCAGTGCACAGTTTATACAAATCAACACTAGAGTTAGAGCATGCTGCACAACTTACCATGCACACCATGTTTGCTCAACTGCCCAAACCACTATGCCATCATTTATGTCATTAAATGATAGATTTATTAATTAGTTATTATTTAAATCAAAAAGACAGGCAAAGAAAATGCCCTAACCCTTTTACATATTTGGTGGTAAAACCACATCTGACATTTAGCAAATTAGGTATTTGTATTATGTACTAACAAAACACAAACCTTTCCCAAGATAGCGAGACTTGTCATTGTCTCGGAGCTCCAAGGCTTCATAGATTCCAGTGGACGCACCGCTTGGTACAGCAGCTCTAAACAAGCCTGATACATGTACATGGGAACAGAAAGCGAATCGCTAACACAGATAAAACATAAAATAAGTACTGATATGTATGTTTGCAAAAGATCAAAATGTCTTGGAAGACACGATTCATTTCCCAAATCCTACCTTTGTCAGTGTAGAGGTCAACCTCTACAGTGGGGTTTCCACGAGAATCAAAGATCTCTCTGGCGTGGATCTTGACAATGGACATGATTGTTCTGAGACAAAAAGAAATGGTTCAAAGACAAACACGAGTCATCTAAAAGTCTAGTCCTGAAATACGCCTGGCATACCTCTTCTATTCTCTTTCCTCCTTGAAGCTTACTCTCCAGTATTCTGACCAAGCTGCAAGCTTAGGAGTGTTAGTGGAGCATGCTACCATCTTAATTGGATAAGGCTCCCTCATCTGATTAATCATAGGGCAGTTAGGATGCAGACACTGCTGCAACTGTCAAAGCAAGGTTAAGCTTGCGGTTCTATCTAGCTTGCTGCAGAATTTTGTATTTGAATTCAAGTTTTTGCACAAAATAATGATACTACACTACAGAAAATGGATATGGTTCATGTGAAGAAACTATTATCCATGATACATGATATCAGCAGTAAATGATCCACTCAGTTTGTTTGATAAAAAACTAAACTAGCCAACACAATGACTCTTGCTATAGATTTGGTTTATTGCCAGAGAGAACAATGTTAAGGTACAAAAAACTCCTGTTTCAACTCCTGGAATAAATGAAAACTGGATTAAAGGAGAGGACTGGTTCAGACACACCTAATCTAACTGGCAAAGCAGGTTCAGGTCAAAAAATCCAGCAGGTCAAAAACAAACTCGTCCACACAGTAACTGTTTAGACTGTGAAGAAAATGTGCCTTGGTATGTTAATGATTGCGTGCTTAGTTAATTTGTGCAGCCAAATGAAACAGTCAGAACCAAATGAGTGACAGAATAAGTTTTGTCTAGTGATTTTTTTTTGTTTAGTGATATGGGGTTCTTGTAGGCCTACAGTAAAACTGGAGTAGATGTAAACTAATATCTTAGAATTAAAAAATATACATTAGCTACACGAAGATCACTTAATAAACGTCCGTATATAGTGTCCGTGCGAAACCTGCGTGTCTAGCTAATACTTGGTATTTTGTGTCTGTCTATCCTCACACTTTCCTGAGCCATAAGGCGTGCAGTTCATTCTCACTGGCTGCATCAACACTGGCAGACTTGAGTAATTGGCTCATATTAGTTAAACTGCAGTGATGGGACTCGGCTTGTTCGCGGACGTATGAAGTCAGTGTTCAGAAAGTGGTTCGCGGTTTGACACCGTAGGAAATATATAGGACAGCGAAACGCTTTAAAAGTAATCAACCTGTTTTTCCAAGTTGCAAAACCACATTCACCACCTCACCCCGTTTTTTTTATTTCCACTACCACCATTGTAATTTCGAAAATATACAGTTTAAGTGAGAGAAAAACACACGTCATGAAAATATTATTCATTGTTTATATGTATAAAGGATACACAACAGCTAATGTCATAATAGCTTGACACACAAACGAAAATATTTATTTCCTGGCACTTATTACTGCCATGTCAAACTGTGGCGACAGTTTTAAGTGCGTGAAACTGTAAATAGGTTCACTAGGAACACACACACCCGCAGTCTTTGACCAGCAGGGGGTTTGTGTGCACATGAAGACAGAGATGAAACCTCGAGAAATTAACCTTTTTGCAAATCAATTGCCTGCAAGGCTTCATAACTGCATGAAGCTTCATCTGTTCATCACTACTAAACAGAGAACAGACGTCAAACGTACAACTGGGACACGCATGACAGAGTTCACCCGGAAAGAAAAAACAAACACACTGCTTTTATTCAAGAGAACAATGGTTCAAAACTAGATAGACAGGTAACTCTACCTGAACCGCAGACAAGCACCAACACGCTTAATGTAGGGGAAGAAACAGAGAAGAAGAATGTCTTCTTCTACTGATTTAATCCTGCAGGATTGATGCGGTGTTTACGTGCTGCTGCCCCAGAACTCAAATAATATCTTCATGATGACTCAACCTCTCCACCTCTAGTGGTGAAGTATTCAACAAATCTACTTGATTAAAACTAGCAATACCAAATTTTAGATATATTGAATACTTTATATGGTAAAAATGTGATTTTATAATTAGATTATAATTATTCAAACATACATTTACTTGTTTTACTTTAAGGTGCAATGTAAAGATGTAGCTTATTTTATCTTACGTGTTGATTAAGATTTTTAATCAAATTGAATTGATTCGCAGTATATTATACTTAGTACTCCTATCTTTCTTGTCTGTACTCTGCATTTGCTTACTTGTGTAATGTTAACTGGAAATGTTAACCGGCCATTACATTTTTAACGAAAGACTTACACTTAATTTTACAACAGCAATGTGACATTTGAATAAAACGCTTCTGCTGCTTCTGTTGCATTGTCTTATTCAAACCTAAGCTTTTTGTCAGTTTATCTACTATTCTGAAGAACAATTGTTAAGCAATAACGCCAATGCAACAATGCCCCCTGCAATAGGCAGAAGGCTGCGCAGCCTGAGAGCAAAGCCCACCAGACTGAGAAACAGCTTCTACCCTGCAAACTGTGATCCCCTGCCTTAAAGAACACTCACACTCATACTGACCCATTGCATATATACATTCTTGCACTATTACATAATATTGTTACAGCTGCTGCTATCAACTCATTGTTGTAAAAATTATTTATTTCTCTTAGTGTTCTTATCTGTCTTAAAATATGCACATTGCCCGGAGTTTGTTAATGCATTCTTCATGTCTCATGTGAGAATGCAATAAAGTATCCTTGAATGAGCATCATTTTTTGTTACAGCCCTACTCCCTATGTAACAGGTCTATCAAAAAATCTAAATCAACTCCAGCAGAAGAACAATCAATGTGAGTTTTTTGCACTTTTGGGGTTTTGACAAGTCTTGATAAGAAGAAGATGAGAAAATGGCAGCCATGTAGCTTAGTTACATTGTTGACGTAACCACGATTTGGGCTTTCTCACCATCATCTTTTGCCTAGCAGTTGTTTTCAATCTCCCTTCAGTAGTTCTAGTGACTTTATAGTAGTTTTGCTTCTGTCTGGTGTAACTTTGGGTCAATGTGTGTTGTTTTGTGCTCTGTTTGGTCAATTAGTGGTGCGGTACACGGACATGTCCTGTAGATGGCAGTCAACCGTGGCGGACTTCCTCCAAAAACAGGAAATGAGCGAGGAGAACAGAATAAGAACCTTTTTTTTTTGAATTGTGTTGAATGAATGTGCTACACTGCCAAATTACAAACGTTTTAGTCAAAGTGATTAAGTCAGAGACAACTGAAGAATTATTATTTGGAGGGATCATGTCAGGGATACCCCCAGACACATGGCAGCCGACCACAGTGGCTTTGGAAACGACGTAGGTGTTGATAAGACACGCTTAATGCTAACTCTGCTAGCTCCCAGTAACGTGACGTGAATTTGCTTTCCGGTGGTAGTAAGGTGTTTTTTAATATTTAGAATTTGAATGTTTCTGAACATGCAAAGTACAGTTGTTAGCACAATCTGTTTGTTTTGCAGTGTGTGTTTGTCACCATTAGGTGTGCTTTGTGTTTCTGTGAAGATTCTCGGTCGTCCAGATCATGGTTTCACCAAAATACTGTTCAGTGGTAACTGGACTTGTTTCGTTCTTCAAACCGCTTGTTGAGTCTTCGTGTCGTTAGCATGTGATGGTCACCTGTGGGTTGTCGTTTCACCTGCCCCCCTTATTTCTGTGGTATAATAAGATAGAGGAAAGCATCGTTTCAATTAGACTTTTTTGCTTTGCAGGATGGGGACTGTTGTTGTGGAGTTGTACTGGAAACATGCACCAAGGACCTGCAAGAACTTTGCAGAGCTGGCCAGAAGAGGTTACTACAACAACACAAAGTTTCACAGGATAATCAAAGACTTCATGGTGCAAGGGGGGGATCCTACAGGAACAGGTGGGTTCACATAGTCTTCCATAATACAGCCAAAAGTGAATATAGCTGCAGGTTGGGGATATTTTTCATGTTTTGAACTCGGTCCAGTTAAAGGGAATAGGCAGTAATGCTTTGGAGAGAAAGTTTCCTTGGAAGATTAGTTAAATATGCCACTAATTATTTGTAAAGTTAGTGGACTTAATGAATTCAAGTTAATCACTACTACAGCCTTTACAGTTTATGTAAGCCAGTACACAACATGTCAGCTTCACATGTCTGGAATATTTACAAATGCAGCTACTGTTACATCTATAAATCCCACAGTAGTGAAGTAATAGCGCTCTATAACCTTTCTGCACAATGTCATGACACAAATCTTATTGAACACTGGCTGTGGAGCAGGTCTTATTCCCCAACAAGTTGCAATACAGCAATTTCAGTTTTATTTTAATGCCACAACGCTCTCCAAATAAAATCTGGTTTGTTCATGTTTGTATTTTGTAAAAGTGTAATGATCATTTAAATCAGTTACTATTTTAAATATAGTTGACTAGCTTCGACAAAGTTTAAGGTATTTACTTGTTAAAGCTTCTGAAATGTGGTATTTTGATAAATGAGTGTTGATTAATAAAATAAAGAAAAAAAATTCAAACATTATCTGGGACTGGACATTTACTATTATTTTACATTTTGCTAACAACGTGATTTATAAAAAAAACAGGCAGGGTAATAAATAGTTGTTAGTCTTTGTATTTGTTTCACTTGAGAGTAATTCTGGACTTTTTATTACCTTTATTCTTCTAATAGGTCGTGGTGGAGCCTCCATATATGGTAAACAGTTTGAAGATGAACTGAACCCAGAACTGAAATTCACAGGTAATCACAATCTAAAAAATCCAGTTGAATAGAATGTGGAAGAAAATGATTACAATTAAATAAAATTAACTTTTATTAATACACAGTCTTAATTTTAGAACAAAATGAAAGTAGGGTTTATTCCTAGGATGTTTTGTTAAGTTGTATTAATTTTAGTTTAATTTTCCTATATATGTAAATATTTAGTAATACAATGGTAAATTAGTTGTCTCAAAAATGTCACCTAAAATCAGATTAAATTGATCTTAACAAATCTTACTGATACTGATGCCTTATATTTGAATATCGGTGTCACACATTGAAAAGTCACAAATTCACATTCTCTGTTAGGTGCTGGTATCCTGGCAATGGCCAATGCAGGACCAGACTCCAATGGAAGCCAGTTTTTCCTCACTCTGGGACCCACTCAGTGGCTTGATGGAAAGCACAGTATTTTCGGAAGAGTATATCAGGGGATGGGAGTGCTGAGCCGGATTGGGATGGTGGAGACAAGCGGCCAAGATCGTCCAGTCGATGATATCAAAATTGTCAGAGCTAATGTACCCAACTAAAATAATGATTTGTTTTTTTAAAATAAAATTTTGTTAAAATTGTCAATTCAAAGATTTGTATTTATTTCCAACAGTATCAGACAGTTAGCCATCTATTTTTGGAAATATTTTGGAATTTATAAGAAAAGAACCTATTCAAATTTGTCTATCACCGCACATGTGAATGAGAGGTTAATGTTAAAAATACTATTTATTCTCTCTAATGGTTTGGGTCACAGACAAATGGTAGCACAATCACTAGTCCTGTGTAAAGTCAACTTAAAATCAAAAAAAATTCTTGGACATGCTGCAGAAGTCTTTACAGTCAAATCTGATCATCAACACAAAGCAAGAAATTATTGCAACTCTTGATGAAAATAAATGTAGTGTAATGCATAAGTTTATCAAAATGATAATACAGTGAATATGTCATGTAATTATTCTAAAGGAAAAGGTGATCCAAGCAGGCAGTATAGTTTGTACAAATACTTTAAGCAAGACCACAATAGTTGCACAGGTCAGATACAGTGGGGATTCCACACAACAGACAATAACAAACCCCACAACTAATTGGAATGAAGTGAGTGAAAAATACAATAGGTAGACTTGAATTTTGTTGTTGTGTTTATAGTTACTGTTGCCCCATAGTGCCCACAAATGCCCTTCAAAAATGCAATGTCAACACTAGCTGTTCACTAACAACACCACTGACCTGCCAGAGAGTACCCTTTCCTTGGGCCAGTTTGCAGATCATGATGAACGGAATCATACTGAGAGACAACATCCGCTGAAACCAGTCGATGCAGTAAGCCCACCAAGGATGCACATAAGAGTTGTTGAACCTCTCAGGAGGAAACTTATAAGCCTTCCCTATAGAATAAGGAACATAATAAAAAGCTAACATTGTGGGATCAAAGTCAAGCTGTTACTGTAACAAATTGTTCAGCTTTAAATACTTACATTTCTCAAAACCCATGTAAGATGTTATTAATTTAGATGCTTTTTCAGGACCTCAATATACAGTGTTGAATCATGAGGCCACAGCAGGAGGGTCACAGCTTGTGGGTAAACTGTGAACGCAAGACCAGGGCCTGAAAAGTGAAGCCAACAGTCAGTAAATCATTTCTGGTCTTATTTTTAAGATGCTGTAACTTTCAGTCAGAAATATTCTTATTATTCAGATTATAGTTTCATATTGGTTTATAAGCTCATGCCCATCTGTTCCAGACTCCGTACTTTACTTTGCTTGGCAGACGCTTTTATCCAAAGCGACTTACAGGGAGCTAGTACTGTGTGTCTGGCTCAAGGACACACCTGGTAGGGGATGGATGAGTCAGATGGGGTTTCGAACCTGCACCTTGTTTTTTGTGACATGTACATTTTGTGAGTTGAAGTGCAGACATGTGGACAAAGAGACTGATTCTTTGGCAACTGCTGGAGGGAAAAAAAGGTATTTAATCCAATACACTCATTATTTTTCGTTTTTAAGCCCTGTGCCCGTATAGGGCCAGATATGCAGTCTCAGATTATGTGTTTTTTTCACCCACTTCAGCAGCAGCATTTTGATAATGTAACAGATCAAAGGGAATGATTATATGCTCTAAATATTTGGAATAGGAATAAAGTAATTAACATTTCAGATTCAGCCTTGTAACAAAATAAAAAAAAATACAAATTTGGAGAAGAGATCTAAAAATACTTTCACATTTCAAGCACAGACAACGAAGCAGATGAGGTCCAGTCACCAGTGGTGTCATAGTTGTTTTACACAATGTAACTAATGGATCCATAGAAAATGATTATTTGGCCATCCTATACCTACAAACAGAATAAAATGTCAACATTGCATATGTCCAATATCAAACTTCACCTCACCTTCCTCCTGCACATGTTTCCCCCCTGACTGGTGTACTGGCCCAGTGCTGTTCCAGAACAGAGGAATCCCACAGGTCACCAGAAACAGGATGTAAGGAATGAACAACGTACCTGCATATGTGAAATTAGTACAGTAAATGGTCTTAGACCTCATATATACAAAGTGCAACAATCTTTATACCATGTACACACTAGACATACTAACAAGCAACTACTACAACCCCACACTACTAAATAAGCACACTACACAGCAATGTTTTTGAAACTGCCACACAGTTCGCCCTCATCCTCATCTGTTCAAGGCAACTGAAGGTTAAGAAACTACAGTATTTCAACAGAGATCAGACTGGGATGGAGTCAAGAGCACTTTGAATAAATAACCTGTTATTAGAGGGTCACCTCTTCAGAGTCATGCAGTACTGCCTTACACTCATCTAGTAAAAGATGGACCAAAATCACATTTAGAAAAAAAAGGCTTAGAGCGACTTTATACTGATCAGATTATATCTTCTATGAGAAGTGGTCATACTTGAATTTCTAAGTACAAATGTGTTTTTATTTGACAAAGACTGTGACTCTGCCCTTTGCATAAACACAGGCTGAACGTCTTTTTAATAGCCTTTCATAACCTGTCAAATCCTTAATCCTCACCTGCGAAGTAGAGGGGGGCAAAGACAAAAAGGAAGGTTTCCCAACAGACAGTTTCCATAAAATTTAAATTGACTAAAAATGTAAATAATTTGCTAAACTGAACCTCACATTTACTCAATTTTATCACATGTAAAGTACTGTATGTACTAAAGTGCTTTTAGCAAGTAAGAAATTGGTTTTGCATTAAGAGTGCATATTTGTAATAAAGCAATATATATATAACAACTTTCAACAAAACCCTTTTTCTAGTTTCTACTGAAACACAATTAAATCAAAATAAAACCAACACAAAACAACTTCATTAAATCAAGTTAAAACATACCTCAGGCAGGCAACAAACCTGCACAGCTTGTCAATCTGATCCGCATCAGCTCCCTCCTCAAAAAGGCTCAGCAGAGGATGTACTTCCTGCAGCAGCTGAAGAAGTTTCACCTTCCTCAGGAGCTGCTGATCCAGTTTTACTCCGCTGTCATTGAGTCCATCCTCTGCTCCTCCATCACAGTCTGGTTTGGAGCAGCCACTGCACAGGACAAACACAGACTGCAGAGAAGATCATTGGTTCACCTCTGCCCTCTCTTCAGGACCTGTACACCTCAAGGGTCAGAAAGCGGGCAGAGAAAATCCGCACAGACCCTTCATACCCCTCACACCACCTCTTCCAGATTCTCCCTCTGGCAAATGCTACAGAGCTACGTTTCCTAGAACAACCAGACACAAGAACAGTTTCCTCCCTCAGGCAATTTCACTAATGAACTGATTACTGCTGCTACAGTAGGGGTGCGTAACTTTGGGCAACTTTGTCAATGTTCATGATTTTCCTGTATAAATTGTTGGTTGTTACGATAACAAATTTAAATTTAATATATCATGTAGGAGACACAGTGAAACGAATTTTATAGGATTTACAGAAAGTGTGCAATAATTGTTTAAACAAATTTAGGCAGGTGCATAAGTTTGGGCACCACAAAAAAAATGAACTCAATATTTAGTAGATCCTCCTTTTGCAGAAATGACAGCCTCTAAACGCTTCCTATAGCTTTCAATAAGAGTCTGGATTCTGGTTGAAGGTATTTTGGACCATTCCTCTTTATAAAACATCACTAGTTCATTCAGGATTGATGGCTTCTGAGCAAGGACATCTCTCTTTAACTGTTGAGATCCAGCCCCGGCGCAGCTTCAGCTTTGTCACTGCATCCTGGACATTGGTCTCCTGAATGTGCTGATATTGAGTGGAATCCATGCGTCCCTCAACTTTGACAAGATTCCCAATCCCTGCACCGGTCACACAGCCCCACAGCCCTCTTAGTCTTCCACTTCTTAACTTGAACTGTGCCTGTGATCTTCCATTTACTCAATATGTTTCTAACTGTGGACACAGGACAGCTGGAATCTCTGAGACAGCTTTCTGTATCCTTCCCCTAAACCATGATGGTGAACAATCTTTGTTTTCAAGTCATTTGAGAGTTATTGTGAGACGCCATGTTGCTACTCCTCAGAGAATATTCAAGGAGGAGGGAAACTTACAATTAAATACTTTTTCTTATAATTGGATTCACCTGTGTATGGAGGTCAGGGGTCACTGTGCTCACCAAGCCAATTTGAGTTTCAATAATTAGTTTTAAAAGGTTTTGACAACAAAATGACAACAGTGCACCTGCCTAAATTTGTTTAAACAATCATTGCACACTTTCTGTAACTTCATTTCACTTGTCAAAGATCACCGCGTGTGTCTCCTATATGATATATTTAATGGAAACGTTTTATTGTTAACAACTAATGATCTATACAGGAAAATCATGAACATTGACAAGGTTGCCCAAACTTTCGCACCCTAATGTAAATGGACACAAACTGCTCACAACTCAGCATACTGCACACACTCACGCACACACATTGTCTTGTCTTTCTGTCTTGTTTTAATTTGTCTTTAATTTATTGTTTTTTTATGTATTTGTTTTCTGTCTGTAGCTACAAAAGACCAGACGCAAATTCCTTGTATGTGCAGCATACTTGGCAAATTAAGCTGATTCTGATGTCTCTAATAAGAACCATGCTCTCTGTACATTAGATTACTAAATTTCTTGTTTTGTCAGAAGTACTTAAAAGACATTTATATCCAGCTGGAAAACAGTTGTTGATTAGAATTCACATTTCTGTTAAGCAAAAAATTGACACATGATCATGTCGACTTGGACGATATGTAATTTATCCTGGAAAGGTTGTTAAGCTTAAAGACAGCTGTTCAGGCTCTCATCAAAAAGGGAATCTACCTGAAATGGTGTTTGCACAGGAAATGTCATCTCTCTCCATAGCGTCATCCTTCAGTGGGCAGTTGTTGTCAGCTGCTGTGTTAGAAGATGACCCATTTATGCGCAAAAACTTTATTATTGTTTTAGACACATTTAAACAGGCCAGGGTTTAGAAAATCATAAATACACGTAAGTAAATAAAGCATTCGAGGTTTGATCCTCAACAGCCTAAAAAGGTTTAGTGTTCACACAACGTGTGACGTTGGTTGATTCTTTTCCTCCTAAAAACATTTTATAGATGTATATTTTATTTTTTGTATTGTTCGGGTTTTGCAACAACAAACAGTTTTGATACATTTTATAAAAATATTCTAGATGAACCTTAAAAATTTATTTTTTTGTAAATGCTATAATGTTAAAAATTCCATATTATCACAGGGAGAGGAACATGATCATGGAGGGAACATGATTCATTTGCTCAAATATATTTACACACAGACAAAATTACTTGACGTAAAGAAATAAAAAGACACCGTTTAGTGCAAAATATGTTATTTTCATAGCTTCATTTTAATATTAGAATTACATTTAGTTTTACATTTCGGACAAATCCACACTCTACAGTTGATAAAATTCAGGGTAAAATTCACCAAATGTCAGGCTCAGAGGAGAGGACAGAGGTCAGATCACATACAAAGCGTCTCTGTGTGGAATGAATTCAGAATGACAATGACATAAGTGTTTCCTTTGTGTTTCTTTTGATAGCCCAAGAAATGAAGCTTTGGATAATCACCTCGAATGGCAGCATGGGAAGACCATCACTGCATACTTATTTATAAGCCATGGATGGACACAGAAACATACAACAAATATTTGAAGAAACGTTTCCAAACTGAGCCAAAATATTATAAAGCAGTTTTCCCCCTTTCAGCAAAAATATTCAGCATGGTCAAACTTTCAGCTGTGCGTTCATGTCACAAGTAGAGTCTACAACAGCAGTGAGTCACCCGCGTCTCACTGCATGAGTCACAGAGTACCTGCAGTTCTTTGTAGGTCCCCGGTTTTGTCATGCTCAAGCATCCATTTGGCACTAATTTAATTCATAAACTGATATAATAGTCACAAAGTTAGGCCAACACAACCTGTATGTGAACACACAAATCTGTCACAAAGAATGTACAGCTCAGCCCCGTACATGTACATCACCCTCGGACGGTGATTACACCCTCGTACCAGACAAAAACAAACCAGATTTCAAAAATATACAATAATAAGATATTACATTTTTCTTATACTTTCAGTATTTTGACAGAGATCTGTCTTGTACTGAGACATGAAGAGGAAGTTGAGGTTTTACAATATGTCATTTAAATCCAGATGACTGATGAGAGATATATCTGATGGTTGGAACATACGAAACTCGAGATGATGATGTGCAGCACTATGGTGCAAACCGTGGTGCTGGGCTTTCCTTCTGTTCTTACTATTATCTTGGAATCTGACTTTCACATGTGCATTTCTTTTTATTATCTTACACATTTTGAGCAGCTGAATAGAAAAGTACACAAAAACAGGAATATCTGAAATGAGGTTTATTTCCACATTCTTCAGCACTATGAGAAGAAATGGCAGCTGATGAGAGATCAGATAGTCATGGAGTGCACCATAGCCACATTATAATGACAAACACAGTCTTTACTCATAATTAACATTATATGCTACAGAACATATGACTCATAATTCAACACCTTCTCAGTCACATCAAATTTGGCTATTTCCACTGCATATCCTGAAATTTAACAGATCACGGTTCTTTCCATTTTCAATTCAACATAAACGAACAGTTCCACATTGTGGGAAATATGCTTTTGGGATTATTACTGGAAGTTAGATGAAAAGACTGATGGCAGTGTTATGTCTGTATGTCAAACATGAAGCAATTAGCATAGCTTAGCATAAAGACAAAAAAACAGCACCTGTAAAGTTTGCTAATGGACATGTGAGTGATGCATTTCTCTTTTTAGTTTGTACCAAAACCGTAAAATTGGAACATTTTACGTTTTTATGTGTTTTATTGGCGTGTCCTTTTGTTGCCTAGAATCAGCATGTTCAGTAGTTCATGTTAAACAAGACAAAGCTTTGTATTTATAGTGAGTACAGTGAGGAAAGTGGATTATTTTGTCTCTATGCCAAGCTAACTGACTGCAGTTCATGTTCACTGTGCAGACCGTGGAGCTGTGTCAATCTTCTCATTTACCCCGCAGCAAGAAATGGTTGGAAATAAAATTCCTCCAACAAACATTACTTTTAAACACAGTTTGGCATCAAAAGATCAGAAGTTGGCACATTTTCATTCAAATACAACTTGAAGTATGAAACCACATTGACCACAGACCTTTCAACTTCGTCTGTCTTTAAACTTTAACTTCTCCCCCCCCTTCAGACAGCCTCGCTTATAAGTTAAGATGTTTTCTAGCCTGAATATGAAAGGCACGGTGAGAAATTTCCTTAGATGGACCCTATGATACACGTTCATTTTTGTACAGTAAACACAGCGCAAGCCCTTTTGTTAAACAACCAATTCACTAAATTCATTTTGAGGAACTTAATGACAGAAGTTGTTTTGTCTCAACGTCAGATTGCACCAGCAGAACCAGTCATGAGCAGCGCACCTGTTTCACCAGTTTCACAGACACCTGTGTGAGTCACACTTCGAGCATAAACACTGAAGGATTATAAAAATTAAATGCCTGACATAGCATCAACACCAAGCCAATCACGATGCGTAATGAGATGGCAGCTGTACCGTCTTCGAAGTGCAATGAGCACACGTGAGAGGTTTTAGTGCTGAAAAAACTATTACTTAACATATCTATTTATTTCGATTATTGATCAGAAAACACAGGAGTATGTGGTAATGATGCTGTAGTCACTGTTAACTGGTTTGGGTGGTGGCGAGGTTACTGCGTTATAACAAAGATAGTTAACACATTTAAACATGATTTTTTTTTCTTTTATAAATGATCATAAAACCACATGTAACAATATTCAGAGAAATTAGATGAGCCATTTGTTGATTTCCTTATGAAACATTGCCACCGTTTTGAAAGGTTTAACACAATAAAAGTTGATTGAAGTACCGGCAATGGTCACTTACTGTGTGGCACTGATAATGTGAGTTTAAGCAAACACAGTGTGACAATCGAGAAAATACATCTTTTTTTTTTCCATAGTTAAACTCACACTATGAACACTGAAAAGAAACTTTGTGCCTGAAACAATAACGACTGAAAAAAGACTGCTGATTCACAGAAGAACAGGCGTTTAAATACACTAAGCCCACAGCTCTACAGACTACTATTTAAATTTCACACTTCACACACTGGTCTGATTTAGACTGGCAAAACGAGAATTTACCTATTATTGCAGAAATGTAAACATCCCTCCAATGTATCGTGACAATATCTTGCAAATATAGTCTAAAATGTCAGGATTGAGAGAAGTTCAAAGCTGGCTTTGTTAAGATTTCATTAGTTAGGTATGGAGATCAAGGAAAGAAACAAAACCATCAGCTTCTGATTTTGGGCTTATTCAAGGCTTCTGTGTAATAATCAGACGTTATTATGAAATGAGTGGAGCGTAAGTCATTAAATCATTATTAAGACAAATTCTCAAATTGCTTGCTCTGTTTTCGCATTAATTAAATCTGTTAGTTGGAATAAAATAAAGACATCACTTTGGATTCAGGACGTCCCGAAGCCAAAACTGCTTTTCTGCACAAATTCATTTTGAAAGAGGAAGAAATCATCTTTACTTTGCATTTCAGTTAATCTGCTCTGATGCTTTTACCAAAGTTACACAGGGGCCCAAAATCCTTTCATCGGAAGCTGAGAATGTGAATTTGTTTCCCTCATGCTCATATCCTGAATGCTTTGTAAAACCAAAGAAAGATAAACTTTTTTAACTTTATCTAAAGTTATACACGTCTATAGTATCTGGTCTGGCCTTCCTCCTTCAGCTGAACATATCAAACTGATTGAAGAGCTTGACAACAATATGAGCATCTGCGGGCTTACGTTACCTTTGCTACCAGTCGGGAAAACAATCTCACCTAAAAAAAAAATTTGGCCAATTGAAACTTTCAGATATATTTCTACTGTTTAGAAATATTCTCAGAGAAAAACACAACAATGCTACTTCTATTAACAATATGGTAAAAGATCTGACATCAAATAAGTTTTCCTTTTGACAAGTACCTGTAGCGTACGTGGGCTACTGTCAGTATGTACATGTAGCAGCATAAAACCACTCTAGCTGTGATTATCAGACTACAACATTGCCCTTTTAAATCTCACTCCAAAGTGGCTGTCAATGTGGATGAGGTGGAATGTGTGTTTATTTCCAATAAGCTTAAAAAGTTGGATTCGCGCATTTTTTTAAGTTGGTACCCCGACCATGTGCGACCTTATACCTCTCTGTTCTATAAATCCCAATGGCACGTTTGATTTTTTTTTATCCATCATACAGTTTGCAATTCAGTTTCGGCACTTAAAATATAAATACAGTCTCTGTTTTTTTTTTCAAAATATAATTGAGCACAGTTATAACAGCAATACACCAGTGTCCAGTGATAATTTGAGCTGAAACTTTGGTCTCCATATTACCCACTGGATTAAAAAATGCTGGCCATCACATGGAAAACATAATTATTACAGTAAGAATAAGAATGAATAAATAATGAAATAAATAAATAAATATTTGTCTAAGAGCCTCACATAAAACTGCACGACTTTGCAACACACTTGATTTCCCTTTAAACAGATCATTCACACCTGATAAGTGACAAATTATAGATTCAGCACATTTTCTGTGAGGTTATAGCTTAATGCCACCATTTGAGGTTATTGATGTCTCCATTAAAACATTTAAATTAGTCATATCTACAATGAAATATTTGCTCCCCTGCTTTTGGTAAAAGGACGCAATCAAACTTGTGGCTCCAGTGGATCAGGAGCAGCAATAGCATTTCAATGGCCCAAGGTTAAAAGTGCAACGTGACAAAAACACGGTCTGGGTCTGGGATGATACAAAAGAGGTGTGACTGAAGATGATATGCTACTTTTTTTTACTTGCTGCATGTGGATAGGAGGGAGCCAAAGCTCATTGAATCCATGTGTGCTACTTTTACCACCTTTCAGTTTAGTCTACTTCTCCAAATACCACTGTCTGTTCTATTCATTTTCATTTCACTTTTTCCAACTTGAACTGGACAAAACTATTCTTAAAATATGCTAAAATACAATTCCATAGGATTGTGTGCAAAATGCTCTGTAGGCATATAGTAACAAAGAAGGGTTTCATCTACCAGCCATAACATTAGACTTAGGTGTTTGTAATGAGGTATGAATATTGTCTTGGAGGAACCATTAACTTCCTGCTCGTAGTGAGGGTCACATTTCCGACTCTCATAGTGTTCAAGTTAAAAAAAAACAACACATGGATTTAGCAAATGTTATTGTTTGTTTGAGGAGATGGGTTTAACTATTAATTTACATGTATTAAACTAATACATATGGCAGCATGGCAACGAGTGTTTCCACTGAAAACAGAGGTCTCTTCTCTAAGTCATAGCTAAGCATAAAACCATACATATATAAGATTTTATGCCTGTGTATAAATATCCATATATCCAGCAGTGTTTGCAGTTCAAACTGCAAATTTCTTCACATCACGTATCTAATAAATAACACAGAATAAAATGGCAAATTCTCCTCATTTCTTTTCTATGCACAGATAATTTCAGTAAGTTTCTAATTAGATACCTGTACTGTATATGTACTGTAGTCAACCCGACAGTTGAATGGATGGATGACAGTGAAGGGTCCAATGTGCTATGATGAGGGTAAGCTTTCATCCATTTTTGCCGTTTCTCTTCAGTTTGAAACACCGTTTACAGAGGCAGGTCTGTGCTGTTGTGGCGAGTCTTTCTGGAAGTCCCATCATCCCTGGGCAGAGCTTTCTGAAGGTTGGACATGGCAGCGGTCTTCTTCAGGTCGATGACTGCGTAGCATTCACTGCGCCGGGGTGCCTGTGGGCCACATTTTTTGGGTGGTAGGCGCTGGTGCTGTGGCTGGGTCTGGGCACCCCCACTGAGGGCTTGGCAGGGAGGTTCTCCCTCTAGGTCCACCTGGATGTAATTCAGCTGCCTCGATGGAGGCATGTGGCCATGCTCACAGCCTCCAACCCCTGACCTCGACCGTCTCCGGAAATCAAAGCTAAATATTCGCCCCCCTCTGTCTGGCTGACATGAACGTGGGTGTGGGGGGCAGGCGTGTCGGAGCCGGGGGGGCTGGACCTGCTCAGTGTTGACATAGTTCTGCAGGGCATCTCTGTGAATGCCTCGACCATCCTGGTGGTACCCGTTGGGTGTTCCAGGGCCTTCGGAAAACTCATACTCATCAAAGTCTTCCTCTTCTTCTTCATATTCATCCTCATCCTGCTCATCATCTTCCTCGTCCTGCTCATCATTTCGCTGAAGAGCACTGTACTCCCACACCGGGGGCAGAGAGGGCAGGTTCTCGTAGTTAAGCAGAGCTGTCCGACGGTGGCCTCCGCCCATGCCCCTCTCACAAGCGTAGCCCTGCGGGGGTAGAGACAGCGGGCCGTGGGCGAGTGGGTGCAGGAGGGAATGGGAGTGACTGTCCCCGGTGCTGCTGCTGCTGCTCGATCCAACGGACTGGGACACGCTGCTGGGACTCAGCCGCTGCTTCCGGCTGTTGCGCAGGCCATTGATGTTCTCATACGTGAGCTCGCCGGTCTGGCAGCCATCTGGGTGCTCGTGGCCTGGGTGCCGGTGTGCATGATGATGGAAATGGTGATAGGAGTGAGAGTTGCACAAGTGCATAGAGGGCTCATCTCCTTCCGTCTCTGAACCTGTTGCACCCTCTACTGGCTGAAGGTTGTGAGGATTGTGCCCATGCCTGTCCCTCTCTCTCTCTAGAAGATGGCGTTGTGCCGGAGTGGGGCCCAGCATGAATTTGACCTCCTGTGAGGACGGCTGCAAAAACACCTGAGGATCTTTATGCTCCTCGAGGGGACAGCACCGCAGGTTGGACTGCGGGTTTCCTTGGCCCCCGACAGGCATGGTTCCACGTGTTGTTTCAGGGAAAGTGCTAGGACGCACCTCAGGTAGGGAGTGCACACAGTGATGCATAGAGAGGTCTCCCTCCATACTAACAGTATTTACATAGGTGTGGGTCTGTTAGGAAAAATAAATCCTGGGTGAAACTGTATTCTAGCACAGATACTGTCATTTCTAAAGAGTCAGAACAGGTCTTACCTGGTCCTCCAAACCCATGAGACTATGTCCATGATCATCAGCAATAGGGGTTTGAGAGGTATCACCTCTGATTGGATAACCAGGGTACCCATTGGGAAAAGCCTGGACAGGAAATCCTGGAGCTGCAAACACAGTCATGCAAAAAAAAACAAAATGCAAGATGAAATCTGTGATCCGACGAGTTCGACATGTGCAACAAAGCCAAACCCTGAGAAAATGACGTGTCATGAAAGGGGTCAAGCCTGAAAAGTAATGAAGAACTTTTAGCAAATCTAATGTCAAAGGTTTTACAACTGCAACCAAAATCTGCCCACCTGGTGCCATGTAGATGTATCTCTGACTCAGTCTAAACTGTGTCTATTAATAGATTACAAATTCTACTAAATGTACCAAAGTGGTGTTGCATGCAAGTTCTACAATTAATCTCAAATCAGATGTATAATTAGACTCCTGATTGTGTTAGTGCGGCTGAGTGACTCACTGTTGGGAGTTTGTGGTGTGCGAGACATGTCCATCTCTGGTGTGTGACCACTGCAACTCATCATCATCGACTCTTCCACCACGTTGATGCTGTTACATTGCATCAGCTCCTGGAGCAGATTGAAGATCTCTTCTGCCCGAGAACACTTGAATGCAAAGATTCCTGATTGCAACGACAGCGTAAGTCAGAATTCGAGCACAGAACTCCACAAGTGAGTTACATAAGTGTTAAACAAATACCGACATGCTCTTGCGCCCATTGTCTTTCTCTATAAGACACTAAACTGGAAAGAACAAGTGGTTGTGATGTGATGCTCAATGTGGCGCCCATTTACTCACATATGGGCCCATGGAGCATGCACATTACCCTCAACACAAATAGTACATGACAACATCAAACTCACAGTCATCACGACTCCACAGCTTTGTAGCAGGCGAATGTTAACTCACCCTGCCCAGTCTGACAGCGGCGACCGCTCTCAAAAGAGAACAGGTTGGAGTCGTAGCCGTAGCGTCGCAGGCAGAGGTACGGCCACCGAATGGCGTCCCTCTTACGTGTGTGAAGAATGAGCTCGGTCTGGGTGAGCTCCATGATGCCGGAGCCCAGCTCGTTGCCTTCATCATCCACATTTGTGACCTAAGACACAGGAGAACAACGTAAAATGAGATTAAGAAATCACATGTACAGATTCTTTCCGAAATGAATGTCGTCTATTGACACCAAGCAAAACAAAGCAGACAGTGTATGTGGTGCTGTCACAATGCTAAACACCTTCAATATTTCAGATTAACCACCTTAAATTTGGTGAGATGGTTGTCTCGGATGGGGTCTCTGTACAGACAGCTCCAACAGCTCCCCATAGCTTCAGCAGGCCAGCTGAAACCTGCCGCAGGAAGCAAACATCATCGTGCACTGCCACCAACTTAGAATAGATAGGTTTACAATTTTTTTTTTAAACTATAGACACATAAACACTGGCATAGGTATTACTACTCCATATTAGCTTTAAAGATGCTTCTGATGTAAATGATGGAGCCGAAATCAACAGTCCTGTGTAAAAGTGCAGTCAAATAAGTAGATATCTTCCAAAGTAGCAGTTTAACCTCGTAGCACAAAGTTTCCTCCTTCCATTGATTTGCTTCATCAGTATGTCGAAGCTTCATATTTATTATGCATTTGAATACATTTTTACTGGACTTTAACAAAAGGTCTTTAGAAAACGATCTCAGCAGGAACGATTACAGCAAGTGAGACCTCAAATTGTAGCCTGCTGGTTTAAGACAAACTTAAAATATTGTGAACTTATATTTTAAAGCTATAACACAAACAATACAACAATGCAGCACATTTATTTTACATAAAATTCAGACTTGAACTTCTTACTCAGTCCAGGCCATCAGTGTAAAGGGATTCACGGCTCAATCCCAGGATCTTCTACTGGGCATCGGCATCACAAGCCACTTAGTTTGTTGCACTGACGCCTTCACGAGAAGCACAATGTTCGTCCCCCTGGAACCATAAAAAACATTTAGGTTTAACCAGAGACAATACGTGTTCACCCATAAACTGCAATCAGATATCAAATGTAAAACTATTGCTTCGCTTCGCTTCGCTTCGCTTGGCAGACGCTTTTATCCAAAGTGACTTACAGGGAGCTAGCGCTGGGTGTCTGGCTCAGAGACACACCTGGTAGGGGATGGACTAGGAGTCAGACGGGGTTCGAACCCACAACCTTCTGCATCCCAGTCTGAGCTTAACCCATTGAGCTACCAGGCCGCCCTATTAAACAGGCTGAATGTCTGACAGGATGCTCTTTACTACTTTTTAACCAACAATAATTGTAATTTTCATTGTATCACAGCAAACCCTCAGTGATTAGCTCACACACTAAAAAATGATAATTTTAGTAATTGTAAGGAAACATTGCTTTACACTTCTTAGATTTCTCAGTCAGACAAAATAAAACATCAGAAGATTTGGATTCTGGGAAATTAAAATAATCATTTTAATATTATCTATTATATATCTATACTTTTCATTTTCTGAAATCATATTGATAACAACACTTAAAACGCTTTTCTATAGAATGATTAATAAAGAAAATAATCAACAGATCATTCTGTAAGGAAAATAAACTTGTAGTCCCAACCTCAACAGATTTTAACAAAAATAAAATCCCCATTCTACAGATAATGATCAAATATAATGTACTTATTTAAAGTCAGCGAGTTTGCTCTAAATTCATTATTGAGAATTAAAAATTAAAATTAAACATGTGTAGGCAAGTAACTGCATCTTTAGCGGGGGAGTGAGGCGCTGGATTATCTCATAAATTACCAATGAAAAGACTGAAATGAAGCTAAACCCGTGTACAACCCATCTCTGCGCTCACATGTGATTCCCCGCACACGGGCTGCACACAGCAGCTCACCGCCGCAGTCCGTGCGCTCAACCCGGGCCTGACTGGAGATGCCAGACTGGACTCCCCACACTCACACACACTCACACTCACACACAGCTACGTCCAGTCAGTGCGAGCAGGCTAAAGCAGCTAACACAGCGATCAAACGGGCTTTCCCTCCGCCTGAGCATTTCACAGCAGAGAAGCCCTGTCCTGAGCGCAGCTCGCCGAGCCGACGCACAGACCCCCAAAACAACCCGACAGCGAGGCTTCCTCTGCCCCAGCAGTGGGCAGATGCTCCTGCACATGCATGCTACACCGCGCACCGACACGAAACGCACCACCACACGGCTCAGTGGCCGCTCGTTCTGCGACGCGACAGCACAGAGCAGACGTCGGGCACCCGGAGAACCACAGCGATGCTTTGCTACTCACATGTCTGGCACGGATTTTTTTTCTATTAGCCCTAATGCGAAATAAGCATTAAGCCTGCGATGAGTTATCTGCTGCTACTGCTGGTGGTGGTGCTGCTGCTGCTGCTGCTGGTGGTGGTGGAGAGATGTGGCACTTGCACGACAGAGACGCAAACAGAAGATGCAGTGAGAACAGTAAAAAAAATATTGTTTTTTCTTTCCTCCTATTACGCCCCCCTACTGCAGCACAGGCCTCTGCCTGTATGACATTTCCCAAGCAGCTGGGGTGAGAGTTCACAGCCAGACAACGAAGCTGGGAGGAGCGGCAAGAAGGTAAGAAACGCTGGAGGACCAGGGTGGAAAGGTGTGTCTGCCTGACAGACGGGGAGGAGGGAGAAAAAGCCCTCCTCCCCGCCGAACCTTTGCAGAAGTTGTGTGAACCAGCAGCTATACTGTAAGAGCCTCCCTCCAGTGGGGACATAAGTACTGTTTGAATTCAGAACAATTCCACAACAAAGAAATATGCAGATCAGAAACCAGGCCACCAAAGTTCTCAGTATGCAGAAAAATCACGTTAATGTTTCAGTTTGCAAAGGTGGAGCTCAGTTTAATTAACAATTCGATGAGTGGTTTAGGAATTACATCTCTTATGTTAACATTTACTTTTTTAAGATTTTTCTGAATCTGCAAGTAACAACACTATAGGAATCTGTCAAAGTCCAGTTTTAACACATTATTTCCATTTTTACGGTCTTAGTTCCTTTGTCGCTTTAATTTATCTTTTTTTTTTAATATATAACACACGGAAAACGTTGGACTGTTAAGTCTGAAACCAACACTTTCAATACATCTGATAATTATTACATTTGGTACAAATAATCTGTTCATTGTTTATAAAATGTGGGATAGTAGCAGCAGTAGTGGTCATTATCATGGGGCGGCATGATGCCTCAGTGGGTGGAGCAGTCGTCTTCCAACCTAAGGGTCAGCAGTTTGATGCTCCGTCTCCACAAAGCTACATGACGCGGTGTCCTTGAACAAGACACCGATACCCTGTAGTAGTGCTGACACAGGTCTAGCAGCTGTCCAAACAACAATTTCCCCAAGGGGATCAATAAAGTATTTATTCTTATTATTAATTAAATCATTCTCCCCTTGATCTCAAGTTAAATGTTTCAAATGGAAGTCTGTGTCTGAACCAACTGACCAAAACTCATCACAGAAAACTGTGAAATTAGTAGACACACATCAGGGTAACAGGTTTCTGTGAACACCTGTAAACTCTGTTCACTGTCTTACCGAGACAGGAAAAGTGTTTCCTTCTGGTTCCTGTCCAAGATAACCAGCTGGCGCCTCCTCTCATCCATAGTCAGAATAAGAAACCAAATCCAGGTCTTTGCAGCCGGTATGTAAATAAGGGGAATGATCCATCCACCCATTATCTTAACCGCTCGTCCTCGTGAAGGTGGTGGGAGAGCTGGAGCCTGCTGCCGTTGGTCCAAGGGCAACGATGGGACCAACAAATACTACTACTGCTACTAATACCTGACATGTGGACAGAAAGCTATATTTCAGGTGCCAAAGGTTCAGGGTTCAGTCTCCTGTTCAGGGACACTCTAGCTTGTGGCCAGGAATCAGGGGAACCAGGAATTGAACCACAAACCCTGGGGATTGTAGACAGTCATGTTAATGTAGTCCACATAAAGTGCATGCGCGCTATAGAAACATTTACTTCATTATGTAAAACTACCATTGTTCCTTCTGCTCATCACATGAAAGCCAGCTGTGCTTGTTCTGCTCAGACGCTTTTTGCGTAGTTTAATATTTTTAAATTTTGTTAAATCAATCATCGATAATCTTTCGGCAGAAAACTCTGCATCTGCCATGAAGATACAACACAACGTGACATCCACACTGAGTTACACATTAACCTGCTCTACCTGTTTGTTTGTGTTTACTGTGTTGTTGCAGTTATATACAACATGACCTGAAGAAAGTCGTATTTCTGTTTTATGCTAATTTTACTTTTACTCCATAACAATTCAGGGGGAATCCATTATATTTATTTTACTAGTTACTAGTTTTAGTAAAAATAACTAATAAGAACTTATATAAAGTTATCAGCACCGACATTACTGTGTTGTTTCTGCTTTATTTTGCTTTATCAGCCAAAAATGTTCATTTTTGAAAGGTATTACATCGTTGTTAGTGTATTTACGTTTATTTTAAAAGGATTTAAACCGATTGTTTTGTTGGTGGAGTACTTGTACTTTTGTACCTTGTGTAAATTTTACTGCATGTACATTTTACTGCACAGTACACATACTTAAGTGATACATGGTAGGTCTATCAGTACAGTTTGGTATCCGCTGTACTGCATGAGCCATTTGTTTATTTAAAAGTCAAAATAAAAATTTGCATGAATATAATTTGCACGCCTCAGTTGTGTAGTGATTAGTTGAGGATTTTATATTGAGGAAATATAAATTAAACGTGTGTGTGGACCTTTTCTGTGCTTCAAGCTTTGGCTTTATACACCCGAGTCCTTCCTTTAACCGTGATAGCTTTGTTTCATAGATGGTTTAAGTCTAATGTGCGGGGAATTATTTATTTAGTCTTCATTACATTTGTTGACCGGACAAACTTTAAGAATCTCGCACGTGTTTTTGCAGCCGTGCAAACCACGTTAACGTTTTTCATCAAGACGAACATGCAGGAAACACCTTTTCCAGTTTTGCAACGCGGTGAAGGAAGAATTACCAAAGCGGAGCTGGCGCTGGTTATGAGAGTGGGGGGCGGGAGCTGCAGGTTTTGTAATCTTCGCTGTCGCCTCTGCCGTCACGTCTCCAGCTGCGTGCGTTGTGTAAGCAACCAGGAGGAAATTAGTTTAAACAGCCCGAGCAGGAAACAAAGGTAATATTACAGCGTTTGTGTTTTTATCTCTGAAAAAACTGTGGCGTTGCACAGCGTATTTATTCCGCCGCCAGACACAGCGATCCTGACTTTGTCCTTGGCGACATTGCGCTGCTTGGCTGCGTGTGCAGCGCGGAGCAGGTTGGGAGTGACTGCTGAGATAAGCCAGCTCTGCCCGTTCAACAAACTTATATCACAATACAGCAGCGTGCAGGAGGCTTTCTTTGCTCCTCTGCAGCCGTGTGCAGGAGATAACACAGCGAGCAGTGAGTAGATTCACCTCACCTACCCTAAAACGAAAATGTTATGTTTTAAAATATTTTAATATTTATTGGTTTTAGCCTCGAGTCTTTGTGAGATTAAGACTTTGTCATAACGATTTCTTGCATTATCACACGCTGTTTAACAGTCTTTACTTTAAACAAGTCCTCTTAACATTTAGCTTGGAATTCATTTTATTTTACAACCTGGTGTTATATAAATGAATCCACATATTCATCTACATTTGAAGTTCTATCATATCATGTTGTAATAATCTGCCCTAAAATACGTATAATATTTAATATATCAATATCTTTATTTTGAAGTTCCAGCAGCTGTAACTATTATTATTATTATTATTATTATTATTGCTTGCATGTGAATGGGAGTTGCCTGTAGAGAAAAATCCACAACTGCAGTTGTTATCAGCAGCTTCTCAGCGTCTTTTAGCTTATTGTTGTGGTTTTCTGGTAATTTGGCGGTCCGTTAATAGAGGGCGCTGGGGCGCCGCCCCACCAGGCTCACATGAAGAAGAAGCAAATAAGAATCTGATCTAATCTAATCTAATAACATTTCAATAAACAATATATACGTATTTTACAGAGCGCGAGTACTGTGTATAATCTGCATTTAAGTGTAGTTTAGAAATGTTCTTGCTTTTATTTTGCCGCGACTGAACAGTCGTTTGATGCTTCTCCAGGTTCCTGTGGGGCGCAAAAATCGTACCCACAGACCTATGCTGACTGGTGCATGCGCACGGAGACCCCCTCAAACTCGTTACGTCCCTGACGTAATGAAGTTACGACTCCACTATGACTGATTTAAATCCCTCTTACTAAACTCGGTGCATTATTTTAGAAAAGAAAACGAAAAAACAGATCATATTGCAGTCGAACAGACAGCTGTTTCCCTCAGGAGGTCAGGAGAGTTGGCAGCAGAGTAAATGAAGGACTTGCATGATTCATAATAATGCTCATGTTGCTCTGTCTTCTAGATGTTCTGTATAAATTGTTTGCCGGTGGTGACATGTCAGTGCTGTGATTGTTTCTGCTGTTTCCCAGTTAGCAAAAAGAATCAGTTTCTGCAGCTAAGTAAGAAATTGTAAGAGCTTCCTTGCTGACATCTTGTGGTTTAACTTCTAACTTCTAACTTCAGGTTAATGTTACATCACTGTTAGTGGTGCAACAGAGCACACATGCCACCACACCTATCAGTGATGCTGTTTTGTTAATTTAACTTTAAATGAATAAAACATATGTTTTTGCACATTAGTTTACCTTAAAAAAACAATAACAGCAAAGTCAGAATAATAAAAAAAAGAATGTTTTAATGTTAAAAAATTGAGAATGTATTCTGAAAGTAATAAAATAGTTTAAATTGGCAACAATCTGACTAAAATAGTAAGACGCGGAGGCATTTGAACAGACAATTGTTGCCAGCTTTTGGCACTTGATAGTTTTTGACACTTACCACTAAGACATGTTTACAAAAACATGTTTTCCACCCAGCATGATGCATCCTGCTCCTTTCACAGAATATGTGGCTGCCTATGATTGGACTGACCGCCCTCCCACACCTGGGGGGTTTCTACGGTGGTTACATCACACGCAAACAGGTGAAGACCTGGTACCAAACCCTGCAGAAACCATCGTGGTGTCCACCAAATGCAGCTTTTCCAATAGCGTGGACGTGCCTCTACACGGGCATGGGGTAAGCATCATCAAAAACATCATGCCCCATGTGTGTGTGTTTTTTTTAATTGCTGTCTCTTTGTCTAAGTCATCGTATTGTACATTTTGTTTTGCAGTTATGGCTCCTACCTGATTTGGAAAGAACTTGGAGGTTTCAATGAGGATGCACTGGTTCCACTGGGACTTTATGGGATGCAATTAGCTCTGAACTGGGTCTGGACTCCTATTTTCTTTGGTGCACATAAGCTAAAATGGGTATGTTTAAGACATAATGATAATTCTTTTTCTTCTCTGGGATGTCATATGGGAATGTAACTGGTAGTGTAGTGAGTGTTTTACTTCAATATCCTGAACTGTTTAACCTTTTTGTTACATTTAGGCGTTGATTGAGCTTCTTATCCTTAATGGGACTGTTGGCGCCACCATGTGGTCTTGGTATCGTATCAACCGCACTGCCTTTCTGCTCATGGTGCCCTACCTGTCCTGGCTGTGCCTTGCCACTTCCCTCAACTACTGCGTATGGAGAGACAATCCAGAGAAGAAAAAGGAGTAGGAGACCATCCGTCATGCATTTAAAATTCTGAATCACTTTTCTTCCTATAAAATGTCATCACTATTTCACCACTAAGCATTTGTTATATATGACAATATTGAGGCCCAGAAATGTAGTTCTTTGCAGCACATTAACTGGCAGCAGTTCACATGAGCTGTACTTAATATTTCGCTGTAAACAACCTTCTTTATTTGAAGTTTGCTTTCAGAGGTCATCAACATTGTACTAATCTGACTCTGATCAAATTGATGCCTTGTGGATTTTGATTACAAATTGTATTTTTAAAGTGTAAAACAATATGTACTTTTTTATGAAGAATGCCCAATGTGTGCATTTATAATAAAGAAAATCACATATTGCAGTTAATACTGTGAGTAATTATTTTCACAGCACAGGTATGGAGGGTGACCCACAATAGATTTCAGTATATGATAATCTACTAGAAAATCAAACTCAAAACACTCAGCAGTTTAGATCACTCCCAGCATGTTCTAGTTACATGTGTAAACATTTAGACACTAAATGTGTTTGAGGCCAAGTTTAATTCTTCTATTGCGTTGATCAATGCCTTTATCATCACAGAAGAGGTTGTTAAAATATTTTGTGAGATTCATTATAGACCCCCAGAAATAACACAACACTCCATACAGATTACAATAAGCTTTATTTCTATACAAGTAATGGAAAAAATAAAAGACTGTGAAAAGGTTATTTTTCAGGATTTCTCTCTGGAACGTCTTCTGGCGATTTGGACAATCTGTTCATTAACGTCTTCCACAAACCCTTTTTTTCCTCGTCCATCTGTTGCATATTCCCTGTATAATGGAGATAAAGTAAATAAATGTGCTTCATCAGCAATAAGGAACTAACAACACGCAGTGAAGTGGAACACTGTGATACCTGACAGTAGCATTTTACATTCTTCCACCGTGACTCCAGTAAAACTTGTGTCTCTCACACGAGGAAACTGAGGAGATTCACAGAGGCGTAGGCATTAGCAACAAGTCATCCAGAAGAGAGAGAAGGATGATCTAGCAGTTCATGTTTGTACTCTTTATGGTTTTTATATGGTATAATTAGGCATGCACCAATATTAATATAAGCTATCATCTTTCAGACATCGGGTATTGGATAATTCAGCATGGAAAGCTGTGTAGGTCAAGGGTGGTGCATACCTAAGGTTGGTGATTGCCATCCACAAGCCGAGGTATACAGTTTACCAATGGATCAGATACTGGGGGTATTTGCAAATGCACAAGGTCCAGGTATTGGTATCGTATTGGAAATGTAAAAGTTAAATTGGTTTCAACCCCAATGACCCTTTTATTGGTAAACATTAATGTTGAAATCTGATCCAAAGTGCAACAGAATCAACTAGAAAAGCATATGAAATTTTTCTTACCCGTTGTCTGTAAAAGTTCCCATTGATTCGAGCCAAACTTTCATACATCTGGTCACACTTCTCTGGATCTGAGATCTGGAGGGAAAAACACCAGCGTTTAAAATGTGATGTAAGAAACTGGACAGATTTTCAGCTTATGCTTATGATATTTTTTCATCTAAATAGTAACAGAAACACAGACGGACAACAAACATCAATACTGGAGTATACTGTATTATATGTTAACAAGAAATGTCAGAATATTTTCACTGAATTTGTATTATTGATACTCAGTGTTATAACAGCTACTATTTTCTGTTAAATTTGCTGTTAGTGTTGCATTTTCCACAAGGTCAATTTAATCCCACTAGCTAACAAACTAATTATTTATATCTTGTTTTACACAGAGATGTGTTTACTTTAACATAGTTTTTTATACATTTGAGATAAAAATAATTAAGTTATGCCTGCAAAAACGACATCACTAGCCTCCACGGCTGCTGATACAAACCTCTTAAAATATATATTTTTTCATAGTAAATAGCTTTGCATGGGTCATTTAACGGGCTGAACTGAAGGTCGACGGCTGTTGTCACTCTGGTCCCATCAACGTTAGCATAGCTCGGCGTGTTATGCAACGGTAAAACATTACCTGCGTGTTTTCGCCCTCACGGAAGGCAGAAGCTACTCTCTGCCGCAGAAACGTTCCCAAATCCCGGCCTTTTTTGCTCTCATCTCGAGGCCATTCTTCACAAAGCTTTAAGAACCGACGATATCTGGTACCAGACATTTTTTGGCATGAATAATAATCGCGTTCAGGCCGGAAGTCATGGGATTGAGGTTTATCGGACACCGTACTGGTGTCACATCTAAACTCTTCCTCCCCCGGTTCGTTCCCCTCGTTGCTTCACCTGTCCTTACACACTAAGTATACACCGCATTTTTAGCAAGATGAGCGCACCAAACATCAAAAAAGGTTCATCCCCCGGTGTAATGGACTGGATCAGCTCAGCTTGTAGGTTCGCAACAGACAGAAACGACTTCAGGAGGTGAGGTAATTTGGGTAAATTATATGTAGGTGAACTGTGCTAACGTTAGCCTTACAGCTAACATTAGCACATATGTGTCCTTGTGTAGTCCCTCACTGACTTCTGAAGTAAAACTACAACTTAAAGCTTGTAAAAATGTGTAAGTGCCGCCTTTATCTAGAGGAACAGCAAGAAACAAGCTTTTTTAGTCCATAAACTATTGTATTAAAAATATATAATAATTTCAAGGTAGAACAAAAAGTTTAAAATGTACAGATTTAAATAGATTAGAAAAGATTTTTATTGGGAATTGAGCATTTTGGTTTTTTTTCAGGACTCCTTAAGAAGGTAATCTGGCTATAGTAGCCATATATAATATAAGCTTTTAATTATTTGTAACCAATTGAATGTCAAAATCTTCTGTTTCATAGGAATCTTCTGGTCAATCTGGGTTTGTTTGCAGCTGGTGTTTGGGTTGCAAGAAACCTGTCAGATTTTGACCTTATGTCTCCTCAGCCTGTTACATAACCTGGACAAAACACAGCACCACCAAAACCAGGATGATGGTGAGGAAGTCAATCATGAAGGTTATAATTGATGAGTTCTAGTGGACTTCGTTTCATATGCAGACCAGTGTCAAATGTACAACTGATTTTGTTGAAGTTAAACATATTTTATATTAACATTGTGTTCTGTTCCTTTAGGTGTGTTGGACCAACATTGAAGAAACAAGGGATATGAATACAAGCTTTTACACAACTAGTTATATTTTGACAGCCTTAGGAATCACTTTTACTTCAATTGTTTGTTTTGTTGTCTAACAGATTTTGAGACAGCTTTAATTTAATTGTTTCAGTCCTCAAAACACGTCTAGTTATTGACGTGTGTTATTTGATACATGTGTTAAATGTGATCTCTGCAGCTACAATATGCTTACCCAGGACCTCTTTGTTGCTTCAGCTCATAAATGTCTGCGTGTTGGCAAAAAATCTCTTTCTGTTCCCCAGAGTGTGGAGCTGGCTGCTCAGGTGTCCGCTGTTGGTTTGGGGTTGAAACCTGCTCTGCTTTATGACAGTAATGGCGCCAGTGCAGAGCAGGTGCAGCAGTATTTGAGTTCTTTGCAGACTTCCCAGCTTGTGTCCAAATCACTTCTCACTCTGGATTTAAATGGAAACAGTCTTATTTTGAACCCGCTTACAGTAATATCAAATCTAGAGCAGGCTCTTTGCGACAGCAGTGTGGCTGTCATTGACGTCTGTCACTCACTGGAGAAGCCCATTATCACTGACCTGCAGACAACAGGCCTGAAGACCATAATACAAGATTTACTGCTTCTTCTGAGAGGGTTTGAAAAGTTGAAGGAGGCTGAGAAACGTCTTTATGTTGGGGAGAAATGTGACCAGTGGAATTTGTGCACTGTGTTCGGTCTTTTACTGGGTTTTCCTGTCACTTACTGGTTTGATCAGACTAAGAGCTTTGAAAACTGTCTGTCCATGACTCCCCTGATGGTAACTACAGCTGCAGCGACATGGCAGGTAGATGCTGAGCCCCACAGATGCTGTCTGTACTCTTTTAGCATCCCAGATGTTTTGCGTGAAGAGACACGTTCCAACCTGCAGGTATGGAGGCATCAGCTACAAGAACAATTTCAGCAACAACACTTCCTAAAGAATCTTCGAGTTTGTCAAACCACAGTCACTCTGCCCTCAGTCTGTTTGTGATGCATGTCTTTACAATAAATTATTCCATTAAACCTGATTAAAGCCTGTTTTATTTCTAAAGTAGAGCCGTGTTTTCAGCTCTAAACAATGCTACATATGGTGAATGCACACGCTGAATCAGGACTGAAAAGAGCAATAGGTGTTGGATTATCAACTCTAATATTTTAAACATCAGACAACCCCATGTTCGTGCTGCACATTGTTCTTGGAAGTAACGAATGTGGCTGAAAACACAAAGTCTTACAGTAATTAATAAAAATAAACGCCTGTAGTTATACAGCAGTTATTATAAGCCACGTCTTATATTTGTGTGTGTAGAGGAAAAACATGATCATAACCTTATTACAATGTGGTGGTGAAAGAACGAGATGAAATCCTCTGTGCTGTAAAGCCTTAAAATAATTTATTTATATACAGTAAAACAGTAACAGTTGATCAGGACATTTCAAATTTCAGGAGCTTTTGGTAAAAGATGATCTAGTGGTTGTGTCAAGCTTCTAGTTACACTGTTTAACTAACAGTCCGCTCTCTTCGTGTTAGCATTAGAAACTTGAACATAACATAATCATGCCAGAATAGCACAAATCACGCTTCCTGAATTGTATTAGTTTATTGTACTCCATCAAACACCCATTGATTGTGTTTTAACTTCTAAGTAAAATTTCATCTTTGTGCAAGGGCAGCAGTGCCTGAATGACAAATTGTGTGAGTGCTTCTTCATTAGTATCTCCCTGCTGCCATTTCACCGCCTTCAACTGTCAGGTCAGGGCTCAGAGGCAGTGAACCACAAATGCTGCATTTACATTTTACGGTGCTACAACAGATACAACACAACCTGAATCCTGTGTGTGTGTGTTGCACTTGCACACCTTTTGTGTTCAGAGGTTGAATTCAATTAACCAACATTTACCAAATGTTCTGCGTGCAGCAAATGAGCGCAGACAAAGTGTAAATGCCTCTGTCTGCTTTTACTAAAAGCTTTTATTATCATCATGAAGTCTGTTATGTTGTGTTAAATCTGAGGTAGTATTTTTTTCACCCAGTTGAATGCAGAATATCTAAACTGCAGAGAAGTCAGAAGAGCTGAATGACTGACAGCACCTCGCCACAGCGGCCTCTCACTTTCAGCTTGGCCAGGTGGTCCGCTCTCGTAAGCCCAATGTTCAAAATGGCAATTGGCAATTTCCTGTCGCTTGCTGCCAGTAAAAACCTGTATCCTGAGTACACCTGAGGAATAAGAAAAAAGGACACATTGAAACTTCTATAAATGTCATATGAGCTGTTTTTTCTTGAAACCCACCTGTAAGGAGGAGCCCACAACCAGCACCGCGTCTGACTCCGCCAGTCTGTCGTGCACAAACTGCACCGTTGCTTTGTTCACACTGTCTCCAAAAAATGTGATGTCAGGCTTCAGTATTCCTCCACAGTTCTCACAGGAAGGGACTCTGAAATGGAGGACCTGCTCGTTGTCCAAGAAGACATCACCATCTGGAGCCACAGCGCCTGCCTGAGCTCTCCAGTCTGGATTCAGTGCTACAAATCTCCTCTGGAGCTCCTCCCTTACTGAGATGACACCACAGCCCAGACACTGCACCCTGAGGACACATAAAAACAACTTTTATTCTGAGTCTTTCCATCACCCTAGAATAAGGTGTCAGATGTTCCCTCACCTGTGGGAACAGCCATGGAGCTCAGTCAGTCTTTGCTGCCCTGCCTTTGAGTGAAGTGCATCCACATTTTGTGTGACCAGCCAGTGCAGCTTCCCCTTCTCCTCCCACTGTTGCAGGGCTTTGTGTGCAGAGTTTGGCTGGTGGGATGAGAACTGCGGCCATGCAACAAAGTTTCTAGCCCAGTAACGTTGGCGGGACTTTGCACTCCGGACAAATTCTGCATGCTCTATGGGTCGTCTGTCAGTGCGGGCGTACAGCCCGACACCCTCTGAACGGTAATCAGGGATCCCTGACTCTGTGGAAAGTCCGGCTCCACTCATAACAAATAGGTGTTTGGCTTGGGACACAAAGTCCTGCAGTAACTCCAGTGAGTGTGCATCAGTGGTGTCGCAGGCGGGGACAAAGTTCAGTATACTTGCAGGGACTGAGGATGCTCTCCTTATAGAAGCTGTGTTTAGTGTGAGGGTCCGCCATGGCAATCTCATCTACAGCAGGAAACATTCAGTGTAGGCGATTATAGTGAGAATTAGACATTTCTTCATAACAACTGCTCAACGCTCTTCCATTGAGAAGCAGCAATGGTCAATGTGAACGCTAGAAACATGGTTTCTGGAGAGGTCAACAAAATAAAGCAGCAACCTAAATGTCAAATTAAAAAGGTTAAATGGTCATTGATTTTGTGTGTGGTTGTTTGTCAGCCCTGTAATAGTGAATAACTGTACCCCAACTTCTGTGCAATAAATAAATAATTACACAGAAATATACTTTTACAACATTCCTACATGAAATATCAACCCAGTAGGGGTGATGCAGCCTAGAACTATTCAAGCATCAGTAAGTGACTTTATGATAACGATAATAATAACAACGACTGATTGCTTTGTTAATGCTGTTGTTGTACCGCTGTCAGGCAGTGAGACTGCGGGTTGCGGTCACTTGTCAAGGGAAACCTCGACATGTAGAATCGGAACACAAATGGTGAAAAGATTAACCAACAAACCTTTTGGAAGAAAACCCGAATAAACACTTTCCCAGTCGGCAGATTACCTGAGGGAGAAGCTACCTGCTCAGGAAAAGCTTTGAGTTAATGTCGACTAAGGGATATTATACAGAGCGAGGAAGACGTGAAACGGACAATTCTTTCCATAAATGTAGGCTTCAACCAGTGACTAACATCTGGCTCTCTTCCCAGTTACAACCTGAGTAACGTGGTTTAGATACTTTACCTCATTTACAGGTCACAGCTGCAGGTTAATGTCACGGAGAAGTCTCAGCTGCTGCAAAGTGTGGGTTGAATAACGACACTAAACAGAACAGCCGGACATAAGACAGGAACCTTTGTCGGAGTTACACTAACCGGAAGTTCCCGCTTTGATGTAACACAAAGACATCACGCTGTACTCTGGGACCTGTAGTCAAAGTCAAGCTAAAAAGGTTATTTCCAGTATTAGTAATAAGATGATAATAATAAAAACGTCAGATCGCGTGTGACGTCACTGTTTATTATTTCCAGATATTTTAGAAATCTCATATTTATGCTACAAATGACTAAACTGCATAATAGAGATCACTGTTATTCTGAGTGAACCTCTTAAAGCCTAGCATATTTTCATTTGGACCGTAAACAACACATACATGTACTATAGGTGATACACAGCCGGGTAAACAACATAAAATCAGTATTCTGAAGCTGTAATTAGCAGTTTTCACCCAATGAGCAATAACGCTGGGTTATGTTTATTATTTGTCTCAAATGAAGTCTTTTCTTATCTAAACATCGCGTAAACCTGTAGTGGTAACGAGCTCATGGGTTCATGGGAGCTCATGGGTTAGTGAAAATCACAGTTTTTATTAGCTAACTGTGAAAAACCTTAAAAGTACTTAAAGTAAATAGAGCGATGCCGTTGTCCATTTTTAGTTATCACTTAACTTCAAAGTGACGTAAATGGTAAATTTGGGGTGACCTTTGTCACCACTTCTCTTGGGTGGATCTTACGTGAATTTACTTTGTCTCACTTCTGACACAATTATATATTGTGTCTATGAAAGACATAATACATAATTTAAAGTCATAATGAATCTTTAGTTGGAAGGTCCTCAGTTTAACATGAAACCCTTGTTGTGCATTAAATGTTTTAGGTAACACAATATTATGTGGTTGAACCACAGAACCACAGAAGACTGTTTCCCTTGATGTTAGAACTTGCTGCACACGTCCTGGTTGCAAAACGTCAAGGTATCTGGAAAATTCAAGTGTACATGATCATTATGAGAAAGATTATACATTTAATATATTTAACACGGATGACAATAAAATGGTTGCTTGTGCCGTACCAGAGTGCGTACAGTTGAAAACGGTTTCCGCATGAGTGTAAAACTCCTCTCCAAGTATGAAGCGGAAATCCATATGGCTCGTGTGGACGAAACACTGCGTTGCATCTTTAAACAGCAGATCGCTTTCTCCATACTGCTGAGACTCGAAGAGCTTGAACTCTGCATTTGCTGCCGAAGTTTCCTATGAGGTAAATTCAGATTTAATTCCTAATTTAAGTTAAATCAATAAAACGGTCTTAGGAAAAGAGCTTTCTTTCTATAACAAGAAAATAATATTTCTCTAACTAAAGCAAGATTTACCAAACCTGATCCTGCTTGTTCTATATTTCTCCCTACCTATTGTTGATTACTTGGATCAGTTTTTTGTCAGTCAATCAGAAGCTCAATGGGTTAGGCGTCAGACTGGGATGCAGAAGGTTGTGGGTTCGAACCCCATCTGACTCCTAATTCATCCCCTACCAGGTGTGTCCCTGAGCCAGACACCCAGCACTAGCTCCCTGTAAGTCGCTTTGGATAAAAGCGTCTGCCAAGCAAAGTAAAGTAAAGTAAAAGTGAAAGATGCCAGTTCACTTCTTTCCCTCACTCCACACTTATTTGACCACAACGCAGCTCGTAGTTAAATGCTGTGCTTTAAAGAAAGACATCTAGAAACCTTACGAGCAGCTGAACTATGGGCTGGGATTAGATATACATCCACATAACACAGTTTGCAGAGATAGTCCTACCTGTGACTTCATGAGGAAGTCATACACTCGTGCTGTGAGCACTGGCCTGGTCACGATGGTGTTCGGTGGGACGACTCCGAGGTTACAGCTTTGCCACTCTGACAATGGAGCCCGACGACCATCAGCACACAGTAACTCCAAATCTGATGACGTCCATCCCTCTGCCCAGCCAGTGGAGCTCAAACCTAAAGCACATGATACAAGCACATTTTATATGATAATAAACATCCGGCATGTGTTAGCATTAGTACGTGTACATCAAAGTTCCTCCCGTATCTCACTGAGGATGTTGGTGTGAAGGTTGTGCTGCTCAAGAAAGGCGACATCTCCGTAGCTTTTTCCACTGGGATCACCGATCAGACATCTTTGAATAGTGAATAAATGGTTAAAGGGTCAGTTCAAATAAATTACATTCATAACTTTTGGGTTACATACAACAAACCGTTAAATAAATTCAGTTTCCATGTGGTTCCCATTGAAAAACTACCAAATCTATCTTAACAGCCATCCACCATCAAAGTTAATCGATTTTCGTTTTCATAATTTGGTTTAACAGAAAACTCTGTTTCAAATTAGTCACCTTAAAGCCCCCATGTTGCCGTAGTAACGCTCATTGTGGTGGTCAGCACAGCGTTTGGTTGCAGCTATTCCGGTTCCTCCCATGCACACTTTACAGAGATTCCCATTTGAACCAGGAAGACAGCCTTTCCAGAACACCTCACTGTACACTTAGAAACACAGAGTGAGTCAGATCGTTTTAAAACAGGCAAACAGCAGCCAAACACAGGGAAGGGGATGTAACTGCTCAATAAACCTTTTTATGCATGATTTTCTACATACAATTGACAACAGTACCTCGGTTCGGATCACATGAAGAGCTGCTGTTATGTTCCAGGCTCAGTGTGTGTCTGTACGGCAGCAGCCATCCTGCAGGGCTGTACATGTGGCCATGACAGGAGCGACGCTTGCCAAGCTTTCCGATGCACATGTTCTTGCTGGAGCGCTTTGCCACTGCTACAGCAACCACTGAGGGCAACGCTGAGGAGAGAAACAGTAATCGCATCACAGTCAAAGATTATTGTTGTTTAATGTTCTGTTCACTTTACCATTTGTCTTCAAGTGTGTGGATCCTTCAGCAGGTGCACATTTTCCTCCTGGGAGAGACACGGGACAAATTAAGTGTTTTATTTAATTAATAAAAACAAAATAAGGTGTCAGAAAGGCTCACCTCACAGCTAAAGCTGCCTTTACTTTACTGATTGTGTAAAATGCAAAAATTCATATTGCTATAAAACGTTGAAAAGCAGTGAATCACCCGACTTAAACTTATTCAAATATCACAAATACAATAAAGTAAATTACTGACAGTAAGTAAAACAATCAATTTATGAGCACATAGTTTTGATCGTCAAAATGCAACACGTTGGTGTGTGTGTTTATCATCCCGAGTAAACAGTGTGTCTTACCATAATATTCTGTAACTACAGGCACAAGCCCACATTTCCCTGCAATGAATGAGTGAGTTGCATCCAGTGAAACAGCATCCACCTCATCCTTCTAATTTAAAATGTAAATGGGAACAATCAGGCACGTTTGTGTTGTAATGTGGGAGGTATAACCTCATCATTTACCACTAACATGGCTCACCTTCATTTTCTCAATGCAATCGCGCATTGAAACAGCCACAACACACACCAGTGGGTCTGACTTTATATTGAGAGCCCACTGCTCACATTTCTTCTGCTCTGCATGGCTGATACAACACCATCGCACCACACTGTCCTCCAGAGAGCTTCCTGCACACATACTATAAGTTCAGTGACACCTTATCATCAAAATCTGTTTTGATAGTCAATCACACATCCAAGGAGATGACCACCTTCATGTCCAAGACCTTTGAGGAGAGTCACATAATCCAGCCCCAGCACCTCGCTGATGTCCATGCCATCAGAAAGAATGGCCAGTTTATCCGTCACATCTTTGAAGAGAAGATCGTTTTCCCCAAAACTTGATGAGTTGAAGACTTGGAAGCGCTGCCTCTTACTTCCTCGTTGGCCAAACTGCCTCTAAAGCATCATAAGGAATTTTGAATATGAATGAACAATAAAGCATGGAAAGATAATACAACAACTTTACCTGCATGATCTCTAGAAACTTGCGAGCAAACATGCGAAAGTTGACTCTGGTGACCACGCCCCCTCCTGGACCACGACCCAGATTACAGTTTCTGTAGTGGCTGAGAGGAGCTTGTGTGCCATCAGTACAAAGTAGCCTGAACCCATCACTCTCCCTCTCTGGGGGAATAGACGGAGTAAGAAGCAGCGGAAGCGGCGTTTCTTCATTGTAAAAGAACAGTAGGATACCGTGGAAGTAGCTCCACTGAAAAGTTCTTTACCATCAATACTATGAAGGGCTAAGTGGTCCACAAATGCTACATCCCCTGCTCCGCTCCGGAGACATCTGTGAAAAGAGTTACTGTTTTATTACTGTGTTCAATGTTGCTTGTGTTTGATTAAATATAGCAAACATCCAGCTGTGATCTTTTGTCATGCCTGACCTGAGCGCTCCCTGGTTGCTGTAGAAGGGCTCACTGTGGGATGTTTCGCAGCGGTAATTCCTCTGGCGAATGTAGGACTTCTGGCCTTGGCATAGGGCACACAGAGGTGATGCCATGGCAGCTGCTCCAGGAACACAGCTGGCACCAAAAAACCTACTGACATCTGCTCAGGAGAAGGGAAGAGAGGAAAACGAAGACAAGGAAAGAAGTCACTTCCTTGGTGTAGTGTTTTCATTGGCTGCTGCTGATAATGTCCTCATTACCATGGCTGAGCGGCTGCTCCTTTGACCAGCTCAGCAAGTTTCGGGACAACAAGAATCCAAGTGGAAGGCTCCATCCAGCCGTCCATCGAATCCCACTGTGACAACTCTTGCGGCCCTGAAGGGATCGTATATCCAAGCTGCCGTTTCTCACCACAGCCACAGAGAGAATACAGCCTCCTGCAGTGTAGACACATGGATAAACACAGACATGTATAATGATTCAGACGCTGGTCCTGAGGTGTATCAGAGTCAGAAATGAAGGAAACAAACCGTTACTATATATCTCCCTTGCAATAGCAGTGAGGCCGAACTGCTTCACAGCAGAATAGACTTCTCCTGCATCTAATGTCACAACATCAGCACGGTTTCCCTGGAAAAAAAAATCAAAGAGTGTGTTTTATGTTTATTCAGGCATCACAAACCTTCAGGTCCATATTACTGACCCTCCACAGAGTTTTCCTCTTTCTTTATGGCACTTTAGTTACTATTTATAACATTTTATATTGTGTCATAATTGATGGGACTTTCCTCTGAGGACTCCACTGTTGTCAGTGTGGAACACCAACTTCTATTTGCAACATATTTTTAGGATGGCTCACCCTGATCCTATCGATGCAGTCAGTTGTGCTGGACGCCCGTATGCACGAGAGTCTGGCAACAGCTGCCACAGTGGCTGGTGACAACACTGCAACGAGAGCTTTAGCTAGTTCTGCACACTTCCTATGTTCCGGGTCTGACACTGTGCACCAGCGAATCTTCTTAGCTGTCAAAAAAAGAGTTTAAATAGTCCAAGATACACACCCCGTGCATCCCTTAGAAACTGTGCAGGAACTTCACACATTTTAAGACCATATATTTATTCCCAAACTTTATATAGAAAACCCTTAAATTATTTTACATAACTAAAATCTATTTTATTAATGCATTACAACATATACAACATGCACTGACACAATGGGGCTATAAGCGAGCATAGAATAGTTAAATAGTTCAGTCGTTAAACATACCCCTGATGCTGCAGACAAAGATGAAAACGAGTACAACAGGGTAAAGTCCTCGCATTCTGCTCATGCCTGTAGATCACTGCTTCAGACAAATGTGCCTCATGCAGTCCGCAGAGCACAACACACAGCTGGGCTTTCTGTTAGTCTAGAATAACTTCTGAAGTTTTACAAGAGCTTGTACAAACAGGGAAACAAAAAACCTATTGCATAAGAGCAGCGCCTCTGAAAAAAGTTAAATCACATTTTGCTCACATATGGAAAATATTTAGCACCATCTGCTACAAAGCTGACCCCTGAAAAGTGTTTCGTAAGTTTAAAGGGTACATGCAGAGGTGAGGGTTGCTTTAATGTTTTTGGATGTGCTGAGTAAATATTAAGACTATTGCATGATGTCTAACAGTACACAGCCTTTCCTGGACATTAACACCGGTCTTCATATTAGTTTAAAAAAGTGTGACTGTGGCTGAACAAAGGTCCAAACAGGTGTGATCACTCCGTGTGTGCAGACCAGCTCCGCTCACTGTCATGTTGTAAACGCAGATAAAGCAGTTTCCATCTCTTCTGTCTGTCGCAGGAGAAGGGAGACCCCTGACGTCTGGAGGACAGTCTGTAAATGACGGATCCTCTCTGCGTGCAGTAACATTGTTGGTTTCTCTTTTGCCAGTTTGGTGGAGAGTTTGTGGATGCGCTCCTCCAACTGTGAACATCAACAGACAAAGTTACATCATACACACCATACATCTCTCACTCCCTGGAGATGGTTTCTTCTTCTGTACTTAGCTGAAATATTATTCAAGTGATAAATCACAAAGTCACAAAGACATTAAATTGCATAAAATGTTTTCCAGCATGTGCTGAAAAGTGTAAAGAAAAAAAATGCATGTTGATGTGTACAATAGATGTAACCATGGTGACAATTCCTGAACAGTGTTGGTTTGATAAAACTAGAGTTTGGGAAGCGAAAATCAAACTTAATGAGATTATCATATAAACCCAAAAAATGTCAAACATCTCTTTACCTCCTCCAACTCTCGACAGATTTCATTTTTTTCCATTTGTTCTTCCTTTCCACTCGTCTGCACCCAGCTTTCTAAAACTTCTTTTAGTTTTTTCCAGGCACTGAATGGAAACACATCAGTTACTATGGTGACAACAAATTCAACAAATTAAGTAGATGAATTCTTTTCTTTTCTTCCTACCTGAGCTGCTTCTTGTCCTTTTGGAAACTCTTCATGTCAATCTGAATGTCGAGTAGTTCTCTTGTCAGATCCAATGCTGGATCTACTGCTGCATCTTCCACTGGAACCTTAGTTTCTTCATCGGAGGCTCTCGGGTGCATTTCTTAAAGAAATGTTACACTAGCTGTTTTCACAATGGTCTTTATGAAAAGAAACCACTCTGGAATATCAGGAAAAGTGTAGGTACCATACCTGGGTACACTGATGAATGATGTTTTAAAGGAGGAACACTTGGAGCTTCTCCATGACTTGAGCTGAAGGCCTTCCCCGACTTAAAAAAAGACCAAACAGAGGGTATAACTGAAGACAAGTTACCAAACTAACTTAGCAAACAGTTCTTACTGGTATGGGTTCATGTCAGAAGCGGATTAATACCTTCACTTTGGTCCCAGTTGTCATGAAAGCAGAAGGAGGTAAAAGTAGGTCTTGGGTTTGGATTGGATTTCTACAATAAAAGATGAGTAATATAAAAAAAACTGTAGTGAAATGGAAACAATAAAATATTCACAAATGCTCTACCCTACCTAGGTGTCAATAATGTTTGCGGAGACTCGAACAGTTCCTCACAGCGGCGTGGCTGTCGTCGAGGTGTACGGGGAGGAATCCTGTGAGAAAAAAAAGTCAGATGCCACGTGTTGAACACATCCTCACAGCGGGTCATGGTCTCAGACTCACAGTTTGATAAGCACTCCGTCTTCAGTTTCTCGCTCTGCTGAGTCTGACGAGGATGCAGGTGTTGTCGGACAGAAGGTCACACTCTTTTTTAAAGGTCCCCCTTGAACCTTGTGTCCCTTTTGTGATTTACACAGTGCACGCTGCTTCCACCGCATGGCACAGCGTTTAACCACTCTCTGGAGATGATGGGAGTGTGATCTCTGGAGGACACAGCCAGACATAATCAACCAGTACGCGAGATGTGGGAAATGACATGAAACATACTGAATGCACACACTAAAGGCCCACCTGCTCTTGGCTGTGCTGCGTGAGACTTGTTGTGAGATCATTCATGTGAGCAGCATATGTGAGGATGCATGTCACACCCTCCTTTAGCAGCTGGTCTCTGTAGACCTGTGCAGCTCTGGCTGCCTGATCCTGCTTTCTGCGTTGCTCTGTGACCCAAAGTCTCCATCCACACAACACCTGCTCCAAATTTGCAAAGAAACATCAAGACACATTAAAAACTAACGCTGTAAGTTCTCCCCTCAATTTCCTTGTTAGCGCCTGGGAGAAGATTGTGTTACCTTGGCCTGGAGAGTGAGGGACCAGTGCCAAAGTGCTCGCTCTGTCTGCTTAGCTTCTCTCCGGCTTTGCTGCAGCTGTTAACAGAAACAAACCAAGGTCGGACTGACTGCACCAAATCACATCACATGACATATATTGGTCTCAATCTCCTCACATAGAGAACTGAACCATCAGCCCCAACATTATAGAAATGCCACATGTTCTCCTCTAGATCTTTATATTTTGAAAGGGTCTGCTTGCTCTAAAAACACTAGATGTTACATTTTCTTTTAATTCAAAGCTCAGCTTTAGCAGAGTGCTACTCCACATGTCAAACAGTAAAATGTTAAGCGTGTCATATGATACAGTGTAAACAAACCTTCATTTTCCACTGTTCAAAGTATGTCTGGTACATCTTTAATCTCAGCAGCAAGAGCCCCTGTCGTTTCATCACCTGTGAAATAATCATGTCTTTAATAATGCATGTCAGAGCCTGTGGATTTGTGTTACAGTGATGCAATAATGAAGTATAAACCTTATATTTGCGGTATAGGTAGTGATGTTTATTCCACGCTTTCAGCGCTTTAGAGAGGATTTGGGAGTTATGGTGTTGCTTGGCTTTTTCCATACAAATCCTCTCCCTCCTCGCCTCCCTGGTTTGTTTCCTCCACTGCCTGAAATACTGCAGCAGCCTCACTAAACACAGAAAACACCAAGCTAGTCTAGGATACATGTAAAAATCTTCAGGAATATTTTTAAAAATATTTTTGAATATCAAGATTTCTTGATAAACAATGGAAAAATATATAGCTTTCTCTGTTCCTTCTCGTTTCTTATCAACCTGCTTTGTGAGTGTGAGAGAACATGAAATCAAATTGAATAAATTAATGTATTAGTTGAGTTAACTACTTAAACTAATCCTAGTTCATAGTTAATAGGTACGTAACATATCAAATTACAGATCAATTAAAACAGTATTCTACATGCCAGCGTTGTTAGGGATGCAGAGACGTACCATTAAACCTGTTTTCAGATGTTACACATGGAAATGGAGTTGAACCTAAACTGAGTACCGTTACCTTGGTTTATGGACCTCTGAGCTTTGGCGACTGCTTCCTCCTGCTGGTGGCGTACTGACACTGCACGTGCTGCTGCTTCTCTCCATGCAAGAAACGTCTTAAAAGATTTAGTGTGAAAAGAAAGCAGTGAGCAAAGACACTGAAAGAATGACTTGTAGTATCTTTCAGGATGACAGCGTCGGACGGCTTTACTACCTTAAGTTTCAAGAAATGCTGAAAGTGATTGTGTGCTTGTCGCTCCTTGAACTGGGACTCTGCTAACAGCACAGCGTTTTCCCTCCACACCGAGAGAACCCTCCTGAAAACAAAAACGATTGCTGCTGACAAACACTACTGATCTTTATTTAGGGAGGCTTTGATTTCAGATTTCGCTAGAGAATCTGGACAGTAAGTATTTGGGATTAGTTACCGGAGGAAGCGCTGTGTTTGGCACTTGTAAAGTTCCTCTGCATGAGCGTAGATATGACACATCTGTAGATGGTGTAACTGGGAATTAAGAAGCCAACAGTTTATCAGCTTTCACATCTTTATCGCTTCCACCTTATGATATTATGGGATTACATCTTACGTACCTTCCAGGAAACCATGGTGCGTTTGAGAAGTTTAACTTCATGGTGACGCTGCATTTGCTCCAGTTGGCTTCTCTTCACTCTGCGACTATGAATAAACTAATAGAACACAAGGGACTGATATAATGTATTGGCTGTGGGAAATTATCATCAAGTTATCAGAGTAATTTTTCCCACATTGCAGACAAAGTAATCAATCAAGAAATTGGGATTTATTCAATTTACATTTCACAGCCTACAGTGAATGAACAGATCGTAACTGGACCAAGACCACTAATATTACCTTTTTCCATTTTTCCACAGCCCATTTCTTGCAGTACAGGTCACCCTGATGACAGGCCTGCTGTTCTCGGCTCCTTCTGACATGCAAACAAATAAACCCACAAGTCTGTCAGCCAACAACACTGAAAGCTCACTTCAGCAGCAGTATGTTTGCCTCACCTGTCTCGGATCTCAGTGCTGTTGTCCTTCCACTGTGTCATTGTCTTGTGCAGAAGTCTGTGCATGTACAGACCATCTGAAGCTTTCACTTTCTCCTTCTCACTGATTTGCTGCTCTGTCCTTTGCCTCCAGCGGGACCAGGCTCTCTGCATACAGCATCTTTCCTCATGAAGAATTGCCTGGTGACAACAAGTCTCTCAGTGTGTGATCCACAGCTGTGCTCTCAATCAACAACAAAGTTTTGATCTGCAGCTGGCATACCATCCGCTCCGAGAGCATCTGTGTCTTGTGCTTCTCTGACTGTCCCCACCAGGTGTAAAACACCCATGTGTACTGACGCTGCCTGACAACACAGTAAATAAACCATCAGTGTTCTGCAGAGACAACAGATCAGTTAGCTCTACTTGGTTTGCAAATGAATTACAGCACATTAACTCACCGATCGTAGGCTTCTGCCGTGCGTCTTCTTTGTTTAAGATATCTCCTTTGCAGAGTGAACTCAACCCATGAGTTGAAACAACGAGGCAACATGCATTCTGCAAACCAAATGTCTGCACGGTGCTCCATCTCCTGTGGAAAATAAAACTTTTTTTAACACATTATGTGTATAGCTATCACACAGACATCATTCATGTGGTCACCTACTGTTCTCCAAATCAGTTGTTAGAAATGAGGAGTTTGGGCCGTGTCTATCATTGACTTACTGATTGATTCATTAAGTAAGAGCTTTTCCAGGTAAAAGTGCATATTTAGAATTTATAAATTTAAGCAAGTAACTCAATGGGATGACATACTGCCAGTTTTAAAGATTTCTTAACAGGTAAATGCATGTCATTTGCAGAAATCCTTACTGTGTACGTGATGCCATGTTTGTTTGTCCTCCTAACAATACCTGCATGTGCCTTTGTTCAAAAAGTTTTCCCCTCCAGTAGTGAAAACTGCTGCTCAACAGGGACGTGCTGTCAGAAGAAAATAATACTAAAAGTAATTAAAAAGTCTATCCAAGTTAAGGTAACTTATTATTTAAATACTAATAATACATTTGTGTCACTCAGAAATGTGTAAATGTTTTTCTGTAAACTAATAAAACATTATTTTTTTAATCACCTGTAGCTTCTCTGTGCCATTTGTGTTAGTGGCTGAAAGCTCTTGTCCTCAGCTTCCTCCAAACACTCCTGCCACAGCTTCCAATACTTCTTTAACATCTGCACAAAGAACAAAGAAAAACTTGAGTTTTTAATGCAAACTAATCAAAGTACTTGCGCTGTAATTTTAGGATGAGTTCTCATGAGTTACAGTTTGATTATAATGTTGGACAGCCTCATTATTGTTCAGTCGGCATGTTTTCTTCCAGTTGACATTAAGAGAAAGTCCCTGCAATCCAGCATTCTGCAACAAGAATGCACAATAATCAATACATAAAATAACCACAGTGTAATTATTTACACTGTTAGTTACTTTATATTTTGTTTTGTTTTTTTACCAGTAAATGATTATGGTGATGCTGACGTGCCATCTGGTTTCTTTCAGCGTCTTCTCTGCACAGTATCACATCTTCGATACGTTCAAGAATCAAACAGCTGCGTTCACAATTACAAGCACTAACTAAACTACAGTGGAGGACTTATGATGAAAAGAAGATGTGTTCATTTTCTGTATTAATAGGATACAAGCTCTCCATCGCTCTAGTGCTCTGCGCTGGATGCTCTGTTTGGCCAAATGCCATGAAGCCTGCAAACGCTCTTCCTCGCTCCATCTGTGATGCAACGCATTGTTCCATCTATCCCAACACATCCTCACCAGATGGAGAAAACACGCACGCTGAGCCACAGCTAGAAAGTAAACAGAAAAGGTAAGAGAAAACGACTGTATTTGAACAGCCAGCAGAATTTACATGAGAGGTACCAAATGTACCAAAAGGAAGTTAATAAAATATTACCTTTGGACCTCTTTTTGGTTTGGCAGGAGGACACATAACTTATCCACTGATGCAATGCTTTTTCTTTCAGTCTGAGGACCAGGTGAAGAGAAGCCTTGGACTCGTTCTCCTTCTGACTGCAGGCAGTTGTCTGCATGTCCTTCCACTGAAGCCAAGCCTGGGACATAAAGGAGCAGTGCACACATCACGGAAAAACAACAAAGTTCGGTTTTTATCTTGAAGTCAATATATATATTTATAGGCTATGACTGAGCCTGACAACGCCTTTACCCTTCTCTGTAAAGTCAGAGCACACTGTTTTACAGCTCGCTCCTCTAAAGCATGAAGGTCATGGCACTGCTGCAGCTTGGTCTGCCACAAGCTCCATGTAAAACTGCACAGGTTAAAAAAATCAATAAGGTAAAAACCAATACATTGCTCTAAATCATAAGGGAAGTTCTACTTTGTAGATACAGTAAACGTACTGCAAAGTTGCAAGTCTCTTCTGCTCAAGAGCTGATTTAAGCATCCTGTTCTTCATTCGCCTCATCTCTGTGAAAACCTCCCACCTGTCCCAAACGAGACGCATCTTTTGCCTGTCAGCTGGTTAAAAAAAAACAATGTAATTAATGACCCTTTAGCTTTTCATGATATTGGATATGTTGAGGCTGTGTAAAGTTAGATAAACTCTTGTTTGTAAAATCATACCAAATGTTTGAGCATGTTGCAGTTTGCACTTTCTCTGCCTTTGCAATAACAGAAACAGCTGCCACCTATGGAATACCAGGTTATATAGATAATACCTGAAACACAGAATGCATAACTAACAGGGTTAGGTACCTGCAGAAAAACAGAAAGTTTTTTAAACATCTAAATAACCATCTCCACTGCAGCAGAGTATATGTTTTAATTACCACAATGCAAATAACCCTCTGGGGCCCTTTAAAATTAGGGTACACTTAGGACCTTAGGTGCAAAAATGAAGAGGTCAAAATCTAAGGTGTAATAAAAAGTATTAAATATTAGTATATTTTAACTTCATTGGTCTCATTTTGTTCGTCTACACCAGACGGACATTTTGATATAAAAAAACAATATATATTTTTTACAATTATTAACCCCTTTAATGCCAGAGTCTTGATATAGCGCCACCATGATTTAGAGTGGAAAAATAGAAAAAATGATTTTTTTTCAATATACTTCATGCAAAGTAAAATTTTAAAAGTAAAAGTAAAAGTGTTCATTTATTAGAGCCTGGTTGTGTCAATAATTAGCAGAAACATAAATGTTCAGGCATTATTACTATCTGTGTAATGTAAAATAATGTCAAAAACTCACACTTAGGACCTTAGGTGCAAAAATGCACAGGTCAACACTCTATAAAAAAAATATTATACAATAATATATTCTTCTTTCATTGAGCTAAATTGTTTCATCTGCATCAGAGCTAACATTTTATATCAGATATGGTTATTAATTTTAATTTCAACCCCCTATGCCAGGTTCATGGTTTATGTACCAAAAAAAAAGAAAAATACTGAAGGCTGCGAGTTCACTTGTTGAATGAACGATAGACCTCGGCAAGCAGCAGTAGCCTGATATAAGCCCTCAGGTCAGTCATATCCAGATCCACCCAACCTGAAACTGTGCGCCTCCCATGTAGATTTGTGCTTCAGTATATCAAACGTAAGGACCACGCTGTCCTTCAGGCTGCAGGTTCTTCCTATGCGTATCGGCTGGGTCCCATTGTCACCCCACTGGCTGCGGGAATATAGTTCACTGTTTCAGAGTTGTCGGGGACCCACCCAATCCCCCCACTTGTTGATGTCAATCCCTCAGCCCCCGCCGCCTCGTCTTCCCCACGGTCTGTGGATTCAGTTGGATCCCGACGTCACTCATCCTCCTCTGTGTCCTCCACGTCAGATTCACCATCCTCCCTGTCAGACTCCTTCACTACACGCATCGCTGCCATAACTTCTTACTCTGTAAATTCTGTCTCCATCTTGCACACTACGAAATGGCTAGTTTATCTGATGCTTATATATAAACTTAACTCATGGCCAAGCCGCAGCGTTTTTTTATCTCACTTACAGCTGCACATTTGATCCGATCCGCAATGTTCAATATTTGTATTTATTTCAAGCAGTGCATGCCTGTGTTTATAGACATGTATGTATGTGTGTGTGTGATGTACATTTATACAGACTAGTCTTCACAGGTTCTTTGAACCTTTGCACAAAAACTACACATGAAAGCGAGCGCATAAAAACAATAACCCTGCACGTGCTCCAGGTGGGCGGCGCACGTAAAGTCTGGGATGTTTACACTCAGACACACTGGGTTAGACACCCACTGACACATACAGTCACAGTATTGTCAGGGGTAAATAGAAGGGATAGAGAGGTGAAAGATTGCTGATGCAGTTACATTGAAAATACCCTATTATTTTGTCCATATGCCACAAATGTTAAAATGGCGCCAACTAGTGGTAAACAGTAAAAATTACAAAATTAGTTGTTTTTAGCCTTAAGCAGGACCTGAGTTGGAAATATCAAGATCAAGTATAAATACACCACATAGGAAAAAATCCTTCCGTTAACATAAACATAAAATAAAATAATAAAAAAATAAAAACTCAAGTGTGCAAAAATGACCCCAAAGTCCCCAGAGGGTTAAGTAAGCCAGTGTGTTTTGACCTGTAGTGACACTCTGCCCTCATCGTGAGACTCCACTCTCGCCTGGACGTCCACCACTCGTCTCTCCAGCCTCCAAAGGCTCGTCTCAGGACCACGCTGTAATGGTGAGACCTGTAAGGTGCAACAGTTCGTTTAGAGAACTGTGGTTCACGCGGGACATTTACTGTTCGAGTGCCAAACAGAAAAGAAGTGTAATAAACTACTTGGCTTTGTGAGGAAGAATTCGGCCGAAAGTATTCTGCATCCATATTTTCAGGAACTTTCTTGCCAAATGCCTGCAGGGGTTTAAAACAATGCACGTTATTAATGGTTAAAACTATTAACATAACGAATACAGTAAATCCACCAGAAACGTTAATCGGCACCTTATTCTCAGCTCCTTGAGTCTTCCACCTTTATTCCAGTTATAACCAACTCTGTAAGTGACCTTTCTAAAATGAACCCATCTGGCGTGTTTTCTTTCACCATCAGGTCTGACGCTAACGTTAGTCGGTCTGGGTCCCCGCTGATCTGGCTTTCTAGTGTCACTGTACATTGTGCTAAATCACGACATACTAACAATATGCTGTACTTTAAAGCAGTTGTATGTAAATAATATCGCCCTTCTTCCGTGTGTAAAATTAACTGTTTGGGTATCTAAGTTCCGCGGGCTTGTTTTCCCTTGTCACGTGAGGACGGGGTCCGTTCCAGAGATTCAGTTGTCAACGGCAACATGCTGCTACACACGTAGCATTTGATTTACTTTTAAGACATTAGACATATCTGTCTGGCCTTTTCACGCTTTTCAACAATTACGTGAGATTAGCGCTTAAGCAAAACACATCCACTCGATATCACAGCTGTTGCATCTTTAATCTCGCTCTGCGATGCATAATGCTAAAACCCAAAAGCGCCTCTAAAAACCTATCAAAGTAATGGCCAACTGAAACGTCTACCATGGACAGCCCGTGAGGGCGGGAACCTGCGATTCTTGTGGCAGGGCAGCCAGACAGAAATAATTCTCAGGCAAATCGAGCAAACTCTAATAGCTGTCCTAAATAATGCCTTTCTGGTGTTTTACAGATTTATTTGACTTTATAACCCTAGAAAGTAACTTAAGTTTTTGACACCGTTTGAACTCACATAGAAATGCTTTAATAGTATCATATAACTTAGATATTATGATTTGATTTTTTAAAATGTAACACGACTGATGCACACCAGGGTAACTAATTCTACAAAGGCGCCAGGGGCACGCTGTAATCTTCTTAAGGACCTTCTTAAAGCGGTGGTCAGGAATATTGCTGCTACGATTTGGAAAACAGAGGAAGAGCAGACGTTTATTTGATATTACACAGTCTCTAAGTGGATTAATTTGAAATTTGGACCTGTGTTATCGTCTTAAGTTACCCCATTGTATTGTGCGTTTGCTGAAATCTTTGTAACAACTCAACCGGCTTAAGATTTGGAACTCGCTGGGTGGGCATTATCCCCATTACCCAGCTAGTTAGCTAGCTAGCTAAAAGTGCTAGTTTAGCTAGCTAGCTAACTAACGAACGTGAATCACCGCTGTTCGGCCTTTAGCAACCTACATATCTCGCAGTATTTCAAGTAAGTTGGCTGTTGTACCTTTCAAAATCTGCTTGAAATTCGTTTGTTCAGAATATATGCTACAAACGAAGGTTTAATATTAACTTCGCGGACGTGAGCTTAGCCAAACATTCAGCATTCTTTGGGCACCATTTAGCGTTTATTGTCCTGAAAGTGTGAAATTAATATTTTTGTTCGATGATTGGTTGTTTAGCGTCAGCGTTTTGTATTTTCTGGAGACCCCCCCCTCCTCTTTAATCTTTCATTTGCACAGCTGAGACAATTTGTCAATTAATGCCAATAATTATCTGTAGCTAATTGAGATGTCATATCATGCCAGCTGTCTCTGGCTGTTGTCAATTAACTTGCTAATTGACCACTACCGTCTGCTAAACCTGTTCCCACTCAAGTTAGCTTGACTTTACTGAATTTAACTAATTTTCTACATTTTGACAAATTTGTTTGTAGTTACTGTTCATTGTCTCGTTCGCGTCACATTATTTTCACATTACGTTAAACAAGTTTAAATCAATGGCAGTTTTTCTTCACAACAGTAGTATGACGCAGTGTTGCTTCAACCTAAAAAAAAAAAACCTCCATTGTTTAACGCTTGTGCTCTATTGCATTGATACTATTGTGTGGATAGACGAAAATCCACTTACATGCATAATTTAAACTTTTTTGTCAACAGGAACAAAGTCATTGTTGGGCAAGAATCAATCCAGTGGCTGAAAATCATGGAGAACGATACTACTTTTGCACAGAAGAATGGTGACGCTGCAATGGAAAAAGTGAAGGCAGAACAGCCAGCAACAGCAGCTCCCTTCAGATATACTAAGGTAATAAAAAATATGAATGCTATGATCATTTAGAGATTTCATAGTGATTTACTAACAATAATTAACCTTTAAATATTTTAAAGGAAGAGCTTCTGGAAATAAAAGAACTACCACTCTCCAATGAAAGGCCAGAATGTCTATCTGAGAAATATGACAGGTAAGAATTAATTTTCTTAAAGGAGGAAAAATCCTCAGGTTGCAGGTTTGAAACTCCGTTCTGACTCCTAGTCAATATCTCACCAGGTGTGTCCCAAAGCTTGACACCCTGCACTAGCTCCCTATGAGTCGCATTTAAGATGTTACCCGTTGAGGAATACAGACTAGACTGGACTAGAATATAGATTAGGAAGAAGCACAACTATAGAAGAGAGAATATGTACAGTTTATGACTGGGAGTAGTGATGTATAAATGATCAGGGAGAGGCAATGAGCTCAGTGCACCAAGGGTAGTCCCCCAGCATTCTAAATATTTGTCTACATCACTAAGATGGGTAAACTTTCTCAAAACATTTTTAAGCCTGGTCTTAAAAGTAGAGGGGATATCTGCACCAAAAACCTCAAAAGCCATCCTCATCTCTCCACCTATTTGGTTTTATTCACTTTGTATGGGTTGTATTCCATTTTGAGATGAGACTGAATATTAGGGTGTCTCGTCAATAAAATTTCCATTGAAATAAACGTGTCAACTTTCTTTGACATCCCCTTAAAACATGCCATTTAAAAAACCAAGTTGGCAGAGCTTGCTATGTTTTTTCAAAATTGCAGTAGCTGGTTTGTGCTGTAATTGGTCTTTAAATAGCAAAAGATAAATGGATAATGGATTTAATTTTTTAAATCTTCTATTACAGTGATGGTGTCTGGGATCCTGAGAAGTGGCATGCCTCACTGTACCCCACTTCAGAGCGTAGCTCTCCAGTGGAAGGTTTTAAAAAGGAGTATGTGGATGATAGAGTTCCATTGAAACGAAGAATCCCAGGTAAACACATAATATACACTTTTCAACTTGAATCACAATGGTTAATGTTGTCATGGTGCACGTGGTCTGTAGCATAATGTTTCTGTAATTGTTATACCGAAGTTAATGTTTAAACATTACTAACAACACCAGGGATTTGGAGGTTAAAGAGTTTTTTTTTGTTGTTTTACTCAAATTTGTATAAATGTTTGGTTTGGTGTAGTCTGTGCACTAAAAACATGTAAAATTTGATGTGTGCAGATCCTCGTGAGCGGTTAAAGGAGGATGATCTAGATGTCATACTGAGCCCACAGCGACGCAGCTTTGGAGGTGGATGTCAAGGCAATGCTGCGCTTTTACCCCACACCCGTCGCCCTATCAGCCCTCTGGAAAATAAGGAGAATGAATCTCTCCGTCTAGGAGGAACACGCAGAATTGGCAGTGGTCGCATAATTTCTGCACGAGCCTTTGAGAGAGATGCCCGTGTAGAGAAAGATAGGGAACGTGACAGAGACTTCAAGGATAAAAGATTCAGGGTTGGTGTTTTCTTTCAGTCCATCGATAATATCTCGCTTTAGTGTTTAGATGGTGAAGTATTCAGTGTATTGAGGATATTGGAAGTGAGGTTAAGAGTCAACCTCATGTATGTTTGTGTAATAAATCTACCTTTGGAAATGCATTTTACAGGATAGGCTTTAATTAAAATCCAAACATTTTTTTTAAATAAGTTTAGGCTTATTTGTTTTTAATATTTGCTAGACTATAAAAAACATCCATGTCAAATTATAAATGTGCTGTTGGGCTAAGGAGACCTGTCCCCTCACCCCAGTGTGCTTACTCTGTATATACAGAGATGACCTATAGTCCTGTTCATTTATGCAGATTTTTAGTAGCATATAATCAAGTTTGTCTTCATTTACAGAGAGATTATGGTGACAAACGTGTGTTTAGTGAGAGGAGGAGGAATGACTCTTATGCAGAGGAGGAGCCAGAGTGGTTCTCTGGGGGTCCCACAAGTCAGTCTGAGACAATAGAGCTCATTGGATTTGATGACAAAATCCTAGAAGATGACAAGCGCAAGACCAAGCGATCGAGGAAGAGGACAGAGTCGGCAAAAGAAGGCACGTCAATTTGTAATTATAGCAACGAAACAAATGTTGTGGGTTTTGTTTTATTCAATTAACAGAATGACAGCATGAATAGCAATCATGTTAGGGATACATATGATCTAGATTTTATTTTTAATGATCTCATCTTGTGCACTAGCTCAATGTAATGGTGGACAGCCCCAAGACCAAGGAGTGGGTTTGCAGTCTTCAGCTGATCAGGAAGTTCCCCACCCTGACGTTCTGCCGGAACAGTCAACTGGAGACTTTGACTTCAATGAATTCTTTAATCTAGAGAAGACCATGCCTGGACTGGCCTCAGTAAGTACTGGGGTGCACTGTGGTTTGAGTTAGAGGGGTAAAAATCACTCATGGGGCTCTCATAACTTTTTCTCTTCTCCTTTATTCTGTATACTAAATGGTATAAGTTAAACTGGAGGTTTTAAGAGTATCTCTATTTACACTATAATCACAAATATCTTGCACACACAGATTTAATCTGTCAGATCAACAGTGTCAAAGTTCAACAAGCCTCTTTAAGTATAACCATTAAGTTTGCAGAGATTACTTGCTGCACTGGCTTGATCACCCTTAACTTGCTCTGTGGTGGTGGATATTGTCACTATGTAAACATTTTTGTTAAATTTATGCCCATCGCTTTAGCTATATTAGAGATGTTACTAATTTGAAAAATAAGTGAACATTACTATGAGCAAAACAACAAAATTGTGAACTGAAGGCATTGTGGCATTTAGACAATGCAAGGCCAAACTGCAATGTATTCAATGACACTGATCTCAGACTCCTTGCACAATTTGTGCAAAATCGATGGAAAGCGCTCTAAACGTAAGTGCCACCTTTGCCTCATACTGTTTGGCCTACAGATTTTTGTTATTCGTCCTTTGTCACATGCAGCTGTTCCTGTCTTACAGATGATAGAGGATGTTTTGGGTGAGGGTCCTGTTTCTGCTAGTCGCTTCAGTCAGTGGTTCTCCAGCAACATGAGCCCCTCAGTCAGCCGATCCAGCAGTTTGAGGTCCACTCCCCATGAGGAGCTAGAGAGACTAGCAGGTTTGATATACTCCCCCCCCCTTCTCTTATTGTTTCTCTGTTTTATGTGTAAGAGCTTCATGTAATGTAAAATAATAGACTGTCATTAAACTTTCATACTAAATACTTGAAGGAGCCTGGCTCTTAAAGTTATCCAAATCTGAATTTTTCCTAATTTTACTCAATGCTAAAACAGGCCAAAAACTTGCTTTATTGTCTTAAACATTGAATTGTTTTGCTTTATAAAGGGCCTGAACCACACTACATGTTACCTGGTCAAGGTCCTGCCCCATACTTTACACCTATTCAGTCATCACAGGGCAAGGATAAGGTGGATATCCTGGACCTTCTGCAAAAGGCCAAGATAGACCTGAAGCCCCTTCTCTCCAGCCTGTCGGTCAACAAAGCTCGGCTACGGGAAAGCAGTGAGTGTCTGTTCTCTAAGCCTTTAGAACATAATTTTAGTTCTTATTTTTTCCATGACATAAAATATTATGTGCTCTAGAAAACTTGTTCATCTATAGTTGTCAAGCATATTGTCATGCAGTATACAAATGGAGAATAATTTATTGTCATGTCTTTTGCCTAATCTGATAAAATAAGATGCTTCATATTTATGAAATCTATAAATTAATTTATCAGTCAATATAAAAGTCTCTATACTCAACTGATTCTGTAGAAATGGTCTTGAAGAATCTGTGACAAATCTTTTTGTTAAATTGGAGGATAAACCAAATATAATTTTTTAAAAGTAGGGCAACATTAGAATAGAATTCTTGTATATTCGGTTAAAATTGGCAAATCTTGTTTCCTATGGGTTCTTATCTTAAATAGACAGCATGTACTAAGCTTTGACTTTCGCTTCTCTGCCCTCTCACAGCAGACGACTCGCTCTCCGCCCATCTACCTCGTAGCGCATATGCGTATCGTGATATAGCTTAAAAATAGATTCTTTTAGCTAGAGATGGGACGGTTGACACAGAGGCTTCGAAGCCTGTTTCACTCTAATGAAGCAAACTGGTTCGAAACAGTGTTTCGAAGCGTTTATGGAACCTCCGTGATCACGTGACCGATGACACTCGAGCCTTTATTCGTCTCAATGAAACACCTGAAGTGAGTTGACTGATTCAAGTCTTCGGCGCCGTTTCACTCGTTATAAGAGACGCTTAATGCTCGGTGTTCCCTCCCTGCTTCACAGCGCTGCTAGAGAGCCACAAGCGCAGTCACTTATTATACACATATTCATTTTATCATACACTGTGAGACAAGGACGTCCTTCA
>JAUMHF010000021.1:11859626-11883547 GCA_032359275.1 Microctenopoma steveboyesi
TTGGAGGTTTGTCAATTATTAGGTGTTTATGGCTGCTATGACGGCAGCTGACCGATAGATGTCACTAGGGGGGTCTTTAGGCTTCGGAGCTTTGAACCTTTTTTCTATACAATCAGGAAGAAGCCTCAAAGACTTCATAAGGCTTCATTTGCCCATCTCTACTTTTAGCCATATCACCCAGCCATAACCAAGTTTCCCTCTCTTTTGCCAGTAGTTTAACAGCAAGTCTCTGCTTTTGACACATTTGAGCTTCTGTCCCAGTTTCCCAAAAGTTATTAACCTTTAGGAAACTCTAGGTGTATCCTATAAAACTATAATTTTTTAATATATGTAATTAATTTGACCTGGGGAACACGGAGTTAGATTGCATATGTCAAATTTATTTTATCTATCCCCAGCTTCCTCTGGAGTGGTGCTTTCCCTGGAGGAGGTGGAGGGGGGGATGAAGGGAATGAAGCTGGCCTCGGAACCACAGTTACAAAAGGTGACGCCACCTCAGAGGGGAAATGGCACCCCCTTCATGGCTGAGCATTTAGAGGAGGCTTTAACAGGTGGCTCTAGTACCCGCCCAAGGTCACGTGATACAGATATGTCGGCCTTTAATAAACTGGTTAGCAGCATGAAGGCAAGTGGAACTCTGCCAACTCACCCCAAACCCAACACAAACAATGTAAGTTCTTCTTTATATATATTTTTTCCTTTATATAATCCCAGAGTCTTATACTGGACACTAACAGCATTTTGCATGTTGAAATGGGACAGGTAAAGACAAATGTCTTCCTTCGTGTTTTTCATGCAAGTTGTAGCAAAGATTCAATGTGATGGGCATAAATTTACTTCTCCACTGTATGGAAGTTGTTTGGTTTCTGTTATCAATATGTTTAAAGTATAAACCTGCAAGAGTCCTGCTTTTATCCAAATCAGTTTGACACTACATTAATATAAAAGCAGAACTGACTTGTACAGGAACACTAATGACTTGCATGTACAAATCCATCTCAGCACACTTGCAGCTGGAAGTTTTAGAAAAGTGTTACATTCCAAAGTTTGTTTATTCATTGGAAAGACGGTTTGTAAGCCCGTTTCTCTTTTGGCGCACTTTAAAATCCCTGCTACAAGCTGTCTGAACTGCAAAATCCTTACTGGGATGGGTTTTTACACGAAAATGTTGGCTGGTATAAATATGGTTTGCACCTCTCAAATTCTTTCTTCTAAACAATGCAGCAACCTTCTGACCCAGCTGTGGTGGCAATGTCTGAAGCTCAGGTGCCAGCTCAGCAGCAGAAAAATATATTCCAGGTACATATGTTAACTTGACCGGCTACAGGGTCTCATTGGTTCCTACCTAAGAAATTGTAGTAAATGTTGGTGTCGGTTCATTTTCTTGCATTAGAATGGACTTAAGCACAGTAACCCATTTGAAAATAACACTGCATCTGTTCAACTACCAGGTAGTTAAAGGCTCTGCCATTAAAGTCATGTTGTAATTTCATTTCTATTCTGCACGCTGTTAAAGAAGATTGACTTTCTCGTTTGAATGTTTAGGAGCGATTCCATTTTGGAGTTTTACATCTATTTTGAATCTAGTCAAAGAGTTTTTTTTTCTATTTCAAAGTTTGTCCCCTCATATTTGTGGATTTGTAAAGCGTATGCTTTCTTTCATGTGGTTTAGGTTTAAATTTTCTGCATTTGTTTAAATCAAAATGCTAAACCAGGGGGGAAAAAGTGAAGTTGCATTTGTTTGTCTTGTAGGAGCTCTTGGGAGGTCCTGCTCGTAGTGGCTCCCCTTCATTACTTGGGCCCTCAGAGCTACCCAACAGATTGCCGTCAACCTCTGCCCCTCTACATGGCTTACTACAGAAGGGTCCCTCGCCCCCTCTCTTTCCACAAAGAGCACCCTCACCTGATTACTTCAACAGCCAACTGCAGTCTCCAGCAGGTAACTTGGTGCAAAAGTGACATATTCTTTTAAAGACACAGGGCTGTGACTCAGGAGCTAGAGCTCATCCATAACACTGGAGCGCAACAACTTAATGAAGCTGGATTCGACTATTCAACTCATCGCACTGAGGGCAACCGGTGCTAAGAAATTAAATTTGGCAAGAACTTTAAACATCCCCGATGAAATTGGGAGGAGAAGAACGAGGGGAACAAATTTACAGAGAGTAGCCTCCTGTTCTTCACAGAAACGTGGCTACATGATGGGATCCCCGTCTCCAGCGTGAACATTGATGGGTTCACTACAGTGCGGTCGGACAGGAGGAGGAAGGAGAGCGGTAAGAGGAAAGGAGGAGGGCTTCGTGTACGAGGTGGTGCCATCCTAATAACTTAACGTAAAATTGTGTAAAGGAACGTGTCTGCAGCCCTGATATTGAACTTTTGGCCGTGGGATTTTTTCATGTTGTATGTCTCGCTGCTTGCATTCCTTCGACTAACGCCGCTGCTGCATGTGACAACATACAGACTGTCACATCCTGATGACCTCTATATTATCTCTGTACTATAATCACGCCACCCTCAATAAAACACTCGTTCAGCCAGTTTGTGACCTCTCCCACCAAGAAGAAGACACTAGACCTTATGTATTCTAATTTTAAAGAAGCATACAGTCATTCACTGCTTCCCCAACAACAAGCCCTGGTTCACCAAGGACATATAATCTGTCCTGAATGAGAAGAAGGGTTCAGGTCTGGTGACATGGAGGCATTAAAGAGTACAGAGGTCTGTCAGGATCAAGGAGGGGAAGGAGGCCTACAGGGGGAAACTGGAACCGAGCCTCCAGCAGCAGAACACCAGGGAGGTGTAGAGGGGCATGAGGACCATCACTGGTTTTATGAGCAGCAGCCAGGTGACTGAGGGGACGGTGGATCGGGCCAATAATTTTAACGACTTCTTTAATAGATTTCAGGCCGGGTGTCAAAGCCACCTGCACCTCAATAACACAACCTCTGTCCCTCCCCCACAAGTCTCAACTACTACTCATGTGAGGACCATCTCATCAGAGCAGGTGAGGAGAGAGCTGAACAGGCTTCACCACCTTGGTGCTGAAAGCCTGCGCTCCTCAGCTATGTGGTGTTCTCCAACACATCTTCAACCCGAGCCTGCAGCTTGAATGAGTTCCTCTGTGGCGGAAAAAGTCCCAGTGTCCTAAATGACTACAGGCCAGTGGCTCTGACTTCACACATCATGAAGGCCTCTGAGGGGGGGCACTCCTTTCTGTTCTTTTTCACCCTGTACACATTGTAGTTGAAAGGAGGACACTCTCCAAACTCCTCTCAATCATGGACAGTCCCTCCCACCCCCTACAGTGTTCTGGCTGGACAGAGGAGCACGTTCAACCAGAGACTTATCAGTGTCAAGTGCCCCACTGAACACCACAGGAAATCATTTCTTCCTGTGACAATCAACCTCTCTAATTCCTCCCCTGCCGGCCTCCGTAAAGGGGAGAGGGGAGAACAACAACTCTAGAGAATGATATTATCATGTTTTTGTTATATTATTTGTAGTTTTGTATCTATATTTCGTCAGTGAAAATTACGGGTGCAGGTCTTATCTTTTCTGAAATGTGTGGCTGCAATTAGGCAAAATAATTTCCCCCTGGGATTAATGGTGTTTTGAATCTTGAATCTGTATCTTATTTTTTTGTGAATGTTGTCCATAGTGCTGCCTATTTTATTACATGACCAAAAAAGGATTTTCTATTGAGGGTGTTGTGGTCTGTTACTAGAGCTTTGGGTATTGTATTCTTAACATCTGACATTAAGTTTTTCTCCGTCTTGTACCTCAAGGATTTCCTGTGGGTCCTCAGCCTATGCTGCCAGAACAGTTTGCTAATGTACACAGGTCTATCAGCCCTGGATCTGCTGCACAACAGGTAATGGTAATTGACCTAATGCAGTCAAATTTATATGCATATCTTTATTTTAGGCTTAATGTATAGTTGTGCGGTTAATCCTACATTAGATCTTTTCAGTTGTGTGTGTGTGTGTGTATTGTCTGTACAGATGAGGGTACTCACTATGTCAGTGAATCCAGCGGATTTGGAAGCTCTGGCATTTCAGCAGGACCTTGCTCTACAAGGCCATCACTCATTCCAGTCTGGCTATAACAAACCACCCCAAGACAAGTCTTATCGAAATCGGTTAGTTTTCTAAACATGTTTGTCAATTCTGTGCAGTATTCATGTAATTAGTGAAGACTTTAGAATTTAATGTGGTTAATGCCTCTAAACAATTACCTGTTATTTTTAATGTATTTTATTTTCTTAACCTAGAAGAGTAGTTCAGGATTTGCTAGTTATGTGTTGCTTATGTGCTTGTAATTCACAGACCGCAGCGTGTTAATCGCTCCCCTGGTCCTGGACCTCAACCTGCTGGGAGAAACTCTCCAGGCAATCCTGTTACAAGCATGGTGAGCATAAACTGTATTCTCGTAACTTTGACTGTTTAAACAGATCCTTGTACTGCCACTAAATGTTCTTTTTATTATTATTTACAGTTGTCCCCTTCATTTACACCCACATCTGTGATCCGAAAAATGTATGCGACAAAAGAGAAGAGCAGAGATGAACCACTGGGTCGTCCAGAGACAAAGGAGGAGCCAGCAGAACACTCCCAGGATGGTATGTAATATTAATTTACCCAGACCTTCTTGATTTGAAGTTCATTTACAATACTATAACGTGTGATGTGTTGTGATAACAGACGGCAGCTCCTCAAATCTTTACGCGGAAGCAATTGATGGGAATGGTGCTCAGTCTGGGGGAGTAAAGACTGGTTTGCAGACATTGCAGAGCAAGGACCAGGAGTGCCTCAGGCCTGCCTCTGCTGGACACAATGCCCCCCCTTTGGTACCATCAGTAGCTTCGACGTCTTTCCCACGACCAACCTATCCGGTACCACTGCTATCCCATGTGCCTATGGTGCGTCCACATCCCCAGCTTCACCCTAATGTGGTTCAACGAATGCTAGCGCATGGTATCCAGCCTCAGCAAGTCGGATCTGCTCTTATGCAAGCAGGTTGGTATCGTCTCCTGCCAGTTATCTCAAGTACTCGTTTTTGTTGTTTTTTTTTAAACTACTAAGGCTCATTTAATTAACCCAGTCTTACACAGAAGACCTTGATAACTGATGGAACTTTTAAATTGTACTCAATTGTACAGGTGTATTTCCACCACATGTTGACCTTGCACAACTTCAAGGCTTGCCTCCAGCACTGCTTGGACAACCATTGTACCCTTTAAGTGCAACAGGGCATCCACTTCTACCTCCCAGAGCCAACACTCAAATGCAGTTGGCAGTAATGCAGCAGCAGCTTCAGCAACAGAGACCAAGTGAGACGAAACACTGTCAAATATGTTTTATATGCTGCATGGTGGTGGCGACTTTAAATTACCTCTGAGATTTTGCGTTATCTAAACGCTTACAGCTTGAGCACATGAGGATTTTTTTTTTTTTTTTGTTAATTGGAATTATACATCTGCCATCTTACAACATTGTTTACTTTTATTCAGGAGTGATAAAACTAATTGGTCAATTTAATGAACTTAATTTTTGGATTAAACTGTATTTTTGTCATTTTTACAGTACATCCAAGTGTCCCAGGCCTTCAGTCACAGAGCCAAGGCCCCTACCGTACAAACGGGTCCCAACGACATGGGAGCAGCCCCACCCTAGGTCTCTCGAAATGGTTTGGCTCAGATGTGCTGGAACAGCCACTCCCCTCCATGCCAGCCAAGGTTATAAGTGTTGATGAATTGGAGTTCCGGCCGTAAAAGTGTGTGCAGCGCTGGATATAAAGTTTTTCTTTTTTTTTTCCTGCCCATCTCCACCTCTTGTCATTCAAAATGTGAACTTTAATTTGAAAGACAGTTCACAGAAGTGGATTGTCTAACCACGCCATGCTGTGTCTTCATTCTTGAAGTCACTGTTTTTGAAGGGGTGAGATATGGAGATTTTGTTTTTGCAACTGAGTGAATTTTTGTTTTGTATTAGATTGCGAAGTAAATGATGTATAGGCCCTGTTGTACAGACCAAGAACCTTATTCTCCCTGTATATAGATGTGGTTTCTTTATCTTGGTAGGAGGGTGAAACTATTCTGCGAATCAACTCAGAACTGAGACACAAAGTCACCAAGAGCTAGTAGCATTCCTGTCTTGTCCACCTTAATTTCTCCCCTGACCTGCTCTGACAAAACGCCACTGGCAGTGAGGAATGCTGGGTAGTAACTTAGTGTTTACTGTTGTAGTGGCTGTTTGTAAAGATGACTGAATGCAGCGTTTCAAGACAATGCCAGGGGATGACTGTGCCTTTTTTCTTTTTTTTAAATTCAACTGTATCCTCTCCATCCAACCTGTCACTATTTGGGGGGGGGGCGTGGGAGGGGGCAGCACTGCACAGTTTTTTTTTGTTTGTTTGTTTTGAGGGTGGCTGGGATTCAGTTTGTGCTTAAGTTATGAGAAGCACAATAAAATTAATAAATAAAATATTGAGAAACTGTTTAATTGTTTCAAATAAGTTTATTATATACTGTTTGCACTGCTTCCTTGATGTTGTTAGATTATTTACCCTGGATGTAGGTCACAACACCGAAGGGTTGTTTCAGTCATAGGGTATACTTTTGATGGTGTTGCGCTGTACCTCGCTGGATTCAAAAATGCTTCTGTTATATCCTCTCAATTTATTTGAATGGAGCAGAATATTCTCTTCCCAGAGCATATAGTTGAGCATGACCTCAAACTTCTGTATCAAAGATGATAAAAATGTAATTTATGATATAGAGTGCTCAGTTCTACGTGGTACCTGATTCTGATCTGTCACAGCCATATGAAAGCTGTCGTAATTTAAACTTTAAATTATTTACACAGGCAGTGGAGTTTTGTTTGTTTTGATAAACGACCACTCATTGGATTAAGTTCACCTATAGTTTCAGTTTAAACACAAACATTGTCGCCAAGGGTGGAAAATGTAGTAGGGCCAGGCAGGTGTGGTCACCATTTTTTCCCTCAAGACCTCATTTAAAAACGGAGTTTGTCTACATGTATGTGTAGTCTGCGTGTTTTCATTTAAAGGTCTAATTATCGAAAGAGTTCTTTAAATCTATTGTTGTACATAAGTCTATTTCAGTTTTTATTCACCAAGATGATGAGCAGTCTTAAATTATTTACACAGGTGGAAGTTGGTGGTTTTAATGCGCGCCCACTATTTGGTGTAATTTCCTGGTGATTTGACGGTCTCCTCTATTATCCATGTCTCGTGCGCGCCAGGTTTACCTGGAGCGACTCGTACAACGTGATGCTTGACATGTGTGCAGTGGGCTTTCAGCCTGCGCTCTCGCAGAGGGAAACGGGTTTGTGGCGGTGGGGGGAGGGGTTTTCACACACAGACCAGGCAGGAAGAGACCTGCGTGCTAACGTTTGGGCGCAAAGGCGTGAAAGACCCCTGCGGTGCTGGAGACCTGTTCCTGCAGGGCACAGTCAGTTAATGAAGCATTCATCAAAGCACAAATTCAGTATCGAACCCCAGAGAATCACTCTCCACAGAACAAGAGCGACCCCCACCCCTCAAGAAGCCGGGGTCAAAGTTCACAGGAAGCTGGGGGGCTGCCATTTTTCCCTGCTGCTACTGCTAACATTTAACGTTAGATGCTAAACCGACGGGGAGGGGCGGTTGGTTGTGGATTTTGTAGCTAGCTGGTATCGACACACCGACATCGTTACATAAAATACGCCGTTCCTTCGACTGCTGTCGTCAACAACCATTGTTATTGGATGAATTCGGCATGGAGAAAGTAGCGGAGCCGTCTTGGACTTCTTCGTACACCTACCAGGTGAGCAAGCACAGTGCGGAGATGCTACACAACCTCAACGTTCAGAGGAAAGATGGAGGCAGGTTCTGCGATGTGGTCTTACGCGTCGGCGAGGAGAGCTTCCCTGCCCACAAGGCTGTGTTAGCCGCCTGCAGCGAGTATTTCGAGTCGGTCTTCAGCCGACAGACGGAGGACGAGGGCGACGCCAAGGAGCTAGAGATGCACACGATCAGCCCGAAAGTTTTCAAAGACATCCTGGACTTCGCCTACACCTCCAGGATCGTGGTGCGACTGGAGTGCTTCCCGGAGTTGATGACAGCTGCCAAGTTTCTGCTGATGCGGTCCGTCATCGAGATCTGTCAAGAGGTGATAAAACAGTCCAATGTTCAGATCCTCGTCCCCACCTCCCGCGGAGGAGACGCCAGCCTGTTCCAGGCCACGGGGGCCACGGAGCTGGGGTTCCCGGTGGCTCAGCAGGATTTAGTGAACGGAGCGGCGATGCTGGTGAACGGTCAGAGCCTGTCTAACAACGCACACATGCATGTGGAGGGGAGTGAAGACGCCGCCGCCGCCGTGTTACTTGAGGATGGCGACGCGTCTTCGGTGCCAATGTTGGAGCCTGTCGAAAGACTGTCTGTTTCCCCGTCTAGGGAAATAACGGGGAACACATTTCATCACGACGCTGGCTCCCCGGGGTCAAAGAGAGGTAGGGGGCGACCAAAGAAAGCAGGCGAACTGGTGGAAGCAGTACATTTTAATCACAACACCCAGAAAGACAATCGGCTGTTTCCTTGCGGGACGTGTGGTAAAGCGTTCACGGAAGCTTCCCGCTTGAAGAACCACGAAGCGCAGCACGGAGCCTCCGCCGGCGGTGTGAACAGTCTCGGTGACAGCCTGTCAACAGCGGGCGCCATGTCCCTGATGTCTCCGCCAGGTTTGGTAGGAAACGGTGTGTTGTTACACGGAGGGCTGGCGCTGGACAACGGCCGCAAACGAGAAAGGACCAGGCGGCACGTCGGGTGTGACATTTGCGGGAAAGTTTTCCGCGACGTTTACCATCTGAACCGACACAAGCTCTCCCACTCCGGCGAGAAGCCGTACGCGTGCCATGTGTGCGGGCTCCGGTTCAAACGCAAGGACAGGATGTCTTATCATGTGCGGTCCCACGACGGGTCTGTCGGGAAACCTTACGTGTGCCAAAGCTGTGGGAAAGGGTTTTCAAGGTGAGTGGAGCTTAATTCCCACAGAACCTGCCTTTGACTGATGGCTGCTTTAGTGACCATAAAACAGAGCACAATTTGGAAACAAAGACATTCGTGTCAGCCCTGCAGCTCCTGCTCAAACATATGTGAATCAACCTCTGAGAAGTAAAGATACACACACTGCCGTCGTACTAGCAACTGCCAGAATTAACATAAACAAAGACATTTTCAGTTGATTCAATACATTAAAAAAAAGCTTTTAAAATAATTAAATAAATAATTAAAAATAAGTATTTTTGTGTATTTTTATGCATTTAACAGCCCATACTTGTTAAATACCAACTATAGTCATACATGTTAACTATTATTCTAGTAAAGCCGTGAACCTTTTCTGTTTCTGTGTTTCAGTAACTGCAGATTTTAACACAAACACCTATTTACCAGGTTCAGTCAGTTTGTCAGGGCCTGTAACAGACTCTGTGTCACCACCTACTGCTTTGGAGGTTAAAATACAGGACATATATTAAAAACAATCTAGTAAAAGCGAATCCATAAATGTTGCGAAAGTGGGTGTTTGTGGTAGAAACATTACAGCGTACCTTGGTGAGGTTTTTAATTGTATACATTTTTTCCCTCTACCAGACCAGACCACCTGAATGGACATATCAAACAAGTCCACACAACAGAGAGACCCCACAAGTGCCAGGTAACTGCCAGGATCTATTTATTAGAATGAATGTGTTATGGTTTTATACTGTATATAAGGAATGTCCGTGTCTGCATTACAGATCTGTAACGCCTCTTTTGCTACAAGAGATCGCCTCCGGTCACACCTTGCATGCCATGAGGACAAAATCCCCTGCAAAGTTTGTGGCAAGTTTCTGCGAGCTGCCTACATGACGGACCACCTCAAGAAACACAGTGAAGGAACTCACAACTACTGTGGCATTTGCAACAAAGGTAATGCTTTAAAGAAATCTCAGCACGCACGACTCTACACACGCTCCTCCGAGACAATCCTGCCCCATGGCCTGACACATATTCAGAGATAGCCATCTGTAGGTGTGAGCATTCACATGATGGTGTTGCCATGTTCTGGTTGGCACACAGACAGATATTGGACAAGATATCTGAAAATACTTTGTTCATTTATGGTGGGACCTTGCCTGTTGCTATTTACAATTTCTTTGACTTACAATTCAAAGAAATTGATATTAATTTAACACCCCAATCAGTTTTCCAGAGTTTTCTCCAAACCATTCACAGTTGGCATTTGACAGCCTGTCCTTGTTGACAGGATGCCCCACTCAAAGCCAAGGCCCTGAGTGTGTGAAACAACTTCCTTGTTCTTTGTTCTTCTGGTCCCAGGTTTCTCCACTGCGTCCTACCTTAAGGTACATATAAAGACACACCATGACTCTCCACTACCCCCCTCTGCCACAATGCACACCTTCCCTGAGCCCAGGGGAGAACTGCAGATACACAACGGCACCCCTTACCACATGGGACGCCAGTGCTCAGTGGAAGGCAAGCAGCCGCCCGCCCCATCCCAGATTTTCATGTTTCTGGCTTTCACTTGCTCTGCTGCTTTTTGGAGAAACATGCTGCTGCATCTTTGTGTATGTTTAAAACACAAGCATACCTTAATCTCTGCTGCCAAGCTTAGTGTGCGATTTCATCTCCTGGTTGTCTTTCTGTTACGTTACTACTTATTCAGAGTGGGCAATAGATACATAAGGTTTATGTGGTAATTAGGTAAAAACAGAGACTGTGCATGTGGACAGTTTTTGTATTTTTCCTCTAAAAACTATGCCATTTGTATTATGAACTTGAGATTATTAAGATCACAATTCGCTCCACAGAGATTAGTATAAGGAGCTGTAAAACTGTTGAAAACACAGTAGTTTCTGTGACAAACTTGCAAAAATAGCTGCAGGAAACTCTCCTTTGCTGGAGAGCAAAGGAAAATCAACAGGCAGACAACTCATTAACTCACACACAGTTTCTGGGCATATAGACATTGTAGTTGATCATTAACCACATATGAAAGTGGGGTGCTGACTCATCTTGTCTTTATTTTTGTATGTCTGTTCAGCATGGCCATGGCAGCGTATGGTCTGTCTGCTTGGCTGGTCCATCAGCTTCTTTTTTTCAGAAATGCACAATGTTGCATGATTGTCCTAATATGTGCTCCATTTACACTGTATTTATAGTTGTGCCATTTTATGGGAGAAGCAGTAGCATAGCGACAGTGCACTGTGAACTATGAGTGTAAGATGGTGTCAGATTATAACTTGCTTGTAACTAACTCATGACCAAAGGTTTGATTTTAGTGAATGTAGTGCTAAATGATGAATAATGTTTTTTGGGGGGATTTGAGTGCATTTATAACGTGGGAAATTTACTGCAGAAATCGACTGTATATTTTACAGTTAGTCAAATCAATGTGAGGCACATAGTTTTATCTTAGCTTAGGTAGCGCCATTTGTTACGTACAGTGGGACAAAAATGTATTTGGCAGCCATCAACTGTGCCCTCTTAAAAAGTTGAGTTGAATTTAATTTTCATCTTAGGTACACTTCAAGTGTGAGAAATGGAATGTAAAATAAATGTAAAAATGTTTTTAAAATAATTTATTTGTATATAATGGTGCGGATTATTAAGTCAAGTCAAGTCACGTTTATTTATATAAGCACAATTAAAAACAACACAAGTTGACCAAAGTGCTGCACAGAGTTAAAATAAATAAATTAAATAAAAGAACACAAGTACACAGATCGAGATATAAATAACAACAACAAAAACTCATGTTAGTTAAAAAGCCAAGGAGAATAAATAAGTTTTTAAACGAGACTTAAAGGTTGCCACTGTTGGTGCATTCTTAATACAGAGTGAGAGGCTGTTCCATAGCTTAGGGGCAGCTACTGCAAAGGCTCGATCACCTTTCTGCTTCAGTCTTGCCCTTGGGACAGTCAGGAGCATCTGGTCAGATGACCTGAGAGCCCGAGAGGGAGTGTGGGGAAGAAGAAGCTCTGCGAGATAAGAAGGAGCTTCCCCATGAAGCAACTTAAAAACAAGCAATAAGATCTTAAAATCAATCCTAAAACGAACAGGGAGCCAATGAAGAGATGCTAAAATAGGGGTTATGTGGTCATGCTTGCGTCTCCCTGTCAAAGGTCTGGCAGCAGCATTCTGGACAAGTTAAAGGCGAGAGAGTGAGGACTGGCTGATACCTGTATAAAGTGATTTGCAGTAATCAAGTCGTCAAGAGCATGAATCACTTTCTCAAAGTTGCAGAATGACAAAAATGGTTTAACTGTAGCCAGGACTCGAAGCTGGTAAAAGCTGGATTTGACAACTGCAGTTATTTGCTTATCAAATTTCAATGCAGAGTCAAATAACACAACCAGGTTATGCGCATACGGTTTAAAAAAGGGCAACAGTGGGGCAGCATCGCCAGTGTGAGAGTGTGAGAGGACGGTGTGTTTGGAATCACTGTCATGCTGGAAGATCCAGCCCTGTTTCCTCTTCATTGGTTTTTACTGATGAAAGGAGGTTTTTGCCCAAAATCTCACTATACATTGCCCCATTCATTGTTTCCTTAATACAGATTAGTCCCGTCCCCTTTGCAGAAAAGCAGCCCCAAAGCATAATGTTTCCACCCCTATGCTTCACAGTTGGTATGGTGTTCTTGAGAGGCGAGTGGCGTTTTTATCAAATGGTTCTTGGTCTCATCTGACCATATGGGAGCCATCTTCTGTCTCATCCAGATGGTTTCCTGCAAACTATAGACAGTCCTGGACATGTGCTGGCTTAAGCAGGGAGACCTTTCATGCGCTGCAGGATTTTAATGATGATGATTTATGACAAAATAGCGTGTTACTAATAGTAATCTTTGACCAGTTCCCCCTGTGTAGTTTTGGGTTGTTTCCTCATCGTTCTTAAGATAATTTGTGAGATCTTGTATGGAGGGAGATTGTCAGTGATCTTTAATTAATTCCATTTGCTAATAATTGCTCCACCAAGCTGTTGTAGATTGGCTTATCCCAGTGTTGTGCAGGTGTACAAGCTTGTCCCTGGTCAGACAGCTCTCCGGTCTTGGCCATGGTAGAGGTTGGAGTCTGACAGGTTAAAGGTTTGGACATGTGTCATTTATACAGATAACAAAGTCAAACAGGTTCCATTAATGCAGGTAACGAGTGGAGGTTCTGTGAGAGCCAGAATTCTGGCAGTGTTTGTAGGTGCTAAATACTTTTTTGTACTTATAATAAAAATTACAACTTGCGTAATTAGTGGCTGCCAAATACTTTTTTGCCATTTGTGTGATAAATTAGCAAGCTTACAGCTCACATGATATGGAAATTGTTATTTTTATTGATTTAATTTAGTGTCAAATGTCATCTCATTTATGAGCAGTAACGACTACAGTATAATTTACTATTGGAAATGGCCAAAATGTGTACTGTCACTACATTTACTGCAGTTTTCACTGTAGTCCTCATTTAGTATCATACCATACGTGTGAAACACAAAACTGCGTGTGTGTGTGTGTGTGTGTGTGTGTGTGTGAACATTATGAGTTATACAGAGTATCAGCTTCTCTCACAACCACATTCTGACATGTTCAACAGGATACGCAGATGTAACTAATAACATTACTGTCAGTAAACTGTGGTACTGGCATTAATTACACCTGTGTTTAACCAGATTCAAGACCCTTTGAATCATTGAATGTTTGAACAAGTCAAGATGTCCACTGTGAGAAAGGCCTTTACTCAAAGTTCACTTCTTTAATCTTTATGAAATTAGCTGGATGGATTTACCTCCAGTGTATTTGTCACAGACCTCTCCTATTTAATTTTATTTTGGAAGTTATAATTAAGAACCAAGTCACTTAGGGGGGAAGAAAAGGGAAGAATTTTCAATGGCAGCTTTAATGGTGGGATTCATGCAGTACAAATATAAGTAAACCCGTCTAGCATACTGTGTTTACAGACAGCATTTCAAATACTAGTGATGAAATGAAGGTAATTCTGTCCATATGGTTTCCGCCGGCCTGTTTTCCCTGTCCTTTCCCCTTCCTTTCTCCTTGGCCGCGTGTCATGTAGACCTGTGCGCCAGTCGCCAGCTGCTTCTCACCTCGTCTGAGGCAGAGGGTCGCTTTCATGGTCTCTCTGGACACCCAGGTCTTCCCCAGCCTGGCCCTCCAGCCATGGGCCTGCAGCCTGAGCTGCTCATGGGGAAGCCAGGTGGGGGTCCATATTTCTGGGAGTGTCGCTCTGGCGGGGTGCCTGGCTTCCCCGTCCATGGGCCTGTCGCAGGTCAGTACAGTCCAGCAGGAGGGTGGGTCGGGGCATGATGCAAGCATGACCCACTGCTTGGATGCGTACAGCACAATTCTTAGTGGACACTGAGCAAATGGACTGATTTTATGGTTTAATACTATAGCCAATTGTTTCTGATGCTTTGTTCATCTGTATTTAGTTCTTGATGTGTAAATTCTCACAACGTGTTCTTCTTGTGTTTGCTACTCTCTCACCTAACGCATGAGAATACATTTACAGGAGGCAACAAGCAACTGGATTAAAGTTGTAATTGACAAAAACTGCTTTATAATACTTTTGTTCTAACTAATGCCTCTCTTTCATCCCATTTCCCCCCTTTCTTCTTTCTGCCTCACTCCCTCATCCTGCCCATGCCATGTTTACCTCAGATGGGCGGGAAAACGCTGGGAAATGTACTCATCTGGAATCAGAAGAGTCCGATCCTTCATTCGGGGAATTACCTAACGGTGACGAGCTTAAATCTCCACACAAACCTGATGGGCCAGAGCTCGAGATGCCCTCATTAACCTGCAACGGAGCTTCTGCAGGATGCTTGGGGTCCCCAGAGGGATCCAAAGCAACGACGGACCCTGAGAAGAAGTTTATCTGCGGGATTTGCGGTCAGGCCTTCCGCACAAAGTCCTACCTCAACAAGCACCAGCACAGAGTTCACAAAGCCCAAAAAGTCCAGGGGATTTCAGCGTCTAGCTTAAGTGAGCTGGCTCCATCCCTCACCTCTCCCTTCTCCCCCCAACAAAACATGTCTCTGCTTGAGTCCTTTGGCTTTCAAATTGTCCAGTCTGCCTTTGCCTCGTCACTTGTGGATGCTGAGGCAGGTCAAAGTGGAATCGACTTTGGAGGGAAGTGACATTTGCTTTTTCCTTTTTGCTTTTTTTGCTGGACAAAACCAGGCTACAGAAGATCCTCTGTATTTGGGAATAAATTTGCCTCAAGACCTTATCTGTTCATTTTTCTACTTTTTTCGGAGTATGAAAAGTGACCGTGGTGTTTTTGTTTTGTTTCTAAAGACATGATATGAAGGTTTTTTCCCTTTATCTCACATGGAACATGGTTGAAGTTATGTTTGGTAGGCTTTCGGTTATTTTCTGACTGTGTAACTGAACTTTCTCAGTTGCACATATGTTCTTGACATGAGATGAATAATTTACTGTGTTGTTAAAAGATGTAATCTGTTGTCTGGTCGCCCACTTTATCTGCTCTGATGTACTTCATAAATCAATGCTTGGCCATTCTGACAGTTTAATATCCCCCGCTCCCCTAAAGGCTGTAATCGTCTTGACCTCAAAGCAAAGAGAGGGCTGAGTTCTTTATTTATGTTGTTCTGTGCTTCTTTTGTTTTTCTAACAAACAGGGATTTAAATTGGCCTCACTTGATAGCAGGCTTTGCTCGGAGTTTAAGTGTTAATAGTATACCGCATCCCTAACAGGCTCATGGCATATTTCGTTTACACACACAGTTTTGTACAAAAGTCAAAGTAAGGGCTGCTGAGCAGTGCTGATAGTCGTCAACAGTAATTCACTGCAGTCCTTGACTATCGCGTATTGTAGACTAGTCACAAGCACTTTTTTTGAAAATGTTTGATCAAAACATGTTACAGCATCCAGACAAAGCATTTTAGGCACTATCAATACTGGCAAAAATCTTAATTAATAATTAAGCTACCTCATAGAACAAAATAACACCACAGTGTTTTTAGCAGGGTTAATTCCTCTACTAACATCATAGAAATGTATGTCTAGTCTAAAAATGATTTCAGTCCTACAGGTAAAATGACCTGTTTTTGGTCATTATTTTAGCAAAGTTTTCATTCATTAACCACTCAATAATGTCCTTTAAATGAAGTAAACCTACTGGCAGCTTATTTGGTTGTGAAAATCCTTTTGTTTTACCTTGTTTACTTGATTATTTGTCAAATGTACCTTTTTGGAAGTAAAAAGAGAAACAATATTTATTGTGATCAATAATGTCAAAGGAATACTAAGGATTTTTTTCAAGTATGCATAAATGCAATATAAAAGTGAAATTGTGAAGCATGCCTTGAGCTTGTTAGGAATTAGCTTTGCACCATCTGCCCCAATAATGACAATGTTTCCAAGTATTGTTTGTTAGGTTTTAAATCGGTTGTGTACAAGAAACAGGGACCAAGGTCAGGTATATTTTCAGTATATATTTTGAAAAATGTAGATTATATTTTATTAACTTATTCATGCCCATGGTTTGGTGTACAGTTTCTTTTTTTATTATCCAAACAAAAATCTTGTGATTTGCTCCTTTCTGTTAATTGTTCAATCTAAATTATATTAAATTTAATTTGTTGTGTGTGTTGCGTAACAGGTAGAGGGTTAGAAGAAGGATTCATGCCTGGATCCACTAGCTCCTAAATATAACTTAACCGTTACAGAGTCAAGTAAATCAGCTCACTTTAATTCTGCAGTGTTCTTTCATCACCTGCGTTTACTGTATCCATCATTACCCTGCGTCGGAGCTACTTGTGCTGTTAGTTGACCATGTGTTTACACTAGGATCATCTGGGTGTATTGTTGAAAATGTGTGTAGTGTTTTTTTTTTTTTGTTTTTTTTCTGGGATGAAAAGATTTTTTTGATGCTGAATTGATTCTCAAACCAACAGTCCAAAACCCCCGGATATTTAGTATACTGCCTTAGCAGCTCCTACATTTAGGAAGCTGGAACTAGAGAATGTTATTGCTAGAAAGGAGAAAATAAGTAAAATGACTGAAAAGGTACTGATGAGTTACTGTCAGTCACCTAATCGTTAAATCAAGTTGAAGTTAAAAGATTTAAAAATCCAAACACAGCCTTATATGATGCACAGTGCTCTCTTGTCCTGCTTACAATGAAACAAAATAGATTAGCAACAGTCTACATTATATCCAAATACACGAGTGCTCAATATAAAATGTATTTATTTGGTATCATATGGACCTCTCAAACAACACATACATCAGTTAATGAACACGTTTCTTTTTCTTATAAAATTTGTTAGATTATGCACATCAAACTCAGTCCGTGTGTGTGTGTGTGTGTGTGTGTCTCAGAAAGAGAGAGATGATGACTCTGAGTTAGTGATGTCGTCTGTGTTTGTCTCTGTGTTCCTTGCTCTGTTTAATTATTATTTGTGAGTAGTCTGTTGAATTCAGTACATTCCTATATTATTTATGGCTTTATTGTGATTGTAACATGTGTATATACCATTCACATACACATTCTATGAATATAAATATTATATAAATATATATGAACCAATTAATATGATCAGTGTCTGTCAACGGTGGTCCTGTACATATTAACTCTTTTCTTTTCTGTTTTGTGGAGGGATGGTAAGTCATGGCCATTTTGACTGAAAGTGTAGACGTTACGTTCTGGCCTGTGAGCCGAGCTGTGGACTGAATGTCGATCACTGGTTGGTGGCGGTAGGCGTTCCACTGTTCACCGCATTGTCACTCTGCTCTGGTAGCGCTTACACTGCTAGCTGCACGACTCACATCTTTGACCAAGTTATTACCTTTTTTTAATCCACTCTGCACTAGCATTTACTCCTTAAAAGATAAGGGTCGGGTTGTGGTTGTTTTTATTTGAAATCAAGTTGCAAAAGTAAGGAAATATGAACCCTTGTTTCTGTGGTTTCTTCACTACGATTAATGATTTGTTTCACTCATGTTGGTACTAAAGTGTAAACAGTGTTTTCATTGATTATTTAGGATTAAATGTTTTGCTTACTGCTTTTGGTCTGTTGCAAAGTGCCTTCCAAATACTGATTGTGCACAGCAGTGGATTAAAAAAGGTCCTCTTTTCTAAAGGTTAAGAATTGTACAGAGTGACTTAACATTGACACTTTTGTATAAAAAACACACAGAAAATGTACAATATGTTAACTTGGTATTTTATCATCATACTCAACAAGATTGCTCTTAAAACATGTGAGCCACATGTTTTGTTATAACTTCTTTGGACATATTTCAATATAAGCATACTTTTCTATAGATATTTGTTTTTGTACTCTGTTATTGAGCCTCATCTCTTTTGTTGGTACAGAGATGAGTGTCAAATAAATTGCAATTGAACAAAGCGTGTAGTTGCTTGTAGTTATTGCTGGTAGATATGGAAACATTCACTTAATCTGCTGTCTGATAAACATTCTCACCAAGCCACATATTTATTGACTTGTTCTCATTATTGATTTATTTGAAAATATTAATTATATTTAAAATCATGTGTAAACAGCAGTCATTTACTTATGACTAAAACCATTAATGCTCAACATCATAGTTTATATACATTCTCATTGATTCAGATTTTGTATTTTAGATAATGGATTATTCAACAGTTACAATCATAATTGATAAAAATAAGGCATATTTCCAATGTTGTCCTCCATGTAACATTACGCTTATAAAAATACATACATATCATTCTTAAAAGTAAGGTATACAATGACAAAGTAGCATGGCCTGCATGTTTTGAACTCCCTTCATTATTTAAATCAAGCCAAGTATAATAAAAAAATATATAATAATAAAATATATTTTATATACACTACAGTCAAATGTTTGGACACACACACTTTTCCATGAAAAGATATGTGTCTTCAGCTGTGTTACCATTATTGTAAAATGATTTTCTAATGCTCAGTTATCCTCTTAATTTAATAAACTTCCATTATCAAAGATAATGTGCTGTTGGAATACAATACTATTGTTTGATGATTATAGGCCTCTGTATGTTTATGTAAATATTCCTTTAAAAGACAATAGTCATTTTTAATATTAGCAATGTCTACATTGTATCTCAGATTAGAATTTAATGTTAAGAATTATGCTTCTATTTAAAAAACAAAGTAATTTCTGTTTGTTTAATTACTTTTGACTGGCATATAATCTTGATTATTTTAGGCCTGAGGGAAGCTTCATAGTACTACTACAGAAAGTAGTATTTAGTAGTAGTCAAAGTCTAAAAAAAGTCAGTTAAACTGACTTGTTCAATAATTGTGTTTGATTAAAGTAGCTTTTATGAGTCAAACGTATTTCCTTATATACAAAGGCACCATTTGTATGTGCAAGTGACTATATGCCACAGTCTGACCTTTGACCTCCCAAACATGATGCGGTAGTGGGTAGATTTTATTATTCCAAATGAAAGGAAATCATGATCAGATATTAATGATGGCTTTAATGACTGTTGGTGACACGAAGGACACATTTTCTTTGTCATATCTGTAAGATATTAAAAAGTCAAATCTGAAGAATCTGAAATGTTTGTTTGACATGATTCTAAATAATAAATATTTGTTTGTTTGACATGTTTTTAAATTTGCATAGAGAACAATTTCTATTCCTAACTATAAAAACACACCATATAAAGAAGTTACAGTCAGTGTTGGGGAGGAGTGAGCTACTACATCGAGATAATTATTACATTCATATTTACATTCTGAATCCATTTGTTCCATGTTTTCTACACAGAGATGGGAGATTGAGATGTGATTGTTCTGTTTAGTCTTGATTAACGGTTTGTCTACAAGGCTGTGGAGAAACACACTGTACCCTTCTGATACTGTACTTGAGTTTGCAACGTACACTTTTTGTCCTGGCCTTTGAAGTTAAGCTTGTGGAATTCACTTGTGATGAGTGACAGCGACTTTCCCTGGGTCTCAGGAAGAAACAGGCCAACGTACAGCGCAGACAACATGCAGACAAATCCAAAAGGCACAAAGCAGAACTCACTTAAACCATTCTGTGAAGGAAAGGTAAAGGGAAGCTGTCAGACTGATGTATGACATGATTTACATTTTATTAATTTGTAATGAGTTTATGTCTCAGTCTAGAGCAACTGTAAACATGCATGTGTGTTTTTTATTCTTTCACGTGTGAATAAAAGCAGAATTTGAATAACTTAGCGAAAAAGATGTGCATCTTGCCAGTAATCAACATTTATTCGCTCAGTTGGAGACTCTGGACTCTAGAATTCGCCATAGGGTACCTTTTTCACTTATTACAGGGTTTTCTGGGGAGTTTCTTATTCATTTCAAGGGATTTGGATAGTTATGGATAGAAGGTGCCACATTCCACGCTTTTATGTTTAGTTTATGTTTTGGTATTTCCTCATTTTAATAGAATATACCAGAGATAAAGACAAAAGAGGTGGAGATAATGGAATAATGTGACATTCAACAGTGCTTCCCCGCTATAACTTAATATTCCTGGTTTCGCAACCCTGTATGCTTTTCACCAGCTTGCTATCAGTAAGCCACAAACGTCTCTGATTTAAACAGAAGTTTCAGCTAATAGATACAGAACAGGTCTTGATACATTGGTGGTGTATAGATGGACACACTGACCACAAGAAATGGGAAAATCATCCCAATGATGAAAAGATTGAGCCACATCATGGAGCCAGCGATCATGTAGGCTGCTGGGCGCGCGCTTTGATTGAAGAGCTCTGTGGGCAGAATGCCTGTCACGCCAGCTAAAAAAAACAAAACAAAACATGCTAATCAGAGTCATCACGTCTTTTAAAGTTTGTATCAAGGCATCGTACACATACAGTTTATATACACACATTATCCATTAAACTTGTTTTAGAAGTACTATTTGAAGTACAAGGGAATAAAAAGCATGACTAACGATAATGAGTTATTAATCTGTTACTTGTTATGATCATAGAACGTTTGATTTTGTTATGTAAATAAAAAATAGCTAAAGAGGTGTGGAGGGTGCTGCTGTGCTTATGGCTAATTTGAATGTGACATATCTCTTACAATTCCTAAATAGATTACTTCAGATCTAAAGAATGAGGAAATACTAAAAGTGTAATGATGTTGTTGGTGAGTTTTATTTGATGTAAAATCCTGATGAAAGTCTCTAAAGGTGTTAAACTGACCTGGTCCCATGCCAAAGCTGAGAATGTAGGTAAAGATGCACATCATGCTTAGGTACGGCATCCAGGATACATAGTTCTGTGTACAGGGAAGTAACTTCTACAGTGAGCAACTCAAAAGTAGGAAGATAATAAACAATATTAGGCATTGTGACACTTTTATATCTTGTAGACTGACCACAGATTTATGTCATTAGGTTAGTGTGGATACTAAATTCTTCAAATGTCAAACAGTGATACTTCAGACAAGAATCTGCTCTGCTGGGGTGAAATCCATCATTAGATTTCCATGTTAGATTTTCTGACTAGTGCTCATACGTAAGCAACTCCTAACTGGCCAAAATATTTTAGAGTGATGCAATTTTGGTCATGCTTTTAGGAGTAGGTGTAAAAAACATTCTCCAACATTCCTGACTTAGGAAATTACTCCAGCAATGGCCTAACTGGTGAGGCGTTTCCAGAAGATGGTATTTAATCAGAGCTGATGAGAGTAATTCTCATATATAATGTCTCATAACTAATTAAAAGCACAAAACTATTTAGTAATTACGTAGTAATTATGCAGTAAATTATGTCTATTTATGGTTGTTCGTTTGGTATTTGTGGTAATTTTTCTCTTTTAACTAACCTTTAAACAATTAATTTTGTGATATGTCACCTCATAAAGAGACACAGGCCCAGGGGCTATCACAACTTCTTAGCTTCCTGCTGAGGCAGGCCCATTTCATAATTCAAAATGCAGAGACTCATTATTTACATTCCATTAATCATTGAGTGTTAATTTAAAAAACTACTAAGTCATTACTAAATGTTTGTTAACATGTAATTAATTATATATATCATTGAAAACATATAACTAATATATGACAAAACTATTTACCGCAGCTAACAGTGCAACTGTGAAGACGACAGCCCAGAAAGTCATTAGGATGAAACCTCCAATCAGCATGAATCTCCGACCTTTGAGCTCGATCAGCAGATTCTGAAAACACCATAGTGCGTTCATATTAATTTGAATCACTGTATTTACTTGGCTTCACGGTAAAGTATTTATAGTCCAATTTTATTAAGCACAGAATGAGAAAAGAACAAGTCAAGAACTTACTGTTGATGAATCAGTAGCTAATTACAGTGTGGTAACACCTTACTAGAAGAGCTCAGTAAGTAACATTGCTTAATGCTTTAATATGCGTTAACTAACAGGTAAGTAAGGTTAACTAATGCATACAAATCATTTATTTGTGTTAACTATGTTATTAATTCATACATTCATACTTATTATCAATAACAACCCTCACGAGTCTTACCTGATGTGGTAATAAGTATTAAATTATAATGTGTATTAAAATATAAAGTATTCAGATATTATTTACAGACTAAGACATTCTTTGTTTTTAAAGACAGATGTACACAACACTATCATTAAGGTTATAGGTTGAAGAAGAACTAATTTGGTCACTTGTATATTATCATAGAAGAACAATACTTTTTCCTCTTAAAAGTATTCCTGCAAAAATAATTAGAATCATATAAATTGAATGCTTGTTCTAGTCATTAAAGTGTGATGTCACAATGTGGAACTTGTCTTCTGAGACCAAGTAATTTATTGTCCGAACCTCAACAGAGCAAACTGTCTTAGTGAGAACAAACCAAAAACCACTCAGAATGAGTATGACAAAGATTACAATACTGAAACAGGACGACAGCAACCACAGTAGCACTAATTCGCAAGTACTGCATTGTTCGGACAGACGACAGCTCTAAGAACAAGGTAAGATATTATCACACAAAATTCAGCAAACTCATGTTTATCTAAGCCATGAACCTGAACTTCTTCACCCCTACTCTCCTGCTTGGACCCCCTGGTCAGCTGACCAGCTGCTCCTCATTGTCCCAAGATCTAAGTTGGAGCTCAGAGGGCTTTTCTCTAATAATTTCTCTACCTCTGCACATCTGACATTTGCAACCCTCACTGTCCACTTTTACCTCCTGGCCTTCAACCAAGCTCAAAACACGTACATTTTATCAATGTAATTGTTTGTATTCGATGTGTATTGCTTTTATGATTCATATCTCTGTCCAGCTTTGGCTGGTGTTAAAGCACTTTATAATAAATCTGAATTGAGTTGATTACACTCTAAAGGGCCTTAAGATGACTTATGTTGTACTTTGGCAAAATTTATAAAAAAAAATGGATCTAGGCTAGAATAAGCAGACTTATGTTTAGAAGTACAACTTAAAGATTAGACCTATACTATATGAATCCAGCTAAATGTGGTTGTAAAACACTTAAAAAGCCATATTGATTAAAATTAGGTGGCAGTGTTTTTATGAAATGTACTTTTTGTTTGTTTTACAATGTGTAAATGTGTGAAGTTGTTAGCTAGCTTTAACTATGGAAGCACTGATTCCCTATATAGACACGTTTACATACGCAACACTGGGAAACCAGCACAAATTGTCTGATAAAAGCAGCACCTCAACTGCTTAAAGCGGTTACAGAGCAACAGCCAGTCACACTAATATACATAGAAATGCATGCATTGAATGAATGAACAGTTTGCAGCAGTGAAGTAAGCTGTTTCCACTAGTTTGTGTCAGTGTCATGTCTCCTCCAGCCCTCATGTGTCCTTTGTTCCTTCCTCACCTTAATCACTCCCTCATTATTTCCA
>JAUMHF010000021.1:11883647-11909028 GCA_032359275.1 Microctenopoma steveboyesi
ATAAAGTCCCTTGGTTTGAACCCTCTCTTGTCACTGGTTTGCATTTGGGTCCTCCATTTCGTGCATGTTAATGACAGTTTGGTGTACATGTACACATGCACATGTACAGTAAACACACTTAACCTGGTGATAAAACTTAACCGTGTTTGTGTGTGTGTGTGTATATATATATATAATAAACAGAATATGTTTATCATGGGGTCAACAGTTGTGAAATTCATTATTAGTGTCTTATATTGTTCTGTGCATAGAAACAGTATTGTACAGTTAGAGTTAGTTAGTACTGGGGGTTAGCACTGGAAAATAATACGTTGATCCAGGAGGGGCTGGAATGTGAACAGAATCAAACTCACTGTTTCCTTCAGTCAGTATAACATATGGCCCGAGCTGGCCATTAATGAGGAATACTTACACACAATATACAGGCTGTGAACTCACATGTACCCGTTCCAATTGTGACATACTGGATTTTATCATTAGGTATTTCGGCTGCTTGAAACACATATGATGCATAGAAGTAAATCTGAAAGTAAACGAACAGAGGAAACTATGAGTACTGCAGAGCATCATTGCCTGTTATAATCCTTTAACAATTGTTAAAGCTGATTATGCAAACATTTTGTACACAGTACACAGAATAACACAGCCCCCTCACTAAACCTGAAGAGCATTATAAGCTTTGAGACACAGTATTTAATTATTCAGCACTTTCTGATGAAAAAGAAAATGCAGCTCTGAAAATGAGCTTAGACCTGTAATAAAAGTTCAAAATGTGACAACAAAATGTCACTAAAAGATGGCGAATGCGAGATGCTTCATGATTAGTATGTTATATTAATATAACTTGTAGTAACGTAAAGAGACACAGGCGCAACAAATAAACTGCTAATGGGTCGTCTCAAATTTCACATTAGCTTTCCTACATAGTAGCAGCAGAGGAACATCTGATATTGTTACTGCAGCTCAGTATCAGTAACATTGATCCTCTTTAGTTATATACGGTGGCATTACTAGGGAGATCTGGCCACATTTTCCAAGACACAAACCTTACTGTACACGTCCATGTGATCATGACATTATTTCTTCTTACCGAGTCATTACCACAGAGCTGCATGGCACTGCTGATGACCATAACTGAAATAAGCTGCCAGCGCACAGAGCGGTCAGTAAAAAGGTCCCAAGGCTGCCTGGGTGTCGCGTCTTTGAGTTCATCCTGTTCCTCCAGGAGCTCATCGAGTTCACTGTTCTCGACCTCACAACCACGCAGACGTCTCAGAGCTGACCAGAACAAAACCACTATTTTAGTATTAGAGGATGACGAATGTTTTGTTATGTTATGAACTGGCTACAACAGACGGTATATCTGTCTCTATGACAATATAACAGGTATAATATCTCAGGATAACATGTACATTAAGTAAGTAAGGAGCAGGTCGACTAAGACTAAAACTGTATGTTCAGTAAAATGATAAATGTAAAAATATTTCTTACACAGAACGATCGCTCTTACACATTTATACATATAAGGAAGATTTTAGTATTTTTTTACTAAAAGTATTTCTTATACAAGTGAAACAGGGTCATAATATTTCTGAAAAAGGATTAATGGGAGACAAGAGTACAATATCTTCCTCTGAAACATGGTGGAACAGCAGTATAATGTGAAGTCCCCTGAAACTGCAGTAAAAAGCAGTACCTGAGTAAATATATATGGTTGACACACTGCAGTACTCACCATTAATACAAGCTTCCTTGTCACCCTTATCGATGAGCAGGTATCTGGGACTTTCTGGGAACCATGGCAGCGTCAGGAGCTGAATAAAGCCAGGAATGGCATTACTGGCAAGAAGATACTGCCAACACGGCTCGCTGCCCAAAACCTCTCTATAAATAAAGAATCGGGAGGGTTTCAGCATGAAACTCTACATCACACATTTTTATTGTATACTCCCCGTACCTAAGTCCGACCACCTGTCCCAACACCACGCCAAAAGCTGTAAAAACGCATGATGACATTGAGATCGCTCCTCGTAAGTGCTTCGGTGCACTTTCTCCAAAATACATAGGCTGCACATTCATGCTGATTCCTGCAAAATACAAACCAGTGTATGTAGTATATTTATTTTATTCTGCTGTAAGCAGGTTAAGAGAAAAAACGGCCATCTGTTTAATTATGTGTATTAGAGGACAAAGATTTACAGTATGTCTATGCCATAGGTAACATACCAGAATTTATTCCAACCAGGACACGTGAGATAATGATCATCTCAAAAGACTTGGCAGCTCTACTTGACAGTCCTAAGAGTGCACCAGACATGAGGAAAATGTTGTTCAACAGCAGACATTTCTTCCTTGGTAAGGGAACACAAGAGAAAAAACTTAAAAGACTATAGAACAGTATGATGTCTGAAGATATGTTGGAACTAACTGTCTGAACATCTTGCAGAACATGTGGGTGGATTTATTGCATGAAACTAAGAATATAATGTCCAAACTAACTGTGCACCAATAACTACTAGGTTATCTCTGTTCTTAGTGCAATAGAAAATACTCACAACAATTCCACCATTAAGTCTTCTACGAGTAATCCATATTAAAAACTACTGTTCACAACATTTTGGCACATTACTTTTAAAAAAAGGAAACATTTTTGTGACACAGGACTGACTGTGACAGTATTGTGAGTTTGGAAGGTAAAAAAGTTGTTTTTGGTCGGGAATATAAAATTTTAAAGAAACAGGCTTATATTTTAAAAACCATTGAATGAAGCATACTTTGTCTATATAACAGAACAAAACACATCTCACCATAATTAACATGGCCCAATTCATGTATACAGAGATTCTTTAGTGATCTATTGGTTTATAAAGGGGCTTGTCAACAGGTTGGTTATTCACTACCTGCACAGTGCAACGTAACCTCAACTCATAATCTTCTCCACTTGTACGTTACTGTTTATTTTAGCATAAGACAGCATAAAGTTTTTACCTCCCGAACTGTATTGTCATGGGCCCAGCAATAAGAGCTCCTGCAAGACCTCCTAAAGAGAAGATGGAGACAATGATTGTCCATACCAATGTGACCTGGTAGTTCTCCAACTGAATGTCCCAGCGCTCCAGGAACGTCTCATTGATAAACGTTTGAACAAACTGTGACAAAAGACAAGACAGTCAGCTATTAAACTTTCACCGGGTTTACTAAACACACACCTACCAGAGTACAAGTTAAATCTGACACTTATTACCTTTACCAATGGCGTTTGCACATTACGTTCTTAGTCTTTCATACCTAGATTTTGTGATTTCTTAATTTACTGAAATTTAACACAGGAACACATTTTTTTGGGATATATCATTGTACTCATTATAATAATTATTATATTTATGTTATCATTGTAGACACTGAGCAAAGATTAGTTTCTACAGCAGAATGCAAAGGATGTGTTACAATAAAGATGCAGTATGATAAAATAAGACAGGATTACACTTCATTAATCTCCCAGGTGAAAATTCAGGTATTACAGACATTACATAACATGTTCTAAAATCCTGAATGGAACAATTTTACTCCTACTACTTCCATTGCTACTAACAATAAGAGCAATAACCACTGATACAAGTAGCCTACATTGTGTTTGTGCCAATTTACACTGACCTAAATGTGTAAATAATATTGATGCTGGTCTGCATGGCAATACAAAACACTCATATTAATATATAAATAACAACACCAGCTTAAATGGATGGCCACACAGGTAAACAGGTGTATACTTTCTGAATCATTGCTAAACCGGTTGACCTATGGAAGTAAACCCTTTATGTAACACACATGGCTGGTTGTCTTTATCAACTTTGAAATATGTTTGTTGATATTTCTTACATGCCTAGAGTATGTTCACCTGAAACTAGTTAAGCAGAAAACCAACTTTTTCTGGCAACTGTATATTTAACTAAATTAATCAAAAGGGCTCACACACAACAATTTTAGACAAACGGCATTAGAAACTCAAAAAACTTACAGTTGTGGGAGCATTCATTATGGCCAAGTTGTAGCCATACTGAAGAGTTCCTCCGATGGCTGCAGAAGCAACCATTAGCACCAGTGTCAGAGTACCGCTCTGTTGATACAGACAGATAAATAGTGAGCTCTTTATCACCAAACAATAACATCAATAACATCAGATCAAAACCTCGATGTGATGCAGAATGTCTTCATGTCGTCTAAATGTGACCTAATTTTCTCCTCACAGCTTGTTCTGCAAAACTGTTCAAAATATGCAGAACAAACCATGAAAAAACATTTACAATATTATAAACATTTATAAAATAACAGGATCATAACCGTTTTGTTGTTTCACTTACTTTGTTGTAAAATAGCATATACTGGCACTCTGCATTATGCTACTCGAGAGTTCAAAACTAACTTTACATGAGCTTAAGGCTCATTAACAAATATAATTTGCTCATTTACCTTTGATGCACCACAATGCGCCATTACTAGTCGAAGGTGGCAGTAAAAGAAGCGTGATGTGACTGGATGAAGTCCGACAGCAGGTGCAGTCTACCTCTAAATAACGACGCTCCACCGCACAGCTCAGACACGCGCCCGGGAGTGCGCGTGAGATGCGGGTACGCGTCTTATGATTGGCTGCAGTTACACAATCAGCCGGTTCACGCACATGTGGCCAAATACTAATCTGCTGCTACAACAATGATTTACTGAAGGTGCTTGCTCTTTGTTCAACTGTGTGCAGATACATGTGAGTTTACACATATACTAGAAGAACAACCACGCATGCGTGATCTGATTACTGATGTTTTCCCCTTAACCATGTCGGAATAATGTTGATGTTGTGTGCTTTTTTAATATAATAATAATAATACATAATTTTTACAACAGTTACCACACACACCACACGCTAACCTTTATTGGATTATTTCTGCCAAACCAAAATACAGCTCCATCAACACCAGTTCCAATAAGTACTTGCACAATTAGTGGATCCGCGTGCAAACCATTTAATCAACATTCATCTATCAGTCACAGATGTCACATCTGTATGGTATTTTGCAAACAGTGAGTATTTCCATGCACCCTTCCTCTTTTCTGACCGCTTGTCCTCGCAAGGGGGTGCTAGAGCCTATCCCAGCTGTCATTAGGCGAGTACACGCTGACACCCTGACCCCGGACAGGAACAGAGACAAGTAATCATGTACGCTCACATTCACACCTAAATAGACACTTCAGAGTCAACATTACCCCAAAACGCCCGAACCTTGGTCACATCTGTATGTAGCCTTCTAAGGGCCTTGAGGCGAAATTTGTATATGTAGAATCATGGGAAACAGATAATAACACAACTAATGAAGAGACAGATTTCCTGAGTCTGAAAAAAAAACAGACGAAAAAGTTAGAAAATCAGTCAAACAATAGAAAGTGTCTTTTGAAACCCATGAATATCCAAACCACATTTCACAATAATCTGTCCAAGTTCTATTTAGAAATGTCACTTTTGGCCAAACGTTTAACAGATGAATGAGCAGACAGACCAGCACAGCTATTCTTAGACCCATACTGCTATAATGAAAATCAAAACGTGATAAGAAAAACACACAAAAACTGCTCTTACTTTAAAATAGCTTTACTTGCTGATTACCTTCTATGACAGGACACACACAAATAAATGTAATTAAATGAAATCATTGACATAATCCGATAAATGGACTGTGGTGCACCATACAAATATCAAACCGAAATAAGGGTCGTAACGGGACGAGACCCCCCCTCCTCCGCCCCTCCCTCCCTGCATCTAATTGGTCAGCCTCTGACAGGATTACACGAGTTTCCTCAATTGACCACAGTGAAGTGAAACGCTGGGATCCTGCTAGAGGAAGAAAGAAAACACGACCAGTGGAACTTTTACACGACTACGCGAGAACAGCAGCAACAAGGGTTCAGATGTTTGTGTCTGACATGAGTCGGCAGATTTGACCGCGGATAATGTGTTTTCTGTGCTGACGCTCGGAGCCCGCGACACCAAACACTAATGTGGTTTCTCCACACGCGCGCGCACTCCAGCGAAGCTGCTCGTCGGGTTACTGTGGTCTAGACCTCAAGTCGTCAGGATGACTCGGATATTCTGGGATACAATCTTACTCATAAGCGGTGAGTAGCTAATTAAGAAGAAACTAAAATCTTATTAAAAAATCTTAAAATGACTTATGTGGTGGCTTTATGACTTGTAATTAATTTAAAGCGCCGTACTGTGTGTGTGGCATTTTGTTGGTTGTGTTTGTAACCTCTCGGTCTTGATAATATCGTCTCATTGATCTTTAATATATTGGGTTAAACAATATACAGAATTGAAGCCAGGGCTTTATTTTTGTATGAATTTCAATAGGTTTCAATCATTTATTTTTTTATATACAAAAACACTTTGATTTAGTTTCTGATCTGTCTCTATTTGTGATCGCGTGTCTTCGAAAGATCTCGTGTATTTATAGTCCTTTGGTTTCATCCTTTTAGTGGGTTCATGACCCTGTTGTAGTGTTTGGTACTAGTTACTCAATGAAGCATCAATATCTCGCTGAAGACCAGATCACGTGATCAGAGCAGTACAGGGAAGATTAGTGGGTCTATCCCTCTGGTTGTTCATATGACACCTGGTTTTCTCAGGAGGGGAGTGTGGGCTGGGGGAGGTCAAATTATAGAAATATTGATTTTTTAAAATATTTTTATAGGTACTTTTAGTTTGTCTGTCTTTACAGTGAGCTTACTTTTGTTATTGTCTTCCCACTGTCTTTGTTGTTATACCTGTACTTGTTTGCATGAAGACTATGTTTAGTTCTAACAGATATTTATTTATTTTGGTGCAGGTTACCTCTTTACGTTTGGAGCAGGGCCGAGCAATGTAACATTGACTGAAGCTCGCATTCCCGTTGAAACAAACTCCACTGCTCTTTCAAACACGTCCTCAAACAGCCTTGCAACCACCAGCAGCACAAAAACTACAACAATTGCACCTACTACTGACCCTGTAGAAAATAGTAAGTCAACAGAAATATCACCGTATTACAAACTTTAAATGTTCTCTGGTTTTCTTTCAGGCGGTTCGCTGTCTCTGTAGATTTCCACAGCAGGAATCTGTTATTTGACATTCGCTTCCTGTTACTCCTATAACTATATACATTTTTTAACAGCAGGTTATCTGCCTCTGTACAGGTTCCTTCTTCATGTTTGGAACCGGGCACGCCAATTCAACAATTATTGATAGTGCCATTTCCATTGATTCAAAGTCCTCCGATTCAACAAGCAGCTCTGCAGCAAACCACACAACTACTGCAGCTACTACTGCCAACATCTCCCCAGTTAAAAGTAAGTTTCAGTGCAGTGGTGTTATGCCAAAATGCAGGGAAAAGTTCTTTGTAAGGCCCAAACACTGATGCACTACAGATAAAATGTGCCCGTTGTGCTTGCTGCGCTCCCTTATCCACTCTCACTGCAGCGTTCCTCAGCAGGAGTCCTCAACATTGTAAAGCTTCTCATTAAGCTGCAGTGCATCAACATTATGCAGACAGTGTGGCGCACACTGATAATTGATCCTCTTAACATGAGCGAGGGCAGCAATTGTTGTACATAAAAGATCATGAGCAGTACATTCAGAAATTTCCTAAAAGATGCACCTATTGAATTATTATGTAAAGAGAACAGTAGTTGCCCCAAAGGCCAGTTTCTGTCTCAATATTCTCCTCATTCGACTGCCAAAATCACGTGGAAGGAGAGGGGTTTGTACGCAGATGCCTCAGGGACAACAGAGGGCTTTCATACTCTGAAAGCAGAAGACAATACACGTAGGCTGCAATCCAAAAGCCCATTTACCGTTGGAATGGAGTGTGTGACGAAGGCTGTAATGCAGCAATCTGTCTGGATGTTCATCCTCCTTCTCACCCCGAATGCTACACTGTGGCATCTGTTTCGGTTTGTTTGAGTCAGTTACTTAGGAATTTGTCTGACTGTACAGCTTATGTGTGGGAAATGTGCTGCTTTGTCTGGACATTTACCTAATAAGACATTTGTTCAGTCATTTTATTTGTCACAGTGAAAACTGAGATGGTTGCCTGGAGAAAATGTCAGCTACATTAAAGGCTTAAATTTCTCCTGAAGAATTAGGGCTCCTACAGGGAAGTATCTTTCCTTAGTCCTGCTGAGGGTTGATGGATGGAGGTTTTAGTTTGCAGCATCAGTTTTCTGTGACCTTTCTTCTCTCCAATTGTCCATCCCAGGTACAGTAAGAGACTTGAGCCACCATACATGCAGCTGAGGACAAAAGATTTCGGTCTACGTTGTTGGCGGCGTGGGTGTTAGCTTTAGGATTTAGTACATGCTGTTGTTTCAGGTATCTGTAGGCTTAGGGTATTTTTAGACTTGTGATATTGTGTATTCTCGGAGGAGTCTTGGATTACATTTTATATCGTTAGTAAGGGTAGAAGTCATGCACTGAAGAGTGTTCCAGTTCAATATAACATAATTTAAGTTCACCGGGTTATTAATGCACGTGTCCTGTAAACTTCTACTGTAAAGAAGATGAGGACTTGAGGAAAAATACACTCCTTAAACTTTCAAAGCTTCTGTACATCTTCCTGAAAATGTCTTGTATGTCTTTAGAGTTTGTGGCTGCAGCTGTTCGGTCTCATTTCGATGACTGTCCAGACTCCCACCTTCACTTCTGCTTCCATGGCACCTGTCGCTTCCTGATATTGGAGGAGACGCCTGCATGTGTGTAAGTTCTTTTCAGATATAAAATTCCAATGGACCAACCTCTTCTATCTTTTAATTTTGGAGATTTAAAGCCCTTGATATTTTATAATAATAGACTCCACACTGCTAGAGTGTTTAAAGGTCCAGTTCTTTGAAGTCTTTATATGCTACTAACCAACATCTGCTTGAGACTCAACATCTGGAAATTTTTTTTTTCTATTTAACATATGTGTCTGAATTGTAGCACTTCAAACATTCCTCAGGTACATCACATCAGCATTATAAGATATAGATTCACCCATCATCTACATATAAAATCCATGATCGACTTTCATGTTTTACTGTGCATGCTGTTTATTAGAGTCCATGTTGCAGGTGTCATCCAGGCTTTGTTGGGATGAGGTGTGAACATGCGGACTTACTGGCTGTAGTAGCAACTAATCACAGACAACAGACCGTTGCCACGGTGCTGGTGTTGTGTGTGATTGGGTGTGTTCTGATCATGGTGTTGTGTACACTCATACAGTAAGTAACAAGAATAGTTTTTTAAAATAACATTTTCTACATAGAAAACCCTACTATCCTTGGTACCACTGTCTAGCTACATGTTGTAGCTGCACATGCAGAGTCCAGTGCATTTTTCATGTACAGTAATTAAGAGATGATATTCAGTATTTACCTACTTTCTCGTGCAGTTGTTGGTGGAGGCAGGAGTGTCGCAGGCGGAGCCACGCACATCACTACGCCCCAGAGAAGCACGGTGCATCCTGCCATCCATCGGAGAGCGGTACTTGTCTTAATACTCGTGTTCATTCTATTTTCGAAGTTGTGGATGTTTTACTGTTTCTAAACACTGTTCGTCTTTTCTACTCTGTCTGTGGCTCTCAGCACCAAGTCATTTGTTAAGTCTAAACCTTGACAAGTATTACGTTTAATTTCTTTCCCCATTGAAAAGATATTACTCAGTCAAGAATATATTTTCCATTTATTTGTGGTGTATCAACACATATTTGGTGCATTTACTTTACTTTGCTTGGGCAGACGCTTTTATCCAAAGCGACTTACAGGGAGCTAGCGCTGTGTGTCTGGCTCAGGGACACACCTGGTAGGAGATGGACTAGGAGTCAGACAAGATTCGAACCTGCGACCTCCTACATCCCAGTCTGACGCTTAACCCATTGAGCTACCAGGTCGCCTTTTACAGTAGCATGACCCTGCATCGGGAATCTACTTAAAGTAAACTACAGTTCAGGCTCAACATGATGCAGTGCTGGTCTTGTTTACTGGGCTTGTTCTACTATCACATGTTTCATGTTGGATTGTTCCTTCTTAAACTTAATGCTACAGTTTTGGTGATACCCCCAAAAAATCAATTAAAACTTAAAAATGCTTAAATGCTGTGACACAATGATGTGTTTTTCATATATTTAACGAACAACGATGGAGGTTTTGTAGCACTGCTACAGTCCAGCAGCTATATTTGGTGTTTTTAATAAATTATTTTATTAATTAATTATTTATGGAAGCCTATATTTTCTTAATTCTGAACCTTGACTAATGTTTATACTGTTTATCCCTTTCAGTGGTCTGAGAAGACATCTTGCCGGAACATGAGTAGTTTGCACTGTGGCGTGTTTAGTTTTAACTGTCCGCCCTGCAGTGCATGTTCAGATCAAGCAGACTTGGCCAGATGCAAAGAAGCATTATCATCAAAGTGACTAAGGTAGGCCTGCCTGGTGTGGGAGGTTAAATGTTCCATGACACTTTGTCCGCTCACTGGGACCTTTGGACTGCAGCAACCTAGGAACGTGTTTACTTTGATTCTGTGGAACTATAGGCAGAAATGCAACAGTTTGTCTGAAGCTCTGGGGATGAAGCTGCTGCCAAATCCTACATGGGAAGAGCTGCCTGTGTCCTGATTACTCCTTATAGCTGGCCTAGAGAACACGAGAAATGATCATCGAGGCCATTAATCATCTTGTGTGGATTTTGAATAGGAAAGGCGTTTATTTTGGGCTAAAGGACAACAATAATTTATATACTAAAGTCAGAAGACTCCAATTCCTATTTTTGTCTTTTAATATCTTAGCGCACTTTTCATCATCTCTACAAGCACAGAGGACATTTTAACAGATTTATGGTGGTGGGGAAACCAACGCTTTAAAAAGTTTTAGTGTCTGTTTTTAAAGTAGGACTTTACTTCACTTCACCTGACAGGAATAGGAATTGTAACTGGACTGACTGCTAATGAATTAAAGGTCCTGAATACACAGGACTTCCATTAGCTCTGCACAATGGTTGAAACCCAATATTCCTCCAGTATGATTTTGATAGATATTTGTATGATTTCATTTGAGGACACCAGTATTGTTACTGAAGCTAAAATATTGTCAGTTTTTTGTTATTTCTGAGCTCTACTTGAACATGTTCCTGCCTCAGAGGATTTTGATTTGCAAGCTGTAACTGTTGCTGATGCATGCACAGCCTGGGTGGCCACATTATTCTATTGTAAATTTATAATATTGCACTTTTCTGCAAGCTTGCTTGCTCATCATAATGCTAATTAAGACACTTCTTTAAGAGAATGTAGTCCCTTAAAGAAGTGTCCAAGTACACCTTTGTAACTTTTCCTGAATGAGCACAGTGGTGTCATGTGGTTTTTAAACATAGGCAAACACAAAATACTTTTTTTTACACGTTATAGCATTGCCTCTACTTTAAATTTGAACTACATTTTTAAGTGAGAAAGGCCTCTGAAGATCAGTTTAAAGGAAATGATTTAGGATTTTCTTTAAATACTGGAGTAGTAGTTTGTGAAGGAATAACAAACGTTGATTACAAACTGGCAGACATTTAAAAAAACGTGATGGTATTTCTATGCCAAAAGATTCTAAGGGATCATATGCTTGTCTTTGTTTACAGACTGGGATATTTACCTTAAAATTATATATATGTGTTTATTATTACAGCATTGCTGTGTAAATATTGAAAACACAAAGGTCTGTGTGTGTAAATACAGAATCACCTGAAAAGGAGATCCTCATGATGTTTGACCCTTTACATTGTCAGATTTATGTTGGAATTGGAAAGCCTTTATTATCTATATTTGTTTTCCAGTAAATTAATAATGCAAATGTGTATTCGTGTCATTACATTTTTTATGTGCTTAATAATTGCTGCTACATTTCAAGTGTTATGTGTTCCACTGCCTGACCTTCTTTTCACGCTCTTTTTCTGCTCCTCTGATACTCTGCTTTTCCATCTTTTTTTTTTTTTTTTCCTTCCACTGAATATTTCAAGACGCAGAAATGCCAACATGAAACCCTGAACCCCAGGCACAATTGAACAAAGAGCTGAACTCTTGAGTGCTTTTATAGCTGAAGGAAATGATTCATCCCTCTTGTTTACTGCCATTCAATTTACTTATTTATTTGTCTTTGGAGTTTACAGAATCTATACTTTTTTATCCTTAAGCAGTTGACCATTGTGTAATACACATTCTGTTTCTCATTTTCATTGTATATCATTGGTTTGGCATCTTTCCCTATATTGTGCCGCATCTCTTGTGCTCTTCCCTTTTACTCTCTGCACGAGAAGCTTCGTTTTGTTGCAATCCCATTATGTCTGCAATTGGATTTCTTTGGAGCTCTTTAGAGCCGTCTGGCTGAGCTTCTAAACCAGCTTTGAAATAAGCAGCTCTCATGGGCACTTCCTAAAGATACACGGAACCTTAACATACAAAGATGTGCAAAAGGAAACTAATTAAAACAAGTGACAACATCAAAAGTTAGTGAACTGAGTGTCTAATTACATTTTATTAAAGTAGCAGGCAGGTTTGTGGACATCAGGAAATTCTCTCTTTAGATCTTAAGTGTCCATTCCTACTCATCATAAGAGCTGGAAGCACTGCTGTGAATTGCAATGCAGTTCTGGTCTTTTACCTCCACTTCCTCCTCTGGTCCTTTTGATTCTCTGCCCAACATTCACAGTATCTGCCTCTGACCAGATGGTTTCAAACAGTAGTATTTACAAAGGTATTAGGGATAAGCAACCTTGCCTTGTTCCCCTCACTGCTAAGCCCTGAAACAAATTATTAGGAATAATGAAACCTAAGTAGCTCCTGTGGAAAGGTCAGGGCAAAGGAATGCAATTTTCACTGGTCACTGAGAACATGAACGTGAGATGATGACAGTTCTGATAATATTTTTACAAAGTAAGATGGAGACTAGGAATCAATTCTGTTTCCATATTTCCCAAGTCAGTGTCTGTTTTCATAACTCAATATTCCCTTTAATCACTGGTGATTATAATCTCTCTCATTTCCATTTTCAACTCAACTTGTGAGCATTTTCTCGTTCAGACTGTAAGATCAGAATACAGTAAAAAGTGTCTGTCCCAAGTTGCATCTATTTTTTGTGACAAACAGTTGTACCACCATTGGAAGGGGAACTTTCAACCACTGCACTTCCACAAAGTCAGGAGACTAGCTGTATAGCTGGAGTTTCCTCCAGTGCACCTGCCCTTCATATTAACGGCATTAACCATTTATACTGGTTTCAGTGGATAGTACGTTTCCATAGTTTGAGTACATTTAAATGCTAACTTTCTTTCTGTCTGCCTCAAAACCAATCCAACTCGGCCATTAGATAAAAAAAGAGGGAGAGAGAGTACATTCGGTGCTATTTGTTATGTATTTTTATGCCTGGTTTATTTACAGCAATTGTATGACAATTACATTATATACATTTTTCTCATTGATGTCAGGAGCATTTGTGTTTTGTGTACAGCGATTGAGTCCACTCAGGTCGATATAGCTTCATCCCTGTACCTTCACTGGACCACAATCAGCCTGAGTAGCTTTTCACTTAAGTCCGTGATTGCTTGGCATTAGTCCATGTGCTGCTGAAGCCGTGATGGCAACTCCACCAGAGAGCTCAGCCGATGCTCTAGAGGCACATCAGGATGGTTTTGCTTGTGTCTGTCTAACAGAAAACCATGGATACCCAAAGACCGAGAGGTGAGGTAATCATTGACATAGTGGTCCCCGACATGAGCTACGCTGGCAGCAGGTACACCACATTTCTGCAGTGCCTGAACAAATATGGCGGGAGTCGGCTTTGCTACTCCTGCCTCCTCTGAAGTGATTAGAAAACTGAAGTAAGGCAGAAGGCCACAAACACGTAAAATTGATTCTAAACGATTGTCAAAGTTGGATACCACACCCAGCTTTAGTCCTAAAGCAGAGCAACTCTCCAGGGCTTTCTTTGAGTCTGGAAATACCTGAAACAAAGGAACATAGTACAGTTAAAGTTGACATTTACACTGTATACACAAAGAAATCTTTTCAAACAGACCCACTTGTCTATATATACAGTCTTCCTGCATTATGAAAAAATTTGATTTGAAAATATTCAGTAAACTCAGCAATTTGCTGATAATTTCTTTTATCCAATGTTGAATTATTATTATTCCCTGTGTGTATGAATGTGAGGGGCCATTTACCTCCCAATTCTCTGCATTAGAGAAATTATGATATAGGTTCTGAGCCACTGTATTTAGCAGGACTAGATCTTGTACCCTGCAATGGGAGAAAGTGTTCTGCACCACTCCTATCCACCAAGACTGTCCATTCAGGCCCTGAGAGATGCCATAGTTTGGGTATTTGAGGGAATAATGTTGATACGCTTGACGAAAAGCAGTGTTGACCTCCTCAGGACTGAGGCTCAAGCCCATTCGTTCAGCCTCTTTGCAGTATTGCTCTCCCACAGACAAACGCACTTTCATCAGGGTGTCCTTCACATCCCATAACACCCAGCGCAGAGGAGCTCGCATATTACCTGCACAGGTAAGATCACAGCCATGAGACTAACTTCAGAACTGTTACGCAACTGTCTGATGTTGTCAACTGCTTTTTTCTTTACAGAGATGCCCCATGTTTAAGTCTACACATGATATTCTCCCAGGGTCCACTAGAGGGTTTATCTGGCCATAGACATTGCAGTTTTGATTTTTAAGCGATTTATTCGCAGAATATATTTCGAGTTAACACCGAAGAAAAAACACATTTGTTGCCAATTGCCTTAAAGACATTGCATCTAGAAACGTCCATTTGTGCTGACAGTTACCGAGGACATCAGACTTTACGTGAGGTATAAGTTCCTCTACTAAAAGAGTCCTAAACTAATACGTACGTTAAGTTAGGACGGTGCGTGGCCTGTCTCTCGGTCTGCGGAGTGATTGTTTTATTCTGGTGACAATAAGCCAGCACGCACCACAACAGGACCTTAAACTGAAAGCCATTGTCACCGTTGTCTAGGTTACAAGCACAGGTGGTTAGGAACTAGGTACATTTACTCGACTACTGTCCTGTACATGTACATGACCAATACTACTGGTTCCTAGTACTGGAAACCATACAAGCGGTCAACATTTCAACATTCTCGAAGGGAAAAGTTTAATATAGAGTCAATGGAGATTTCATTCCCCGTCTATGCGTGAGTCTTTTCTAGTATTTTATTAGCACAACCTAATGCTGCGCTCATTTATTTTGTATTAACTTGTGAATTTCGCTGATTCTCACATACGGAATTAAATAAATCTAATTATAAAGAGCTTCAACCTCACCGAGATGAAGTCTTCAGTAGTGTCAAAATTTGTAAACAAGGTTACACACGGTTAGCTAACACGGCTGCTTCGTCTTCTTCATGTGCGACTGCATCTTCTTCTTCGTGGTTGTAGGGCAGCTGCTGCCGCCTTCTGGACCCCATATACATTATTTCTTCTGTATAAAAAAATATCAACCGTTGCTGAGGCTCACATAATCACATTCGTAATTACCCTACATTACAAGTAAGCAACAGGATTATTATACAATGTATAACGTATTCTCTATTTTTAATGTCTCATACATCCAGTGCAGCAGGCGGCAGTACGCTAAGAGCTAACGCTAGCTTACCAGTGCCAGCCAACTGCGCATGTCAGAAGTGCACATGCAGTGAGTTCAAGTGAAGAAAAAACCAAACACATCTTCGTAATAACTCCTGGAAATGTATTAGGAAATGTAGCTTAAAACATTTTACTACCAAGATGGCAACTCCAGCTATCCGCATGCTTCGGAAATTAGAGGGTCTGTTTTGCGTTTACAAACCCCATGGTGTTCACTGGAAACTCGTACGGGACAGCATCGAGACAAATCTTCTCAAAGGTAACTCACTTATCCTCAAGACTTGTGTTCCCCATCAAACACATTAATTTGCGTTGTCTACTGTGACAGTTAGGCAACTAATGTACACACCAGCGTTCATCAACATCGTCTTTGACCTTGGAAAGTCAAAGTGTCTGCATCATGCTGACTTCTGTTTCCTTCACCCTGCAGGTTTAAACTCTACGCCCTCTCAGCCGCTTCCTCAGAAGGTCCGATTCTTAGCACACCCGGAAGATGATACTGAAGCACACAAGGGACTCATGCTGTCTACTGTCTCTGTCCCTGTACTGTCCAAACACTCTCTTGGTACGTCTGTCTACGTTGATGGTCTGGTTTACATAAATATAACTTTGTTATTAATGGTAGGAAACAAACCATCTGGTATGCTGGTGCCTCGTCATTATATGAGCCTGTGTAAGTGGACACATTTAATGAATATTACATCGTTCCATTAATAGCCCAGCCTGTGAGGTGTCAAAAACATGTATGCAAATACATGGTTAACGTGTGTCAGTTTTTATTGTTGTCGTCAGACAATGAGCTGCTGCCCACCCAGATATACTGACAGCTAAATTCTGCTTTATGTACAAACTGTTGTGACATAAGCCTGTTGAGAATAATAGTTATTTTAAAGCTGACAAAAACTTTAAAAACATTAATGATAACTTAGTTTTAGCAGTTATTGCAATGCAGTCATATTATTTACACCAGTCTTTGACAAGAGTAAATTTTTTTATTTCCCACTGATGTGCACCCACACTTTGGATCTGTCCTCTCACAGGATGGTCTGTCACACAGTTTTGAAACCAGCTGTACTGATTATGTCTGTAAAAGCGGAAGACTGTATATGAGTGAATAAATTGTATTTTTTCTGTTTTAGTAACTGGACCTGAATTCTGTAATGTTCGAGTTGGAGTAGGACATCGGCTGGATGCTTTTTCTTCTGGAGTTCTAGGTTAGATTTTTTTATTATGACTTATTTAAAATGTATTTTACCAGGTAGACTGGAAAGAGAGATGGGGTGTGACATGTAGCAAAGGTCCTCAGCCCAGGGAAGCTGTGGTTTCAGAATCAGAAATACTTTCAGTGAACGTGCTCCTTGATATGCATGGTGGCCATTCGGCTTCGAGGGTGCTCCACAGTTATTGTTGTATTATTTTATGAATCTCTGATTTTCTTTAGTTCTTGCAGTTGGGAATGGAAACAAGGTCCTGAATGATTTCTACAAAACACGTGTCACAAGGGTAATTTTGGATTTCCATTAACATTATAATAGAAATTATAAGATGTATTTAAGATCTAATATAAACAGATTTAATACTATTTGACATGTTTCAGGATTACACATTGGAGGGTGAATTTGGGACTGCAACAGATGATTTCTCTCACAACGGTCGAGTTGTGGAAAGGTCCACCTACGGTAGGGTAAACTATTTATGAAAATTAGCTTTATTTTATTTAATTTCCTCAGTTCATTCAGCTCAGATCGATTCATGATAATAGACTTGAGTAGTACTGTATATCTAAAAGGAACTGATGTCTAACTAGATATAATCAATTACTAAACTCTACTGACAAACAATATTTTTGTCTAATATAGCATTTATTTTCATAGTACTGCACCATGAATTCATTGTGTTATTTAACATTTATTTTGATCTGAAACTAAAATATTGTTGTATTCAACAGGTCACATCACACAGGATATGCTTGATAAAGTTTTGGCAATTCTGCAAGGAGCCAATCAAAAAGCCTTGTTAATGTATGTAATGTAATGAATGTCATTATATTCTGTAAACAGTTGCACTGAAGTTCCTCCTTTTTAGACTGTGAAAGTCTAATTGACAATTCATAGATTTATTGTTTCATCTTGAATATAGGTATTCCAATGTAGACATGCGCTCACAGGAAGCCTATGAAAAAGCCGTGCAAGGTTTACTGGGTCCAGACGGGAAATCACTCCCCATATTGACTGGCCTGCGCTGCATTCGCTTTGAGCCTCCCAGCTTTACATTAGGTAAACAGTGTTCAATTCATCACACAGATGGTCTGACTTCACATTTTATAAATACTGATCTTGTACTAATCTTGTATTTTTTCATGTACTTACAGAGGTCCAGTGTCTAAATGAAACTCAAAAATATTTGCGCAAAGTTATTCACGAAATAGGACTTGAGTTGCGCAGCACAGCAGTCTGTAAAGGAGTTAGACGGACCAGAGATGGACCTTTCACACTTCAGAACGCCCTGATCCATCACCACTGGACTACTACTGACATCACGCAGGCTGTACTGCACTACCACTCCTCTAAGAAAAATAAAAAATTCTCCCAGTCATAGATCAATAAACCAGGATTCCAAACATCGTCAGTCATTTGTCAGTCAACAAAATGAAACAAAGGAAGCAGCAGCAATAAATATATGTCATGTTTGTAGCTGATCACAGGAATTTCACTAAAGATGTTGCTGTTCTAAATTAACACTATGATCTGAGTTTAGCTTAAAAGAGAGAATCATCAAACTAGACTAGATTTCTTACATTGTTTATTATGAAAAGTTCTTTCTATCTACAGGGAAACATTCTTTCAATCATGTTTACACCATTGTTATATGTAATGGATGTAATACTGACTTTATTTCCCACGGGGGAGGTTCAAACCTGCAACCTTTCTGCATCCCAGTCTGGCTTATTTTGGAAGAATTATCACTGACAGTAACTTGTTATGTACTGACCAGGGGGAAAATTCTGGTGTGTAAATGTAACTAGTTAAGTGTGAGTCAGCCACTAGTGTCAGATTTGGTGTTATCATCTGGATGATGTTAGGAAGATGCTGCCTCAGTGTTTTCTCTGTCTGACCAAAGCTCCTTGGGGTTGTTATGAGGTTATTGCAGTGGCGCCGTTATTGTCATGCTCCTCATACCACTGACAGACTTGTTGTTCCAGTGGGAACACTGGTGTTTTTGTCAGTCTGACTTCCAACTTCCATAAGGATACAAATTAAGTTCGTAAGCACACAAACCATTGTTTTCAGGGTTTATTAAGCATGAGACATGACATCAGAACAATCTCATTACAGGTATTCAGTATTATGCAAAGCATAAAAAAACAACTTGACAGTCATTTTGAAAGCCTGTTATAATTTTACTACCTCTATATTAGACTGTTGAAGTGAAAATTGATTTAAGATTCTCTGGCAGCTACATGACAACTGCCAGAAAAACGAGTGCCAAGACCTTCATTCAGAACAGATGGGAAGCACGCAATCATAACAAAGTTAATGTCATGATTGAATAACAGTACTAAATGAACTTTGCTCTTGTTTACAAGTAGATTGCACATGTTGCTTCAGCTTGATATATACACAGGGATTTTTAGATTTAATATTTTAATATAAAGGAAAAATTTATTTCCATAAAGTATACAAAGATTTTCTTTGTGAACACTTTTTATTAGCTAAGTCTAAAAAAAAAAGTGCCAGAGTACCAAGTTTCTTGTTAAATTTAGTTAACACAGTTTCAAATTCCTCGATGAAAAAGGAAGAATTTATAGGAGAATTTTATAAAGTAGGTTATTATTGTCATATATTGTTATATTTGAAATTGCACAAGCACAGGACTGTAAGTATTTAATATTTTGAAATAGGACAGGGACATGGCATATCAATGTGAAAGATAAAAAAACATGCAAGAACTTGTGTGACTTGGTAATGAAAAAAGGCCACACCAGCTACATAGTATGTACAAGAATGGAAACCATAAATAAATGTGAAAAGCCCTGAGGTCTATAACTTATCCTTACAGTGAAACTGAACATATATTTTTGCAGATTTTTTTCTGAAATCTTATGTTATCCATCAAAATAATAACTTTACTGTTAAGGCTTTGTAGTAATAATAAAATATCTAAAAGTCAATGTAACAAGAATACAACACATACATGTGGTTAAGTTAATACAACATGGTCGGAGTGGGATATAGCTGTACTGCACAGAGAGAAAAAAACAGTCGACCCAGTACATAAAGTTCACTGTGTGTAGCATTTCACCACTTGTTCTGTCTAGTCTCAGCAACATCGTGATCTCTTCTTCTGCTGGGGCTCTTGGTTTAACACCATGGCTTCCTGTTTCGTGTCAGCTTTTTGACTCAATATTCTGGTAACAACACAACAACAACACAATCAGTCGATTTTTCGGTAAGTGACATTACGAAACAGCCCTGAAATGACATGCAGAGAATAACAGTGAATGATGTGCTATGCATCATATGTACCTGGCCATGGTTTCCAAACAATGAATCACATTTTCACCAGTGGCAGCACTGCACTCCATGAATTCAAAGTTGTACTCCTGTGTAAATAAAACACCCGTCTTTAGTGTGGTGTTTAGGAATTCAAACAAATTCATTATGTTCCAGCATAACCAGAGGAATTGAGAGCATGAGATAACTAATACACCATATTTATACCTTTGCAAGACTTTCTCCCTCATGAGTTTTAACCAGTCGTTCTATACGATCACTTTTATTCCCAAGAAGCAAAATGGGCACATCCTCTGCAGCCCCTTCCTGCAAAGTATGTATTAGTTCAATTATTACGACACACCAGTAATTGCACAGACATTGAGAACTATACTGTTGTATCCTTTCGTCTGTTTACGCACAAACTGGTTATTTTATATATGAAATAAAATCTAACTGGGCAGCAGAGACTCAGTGGACAGAAGCAAATAGTCAGTGCAAACATTTTTCATGTTAAAATACCAAAACCTGTAATGAAAACTTGTAGAACAGTGACAACATCTCACATTTCAACAGTACACACATGGACAGAAGCTGTATATGCTGCATACCTGAATACAGTTTGCCCAGTAGCTGACAGCAGAGAAGCTCTTAGATGAAGTGATGTCGTACATCAGGAGAAATGCCTGGGCTTTGTGAAAGACCTGTCTTGTGATGCTGTGAAACCTTTGAAGACATTGAGCAACTTATTAAGAGACATTCTGCAAGAGATTAGATTTTTAATGAAAAGCAGGCAACTGGACATAAACAACTACGTTCAAAAGTGAACATGACACAGCAGTGAGAAACTGCATGTACCATGACGAAAGGTAGAAAGTGTATAAGATAAAATGATGTCAGGGACTCCTGTCATATCAAACAGGCTACTATAAAGTATTTTATATTTTAGGTCCACAAATGTGCTCCAAAAGTGTATTTAGGTGATATACATTTATTTGTGTTTTCAGACTAAATCTGAAAGAAAAACCTAAACACTGTCAATGTAACTCAACTACGCTTATCCAGCCTGATTCAAAATGCAACCAACATGCAGCTCAAGTGGCAATTATTTACACACTACATAAACAATAACCCAATATCAGCTGCCATCACATGTAAAACTTACTGGAAGCTCACACATGTTGAGCATCTATTTGCCTGAGTAGGAGGAGTATCAAAGATAATAAACTAATGTGCTTTAGCAAAAATTATATTTAATTAAAACTGCAATATTTAACGAGTGTCTGAATATTTTGTAAAAGCAAAGAGGAAACTCACCGTTCTTGACCGGCTGTGTCCCATAAATGTAGCACAATAGGTTTTCCATCCACAACCACAGTCCACTTGCAGGAATCAAGGCCTACAGAATATATTTATGTAACATTATTCTGACTATTTAGGCATATTTACAGTAATATAAGTGTGCAAATATCAGCATCTTACCAACAGAGGAAGGTAAATCTAAAGAAAACTTTCCACTTTGAGCTCTTTTCATGAAGGAGGTCTTTCCAACACTTGTGTCTCCAACCATCAAAACGTTGAAACCTTTCGATTTGACATCTGCTTCTGTGGCGTCACCTGCTGAAAGAGAAAGAAAAACACATGTTTCTATGTGTCTGTTCAAAACATTAGTCTACTGTTACTGTTTTACTACTAATATTCAGTTTACCCACCCAGTTGACTCTCTTGAGTCAGGCGGACTTCAGCATGAAAAGTCACTTGTTTTGCTGCCTTCTTACTGTAAAACAAAGAGTTAGATAAAAGAAAAACATATTGTAAATTAGTAATTTCATTGCTTTCGGCTGTCTGTAACTGAATGGAGTGACTGGAGTCCCAGTCTTACAAGCATCTCTGCAGCCTCCTTACTGTCTTACACCCCCCCAAAAATTCTTAATTGTCTCCACCTACTTATGCAACACTATACAACACTTTTCACATGGACACTTTTGATGGCTGAGATTATGGTTGTGTAGTTATTTATTATTAGATCTGTAACTCTCTGTATCTGTAGCTTTTACCATGCAGACATATGATTGGTTCCAACATCATTCTGCAGCAAGATAATGTCATAGAAAACGAAAAGAAAAGTTCTATTGGACTAAAGTCCTATTGACCCAGATTTTAACATCATGCATCCTATGGTGACACGTAAAAACACCAAGGGTAACATCAGAGAAGAACTGTGGTAAATTGACAGAATGATGCTTGGAATAAACTACTCGCTTTGAGAAACTGTTCAAGTTTAGTGGTATTCCAAAATCTGATGATGATTGATTTGGTTTGTCATGTTTCCCGTTTGTTTGTAGTTAATTAATACAGAAAACCGTAGTACTCTAACAGACAGACACCTGTGATTAAAGCTTTAGGTGACTGACAGCTCTATTGACATGAATGAAAATGATAAACAACAGATATACTTACAGTTCATTTGAATTAAGTGGTTAGCTGGACAAACTTTAATAGCCACAGTATCTCTGTTGAACCAAGGAGTTGAACTTACCTCACTGGCCTTGATGCCACTCCTGCCTTTAAGGAGCTGATGTTAGACACAGGTGCCTTGTCACTCTCATCAACCTGCAGAGTTTCAATATATACAGAGAGATTCAGATTCAATTCTCTAAGTGTATTTCACAGCTTCCTATAAATAATGCTCTGCCATGCAATGTGTGATTGACTATTATATAGTACAAGTATATGATCAAACATGCGTCCTAAACAAATGTACTTTACCAGAAAAAACGGAAGTGATTTTCTCATAGAATTATTGCTAAACCAGCACATCAGCCCTTAGATCAAGAAGACAGATATACAGTAAGTTTATGTTCTCCTTTTTTACCACGTGTAACCAAACGTTCCTCATTTTGATTCACTGTGTCATTTAGTTATTTTTGTAATGAACACTTAACCAATACGGAAGACAATTATGAAAAAGATCATTGCTACTGTTACAAATAATAAACACCACATCTACTGTAGAAATATGGCACTAAATTCAAAGCCATATAACTGTATTAAAATATGTATTTGTTACAAATACAAATATTGTTAGCAGGCTGTGTAAAGTGGCATCACTTCGTATAAATAAGTTAATAGTTATACACATTTATAGAAAGACTGTGTAAAAAAAGATTTGCTTTGCTGCTTACCTCAGATATTTTGTGCAGGACCAAGGGCTCTTCTCTGTACTCTTCATTTGTCTTGATGCCACTTTCCTCTGCGAGACTTCCATCTTCCAACCCTTTGTGTGCATCCATTGTTCTGTCCTCTCTCGCTTTTTGATTTCCACCTGACTTCCGGTGAGATCCCAGTTTTCTTCTTCTCCCTCCATATGTTGACTCTGACATGGTGTCTTTTTTGGGAGAAGTGGACAGTTTTGCATGTGTGTGATCTGGACTCATTTGAGGCTCCATTTCTGTTAATTGACTGTGAGAAACAGGGTCTATTTCATGTGTCTGAGGAGGTTTTAATTGTGGGTTCATAGTATGGCTGTCCTCCACTCTTCCATCTTCTTTCTTTTGTTCAGAGTCACTTTCTTTGTGACACTGTAGCTCTTTGTTTTCTGGGGCATTTTCCCTCAAAACGTCTACAAAATCTTCAACTGTTTCAGGCATTTCATTATCCACCTCCTGCCTTTGATGCAAGTCTTCCCCTTTGGCTTGCAATCCAGGATTCCTACGGGTAGATCCCATCTTTCTTCTTTTGTTGGTTGAATTAAAATTTGGACTTGCATTCTTCATCTCAACTTTTTCTCCTTCGTTCATGTCGTTTGGCTTGTGAATACCAGCCTGGGAAGTCTTACAGTCTCCTCCAGCTGCTCCCCTGACCATGGATATCTCTTCAAAATCTGCCACAGGAGATGCTTCTGATGATTTTAAAATTTCTCTTTGTGTTATGTTGTTGGCTTCTGAACCTTGCTCAGCATTTTGTGTACCTTCTTCAGTCTCATATTTAAGGTTTAAAACATCTTCAGTATCTGAAGGCAGTAGTTGATTTAATGAGCGTCTGTTTCTTCCAGTGACAACAGAGGTCATTTTCATCTGAGTGCTTGACAAAGTATTTAGCTGTGATGGCTCCTCACCAACATTTCTGTCACCATACTTTATATCAACTTGGTGAACAAAGGTAATAGGTGTAACAGCATCTCCGCTGAGGGAGGCAGACTGTTCAGGAATAGCAGCCATTAAAGTATCTGTGCCTGGTATCATGTTACTCTCCAAATTGCTTTGTATTGTGACATCTTTTTCATCCATTTCGTCTTCTTCTTTTTTGTTGAACTGAGTCCTGCGAGTGGAGCCCATCTTTCTCCTCTTCTGTTTTAATTTTCCTTCAAAAGGTTCAGTGCTATCTAAATTAGTATCTTCTTTTACATGTTGTTGGCTCATATTTTTATCCACTACTGTAAAAATTCCACTTTCCTCAGACACATACACAATAATATCATGTTCAAGTAAGGTTTTCTCACAAGATAAAGCTTCCGTGTGTTCCATTGCCTTCTCATTGGCACTGGATTTAAACAAGTCATCTTTGTTTGAATTTGAAGTAAAATTAGTTCTTACACTTATACTGTTGTCCATAACATACTGTGACAAAGTTTCATCTTCCTCTGGTATCCTCTTTGTGGATTGTCCGTCATTTACATTTCCTATTTTCTCGGTAGTTGTGACACCTCGGTGAATCTGCTGTTTGAACTCTTCCTGTCCACTTGTCTCTGGTGCTATGGAGGCTTTTGTTTCTTCAGAGGTTTCATCGCCCCAAGTATTTTCCCCAACGTCATCTTTACTAGCAGTGTTGAGTACTTGATGCCTTCCTTTATTCCTTCGACTTGTCCCCAGTTTTCTTTTGTGTGCTCCCAGTTTGAAGTCTGTGTTAGTTTCTTCTTTGCTGTTCTGAATATGTTCCTGTGGCAGCTGGGAGTCTAAAGGAGCATGTTCTTCCAGTTGCTGAGTTAGAGCAGATGACTTCTTCTCCTCAGCTGACATGTGCTTAATTTGATGCATTTCTTCTACTGGTGTTGTCTTCAACTCCTCTTCATACACTTTGCTTACAGCCCTCTCTGTATTTTGAGCCACCGTGACTTCAGACAAGTTGAAATGCTCCTTTGGTTCCTCATTTGTAGACAACTCCTCTTTTGATGATGAAAGGGTTGC
>JAUMHF010000021.1:11909128-11974948 GCA_032359275.1 Microctenopoma steveboyesi
AAATGCTCCTTTGGTTCCTCATTTGTAGACAACTCCTCTTTTGATGATGAAAGGGTTGCTTGCTCAAAAGGTCGTTCACCTTGTGTTTCTTCTCCCCGGCTGCTTATATCTGTAGTTTTCTCCAGTGTGACAGAAGGCTTTACACTCTCTGATCTTAAATGTAACTCACTCTTATAATTTCTGGCCTGTATAATTTCCCAGTGCCTTATTAAGTCTGTGTTGTTGCCTGTTTCTGTTACAGTAGACACATAAGGATGATGTTCATCATCCATTGCTCTAAAACAGTATTGGTCAAATATTTGATTGCTAACATTTTCTTTCTGCGGACTGTCCTGTGTTTCCAGCATAGTTCTTACTGATTCTTCCTGGTTCATTGATTCTGTTGTTGATGACATTTTTGGCAATTCAAAGGATTCGTTATCCATGGTAAAGAGCTCTTCCGTCTCATGATCACCTGTTTGTTCAGGACTAGGTTTTATGTAATTCTCTAGTTGGCATTCTCTTTCATGCACCTCACTTAATCCAGTGTCCACACGTTCTATTGCTTTCATCTGTGATTTGTTACTATCATCTACATGATAAACTTCACTTATCTGGTCTAAAGGCTCATAGCGGTTTTCTTTTGTAGGTTGTTCAGCTTGGTTTTCATCAGAATTGAAATTTTCCTGAATGGTGTAAGTGTTATCAGAACGTTTAACAATCAACTCAGATTGTTGTGTGACTTGAAATCCAGCTTGATCTTTCAGGTTTCCAGAGCAGGCATCAAACCTTTCCACAGCATTGTGTACTGTATCATCAAAGTAATCAGTTTTAGGCATTTCTTGATTTTGTGTTGGCTGAGCCTGTTGTTCATATATTTTATTTACAACATGCTCAGAACGATGAGCTCCCATTATTTGCTCATTCTCATGTTTTTCTTCAAAAGTTGACCACTTCACTACACTTTCAGATGTGCCCATTCCTTCTAGTGAGGTTTCCACTGTGTCATTAAACTCCTCCACTTTAAAGTCAGTTTCCTCACCATGTGCTTTTTGAAAGTTTTCATTTGTATAACTTGAACCTGCTAGTTCAGCCTTTGGACAGTTTGTTGTTGTAGAGTTCTGAACTTCAGAAGAATAACCAGGCATAGACTCTGAATACAAAGAGCTATCATTTGAGAAAGAATTAGCTTCACTCCATTCTTCCTGCTCTTTCTGTAATGGTAATGCTATATTTGTTGTTTCATTACTCTCAACATCTTCCATTAGGTCTTCACAAAATGATTCAGCCAAAGGATCCTTTTTTGATGGCTGCCTTTTTTTTCTATGTCTAGATCCCATTCTTTTTCTGCTCCTGATGGGGCTGAAGTGGGTCTTTTGCCCATCTGCACTAATAGAAGTGTCCTGAGGTTGTGAGCCAAAAGTAGTATAAATGTTGGATTCCAGGGTTTGTAAAAATTCTTTTTTCTCATCTTTGAAAAAAAGTCCTTCCTTCTCATGATGACTTGTTTGCTCAGCATAGTATTTTATGTCATCCTCTACTTTGCATTCAGTCTCATTCACCTGAACTGGACCAGTGTCTGCTCTTATTATATCTTTAGGGTGTGGTTTCTTGGTATCATGTGCATTAAAAACTTCACTCTGGTCTAACAGCTTAATGTTGTTTCCTTTTCTAAGATATTCATTCTGTTTACTATCAGAACAAAAAACTTCTTGACTAGTAACACAATGATCAAAACTCTTCACAGGTAACTCAGATAACTGTGTTTGCCTTAATTCAGCTTGGTCTTTCAGGTTTCCAGGGGACACATCAGAAGTTCCAAAGGAGTGATTGCTGTCGATCTGTGGAACCTGTTCATCAACTTCAGTTGTAGCATCTTCCGAGCGATGAGCTCCTCTGGCTTCAGATAAGTTTAAATGTTCATATAGTTCCTTATTTGTAGACACCTCTTTTTGTGATGCAGCTGTTGCTTGCTCAACTCTGCATTCAGCCCCCGTATGTTCTCCAGAACTGCATGTTTCTGGGGTTATCTCTGGTGTGATAAAAGATTCTATATTTTCCGAATGCACACATGACTCACTCATAAAACTGCTAGCCTGTTGATCTAACAAGCCTGTGTCTTGGTTCTCTTTGCTTTCCTTTTCTGTTACAGAATACACACTGAGAAATTCGTCAGGCATCTTCTCAGAGTCGGGAGCATCAATGAGCTGTTGACTGTCAAGAAGACTTGGATATAAAATTGAAGTATCTAACTCAGTTTCTTTGACATTAGCGCTACATCTTTCAGTTTGATGGGTGACCTTTCCTTCTAGGCTTGTTTCCACTGTCTGTATTAGTAAGGAAGTTTTTTCTCTTTCAAAGACCTCATTGTCATTAACACTTGCTGCAACTTCCTCTTTAGTTGTGTGGTATGTTTCCGCGACAGAGTCCTTATCATGCTGGCTGTTTTTATTTCTATGGCTATACTCCACTTTTCTTCTGTTCCCAATGAGATCGAAGCCAAGGGTGTGAGTTTGCTCAGCTGCAGTCTCTGATGTTTCTAGAGGCTGTGAGGCCAAGGAAATGGAGATATACTCATCTGCAGGAAACTTCTCTGTTTGTGTGGGGCTGCTAGTTATATCTGCTGTGGCAGAAAACTCTATAACTGATTCTATATGTGACTTTCGCATTGAATTGATGCTGTGTAATTGTCCATCCTGCTGTGGAAAGTCTGTATCTTCAGTGTTTTTTTTTTCCGTTGCAGAATAAACTTTGTGATGTTCTTCTTTTAGCATCTTCCTTGAATCTGATTGATCAATGACTTGCTGTTCTAATGTGGGACATGAAGTTGCAATAAAACTAGTTATGAGGTTCAGATGTTCCTTTTCCTTGGATTCCTCACTTTGAAGGGTGTCAGATTTATCAGTCCCTTTCAGCATTGTTTCCACTAGTTTACAAGAATCATACACAAAATTGCACTGTTCGTATTCTGCTTGCAGATTCTCATGTTTGGGAATCAACACTTTCAGGACATCCTCATGGCAACTGACAGTTACGTCCTCAAACTTGGAAGAAATGCCTGGTATAGCGGATGAATACAATAAGCTAACATGTGCTGGAGATGTATCATGCTCTCTACCTTGACTCAGTTCTTCCTGTTTCTCAAACTGTGTTGCCAGTGGCATGTGTGTTGTTTCGAGGCCTTCACTATCTTTGGTCTTTCCCTCAACTTCCTCTCTAGGGTTGTGGTATGATTTTGAGTTATTATGAGTTTCTAGGTCCTTTACACACTGCCTACCTTTATGTATTCGACTAGACCCCAGTTTTCTTATTTTCTCTAAATGTCCTGAAGACGGCTGTTGGTCGTCAGATTGTGACTTGTCAGGATCAGGTAATACGTTTAATGATTCAGTATTTTCTTCTGATGTGTGATGCTGCGGTACAGATGTACTGTCCTTGTTTAACTCCTCATCCTCAAGTGGTTCATTTTTCTTTGTTACACAGCGTCGTGAACCAATCCTCTTTTTCTTAGAGTCTGTTTTTGTTCTCGAAGCAGACATGATTTCTAAGGAGTAATATATTCATGCAAGATATTAGCATATCAAGTTCAATTCTACGACCAACCAGAAAACAACTGAATTTAGCAAAAAATGTCTTTAAGCATTCATTAACTAAAAACAACTGTAACAAATGTACGTACCACCCAAATCTGGCACCTCTCTCGTTTCAGCTGCTTTGTCAAGTCATCAGCTTTGACTGAAGAAAAGTTACATTTCACACATGGGGGTGTTTCTATATTGCAAACATGAGTGATCGTTTCCTGTGTGGGCTATGCTTGCAGCATTTTTTTTAGCAAACAGTAATAGCATATAGTACTTCCTTAAATGTGCTCAATTTTTCATTTTTACTTTAGAGATTTAATAAAAACTAATTTAATTGTTGTACAGCATCAGATTTGTTGTTTTATTTATATTAGCAAAAGACAAGATTTTGAGCCCTTAAGGGCAAAGTTAATACTCTGGTACAGCAGTTTCTGCAGAGATTTAAAAAATACTTCCCAGTGGTTTAGAGCAGTTTCTTTCAACATTACAGAGCAAATATAATCTGTGAGAAATTTGAATTACATTTAATGTTTTTTCTTAGTGGCATCTGCACAGCGCAAGAAACTGTACTGCTGCCACACAACAGGCTCAGCTCTAACTAACATTTTCATATGATTTATAAAAGCATGGAGCAATAAGAACATGATGCCACATTTGAAAAACATTTATTGAACAAACTGCAACTGCATCACAATAGTCAGAGTTTAGAGATGTCGTCTTTTGCAAAAGTGACATCAGTAAAAAACAGATTCACGGATGATGTTTACACTTCAAGGATAGTGTACAAATAACAGTGCCAGTGTTGAAGGTTAAGGTCTGCTGCCACTGGAATAAAATGTTCCTTCCACTGGTGATGCATGTCACAGTAACTCTTGGAAAGTAGTTTTAAGAGTCACCCAAGAGTAAGAAAAACCAACAAATCAAATAAAAACATATGTACTTTAATAAAACAGTTAAAATAACATGTTCGTAACGTAAACCTAATTCAGTACTCCATTTCAGAACATGCAGGATAAGCCAGAATTATTTAGGTGAACAGTAAATGAGAAGGGGAAAAAAAGCATTCAACTAAAGAGGAAAACCTGCCATGAGAACTGGGGAAAAAAAGGAAACCGACTGCTTGCACACCTTACGTAAACATGCCACCCATAGGCTGCATTGAGCCGGCAAACAAAATCTAAAAAGAAAGCAATTACTATAAAAATGTGTATTTTCACAACCATAACAGGACCCTGCAGATGAACCATCCTTTAACCTCTTTATTTCCTCTCGTTAGACCTGGAGTGACTGTAAAAGAAAGAAAGAATCCGTAAATAACCACGGCAAGACTAATAACCATATATTTTTTTAATTATACAGTAATTTGTTGGGAATAATACTTGCCTCCTTGACCTCGAGAAGGATCTTGAGCGCTTACTGCATTTATCTCTGGAGAGAGACCGATATCTGCGTCTGTCTCTTGAAAGAGACCTTGGGAAAAAATCCAAAATATAGTTGACATGAATCTGTCATTCATCCTCATGACCAAATGCAGTTTGAATAAAAACAGTAGTTATATTCATACCTGCTGCGACTGCGGCTAAGGCTCCTCCTTTTCGGTGATCTACGTTGTAAGTGAAATAATGAAGTGATGAAATGAAAAAGAAAAAAAAAATTAGGACAGAGAATTTCTTCCTATCAGTACTGAAACCTTTGTTACATAATCCTTAAAGGGACACGGGTTAGAGTTGGAAATGTGATTACACATAGTGTAATAGTATTTGTCAATAGATACAAGTCAATACTTGTCACTAGAATGATCATCTGCATCCCAAGAACTGCATCAAGATCAACTCATAAAAAAAAACTCTGTCCGATGGGGAATAATGGAGCCAGATTTGAGAATATAGAAAAGAAATAATCAGGGCTCGACATTAAGGCTTGCTTGAAACAAACACCAAGTAAACCGTGAGACATCTTATAAATTATAAAAAGAAAGGAAAGCATATTCTTAAGTTATTATTATCTATTGCAACCCTGGGGAAAAGTTTGCCCAAATTAATGTTGTGTGAACCCATGAAAGAAGTAAAGCACTCCTTAAAACGTACTCGACCACAAACAGGAAATTGTTTATGCTGCAAAGACAACGTACACTTCTTTCCAATGGATATCATTCTAGATGGCTTAATGTCGAGCCATGACAATGCACTCAACAGCATGGTTACAGTGAACATGCTATAAATATAGTTAAAACACTGATTGCAACGTTCCTTGACCACAACTTTGGATCTTTAGGATTTTGCAGCCCTGCACTGAATCTGCTTTAAATGATATAACTGCTGAGGGAAAACTGTCAAGCAGCGTTGAAAGTTAGCTTATGCATAAAAACTATAAAGAGCAGGATAAAAGCAACTTACTATTGTGGGGGATTTGGACAAGATAGAAATGACGCAAGGAAGCCAGACTGATGGTGAGGGAAGTCGAATTGCAGAGAGGATTTGCCACATGATGCAAATGGAGATATGAAGTTGCTTGGTGGCTGGTTGGAGGGGAAGTTGTAGCTTTTCCCTGCCTTTTTTGGGGGGTAGGGGGTGGGGAGGGATGTAAGCCATGGGCTGTTCCCGTTGATACAGTAGTTGTGTGAAGAATATAAAGAGTAAAGACGCTGATTGGTTGATAATGGGAAGTGGACCGCTGACGATTGGTTTAAGGTTGGAGGAAGAAGAGGAGGATGCTGGGAACTGCATGCTCAGGAACCAAAAGGTTGGTGGAACCTGACGACTGGCGGTGCGCCTGGGTCATGTGACAACACCAGCCAAGCTGATTGGGGCTCGCTGGTCAGCAGTCACATGATGCTGAAAGAGGACTAGTTGACTGACTCAGATGGCGAGAAGCGTGGTGGTGACTCTGCAACGGGGTTCAGTTTTATTAATAGTTGTCAACTGAACTCGGAAAGAAAAAACAAAACGTACACCTGCAGAAATCCATTTTAAAAAGTACCTTTAAAATGTCTGATGGATGATGAAATGTTATCTGTGCGTTGTCCCTGTAGTGCATTCATTCACTATGATGAAGGGTAGCATCAAGTTCATCAATAGTCAAAAACGTAGCTTTCAAAAATAGCGCTTGAAACAATTACTCAAGTTTGAAATTCTGCTCACAAAAAAGTTAATGTAAAGAAGGTCTAGGTTTTTTAACAAATAGAACCATTAGGCGACATTTGCATATCAAATCCTAAAGCAGCCAGGGCCAAAAATTATCTATTGATGAACTCAATGTATGGGATCTAATAATAATTTTAATATTTATTTATATTTTATTGTACCAATGTAAAACTGTAGTTCAAGGAGTAAACAATTAGATTTAGGTCATAGTGATGACCAGTGGAATTTTGTCACATTTATGCTAAACTGGGTTTAGCCTTATCGAACTAACTCCAACTGAAACTGGTAATTGAAATATTGAAAAGCATCTTCGAGTGGGACATAAATACCTGCGCCTAACAGGAGGACTTCGTCGTCTAACGTCATCCCGAGGGCGTCTATTCCAGGATGGCGGAGGGCCACGGCTTCTGGAACGCTTTTCCCCAGTGGATAGCTCAACACGGACTCGACAGCCACACATTGTTCTTTGAAGAAGTTGTCAAGTGAGACATTGCAAAAAAATTTTAAACAACCCAATAAGAAGCCCTACAAAAACAATTTACATCACAGGAAATTGTTCTATGACTTACCTTCCATCAAGTTCTCTGACAGCATCTGTTGCATCCCTGGGGTCTTCAAACTCTACGAAAGCAAAACCCGGGGGATTCCTCGCCACCCAAACACTTCTTAAAGGACCGTAGTAGCCAAAAGCCCTTTCTAATTCTGTCTTATTACCGTTGTTTCCCAGATTCCCAACATATACCTTGCAATCAAGGGGACAGTCTCTGTGAAGAGTAGGGTCTGAAACAAAAATATGAAAGAAAATGAGAAATGTTTCCTGTGCAATATTTTAACTTCATTATAGACTGCTAATATGAACAGCTGGTGAATTTAAAATAAGTCAAATGACTTGTACTATCTCAATTGTTACACTTTAGTAAGACATACAACTTCAGTGTCTCGTTGTATGCCTTTAATAAGGGCTAACTGTGTACGGTCATTCTAAATCTAATGAGTGTATAGCGCATGTCTCACAACAGCTATACAGCCATATGAAACCACTAAATGAAAATATCTGATGCAAGTCCACTAGCAACCATTTTAAAAAACACTGTCAGATAAGATTGGTCAACTATTGTATAAAAATAGTATTTATATCCCGGTAGCAATAAGTTTGACATCTGTTTGTATAAATCCATTGCTTACAAGAATCACTACTAGAAACACTGACAACATTGTCACCAATTCTTTATTCTGATGTTGATTCAAATGAGGCCACACCTGGTAGTCCTGCTTGCATGTTAATGCCACACATATGGTGAATTATGTCAGATAAGGGTGACCTCTCTTTAAAAAAAAAAAAAAAAAAAAGAGCACCTCTGCAGCCACCACAAAATCATCACATAAAGCTGCCTTCAGCCATTACTCAGGCGGGCTGCATGTGACAATGCAAATGTTCAAGTCAGAAGGCCCGGAGCTTTTGCAAACTTTATGCAGCAATTCCCCTCATGCAAACAAAGAGTAATGTCGGCACGCCCACAGTGTCGTCTCATGACTCCCACGCTCTACAGACCGCGTGAAAGCAAAACTTCTCTTAACACTATCGGGGCTTATAAAACAACTTTAGATATAGCGCTACTATTAGCTAAATGGGTAATTAAAAAAAAAGTTTAATGCCAGCTGTTTAGATAAACCGTTTTTAAATGTCTAATATTTTTCATACCTCCCATTTCATATATCGTCTTGTTAGGTCCTACGGTCCGGTGTGCCTGAAAGGTAGAAAAGACAGGATATTTATCTGTGAAGGTTCTCAGTCATTCAGGTCATGGTTATCTCAAACAAGTTTAATCCAATAGCCACCAGACGTGTTTGGTTTCTTGGTGACGTTTCACCCTTACATCCCTGAGGGCTTTCTCAAATCACTTGCGATAGCACTCTCATATAATATTGCTGCAATCTCGCCTCTGATTTTAATACTAGTATTAGAGCATGTCTACACGCAAATTGCTTGGCATAGGACCATCCTAAGACACTAAATAAAAGAGGTTTTTAAAAATACTTAACCACATAGTTATTCTGTAGGCTGTTGTTGAACTATAGTGACAAATAAACCTCGTTCATAAGAATGACACTAGGCTGAACAACAACGTCTCTCTTCATAATGCTACCTACGGTGTCCAAAAATGCCCAAAACACAACAAACTGTTTTCAGTCTGTTTGAATTGAAGCAAATCGTAATCTCGACGACGTGTATCGTTTTAGTTGAGTTTAATGTTTAGCCCCACATTATTTGTACAAAGCTAAAGCGGCCTATGTACCAAAGTAGCTAACATTATCGTCGGCTTGTTTTCGTTAGCGCGTCTGATACGACATCTGAAACAACATTACACGTACATTTTGATACTCTGTAATGATTACGACGTAACGCACGCAGCTTTTATACAGTGTGAGCGAAGACGTGTCTCTAACGTATCTCTGTAACTGTTGCTTGGCCAGGACTCCCAACGCCACGGCCAACCATGCTAACCCCGTGGCTATGCTAGCTAGCAGAGAAAGTAGCCGCTAGCACACAGTGCGTTCAAAACGAAACGTGTAATAACATACTACTTTCTAATCAAAGTAATAGTCAACTTGAGAAGATTCGTAACATGAAACAAAGCAAATGGGTCAATGTGTGAAAAGATTATAATTCACCTCGTTTGTAGCTGAAGTTTGACAAAAACGTGCGCGGCTGACTTCACACCGTGCGCTCCTGCTGCTAGCACACCTTGTTGTTAGCACCGGGATCTAGGCGGAAGAGAACAAGACCCCATTTCTTCTTCTCTCTGTTGAATTGTGGCTTGTAAACTGCTAAGAGATATTGACAGCACCACCCACTGTGGTGGAGTAGACAGTTATCCGCATTTGATAGGTTCACAGACTATATAGAACAGTACATTACACTCTTATTAGTACAAGCCCCGTGGATAATCTGAAAAATAAGTATGGCGTTGTTACCTATTTACCATTGGAACCTCTACCACAGGCCCAGTGGGTTGAAGGGCTGAAAGCCTCAGCTATGTGGTGTTCTCCAACACATCTTCAACCTGAGCCTACAGCATGAGAGAGTTCCTCTAGGGTGGAAAAAGTCCTGCCTGATCCCCGTGAATAGGAAACCACGTCCCAGTGTCCTAAGTGACTACAGGCCAGTGGCTCTGAGTTCAGACTTCGCCTGCAGAACTGTGTGTCTGACACTGTGGTCTGCAGCACAGGAGCTCCACAGGGGACTGTCCTGTCTCCATTCCTTTTCACCCTGTACACATCAGACTTTATGTACAACTCTGACTCCTGCCACCTTCAGAAGTTCTCTGATGACTCTGCAGTTGTAGGATGTATTCAGGGTGGAGACATCACAGAGTAAATGTGAGTGGTGGACAACTTTGTAGACTGGTGTGAGCTCAACCATCTCCAGCTCAACATCAGTAAGACAAAGGAACTGGTGGTGGACTTCAGGAAGTCTGGGGATCCTGTCACGCCTCTCACTATACGGGGAGGGGAGGTGGAGGTTGTGTCTGAGTGTAAGTACTTGGCAGTGTACTTAGACTGGTCTACACACGCAACCGCTGTTTACAAAAAGGCTCAGTCATCTTTATTATTTGAGGAGGTTTAGGTCTTTAAATGTGTGCAGCGCCATGCTGCGGATGTTCTATGAGTCTGTGGTGTCCAGTGTGATCGTCTTTGCTGTGGTTTTCTGGGGCAGCAGCTTGAAGGTAGCAGACACTAACAGACTGGACAAATTAATCAGGAGGGCTGGTTCTGTTCTGGGGGTGGAGCTGGACCCTCTACACATTGTAGTTGAAAGGAGGACACTCTCCAAACTCCTCTCAATCCTGGACAATCTCTCCCAACCCCCCACACAGTGTCCTGGCTGGACAGAGGCGCACTCTACAATTCCTCCCCTGCCTCCCTCCGTAAAGGGGAGAGGGGAGAACAACAACTCTGGAGATTGATGTTATCATGTTTTGTTTTTGTTCTTATATATTTGTCGGTGTTGCTGTAACCTGAAAACTACTATATCCATCAGTTCACACACACCACTGTTTCCTTCTCTTCCCTCTCATATTATTTATCAAAGTCAGCAATTTAGACATGTTAAGAAACACACAAATTAGGAAGTCATAGTTTCAGTCGTATATATCCTGTATAGACAGGTGTGGGAGCTCAGGGACGCATTGTCTCCTGATCAGTCCATGAATAAGCAAATCTGGAACACAAATTCATTTTCAGCATTTCTTTAACAAGGTACGTAACACTTTACAACTCAACGCTAAATACAAAATATAGAATAATAGACACATTCATAAACATTTTATCCTTAATGTGCTTTATTAATCATTCAACCAAAAACAACTACTGTACATCCACTACATCCTGTTGATAGCTAAATAGATAGATAATTACAGTAGTACCAGTAGTTACAGAAGTCACAGAAAAAGAAAACATGTCAAAACCAACAAGACGTAAACAGTGCAATTAACCCTTAACTCTGGACTTTTAACTGTAACACGTATTACATGTATTCACATTGTGCAGCTATAGCGTTAAAAGTGCGCTTTACATTGTGAAGTAGGTCATTTAACAATTGTTAGAACTGTAGAGACAATTATGGGAAATGTCAGTTGCTAGTGACTCAGTCTCATTGAACATAAACTTTGACAAAGATCCAGGGCTGGTTTTCTCAACGTCTGTTTTTGTTCCTGTGTATTCCTCTCTACAGGCTACATTTTTGTGTGTCATTTATTCCAAGATCGTATTTCTTAAAACTCAGAACTCGCATATTTCTGTAATAAATCAAACTCTTGTGTTGTTCTAACATCAACACTGATGTGATAGGTCTGTGAAGATTCTTAGTCTTTATCACTGATGTGATAGAGAACAAAAAGGAGAAACAAGCTTCAAAGAAAGCTGCGGCCAACACAAGTACTATTAGGTAGTTGCATTTCACTTCATAGTTCCACTCCTCTACAGTTTTCCTACTGACATTATTTGTTTTAAAAATACTGATTAATAGGTAACATTTAAGAAAAAATAAATGTAAAAGTGTAAATTAAAATTAGTAATCTGTTTTCTTCTTTGTTCTACATTAATAATTACCCAATCTGTATTGTACTGAACTATATTCACTCTCAGTATAGCTCACAGGGGTTTGTTTACTGCAAACAAAGTTTTCATTTGGTGAGATCTGACTGCAAACATCCATGTATTTTGTATAAGAAGCTATTCTGATCTGAGTAAATACTGTATGAACTCAACAATGACACTGAGAAAATCCATGACTTTACGTGTTTATTGCATGTCATTTAGTAGTTTAACTTCATATTGACAGCAAGTACAAATTTGACTCATACAATTTGACTCCAAAAATAGATAACAGCTACTGACTCCTGTGCTGGGAACATAAGCAAGTCATCAGAGCAGGAGGTTATTGCTCAACAGGAGAGAACACCACAAATGACTCCTTGCCCCGTGTTCAGGTGATTAGCTACAGTATTCATGCTTTCTGTAGAGACACAGAACATTCAGGATGTAAAAGAAGACTTTGTGTGTCTCCGACCTCTGACTCTGACATTGTGAAATTAGTATTTGTTTAGGTATGTGGAAGTTTGCATTCAGTTGTGTTCCACCTTTTTTATTACCCCACTAGCACTAATGAAACGCATTTTGGTGACCTTTATAGTAATGCATTGCTTTTGTAAACCAAACTGTCACACACCTTATTTGTGGCAATTGTTTAGTTCTTTGCTAACAAGGCCCTTGATGGGGCAATAACTGCAATTGTGAGGATTCTGATTCGTAATCAAGCTATTAGTCACTGGTCTCAGGCTTTGATTAATGGTTACCTCACATGGTGAGTGAAACTGCTCATTTTTAGGCTTTACTGCAATAAAGGCCAGATACTTACACTGATTAAAAATATAAATAATGAAGAATGATAGCCACCCTAGTGGCACAGGTTTCATGGAAGTTATGTCCCCGTGAAGGAGACATTTGTTTTACTCTGCTACAGATTTAAACCCTAGGACAGTATATATTATAATAACAATTCTTACTGCAGCATCAAAACATTTTTTTTTATTTAATACTTATCACTTTCTTCCAACCTTATTAAAACCCAGTATGTATAAAAGCCGAGTGGTAAGTGGTAAACTGGCTCCATGGCTGTAAACTCTGTTTACACATTAGATGAAGACAACAACATTAGAATATAAACTTAAAACATCAGACACATGTCACTGTCAGAAAATGAATTGACTTGAGTTAGGGTTTTCTTTGTAGGTACGTAAGAAGGTGAATCAACACCAATCACACACTACCAGTTAAAGGTTTGAATACACACAAGATTTACCCTGTTATTCATGAAAAGAAATGTTTTTTAATGACCAGTTACCCTCTTGATTCAATAAACTTCCATTTGCAAACACAATGTTATGTTGCATGACAGTGCTTAAGTTTGGTGATATTAGGTCTCTGTGCGTTTGTGTAAATATTTCTTTAAAAAACACAGCCCTTTCCTACTACTTAATTCCTTTACAATATTAACAATGTATGCACTGTATTTTTGATATGATAGACTTTTGTTTTCTATTTTCAGTGTACAGAAACTATAGAAAAATCAGAAGTGCCTATTGTTTTTTGCAACATGTTATTAGTTCAAATATATTAGCAGTTACCATAAAACTAAAGTGATGTCCAGGTCTAACAAATCCTTAGTGTTAAATCGCTTTGTTTTTTAAGGTTGGGTGAGTTAAAACAAAATTATGTTTCTCTAAGTCCCAAAGTATATACTGACAAACATAAAAACACTAAGACAGAAGTAACCACACATCTGGAAGACCTTTACTTATTTTAACATATTTTCAAGGACTGGACCCAAGAGCAAAATATGAGTTACGCAGTCTGCGTGAGTTAAAGGTAATTTAATGAAACACAGAAAGAAACACGGGCTCTCTTCAAAATTTACCATTACAGCACAAAGTGAGGCCAAACAGGCATGACCACATAAGAAACTAAGGCAACAACAAAACAGGCAGTGAGGTATCAGCAAAAACAGAGCTACGTGGTTCAGTCCACACCATGGGCAATAGTCAAACTTCAGCTATACATAGAGAATGTGACACAGACCAGAGCGAACAGGATGCAGACAGGAATCAGGTTAGTAGAAACAGGTGCAGGGAGATGGAACAGGTAAACATGCAGTGTAGGGAAATGAGCAGGATCTGAAATGTAAGGTAATAGGAAATAAATATGCAAAGTTAAAGCATGAACAGAAATGAATCATGAAACCTAGAACCTGATGCAAAAAAACTAGAACTGTTTACATTTAGGGTTAGGGTTAACAGAAGTTAGTATTTATGCAATACTGTTAGGAAGAATAAAGAATGATAAGGAAAAATTTTCAAGGACCTGTTACTATTCTAATTGTCTAACTTACTATTCTAATGTTGCTAATTTCCATATATATATATATATATATATATATATATATAGGGGTGACAGACAAAGTATTAATTAATATAATTAAAATTAAAGGTGACAAATATACTAAACAATCAGACTCTTACAGTGTCTATGAGAAAACATCAATTGTATCTATTTTATATATCTCTTATATATATATATATATATATCTCTTAGTGGTATATAAATGTGTAGTTGATCCTGCTTGTCTTGAGTTCAACGTAGATTTTAAAGCACTTGTCAGAACTATTTATCTACAGAAATAAAATGATTTGGGTTCAAGTTTCCATTGTGTCATCAGTGGGGTATCATTTATTTAGAGTGCTTGGTAGACATAGCAGTAAAGAACTCTTGCTTCAGTGCTTCAGGGGGCAAAAGTTCAGGGATAAATGGGATCACTCAGGAGATTACTCAAATGTACGTAACACTGATGCCTAGAACAAAAACAAAGAGCTTTATGTTACTCAGCTTTATTTCAGTCAAAGTGTGTATGTTTGCGTGAGTGCTAGTCCTTCTCTAACCTTATCCTCGCTCGTCTTTTAAATCACCAGGGTTAAAATCAGATAGTCTTCTTTGTGCGTATCCCCCTTGTGTCGTAGGATTCTCCTTTCAGCTGTTTAAATGAAACATCTATTTTTTGTGCATCCACTCAAGGCAGTGTTTTTCAATCAGATTAGAACAGCACATTCTGTTCTGTTTCACTTCCTGATGACTGTGCAGCCTGTATCCCTGCATGAACTCAGACGAGTGCTCACACTGAGACGCTCAGTTAGACTGACGTATTCTCACAACTGCCTGTCAGATTGTACTACTACACGCAATATATAGTAAATGTCTCAAGGCCTTTGGCTCATTTTAACAAGAAGACATGATCTTTTAGTGAAATGTAGCCGATTTAGCATTTCCTTAAAACAATCTAATTTTCCTGTTTACTGCCACAACAGAAACAAGATGTTCACAGTGTTTCAGGAAGGAAGACACCAGCTCAGACCATGTGTCAATATAGAAAACTATTCATGCATTTCAGTTCAGCTAAGGTCAGCCTGGTTACTTTTTTGATCTAAACTGTGGCACAAGCCAGAAAAAGTACTAACAAATCTACCAGGACAAGAGGTTTGGAAATAAACAGTCAACTGTCTCAATTAGGTTTGTGGAAAAAAAAGATCCACTGTATCTGTTTTTTATTGTTAGCAGCATCAGGGGGGTAGCATAGCAGGAGGTGAAGGTTGGTTCTGTTATTTGATAACAAGACCACAGCTGTTCCACTTCTGTGCAATTTTCTGATCTCTGATTCTCTGAACCCACTTTGCTCTGATGATTACTCAACTGGGGTGACAACGTTTCAGTGGCGTTGCAATCTTGCCCGTGTTGTTATGTCATCTTTATAATTACCAGGATCATTATGTTCTCTTCAATAGCTGCCTGGCCATCTGCCAGCAGCCTGGTCAGACGACATGTTTAACATCTCTGACTGTGGGATTCACCCACTACTAATTCGCAATTAAATCTGCCTGAAACCATAAGGAACAGACAGAGATTGTCCTGCACATGAGCTGGTTGTTTTGAGTCACTTAATGCCGCAGAGATGCACATCTTAAGAACTGATGCCACATTTGAAGGTTTTCAAACATTTTAATGCATTAAATGATGAGCAGTAAAGACATAAGCAGCAGCCATAAAGCATCCTGTACAACAGACATCTGTATATGGACTAACATACAACAACGGTATCCTCACACCACAAAAACAAAGCAGTTACATTGTTGTATGACTTTTATAGGAAATAAAGCTTCACATGGACATTCCCACAAAGTAAAAGTCTTACTTTGGCCGAAGGAAAAGTTAATCAAAGAGATTAACAACATGAGTTTTCATTTTTAAACATTTCAACTTGTATGCAAGCACTGGTAAAGTGCAGCACGCACATATATGGAGATACAATCCACACTTCCAGCCTAATACTGTATCTGTCATGACATAAAAAGATCATTTTCTCAGTATGCATCAGATAAAGTTAAGGGTCTTTTGTTTAAAGTCTAGATCAAAATTAGGAGTTGGGAGTTTATTAGTTCCATACTATAAAAGTCATCTCATTATCTACAGTAAAACCTGATGAGAGTTACAGAGTTGAGTCACCTACTGTACATAAACCAACCATGAATATTTATAATGTTCATTCTGGTCATTTAATCACAATTTCCAACCACAACAGATGTGTATGTTGTTCTTATTGTCTGAGCAGTTTTTCCAAGATTGTTGTTTAAAACAATAAAAAAAAACAACTAAACGATGTCAAATCTTTTGCAAGTTTCCTACGAGTGTGACTGCTACACTACACTGTGCTGGAGCATTCGCTTCTCTATCCCCTCTTTGTTTTTTAAATCTCTTGAGGATTTCAAAATATGTCCCAAACATACTGTGTAGACCTAAACTATGCTAACTCTAATATTGTGATAGAAATTAGGACATTTTAAGTAAGAATGCTTTAATATATTTTTTATCATGCAATGATCAGGTTTCCAATACATTACTTATATAAATAATATGAGTTGCAACATTGCACACACAAATAACTGTTGTGTTTTCTTTGCAGATTAGAATTTGACTAAGAGCTCATGTTACTTCCTAAAATTACAAGCAATAATTACCTATAATAACACCTGGGACAGGTTTATGACTTTATTACTAAGTTGACAGTAACCACCCTTACAGTAAGTGATCTACTTTTTAAAGAGTTGAACTATAGACACAATAAAAACCCAATTAAGTTACAATAACAGGTCAGTAAAAAAGAAAATACATGTTCACATAAAAATAAGGATCTGAGTACTTGAAATCTTGATCCTTTGCTTCTGTGAGTGTACTACAGGAAACTCCTGTAATATTGTTTTACTATATGACCTTTATAGTATAGTTAAAGGATTGATGGGATCAAATTGACAGTAACTTTCTACCTTACTAACTTAACTGTCTAAGTTGGTAAGGTAGGAAGTGACTAAACATATTTTTTAGTGTGGTTGAAGTTTACTGACATAGTGATGACTTTACTTAGTTACAGTTTTTACTCTGTGCTGTTTCAGAGAAATGTATTATGAGTTATTTTTGTATTGCATAATAGTTGTTGAGTTTTTATTGCAGCTTCTTTAAAGGTTTTACTTGATTAACCTTTGAAGTAACTATCTTGGTGTAATTACTTAAACAACTTAAATTGTCATTTAACACTACTTTAAATTCTCTCTTTTTATTTGTCACTGTAAATGTCTCAGTATTCATTTGCACTATAGGATACAATAACATGCTGAATGGGAGGTGAAAACTTCTGAATGACAGTTGAGCTCTACTGCTAATATTTTCTTTGTATAATAAGATTTGACTTACAAAACAGGAGCTTGTGAGAAAATTTACACAGTATTTCTTAAACTACTTAATATATTTCAATATTTTAATAAATGTATGTCCATTTTATTTGGTATTGGCTTGTTTATCTTATAATAGTATTTTCTTTTCAGAACATTTTTAATACATTACAGTAATATAAACAGTTCTCTGGGAGCAACAAATTACACATAAAAATTACAATTTCTGCAAAATCATAACATGGTTAATGTAACCAGGCCACCTGAATATTTCAGTGTAATGCATATATAAATGATGTAACAAAAGTACAGTATACACGTTTTTAGAAATCCCTACCTTCACATAAGTAACAGAAACATCACTTTAAGCATAAAAATGTCCGGTTAGTAAAAGTAGAAAGGCGGAGTTTTTACCGTCTCCTACAGAAACAGTAATCCGTCTCGCTGCGCGTCTTATCAGGATGTGAGATGTGCTTTTATTTCGGGGCTTACACGCCTCGCGCGCGCGCGCGCGCGTGTGTGTGTGTGTGTCTGCGCGTGGAAGGAAGGCTGCGGGATGGGTCTCCGCTGGTGTACGGCGGTTTTGATGATATGTGTTGTCAGCTGAGCGCGGAGAACAGCCTGCTGCGGTACAGACTGTTCCCGGCCTGCTCGGCACATAACGGGTTACAGGTCAGGGTGTCTGTTGGAACACAGTGTTCTCATCAGCAGCGGCAGCGGCACAGCTACAGTACAGCCGGAACATTGTGTTACTTTGTGGCTGCTTTCCAAGACCTGCCCTTAAATTTACACTAAACGCCCTCCCACAACTCCACTCTCTCTCTTCTGATGCTCTCTGCGTGTCCGCCTCTCTTTCACTCCAGTGTCATGTTGAAGTCTGAGCTCCATGTGGCCACTACACCGGCGCGTCCACGGAGTGCACGCATAAAGGCGAAAACAGCGCCACGTACTAATCAGGGAGGCAGAACATTAAGTACCCTGGACAACAGATGAGAGACGCGCTCCTGAATCTGGAAAAAAACACGCGTGTTGGAAATTTCAGCGGGTCAAGAAATTAAATAAAGGAGCTCCAGGACACGTAAGTGTTACACACATATTTATATACATTTTATTCTGTTGCTTTAAGACTTACTTAATGAGTTAATTAAGACAAAGGCTTACCGGCTGTCTGGTGCATTTTGTTCATGCCTAGCCGAGTTAAAGGGACACTTGTTATACATTATCAAGATATACCTTTTGTTTTTTTAGCGCGATAATGGTAATGATGAAACACCCAGCCATGCAGCTGAGGTTGCCTTGTTATAAGATGTAATAGGACGGATGTTAATAGCGAACATGTGTGGGGACATTCGAGGTTACAGCTCTGGAAAATAGGGGCTGATAAGACTCCCTGTGTGTGTCAGTGTGTGCTTTCATAGGTGAGTGTGTACGTGAATGTGGCATTTGGCTGTGGCCCAGTGGAGGCGGAGGAGGACAACAGTTTACATCTAGGATCCCTTTAGGCTTAGGTGTATCTTCATAAATTATTGGTTGTGTTTTGAAACTATGATTGTGAGAATGAGTAACATTAATTGTAGTTTATTCTGTGCTGATTATTATTCACTCTGGACCAAAATGTCCATTACAGGGTTTACGGTAGCTTCTGGAAAACTTAAATGCAGGTTTTATCACACATATATTTAAAATTTAAATAAGGGGGTGAGATGGAAACACAGGCTTACTGACCTGGACATGGGCGAGGTAAAGGCACATTTCTGACGATACATAACTTTACACCTAAATACACTGATGAGCAAATATTTCTAAGTCAAGGGTGATCAGTTCTTTACCTTAAACCTAAACACGAAAACACAATGTGGTCATTTTATTTAAGGTTTTGCGAAGTCATGTCATGTAGAAAAGTACAGGCAGCAGATAGCTTTGCCAGTGGTGCAACCTTCTTAAAAACATATGTCGACAAAAAGCTACTACACCATCCCGTGTTTTTTATCACTCTGTTATGTATTGGTGGGGTTAAAAGAGAGTCTCTGATGTCAGATAAAGCTCAGCTTAGGGACGTTAGCATATAACATTTGTCACGAACATTGTGTGCTCACATGTACATATATGAATCAGCGGTACACATGTGAAACACAATGTACAGACAGATGTACCGTAGATATGGTGATTGCCTCATTGTACTCTGTTCCTGCATTCCTGTGCAGGGTATCTGAGTTTAGGCACACATATATCCTACATTTCATCTTATCTGTGTCATAAGCTATTTTGCCTTTTATTATAAATAATATTTTTACAATCAAAAAGTTGGGATGATAGAATAGGCAACCTTTAATTGAGTGAATGCAGTAATGATAGAAAGTATTATATGTTACTGCACTTGTCTTTGCGCACTTTTAAAACTATGTGTATGTAAAAGTAAAGGTATAGCCAGTTCGACTAATTAATATGTGTGTCTTCATCCAAAAATTTAAGCTGGTTTGTATGTGAGGGGGTCTTAGATTAGTGAACACCATCAGGGTTTGCCAGCGGGGAACTGTGAATAGAAAGAACATTTTGTTCAGACCCACACACACACACACACACACACACACAGGGTTACATCTAAAATCAAAACCATTTAATTTAAAAAGACTTGGTATAGCTACAGACTTTTTGTGAGAGTCGCTGTTTCTCACTGTCTGATCGCACTGTCTGAGCAAAAGTTATAGCTGTAAATCATGTTTGTGGAAATGTTAAGTAGCCACATTATTTCCTTTAGTCACCAGTAAATATGAAATAGGATCAAATAAAATAGGATTTATTCATAATTTTTACAAGTGAGAAAGTTTGTCTGTACCCATATATTTCGTTATCGAGCTCCAGCGCCGGGAACTTGAAGGGTAAAGTTGTGATGTGATAAAAGTTAAACTTGTGACATCAATCGAAATCTCTTATCTTTATTTATATAGTTACTACATAGACAAACACAGACATCACAATCAAAACATAGTCTTTGTCACCTGGTGACTTATCATCAAACAATTACGACAGGAAAAAGAGACAAACATTTTTTGTGTGCGTTGTATTAATTCGGTGTGAAATGTCTGTATCTGATCTCTGAGCTTTGAATGATGTACTTCTCATGTCAGAAATGTTTTAAGGGACGCATTCCACTTTATTGTGAGGTTCTTGTTTGTCAACCTAACATCTAGTATCTCATCTAGCCAAACATGTCTATAACATCCCGATACAGTCCCAGAACACCTGTCATCTGATGCTGTGTGAGCACGTGTTAACATCTCAGTTGTTGCATGAGATAACAATCACCACATAGTGTTTGACAACTTGGGTACATACCTAACTACTAGCAACTGACTTTTACATTGTTTGCAAACAATGTCAAGATTATTGCACAAGGGCAGACTGAAAGTGCCTGCAGCCACGTGTACTCAGGCAGTAACTGTGCAAGCTGACAACGATTGCTGCGATGATGAAAGAGGCAGCATTTAGCAGCTCCAGCACCAACAGGTCATTACTGTTTTATTGCTTTGGCAAAGCTACTGGTGAAATTCCTTCTTCCACAGGGATTTGTGAGACAGAGGCAGCAAACATGAATAATCTATCTGATCTGTATGTCTGTCTGTCAGGCCTTGGTGTCAAGTCTCACTACATTTTTAATACCAACAACTGTAGCACCAAGCAGATTTGCCTCATGAGGCTATACAAAATGTACAACACATGACGCCGTCTGTTCTTAGGCCCTTGAATCAGATAAGTCCACCCAGGTTCTGTCTGATTCTGGTCAGGTCTATATACTGGTTTGCAGATTCCTTTATCAGACAGCGCTTACTTTTAATAAATATACTTGTGGATAATGACGGCACGTTATTAAAATGCTGCTTGTTTAAGAATTTGGACTCTTGTACATGTTTGTATGTCAATAACTTGAAAACGTCCTTGTATTGTATAAGCACTGGCATTATTACTATTATAACATCATATACGACTCAGCCACAGTATACCCTTCTATTGTATACAGTCTGTATAACGTCTGTCTGAGCCTGAGGATGTGTTTGTGCTTGTTTTTAAGAATGATGAAATAATACTCTGTTGGACAGTATTTCTGGGATACAAAGCACACTAATAGAAAACAAGAATTTTTGACATCATTATTTGATATGAGGTGATGAGATACTGAACAATGGTGCTATCATAAGAAAAGGAACAGTGGGTTGTTGTGACCTAGTGTTGGTTATTTATACAGCACCATTGGGTCAGTGGATCAAAAGAACCAATTTTCTTGTGTAATTTTCTGCAAACAGTGCTACCCATAAAGTGTCATTCTATGTATGTGCTATATTCACCCAGCACTAGGTCAGTTTGAATCCACTTTTACGTAGGACTTATGTGGATATTATTATCAGGAAAATGGAGGACAAACTATTAAAAACCTATCACTTCATATAATACAGCTTTAAAGGCCCAGAACATGTAACATATTATTATGTCCGTGTATCACCTCTGTGTTGTACTAAGAGTTGTATTCACATTTAAGATTTTCACTTGTCTCACCACAAACACTGAGTGACATACAGTAATTGACTAGAATGACTTAAATTTGTGATGCTGCAGCTTCATCAGTAGAGACTGTGTGAGTGGAGTTGAGCCCACACTTTTCCTGTGCATATGAGGATTTTACAAAGCTGACAAATATTGAAGAGTTCGTTAAAACGAACAGTGCGGCGCTTCTGCTGTACTGCAGATGTAATACATAAAACATAAAACATTGTCAAAGTAACTGTACGTCAGCAGTAGTACCGCTCATCATTAAATGAAAAGAAAGTAATCAACTCTGCCTTTAACAGGTATTTTTAGTTATGTAATAGCTTCATCTGTGGGGGATAGAACAATGTGTGATAAAGTTGGCATCACTGCATCTGCAGTAATGTTTATGTAGCTACATGTAATGTTTTACACACAACAGGGTCCATGTTAATGCAGCAAAACTGTAAAGATATCTTTAGTCTGTACATGATTTTAGGACATGTGTCATTAGCTAACACCTACATAATTGGAGGGAAAAGTAATATTGACTGCATAAATCACTCAATTCGAGAGTCAAGATTCAAAAATCTTTAGTAATCCCAGAGAAACAGAGAGATGGAAATGGTTTTGTCTTATCATGCCTTTTAATGGTGATCTCGTACTGATATTTTGTCAGATTTACATGTCAGAATCCACTAATCAAATCTGCTGAATGTGCCATTTTCCCTGTTGCTAGTTTGTTCTAATGTGAGAACATGCGACATAAGGAGACATGTTATTTATGGTGCTCAGATTGTTGAACACGTAGGCTTGTTTGTTCATGTTTTTTGCAGTGTTACTGTGTGATGCCCACGTGCAGAAATGACCACTGATAAGGAATTGCAGATGGATGCCCAGTCAGCCACAGCCGTGTTTGCTGCAAATGGCATTGATGTAACACCCAATAAGGACCAGGGGGTTCTCAAGGTATATATTGTCAATGCTGCATTTTTAACACTTTATTGTACCGTAGATATTCAGGCAGATGTAGGATGTGGGCACGGTGGAGATTTTTCTCTTTGTGTATTTACCAGTTCCTATTGCTTTGAATTTCTCAGTCAAAAAATGTTAGACTCTGGTCTTTCTGTCTGCAGATTGTGAAGCATCCAGGGCTAGATGGAGACCTACCAATGATTGGGGACAGAGTGACTATCCACTATACTGGAAAGCTGCTCAGTGGGAAAAAGTTTGATTGCAGTCGCGGTCGCAAAGAACCTTTTGCCTTCAATGTAGGCAAAGGTAGGTGACTTTAGTCCTTTAAATGAAGTTACTTTACAAAAAGATTGATCCCATTCATGTCTGCACCGTCATCGTTTAGGCTTATCCAACAGAATAATCTGAACAAGCCTCATCCCCCTGTTCCCTAAATGTCAGTTCCTTCTTTTAATTGGTGCTCTTTAGACATACTGGTCTTTCTTGTTATTGGACAGGCCAGGTTGGTTGTTCCCCTTGTGTCCAAATACTAAGCTAAGCTTAGTGGTATCAATCTCTTTTCCAACTCTCTGCCTTCTTCTTATTTTCCTCCCTCCATTTGTAGGCCAAGTCCTTAAGGCCTGGGACATTGGTGTGTTGTCCATGCAGAGAGGGGAGATTTGCACATTTCTCTGTAAACCAGAGTATGCATATGGACCTGCTGGAAACCCCAACAAAATTCCTCCCAGTTCCACAGTAATATTTGAGGTACGTGTGCCAGTGGTGCCATTTGTACTTCTACATTCTGTGTCAAAATGATCAGGATTTTATTATTCTGTCTACAAAAACAAGTATTTTACCACCGGTACATTTTCTTTTGTCAGTTCACCCAATGTATCACTTCCAACAATAATCTGAATGTGTCATGTGTTATTTAATATATTTTACGAGTTGGTATTTAAAATGGTAAATTTAAAGGATTCATTTTCGTAAATTCCTTTGATATTCAGTTACAATGATCTAACAGTCTTTACAAACTCATGTTAACAACCAAGTATTATTTAAACATACAGAACTTTATTTTGATGTTTATAGAGATACAGAATATGCCAGTGCGTGATTATAGTTAAACTCTATGTAAAATGATGCAAACCCCAACATTTTTAATGTTTTTATTTCCAATATTAATACATTTAATTAGTATTTATATAATATTTTCAATATTATTTAGTGCGACTGTCATATAGATTCAACACAGTTAAACAATATTCACATACTGTATACAGCCATACTTGAAATATCATGTTTTTTAAAGCACTAACTTGAATTAAGAGGTGGAAAACTGGATGGAAATTAATATTGTGGTAACGACAATGTTAGACCATATTGGACTTTATACATACATATCTGATTGTGCAGTTGAGCTGTATTAAATCAACAGCCATTATAACTGCTTATTTTTTCATTACTTATGTGATGACACCTACTTGTTTTTTTGTCATGTATTTGTTTTGTTCTTCCCACACTTGCTGTAACATTATACAGCAAATTGCAGAGAGCTGTAAGTTTATTTTCAGCTTTTTGTTTGTTCAGTAAAATGATTAAATAAATGTTTGTAATACAACAGATGGAGCTAGTTAAGTTCGAAGGAGAGATGCTGACAGATGATGGTGGTATCGTGAGAAGAATAAAGGTCAAAGGTGACGGTTACTCTAATCCCAATGATGGAGCAAGTGTTGATGGTAACATCTCTTCTCTTCATGGATAAATATTGATATTGGGAAAAATAACCAGTAGATTACATTAGAGGTTAAATTGTGTCATGATTTGTCATGTGTCTCACAGTGCACTTGCAGGGGAGCTGTGGTGACCGAGTGTTTGACTGCAGGGACGTCAGCTTTATTGTTGGTGAAGGGGAAGATAAAGCCATTCCACTGGGAGTGGATCGAGCCATGGACAAGATGCAAAAAGGAGAGTGCTGTGTGCTTTACCTAAAACCAAAGTAAGTTACCAAGAGAAACTTTGACATTTTAGATGAGATTTAAGATTTTTTTAAAAAGAAGGCATTTTGGAAGTTATTTGGACAAAGCCACAGTCTTATCCAGTCTTTAGCCTAAGCTAAGCTAACTGGCTGCATTTCATGTGTGTACAATAAATAAAAAATAAAGCAGCCGCTTTATTTTTTATTTATTGTACACACTATCTATCCTTTAATCTCACTTGACAAGGGTTTAATGGGGTTTATTTTGATTGTTTTTTCTGCTATTTTTATGCTGTGACTTATATCCTTTCTAAACCTTAAACCAAAATACAATAATGTCCTTGATGTAACCTTGTCTTATGTCAAAACATATCATAGCAATCATTACATATCAATCATAGGTGAAATCTGCATTCTAAAACTTTATCTTTTGCCTCTCCTTTGTGGTTTCTCTTAGCTTACAAAAAGTATCTGTGTGGTCAATTCCACAGTCATTTTGTAACTAATCACATGATCAGATTTTATTAAACACTGTCTTCTTAGAGGATGAAGACACTCACTGACAGTATGAATATGAGCGCTAACGTCTGCCTGGTACAATGTGAATATGCCACCTGGAATAGTCGTAATGACACGGAAACATCTACTATCAAATCTATCAGTAAAATCTTAAAAAAATCAGTTCAAGTCAATTTAATCGTTAGTGCTTACTTGCTTGTTAGCTTTCTCTTTATTACTCAGACCTGAGCATATAAAAATGGACTCATGTGCTTTTCTTAATAAGATTACTCAATTTATTTTTTTTTATTTTTAAAAATGAAGACATCAAAGAAAACAATAAACAGAACCAGCAACCAAAACTGCATCATGCCATTAATTAAAAAACCTTAACATAAATATAATAAAACATAAAGAAAGGGGTAAATAGAACACTCTGTCCAAAACACACTGTATCATTGCTTTAACTCCGCCTCCACCAGCCCTTCCCATTTCACCCTCAGGCAAATGCAATACAAAGTACTGGTGATAAGTACCAGGAATTCATAACACTAACAGTTTAACATAGTATATGCCAGTGCGTAGAAATCTAACACATGAAAGCCCAACTTAACAATAAACAAAGGACTACTGATACTTTCACTCAAATACTTTTTTCTATCCGTAGTTTTTTCTTCTTATGCCTTAATGAATATAATCACTTAACCCATGTTAATAATATATGCTTTTTCCAGGTATGAGCTGTTAGCCTCTTGATGTCTCTCTTTGATGTACATTGTGGTTTTTTTTTATATCTAAATCCTTATGGTAGTATTTCTATAAAACGTAGTTTGCCATTACTTGTCACATATGTGATTTCTTATTCTTGTTCTAGTTTAAATGATCTGTTTGGCTGAATGATGTGTAAAAGTGAAGTTTTCCAAAAGGTTATTGTAGTTTTGTGTTTCTAATTGTTGCAATGAACAGTGTTGTCAACAGATTTTTCATAGCTTTTCTTTTCTTGCAGGTATGGTTTTGGAAGTGAAGGTAAAGCAGAGTACAAAATTGAACCAGACAAAGATGTTGTATATGAAGTTACGCTAAAAGACTTTCAGAGGGTGAGCACAATGTTCTTATTTTCACCATTCAATGAATAAACAACCAAATTATACATTACATTACAAGACTGAGTTAAGATCTAAACTTGTATTATTCTGGATAAAATCTCCATTTAAGACAAATGTGCCTTATTGGATATAGAATAATTATATAATTTAAGATTATATAATTTCAAATCAATAACATTTAAAAGAACATTTGCTCACTTTCTGTTATACTTTCTTTTCATAAGGCTAAAGAATCATGGGAAATGGACCTAAATGAAAAGCTGGATTTAGCAGCTGGAGTGAAACACAAAGGGAATCAGTATTTTAAGGTAGAGCCACAACCTTTTATCTCAGCTAATTATTTTATTCTTGTTCACGTTGTCATAAATTTCTATAATCCTATGCTACTAGGCAGGGCGATACTACCAGGCAGTCATCCAGTACCAGCGCATCATCAGCTGGTTAGAGATGGAGTGTGCTACTGGGATAGAGCAGCAGAAGAGGATTCAAGACTTTGTTTTGACAGCGCACCTTAATTTAGCTTTGTGTTTCCTGCAGATAAAAGAGTTTTCACAAGTAGTTGAGAACTGCAATAAGGTTAGTTTCACAACCCTGGTGATAACCCATATGTAATTTCCATTTAAGGTCACAACAGTGTCCTTCTGTAGCTGATGCTGTTCTGGAGATTTCTCTAATTAATTACCCTGTATGTGTTTGTAAAAGGTGATTGAGCTTGATGGGAGCAATGAGAAGGCTTTGTATCGCCGTGGGGAGGCACGTCTCCTCCGCAACGAGTTCAGTCTGGCCATGGAAGACTTTCAGCAAGTGCTTCAAGTCAATCCCTCAAATCGGGCAGCTCGTGCTCAGATTTCCATCTGCCAGAACAAGATTAAGGAACATCACGAACAGGACAAGAAGATCTACGCCAACATGTTCCAGAAATTTGCAGAGCGCGACGCCAAGGTCTGTAAACCCACTGTTCTTGGCTTAATGTAGAGAGTAGACGTTCTTGTTTCTGTGTTTTTGTCTTTTCTGTATTTGTTTTGTTTTTTCTGAAGTAAATTACTTATTAACTTTAATCTTTGTTAATTATAGTAATTTATAGTAACATGTGGTTGTCATCACCCACCCACCCACACACACACACACACACACACACACACACACACACACACAGGCAGAATTGTAGATAAAAATAAAGGAGATTCATCCCACCACTTCCAGCCAAATGTCCTGTAAAATATTTTGATACTCATAACAGGACACTTCCATTTAATATGTGGCTAATTTAATTGTTCCCTTTATACTGTTTCAGTTACATTTTTACAGCAAAAAAGCCTTACGTTTCACCCTCATGGGTGATTGTGCCGTCCTTAGTAATTTACTACTGACCTCTGGTGTTCACTCATGGTTTTTGTAAATTTTCACAGACTGGGCCAACGAGGAGGAGGCGGGATGAGAGTGTGAAGAGCGGCGTGAATGGTGAAGTAGGCATTAAACGACGGCGGAGAAGTCGAGACTGTCCGTCAACAAAGTAACAATGGCATTTAAATGGGAGAAAAAGAAAGACATGCCTCTCTTTGCTTTCCAAACCCACGGAGAAGAGGCAGGAGAGAAGTTGTATAAATGCCGCTGATCCAAACCTCTTTATCCTAAAATCCAGCGTTACCATTCCTGCATATAAAATAGTTTAAGCAGGGATCTTTGCAAGCCAAACAGCATTTCCTTTGTTACATGGACTGCGCAACTGCCAACCTCCCAGTGGATTTAGTACTGTAGAGATGGTGAACTGAACACTTCTAGTCCACAACTTTCATTTAAAAAAAATAAAAAGTCTTTGTCATTAGGCTACTGTGTAGAGTTGAGCTGTGCCTCCAGTGTGTTTCAGATCCCAAAACCACACTCTGCATGTGTGTATCACAATGTGCTGTCATAATCGCATGCTTTGTGTTTCAAATACACAGGTCAGATGTGACCAAGGCCATGGAGTTCTGCCACTGTGTAATTCCCACAGCCTGCATGCATGTATCACAAGGTGTATGGAATTCAGAGTTACTGTAATTATTTGCTATTTTTTAAATGTGCAATATTATATACTTATTAGATAAAAGGTAAAAAATCAAACAAAAACATATCATATTTCGTTATGATTTGGCGCTGTACAAATAAAGATGAATTGAATTAAATTGAATTGAATTGAAAAGTAAGAAAATGAGATTTCACACACCATAGCGTTGAAAAATCTAATTGTGAACTATTTGATACTGAAATAAATCCCTTACACAAACTTTCCAAGTTTCCAAACTCTAGTGGCAGACATCAGAGGCACAGAGTAGTGTCTGAAAAATGCACAAACTGAACATGTACAAATACTAAGTAATACCAAACATCTGTAAATCCTGGCAATATCACAGTTTACTGTATTTGGTTATTTACTACCTACAAAGCCAAATCATATTTTTAGATTCTGAGGTGTAAAGAGATTATTTACAGAAATTCAATTCAAATGTTCTCATGTGTTTTGGTCAAAAATAATGCACTGCTGTCCTAAGATGGGTTAAAGGTCATGCACTAAAATAATTTATTTATGAATGCATGCATGGTAGATCATTATTCATTTGTTGACATCTTGCATTTTATGTATGACAACACATCAAGCAGTAAAAGCCTGGTATTGTAGTTGATCTAGTAAAACAAGATTCTACAGGAGTGATAACAGGTGACATCATTTTTATTGGACTGCAAATTGTTGCAGTGGCAGCTGAACTAAATACATAAGTAAGTATAAATAAAATGTTTATGCTCATGAGCTTTGGTGGATGTCAGTGACTAAACCTTCTGTATTATATGCGGCTCTGTCACCTAACAGCATGGGACAATCTTCATTGCACATAAAATCTTCATTCAACAAGAGAATACATGCAGCATTACTTCTACGTGACTGTCATGTCATCATGACCTCTTTATTGTAATTAAAACAAAAAGGAAGTGTCCTAAAATCACCCTATCTGACAGGACAGAGGCACTGGAGCTGTCTTTGTGAGCTCAGGTGGGAAATGGACACAGAAACTGCAGTTCAACTTTAAAGTGATTTTAACAGTGCGGATGATGTGATTAATATCATTTTACATCTATGGAGTTCTTTTTTCCCCAGTCCCAGAAAACATTTCTCCTTTTTTCACCGTATCTATTGTTAGGTTTCTTTTTAATGTGTGAATGTCTGTGGACAATGGTGCACTTTGGTGACTGTCAAACCAACTTTTAATTTCTTGAAATATCTTGATGAAATTCAGATAATAATCTCAAAATGTTTTATTGACATTAGTTGGTTCAGAATGAAAACCATAGTTGTCTTAAATATTTTGTGTGAAAAAAAATCTAATCAGTGTGTCTCGGTGTGTGTGTTAATGTATATTGTTGTATGTTAGAAAGATTTTTAAACAGCTTGTAGCTAAATGTTTTCAAGAAAATGCTGGCTCTAAACATTCTGATATTTTGTACAGTATAAATTAGCATGAAATACTTTTCTGGTTATTATAAATTGAGTCTCTATTGTCAAATACTAAAACATTTACAAGCCTGTTTTATCTTCTCATTCACGGGAAAAAATACATTTTTTTGACCAATAAGCAGAACAGTTACGCTGCAGCATAGCCAATGCGAGATTGATTTGATTAGAAACTAAGGTGTTGTATCATACAAAATGTTTACATGTATTCAAAAGATTATTGTTGTGTAGAGCAAAATATGGGGAATGTTTTAAACTAACATTTATGCAAAAGAAATATTTTCAGACAAACAACATGTATGGTACTTTTGTTCATGTCTTCTTTATATATATATTTTTTATTTTTTGCACTTTAAAAAGTTAAATAAATGCACGAGATGCAACTAAAGAAATATGACATCATTTATGGTATAATTCACTTTATCAGCTATTCTTAATTTTAGGAGCAAAAGTCTATGTCCAAGAAAACCAAAAAACATAAAGTCAGGTATCAGTAATCAGTGAATTAGTTGTGTAAAATGTATTCCAGTCAAAATTTCTGCTTTCAGATAATATCACATTCATCTTATTTTAGAATTTAAAGAAATTAAAAAGATTGCAAAAGTATGCAACTTTGCTAATGATCTTAGGTTTTCAATATCAGCTCTGTGTTCCAAGTCCCATCTTTAACACAACATTTTAGTATCTAATGTTTTTACAAATTGTTGATTGCCCTGCTTTCCATGATACAAAAGACATTAAAAAGTGTTATGAAAACATTTACCTCAAACTATTTAAAATGTTTCCAATCAATATATAATCCATATTTTATGCCTAATTGATTTATATCTATTTAACTCATCAAATAATAAATATTTTAATCAATACGCTTTTTATTATCATTGAAATATTGTTACAACATTCTGCATTTGACCCATCCCCCCTTGGGGGGAGCAGTGAGCAGCCACAGGTGGCGCTCGGGGAGCTAGCACTGAGTGTCTCCCTCAGGGACACACCTGGTATGGGTGCCACAGCTGGGAATTGATCCTGCTCTCTATGATTCTATCAATGTGAACTGTGTCCACAGTTAGATGGAAAGAAAGAAAATATAGAACTAACGATATGCGTATGAGAGTCTTTATAGAATGGCATATTGTTTAATAAGATTAAAACATACAATTAAATGATTCAATGACAATTCAGTGATTCAGCCATACAAACACCTCCATTAATAAAACGTTAATGATTTACTGAGTTAATGGACTGAATGAATTGACACAATTTACAAATTAAAAAAATAGCACTTTGTTCTAAAACCAACAACGTCCACTATTTATATACTATAACTCTAAAATATAAATGCTTTCTTCTCTTCACACTTTTGGTGCTTCAATCATTCCAGTCAGACTTACAGCCATCACAACAAACAAAAGAAAAAACACCAAATACAAACCTCTTAATGCTTTATAGTTTTCTACCTGTGTGAGCAGTGTACATGTCTGAAAACGGTTATGTTGTGTTGACAGCCTGGTGCTTCAGTCGGCACGGGTGCACCAGTGTCCAGGGTCTGAATCTGATCAATAATAATCTCCCTTCTTTCATGTCACTGCCAATTCAGTTAGTATAGCTTATCTGACTTTATATATATATATCACTTTATTTCACATAATTATACAATGTCATATTCACACACAATTTTATAGATGACTGGCAATTTAAAATACAAAACATCAATTTGACCTTAAGTCATGAAATTAACTGAAACAGTTATAAGGTCCAGTTGCACGTATAGAGCTGATTATTTTAAATAGGACATATCCAATCAGTGACTGTAGTCACAGGAGTATCTTGCTTTTTAAGATGTGAAAATGAAATAAATTGCAATTTTTAAAGCAACTTTAAATAGTCCCACTGTACCCACTGAATTATTTCATTATTATTATAAGTACTGAGTTTATGTGAAGCTACTTCACTCTAGGATGCCGTGATGCTAGGAGATGATGCCAAGTTGAGCATTTCAGCACCTTTCTTCTCTGATTTGGTGAAAGCAAGGTCTTCAGATGGTGTACACAAGATGGAAAACCTCTGACAAAGGAGAATATTGTTTTTTGAATAAAAAAAAACCAAAAGCATGTTTTGAAGACACATTTTTACATGCAAAAAGCTCACCTGTCTCAGTGTACCAGGAGTGATAGTCAGATTGTACAGCATCCAGACTGGAACCATGAGTGTTGAAGAGAGAGTGAACCACCAGCCAAGAGCATAACCCCACCATGGATACATTGTTGTGTTGTTAAACTTCAGAGGAGTGTACTTGACCAAAGAGAAAATAAATGTTCCCTGAAAACAGGAAAATAATTGTTTTTAAAATCTCAGTGACAGTCTTCAAAGGTCATAACATGTTATTGCCATTATTTATTTATCAAAAAAAGGAAATCATTTCTATATTGGGATTAATTGGCTTTACACTGCTATGTCTTCTAAAACAAACATCAAGTATGATTTATTCACGCATTTTTAATCGCATCAAGTAAATAAAAATTCTCTGGCTCTTTTGAACCTTCTAGCCAGCAGATGGTGTCACCGCCTTTCCTTTCCACAGCTCATCACCACACCTGCCATTGTTTCTTTACCCTAGAGCTAATATTAGCTATAATCTAGTCCTCCAGCAAGACCTGGAGGACTAGACCCCCGTTTTATAGCTCAACAAGTTCAACCAGTCAAATTAATAGGTGCAGACCAGAATTCAGAAATCTGTTTTATCTGCTTATGCCCCAAATCAAGAAATCATTCTGTCACCGTGCTGTGCGTATTGTGTTATCCTCTACTGTAACTCACCATGCATATTATTGGAGTGACATATTTCAAACAGTATTTAATTAAGGGTAAAGGCTTGTATCCAATCATATCCTCTAGGTTTCCATAAAATCGGTCAGCACCTGTAAATGGATAAAAACACTGGTGAGAAAATAGAAATTCCCTGTGGTGACGCCATTGTCAGACTTCTTGTTTATTAACTCACCGTAAACCCATCCAATACAGACAGACTGTAGAATGGCAAAGAGAAGTAGAGTCATCCCACTGCAGGCATAGTAGTCAAACAACTGGAAGATGTATAGTCCTCCCTGTTTGTTATATAGGATATATATTACAAATGTCACAAAGCATTATACAAATGGTACTATACAAAAAAAAGTTACATTTAAATTAGATCTTACTTGTGTGACCATACTAAGGCCAATGAAGAAACTGAACACACTGATAGCAAGCAGAAGAATTTTACGACGATGGCCGACATGGAAGAAGGCTGGATACATGTCAGAAATGGCTGTTGTGAGAGCTTCCAGACCTACAAACTAAAACACAGACCTCTTAGTTAGACAGTAAATATACCTGCTTTACAAATGCTGCAGAGGTAATTACAGAATAATCAAATATGTCAGAAGTAACTCACAGAGTTAACACATCCACCGTGGCTGCACAAAGCAATAGAGGAAAATGTTGTGTCTTTTAAACAAGCATCAATCATTCTGCCAATTTGCCTGAAAAATGTAGCCTTAGCCTCAGTCTTTTAATGTTCACAGTTCACAGTTCCCCCAGTTTGTCCCTTTCTAATTATGGTCATTATGAATTTAAGTAATTTCAAACATCTGTCTGTATTTGGTTTTAGTGAGTCACAAGCTGAATGAGCCTACCTCACTGTCCAGTCCCAGCAGGATGATCATAATGAAAAAGAAAACCGCCCAGAGCTGAGGAAATGGCATCATGGCAACTGCTCGGGGATAGACAATGAACGCCAAACCAGGTCCTACAACGAAAACAAAATGATCAAAAGCAATAATCATCTGAACATTTTCTTACATGATATTTAACTCCTGTAAATGTAATGTGTATAAATATATTAATATACATGTATTTATTCACCCATTACTTATTTGTAAAGAAGAGCTGTACAAAGTATCCATGGAAACCCGTAAACGAACCCTACACATATTGCAGGTTCAAACCCAGAACCTTCTTCCTATGACATCATACATACCACTGCAACACAACATTTCTTTGCAGTTACTAACCTGACTCTGCCACCTTTGATATGTCTGTATTCTGTTCATATGCCATGAATCCCAGGGCAGAGAAGATGGCAAACCCAGCAACAAAACTGGTGCCACTGTTCAGAAAGCACAAGTATACACAGTCCCTAAAAAGAAAAGAAATCCAATAACCTTTTATGATCCATTATTTTGCTTTAAATACATCCTGGCCAAAGTTCCCACTTAAATTCTAAACTGGGTGTTTCACATAAACAGCACAATACAAAATCATTCATACATCAATGTTCTAGAAATGGATACTTGGTGGTTTGATGGGCTTTAGTGGGGTTAACGTGTAAAACACTACTCCTCAGTGTTCCTCAGCTGTAGTATTATCAGAAAAGTATTATTTGTACCAACAATTATTTTGTCTTTTTAAGGTTCCATTTGACAATATTGTTGTGGTATGTGTCTAGTGTTAAAAAAACAGCTGATATGAACTTACCTGTAACAATTATTGTTGTATTTATTATAACTGCCAAGTGCAGTTAGGCACCCAATGCAAATGGCATAGGAGTAAAATATTTGTGTGCCAGCGTCCATCCACACCTGCCGAACAAAAGCATTTTTTTTCATCTCCAGTATATAATATTTAACATTTACTAGGTGTGGTGAGTCTGCCGTGTGCCCACACTAAACCAGCTCATGAACAACTGATAATGTTTTACACTGACTTAAATGATGTCATCACAAATAAAAGCACTAATTAAAACAATAACAATGAACTTGTATTTACTCATTCAATTTGGATTTGTTCACTGAAATGTGAAATAATAAATACAAAAACACATACAATAGAATAAAAGTTTTTTCTGTTTTGTAACAATTTATTCAGCAGGTAAGAAGATGGAGAAATAAACATATTCATACCTGAGGATCAGTGAGGCGGGATGGATCTGGGTAGAGGTAGAACACAATCCCTTGCCAGGCCCCTGGTAATGTAAGTCCACGAACAAGCAATGCCAGAAGCATCACATATGGAAATGTAGCTGTAAAGTAAACTACCTGTGGAAGAGTCAGTGTTCTAGTTTAAAGTGTGCGTTTGTAGACTCTGCATGCTGCAAAACTCACTCTGAACTCATTTGAACACACAAACAACAACATTTCTCACTTAACAATTCTTAGTCTGTGATTGATAGATGCATAGTATCCTGCAAATTTATACAATTTCTGTGATTTTAATGTGTAAAATCTCAGCTAATAAAGTTTTAATTAAAATGTTTGATTTATTTTCTAACATGTCACATGGTGCATGTCTTAAAAGTAATCCTGTACCTTCCCAGTAGACTTTACTCCTCTCCAGACACAGAAGTAACAGATAACCCAGGACAACAGAAGACACACTGCCAACTCCCATTGTAGACCTCCTAACTCATGGACACTTCCTGTGACATTCAAAACTCTTCTCCTGCAAAACACATGTTCAACAATAACTCATGAATGTTGTCAAACTTTATTTACTGTCATTATTTGATTCTGGATTTCGTTTTTGTACTCACTCCCAAAACTCTGTCACTGGTGATGTTGCATTTTCTTTTACAGTCAAGTTAAAATAATCATCTTTTCGATCAAACTCCACACAGGAGTCTGTTGCAAAGAAGAACAGAAAAGAACAATATCAAATTCTTCTTTAGTGAAAACATTCAAATATTTAGCAACATTTTCACATAGACAAAGGTCAACTCTCCTTCAAGTCTAGTGCTCCTTTTTTTATTTTATCCAACATGTTGTTTTAACTTCCACTCTGAAAGATGAAGCTTGTGCAGCATTTGACGCTATGGCAGTTTTATATTTATCTAAGGAGTCAGGTTACGCACAAAACATGTAATTCTTAGACTGTACACCTTAACACATATGGGATCTCTGTTATGTAACATGAACTCCATGTCAACATGTGATGTTCTTAGCACCTGGACTTTGCTCTACAGGTCTAAAACCAGCTCCTAAAATAAGCTCAAATTCAGACAGAAAAAATGTCTCACTGAGGGTAATTGATCAGCCAGTAACATAATCATTGCCCTAAACTTTGTTGTAGTGCTGTAATTTATTGCTAAATCATAATAATCTAGTGATACATCATGTTTTGTTTCATGTTTGTTCAGTCAGATCACAAGGGGGGACATACCTGTGTTCCAGCTGTTTCTGCAACTCGCCCAGGGGAGTTCAGAGTTAAAAGAAGAGAAGAGATACAGGAAAGCCCAGGCTAATATGATGATATAATAGATGCTGGAGTATAAAACAACCACCTGACTGCCATAACCCATCCCTAAAAACATACAAAGAAAACAAACAGTCCATACGCCACACACATGGAACTTATACCTCATTGAGTTTTGTGTCCTAGATAAAAACAACAGATTTAGAATTGATGGAGTAATTCACATAGAAAACAAATACAAATGATAAATAATACAGCCTCATGCTGTAGCTGAGTCGAGATATTATTTAAAGAAGTCTGTTCTACTAGATAACACAATCAGCAGACATTAAAAGCAGAAATGACTGTAATCAGTGTGGAATGTACAATACATAGTTAACTATACACCGGAAATAATTACTGAAAATCCTGTTCTGCAGGTAGTCGAATCACAGCTCAGGTTTGTGGTAAGGCAATAATCTTATAACTCGTAAAATCAAATCACTGAAAATTGCTTAATTATGTAGAAGAAATAACAAGTCACAGAATAACCAGTAATTAAATTATGTTGGAGATATTACATTATAGCCCGTTGTCAACAAGATATAACATGACATCAAATATATCAGAGTTCTGTCTACTTATCCAAAATAAAAGTTAAAAATTAAAAAACATCTGCAGTGTGCTTTGTCAAATAAACTCCACATACATTTTTGAAGCAATTTCCCATTAATAATGTAATTTAATGGGCTCTACTTACCTTGAAGTGACATCTAAATACAGTTTGAGTACAATATATACTTCCACAAAGAGTTTATTTCTAGATTCTTACCTTCAAATAGGGGACAAATCTTCCTCCAGCATGTTATACTTCCCTGTTGTGTGTACTGGCCGAGAGATGTTTCCAGCAGAAACAGGGGGATGCCACAGGTAAAGAGGAAGAGTACATATGGGATGAAGAACACGCCTAGGCGAAATGAAACGTTACAACAATAATCAATAGAAATTCCACTGAACTAAACATAAATTATTTAAGCTTGTTGTTGTAGCATTTCTGCATTTGCAGTGTTTTTTTTTTATAAAACATAATGTATATATAAATAGTTCGCTGTTTTCTCAGTCTGTGCTTAGCTAATTGTAGCTTTTTAGCCTAAATGAAAAGCTGTCGAAGTGGTAAAGATGTTTTCTTTAGTTATTGTTGTTTGTTTTCTATTTTCTCTTGTGGTTTCATGAATTGCACTGCACTGAGTCATAGTATGATTGCTACAACAACATCACAGCTGGGTGTAACGCGGCTGTAACGTGTCCAGGTGTGGTATGTTTAACTTTCCCAAACTGTAATTTAATATTACACAATAACGCATCGTGAACGTACATGTTCACTAGAGAAAGAAATTCTTATTTTCATATGTTTACTCATATTGCAGCAGCTTATATATATTTAGTTCCAAGTCATGTTGTTTTGATTTGGTTAATGTAAAGAAGAGGTTAGCTTCTAATTTCACTGTTGCATTTTCGGCTTCTGACCAGGACTAACTTTGTAGTTGGTGGCAAATATTGTGCCCCTGAAAGCCAATATTGACACAGTCATTCTGAGATAAGTTTAAATCTAAACTCAATATTTATTTCTGTTTCTTTATTTCTGTTTCCACCAAGTGCTGGCACAGTTTTTACATTCTACACTTGTGAAATACTAGAAAGTCTAGAGACTCACCTCCTCCATTTTTATAACACAGGTAAGGAAACCGCCATACATTTCCCAGGCCGATGATTTGTCCTGCAACAGCCAAGAGGAACTCCATTTTGTTAGACCATTGGCCTCTGGTTGGTATGCTGTTTGCGGGATGGTCCATGCCCGTGTCCACCATGAACTTGACCTCAGGATGTGGGTGCTTGTCCATTGCACGGTGAAGACTAGAAACATTAACAGAATAAATCGCTGTTTAGATAAATAACCCAAAATTGTTTATAACTAAACTAGATTATCCACAGGCCAGACCATATAACATTAGAATAATTAAACACAGCAGACATACAGACATGGTTCAATCACTGTATAGTAATGTTCAACACAATGCCAACAGTCCTACTGCATTAGGCCACAGAGGGTCACTGCTGCTTGGCACAAGCTTTCATCAATGCTCCATTGTTGCTGCCATGGATATGATGTGGGCGTGAAGAAAACAGCCCGGAAGATGTGTGTACTACTACATTAATGTTGGAAAAACTCAAAACAAGTGCTTTAGTGTGTCCACCACGAGGAGAATCATAAAACTAAGCATAAATGTTATTAATGTTAGTGGACTGCAGTTATGTGTTAATTAGGCATGACATCAAATTTTACCCACATAGAAGAGTGAACTTTTAATTACATGGGCCTAATGGAGAACTTCTCACATGAATATCAGCTGAAAATTGAGTTTATTATCATGGATTCAAATTCCACCAAACTAATAATAAAATATGTAATGACATTATCCGCTGCTACATAAATTGCAACATCTACATCATTGTGAGGTCATTTTGCTTGAGGTTCTGTTGTTATCTGGCTCATTTTCTTTCAGTGGCTTCTCTGGAACATTCTCTGCCTTTGGTTTCCTTAGTCCTGAGTATGTCTATTTCATTAAAACATGCTAGCAAATATATAATTAATGCATTTAATATGGCTTGGTATTTTTTTTAAATAAAGTTAGTTATCTCTGCCTAACATTGCCATTTGTGTGAGTAGAGGACATACAAGAGAACATGACAGTGTTATAATTTGGTTATTCATTAGCAGTTAAACCACTTTTAGAAAGGTTACCGTCATTGCACATGGTTTGTTATCATTTTAAATGAATAAATCTGCATTAGCAAACATTACATGCAGTTGGAAGACAGTACTAATATTTGCAGAATATAGACCTCTGTATATTTGTGTAAATAATTATTTAAAAAAAACAGTTCTGCTTCTTCTATAGTCTTCCTTGTATATGTGAAACTGCTGTTTATGCCAATAAAGCACAATAATAGACACCTTTTATATCTGCCCCTCTTTTTAGATCAAATATTAAATATGGAATTTCATACTATATATTCAAACTAACAGATGCACTGAGTGAATAGATGCTGACTGAAAGGAAAACAACTGAAGGTTATCCACTTAAATTATGTCTGTGTTTCTGCCTCTGCACTATATGCTCATTTACTACGATTTATTACCTTATGTCTTCACAAATCTCAGCAGTCTCATGTGCTCTGGGCTATATCCTTAACTGCATAGCAGCAGCTCTGAGCCTGCTTTATTATTTATATATGGATCAGGTTTAGTAGTAATGGTGAGAAGTAACGAAGTCACACTGCTGTGCCAACTTTACATATGGCCTCTCTGTCAAAGCAGTGACTGCAGATAAGATTAAATATATCTTTAGCAGAGCCGACTCGACTCATTTTGGTGCCCTTTAATCAACCAGCTATTAAACTAACACCCCCATCTCTGCCAAGTGCACACTCCGTCATAACCATAACCCATAAACATAACATCAATTAATAATTAGCATTAAGAATTAATGTATTCATATGTGGCAAAATGTTCAAACAAGACAAGACAACATAAAACACATATTTTATTTTCCATTCATAAGTCCAGTCTTTCACTGAGCTTTCTTTCTGTCTTTCCATCACTCTTTACTTATTTCCCTCCACTTACTACTTACTTATTTTGTTGCTTTGTCAGGTAGACGTGTGCCTCAGTGTTCATGTGTTAGGACACACTCTGTGGAAGGTTTGTTAAATACACAGCAATTCCAGTGCATTAAAGATGCAGTGCGTCTGCGATAAAAGGGAACTGAGGAGGTTGCTCAAATGCTATTCTAGTCCAAAATGCACTATTTTAAGTCAGACAAAGCACAAACTGGGACAAGAGAGGGGCAAGAGACCTATCTCTCACAATGACATAATCAGACTCACAGATAAGATTGTAAAAGTTGGTAAAACCTAAAAAAAAAGACAGAGGGAATCTGCATGAGAGTTGCGTTTAAACAAATGCTGACATTGCGTCTGCAGGAAAAGAGGCACCATGTGATTTAATGTAATGGCTGCTTGAAAATATTTTAGGCATTTCTGTGCTATAGGTGAAGGTGACAGATAACAAGAAGCAAACTCTAATTAAGTACGAATGAAGCATCTCAAGGACTCTCAAGTAATAGACACTACATCAACCACAAATGTGTCTGTAATCAAAAATATTTTTCAGTCATTAGCCATAGTGCAGCTGTCTAATGTGAACCATATTTAACCACAGTTAAGTCTGTCTCAGTATCCAACACTAAGAGATCAACAAAAAAAAGATCCAGAAAAAAGTGTCTAAACTAACTGTGAAAATCAAGGTGCAGTAATACACTTATTAACAAATACTTATTAGTACTTGTCAAACTTTCTTAATAGTAGGTTTACGTATGGACCACAGGTGGCAGGTCTGTCATTAGAAGTATATTGTAAAACACAGTTAAGCAGAGAAAATGATGCTGGTGTAAATGTAGGTAAATGATTTACTGTATAGTGCATTGACATGCAGAGCAATTTCCAAATGTCCATATACAGTATATGTCTCATGTTAGTTTTTCTGAGGTGTAAAAGTGCAGATTGTTTGTGTCTATAAAACTCAGCTATGTCTGTTTACTTGCCACCACGCAAATCAACATCCTCTTGGAAAAAATGCAAAATGATATATAAAGTAACAGCTGCATTAGAAGTTGTTGACTGCTGTGACCACTTTTCATTTTCAGGTCAGTAGGTCATGAGCTATAGAGAAGGCTTCATACAGTACATGCTGAACTACTTCTTGAAACTATTTTAACATAGATATCTTTATCCACCTCCAGCAGCAATGAATGATGCAACATGGACATTGGAGCTAACTCTAACTCCTACAGGTTTTAGGTGTTCTTATTGACGTGCTTGCCTTACTTTGGTGTTGTTGTTCTGCCAAAGCATGAGAAGATCATTCTTCTGTTGCATAACAATTAGTGCTTTATTTGTCCTACAAAGCACCACTGTGACTGCAGCCCAGTTGCAATCATTTTCCAGTAACAAGCAGCTACATGTGTCCATCACAGTTTGGCGCACATGCATGGTGACAAGAGCAACCAAGTTCTGTTAACCTGCATGACTAAATGTTAAAATCAGCATGCTAGCATACTCATACAGTGGCAATTGTGGTTACATCATTACAGCAATGTTGGTTTTGCCTGTTTAGACTAAGCAAAACAGCTAAAAACAGGAACTGGCCATAAATAAAAAAGACGTGTTTAAATTTGTACCTGCTTATAGCATTACACAAATGTTAATTAGTACATACTGGGATCATGATGTTTCTTGTACAAAACTGTAAATCAGTCCATCAAATTCAGATATTATGGTCTGGACTAAGGTGGTCAGTCCACCAGTATCGTCCCTGCTACAGCACTCCTACCTCTAAAAGTACTGGTCTTTGGAAATAATCTCTAAATATTTTCTACTTCTGGTTTAATCAGCATCTTTCCAGACCAGGTAGATGATAAACACAAAACAAATGAACTGTAATATTCAGAAACTCCAGTCCATGCCTGCTCTTGTGCTGTATCTTAACATAAGGATCTGATTTATATTTAGGTAATAGATGCTGAAAATGCATATGAACAAGCTGCATGTATTTTATTTACAAGTTATCTTTGAAAAAGTTTGTTATTCAAATGTATGCACACAACAAACTCAGTTTTTTAAAACGTTAGCTTTAGCTTAGCCATGATCACAAAGCAGTCTGTGGTTACTCTAAACAAGGGAAATAGCTGCTGTGTAACCGGTAACCTTTGGCCTACATATTACAGCTAGAAGAGCCAAGCATAAGAGCAACTAGAAAAGCCCAGCTGTCTCTGAGCTGAAAGGACAGTGTTTCCTATTCATAATATTGAACCACACTAGTCCACAGCAATTTATACAGATGACAAACACAAAGACAAAAAACTGCTTGTGACATTTAGGGAATTAGTAAAAAATACCTGATAAAGATGAACACACGGCTGTAGTTTGAGGTTTTGTGTTATGCTTCCATTAATCTCATGGGAGAATTCATCTGGTGCCTTATTAAGAAAAAGGCAAGTCTAGAAAACACTGGTCTCTTCAAGACAAGTGTTCTTCCCAGCTACCCGGAGAGACACCATGTGTAGACGAGAGCTCTGTTTGTGCATCAGAGGGGGAGAGAAAGCAGCAAGGGGAACAGAGTGAGGCGTGAGGGGGCGTGGTCTTGTGGGTTTCTGAATGAGCAACGTAAGGCGGAGACTGTTCTACCACTTGTTATAAGCTCACAGTTGAGAGGACGGGGAGGAAATTTGCACATGTGTCGGCTGTCTTTTTATTTGTGAATAGCCATGTAGGCAGAGATGGAAAGACTAAATTACTTTACTCAACTAAAAGAGGATATTAATAATCGTTACCTTTTTTGTTTTTTGTTACTTTAGCAGAGCAGGTTACACTTTTATTATTATTTTGGCTTCTCCCTTTAAGGTCACCCCAGGGAGCTTCTGCTTCCATCTCACCCTCTCTGTAGTATCTTGCTCTGTTACACCAACCGTCTGCATGTCCTCCTTCACATCCATGAACCTCCTCTGAGGTCCTCTTTTCCTCCTGCCTGGCAGCTCTGTACTCAACCTATGTACCATCCTATGTATAATATGTCTAATAACTATAAGTCTATAGAACTAGAAAGGTTCTAAAGGGAAAAAAAATCTCACAGACATGTTATCTAGTCAGTTTGCCTGCCCGGATGACTTTGTATTGGCCGCAAGTACTACTGTGAGGAATCTTGGAGTTAAGATATATCATTCACCTCCTACAAAAAAAGAAATATCTTCTTATTTCTTTCTCTACCTAAGGAATATTTCTACGATTAGGAGGATCCTGTCTCAAAGTGATGCTGAGAAACTAGTCCAGGTATTTGTTACTTACATTACAGATATGTAATGTCCCATTAACACATTAAAAAACCTCCAGTTAATCCAAAATGTTATGCCATCATCCCATGAATAATTATTTTTTTCAGAATAGTCTTAGAGAGAATTTATTAAAACAACATGTAAACATGGATGGCGCTTGGAGAAAGATTTATTATTTAATAAACATTTAATAACTTGCATAATTAGTATTATTGTGTGAGTTATGTTATACTATAAATTAAGTGAGCAAAATAGAAAGGAACAGAGTACAGTAAATGTGCAGCTGTAACCTGTGTATGTGTAAAGACGATGTTATCATTTTGAAATATTGTTTTAAGGGAGCCGCTGGGCTTTTTGCCAGCTGTATGAGCTACAGGAATGGGAGCAAGCAATGCGGTTTAGGGCCGTGTTGACTGACATGATTGATTAACAGCACTCCTATATACTTATTTATAGTAATGGCCTATAGTGAGTGGTGCCTGTGTGGTGAGAGGTCTGATTCTTATCTATGATGATCACAGTGCATTGATGAGATTTCCCACCATTTTCTGTATGCCCCTTCATGTGTGTGGGTGCCTCCTACAACACAGACCATAGCCATAGCTGGTGACCCAGGATCATGCTTTGTCTCCCTCCCTCTGTGTCAGCCTTACGTCCAGAATGCACAATGCTCCACATTAACATCACATTAAATTTAACCCCTTCCACACACGGTGATGTGCCACAGAATAATGTAGCATGAAGCCCACAGAAACTGTATCAGTGTTTTGATGAGATACTTGCTTAGTATGAGTTGCTATTCGTGTCTGTCTGTAAGTGTAATCACTTGTTTTAGAAAAAAATATTGTATAGGTAAATACGTACTGCAGTTGCTATAGCTATGTTGTAGATACTGCACAGTCTATACTTTCCTACAACTCCCTTGCTCTTGGGCTGTTTTTTAAAGAGGTGATTATACTGGATCTGTGCCAAGCTGCACTGTGAGCAGATGTAATTATTCAAGCTCATTATACATCTGTTTCACTTTTTTCACTTTTCATCGAGAAAAATGCACTGATGACATGTTGAATCTGTTTTGCTATACACAATAAGTCAGTTAGAACCCCCAGATCACTGATTCTGTTTTTAGAATTTCTCCCTGTAATAATTAAAACTTTTCTGTTGACCAAAAAGTCCCAAACATCCTTATTGACATAATGTAACATGTAGATGTAAATGTAACATAACAAGGTCATTACTGCAGTGTTTGCTTGGAAGTAAAATGGGAAATCAGAAATAATATACACTTACAGTTTGTCATTCACCAAAGCTGTCTCCTGTCCCTCTTGATGTCTTCCCATCATTTTCATTTTGGACTACAGTTTTTCAGCTCAGTGCAGGTGTTTTTGTATTTCTTACAGAGTTGGCAACAGGTGTGCAGAGCATCATAAGTAATAGATGATGTTACTCACAAAGTTAACCATTTGTTAATAAGTTATCTTTATTGATATTCTCAGACACAGTAGCAAAGGAACATCTCCCTGACTAAAAAAACATGTCTCATGTTTGTCAAAACAAAGTTACACATTTTGCTTATGATGAGCATTTTTGTTGTTTTAACTTTAAAATCTTAATCTTAATATAATTGTGCTTCTAGTCACACTTATTAAAGTAGAATGCCGTAGCCTAAAAAACAATTTTTCTGAAACTAGATTAAGATAAAGATTTGGTCTTACTAGAAAGGTTACAAGTTAATTTTAACTGTTTATGTAATGCCAGTAAAGCAGAGGTAATGTACTAAACACAGATGAAAGTGTGGACAGAGAGACCTCCACATAACAAAAACAATGGGCAGATCAGTAGAGTCAGTGTCTGCACAATGGAAGCATACAGCCCAGGTCAGGGTTACCGCAGACAGATAAAAAAAATAACTACGAAGACCATTAATTATTACCAAACGCAAAAACATATAATGTCTTGAGATATTTTTAAAAAGTGGCAATAAAAGGACATGTGACTGAGAAAGGCTTTGAAGTGTGCAAACAGTGTGCAAATGTAATGTTATGTTCTGTTTAAGGGGCATTGTGTCCTGATAATGCAGTAAAAGGTATGTAACAGTGGTGTAGTAATTTGTGGTGATGCTATGTGGGCGTGTTCTGGTTGAGGACTCTGATGGCCTGGGGATTAAAAACCCCTCTTGAGTCTCTCGGTTTTGGCCATGATAGCACAGAACCAGTTCAAACAGTTCGTGATACTGGGGTGGGAGAGGTCCTTAACCATCCAAGCTGCTCTGGACCTGCATCTCCTGTTGTATATTACTTTTCTTTGCTTGGCAGACACTTTTATCCAATGTATGGCTGAAAGACACAGCTGGTAGGGGATGAACTAGGAGTCAGGGTTTTGAACCTGCGACCTTCTGCATCCCAATCTGACGCTTACCCCACTGAGCTACCAGCTATATGTTATATGCTATATGTTCTCTAGGAAAGTGAGAGCAGACCTGCAGCAGTATTCTGCTACTCTCTGAAGAGCTTTCCTGTCCTGAACACAGCTATTACTATACCAGGATACGATGTTCTGTATGAGGATGCTCTCCACTAAGGATCCTGTGAGAGACCCCAAACTTTCTAAATTGTCTCAGGTGATACAGACGCTGCCTGGCTCTTTTGGTCTGGAACTGGATGTGAGCAGTCCATGTCAGGTCTGAGGAAATGTGAACCCCTAGGTACTTGAAGGATAGCACCCTCTCCACTGGAGCATCATTAATGGCCAGGGAGTTGTAGGAATTATGTATTACGCTGGCAAAAGTGACGCCAGTATGTTACCGTAAAGTAGAGACAAATATTTTAACAGTGTATAATCGTCATTTACAATATGAACAATATCTAAACATTCTTTCTGAACAATTTGATGAATGCTTTCCCTTCTCTCACATATAATAAATCATTGTATCTGTACTGGTTAAATGAAGTCTACCCCTGTGAGTCAGTAAAACATGCTGCCAGGGGAAAACATGTTGGTCTGGAGTTTTATGAATCGCAAGGAGTGCCTTGAATGCTAGATTTGAAAGACACCTTTTATTTGAACTTTTGTGAATGCCGGGCCAGAGACTGGGTCTGGTGCTTTCCCCCTTTATGTGTTCTGAATAGTCGCAAACACACACACACACACTTCTTTTTTTCTTCTTCTTCAGACAAAGATGGTACTCCAATATGTGCAAAGAAGCTACTAATCTCTTTTTCCAGACATTTTTAAATGGCGATGTGTATAGTTTGTGAATTTAGAATATTAATATTATGTTAATTTGCGTAACGCTTTATAACCTTTTTTAAATAGTAAATTATGTGAGTTCACTTGTTTCGGAAAGGAGCCGGTAGTGGGAGATTCCTGCAGCTTCATGTGACTGTTTTGAATTTTGTCTTCTTATGTAACAATCTTTGACTATAAGACCCTATAGGACAAATCACAACAAAACCCTTATGTAACATGGAGCTGAATGTTCAGAGTGGTTATAATCCATAATTACACCCATACTATAATTCAAATCTCTACCAATGCGTTTGGGGGGGGGGGGTACAAATACAGATAAAACTAAAACAATGTATTATATTAAATTTTAAAAAAGCTTGAAAAGTAATCAATGGCATAAAGTTAAATGATGAAAAAAACATTTGATACCTGATAGTTATGTGCTTGTTTGTGTCTCTGACTGAACAAAATGAGAGCACTTTTGCAAATCATTAGCTCCCTCTAGTGCCTACAGACATGCAGTGCTAAACTTTTGTTTGATTAAATAAGGAATGGAGGAAATGAATACTTGTAAATTACGTCTTGTTGACTTTTCATGTATTTTAGGATATTACATAGATTCAGTATTTGGAAGGATACAACATTTTGGGGATAATATGTGTAATTCACATATTAACCATTAGGACAACAGTAACACTTGTGTAACATACACTTTAAAACCTTTACACTCATGAATTTCCTAAGCAACATCTAGAAATTTCTGGCATGTCGGTCATTTGCCAGACCCAGAACGAGTCTTTTGTGGTGTGACTGTTAAGCACCTGAGCAAATTAGCAATTTATATATATATTTATATTTATATATATATTAGCTCATTTATATATTCTAATGTCTTCATAGTGAGTACTAGATAGATTTTTTTTCTGTTTTTACCACATTAATTGTAAAAAAATTGTTACAGAAATATTGCTGAATATATAGGTTGCAAATATGTATATCGGCCCTTTAGGTATAGGCAAATGTCATGTGATGTTTTTGGATGTTCAGTCACTGAATCTGAGTCTGAGTCTGAGTCTTTTCCATGATTTTTCAATAATATAAGCTCTGTTGTTTAATCTAAATAATATTTGAAGAAGTATAAACAAAAAATTTATTTGTAATGAAGTATATTACAACACTATTTTTGTGCATTTGATAGTCAAAAAAGAAAATCTGTGTAGACACCATCAGACACCAAATAAAGGCAATAATTTAATTGTGTGGGAGAACAATAAGTCTAACAAAAGCCAGAAATCTGATTCTGCTCCTCTTGTTATGAAACATGACACAAATGAGAAGAGAGGGAAAACCTGTCTGACGGAACTTTAAAATACTACCGAACAAGACTATATTTTAACAACATTTGGTTAAAACAGATTTATCTGAAATGGAAAATACTTACTAGATAAAATAAATCTGAACTGCTGCTCAATAAAACTTTGTTACCGTTGATCAATGAAAATCTAGGTGGTGATGCTTTTTTTATATGACACAGTTCCTTTAAATGCATTTTACTAGACAACAGGAGATAAACAAATATGTTACATGTTACATGTCTGTAGCTTCAAGATAAAGGAGAAGCCCATTGAAGATGTTATTAGTTTTATCTTGGGAAACAGATACTGACACTAAACTGTGTTTGCGTGTGTGTGTAGTGCCGTCCCTGTTCTATTAGTTTCTACTTTTTCTAAAGAAAAAACTGGTTCTTTCTCAGGAGCCACTCCTCACAGAAACTCATTTCAATTCTCACCTTCAGTCGGGTGTTTTCTTCCACACAAGGAATTTTTAAAAGAGGAAATGACTGTTTGAACAAGTTCAGCAACTCAAGGAAAAGTGTGCATCACTCAGGTTTGTTATATACCTTATATACTACTATATGATTATATACAGTAAATATAAGTAAATATACAGTAAATTGAACTTATGTTTTCTTTTTTTAAGCATATAAATGTAAACTTGGTCATTTGTTCAACAAAAGATGGAGATGTATTTTATAACTTTAAAACTAAGCCCCGTAAATATGTAAGTACTAATAAAACTATAAAGCTTTGGTGTGAGTCCGTGATCAATTTCCTAAACAATTGGTGGCTGTTGCTCCGGAGGCAGAGCAGTCACATGCCAATAGTGAGATTGGTGGTTTGATTCCTGGCTCTTTATGTGATATGTTGAGGTGTCAAAGGGGTGCAAGACACTGAACGCCAGTGTGTCACGTCAGCTGCTTTGCCATTGGTGTGTGCATGTTTGTGAATAGGTGAATATGAAGCAGTGTAAGGCACTTTGAGTACCAGCCGGTAGAAAAGCAGGTTTTCTCTGCATATAAAGCATATAATGGTAAAGGAAATTTTCAGCAAGAAATCGATTTATCTGCTGTCAACCTATGACATTGTTTTTTCTTCCTCAACTGATCTGATACTTTTGATAAAAAGTAAATATGTCACACTAAACTTGAATCTCCGAAACAATCGGTGTTTAAATATTTCTAGTCAAATATGGAGGCCTTAGAAGATCAGACAAACAGTTTGTTGTCTAAGTGGTCTTAGATAACACGTGTCAGTGATGGGCTGATGTTTCTATAAATAGGTCACATGTTGGGAAAGCTTAAGTAAAGGCTATAACCGCCATGGCCACTGCGCTGTACTGTAGGTACAGATCACATTTCTGATATTATCATTTGATAAAAATAAATGATGCTTGTTAGGCTATTGGACACTAAAAACGAAAAAGGCTAAACCAATGTCAATTGCACAGAAACAAAAACAGGCCTTGGTAAAAAAAAAAAGCCTGATATTTGGGATGAATAATAATACCTCAGAGAACACTTCACATTTTTATTTGTCTTGGTATTCGAAATTGGTTTTATGACCAAATAAAATTAAATATTAGAACATAGTAATTAGAAGCAGAGCCATAGTTGTGGAATCATTTTTTTACTTTCAAACTTGTTTATTCATGTCTGATTTTGAAGGTGGGAAATATATAAATAATATGAGAAATGTATTAAATTTACTCACTTTCAGAGTACTTAAACAAACACACATCCTTGTGTACATTACAATGGCATACAATACTTACTGTATTGTATGTGCCCTGTCTTACTGCTTAATACTGACAAAACACTCACAGGTTAAAATGAATATGATGAACCCTGGGAGTGGACCAGGACAAACTCCGCCTAAATCTCAAGAGAGGGAACAGTGGGCCAGCAGGGTGGAGTTCATCCTGGCAGTAGCTGGACACATTGTTGGGCTAGGAAACGTCTGGAGGTTTCCATACCTTTGCTACAAAAATGGAGGAGGTAAATCCATGTTGTTGTAAGCAGGTATATATCATGTACCAAAAAAACCTGCTAACTAGACATTTCTTTTTTATTTCAAAGGGGTTTTCTTCATACCTTATGTTTTGTTTTTGTTCACCTGTGGCATCCCACTATTTTTCCTGGAGACATCTTTGGGACAGTACACTAGTCAGGGAGGAATAACATGTTGGAAAAAAATCTGCCCTCTTTTTCAAGGTAAATATTCACAATATATATAGTTTGTTTTGTTGTATAAACAGCAGAAATCAGAAAAAACAAACAAACAACATACTTTTAGGACAAGAAACTGCCTCTCAGGTAGAAGGCATTACTGATTTGAATCATATTACCCCTCTACTCATACTCAACCAATTAGATCAAATCAGTTTTCTGCTACTACGTGTGCAATTATTTAAAGTGTTTAAAATCATCATTGTCTTCATACAGGCTTAGGTTATGGAAGCCAGGTGGTTGTCTTGTACACTGGTGTGTATTACATCGTCATATTGGCTTGGACGTTTCTCTACTTGTTCTCATCCTTCAGGTCTGAGCTTCCCTGGGCAAGCTGTAACAACAGTTGGAACACAGGTACTGTACCAGGTTTTTATTTTTTATCCATAACATATACAGCAGTGCATTTTGTGTATTTTATTTTTCTCTTATATTTTCAACATGAAAGATGACTGCTTTGAGTATGGGCACAATCAAACATCCTCCCTACACCTGTATGGAAATAACACATCTTCAGTTGTAGAATTTTGGGAGTGAGTAAACAACATAACATAAACACAATGTAAACAAAGCCTTGATTTAGGGCTTCTGTTTTTGCTGTGTTTTCTTTAACAAACATTGTTACAGGAGGAGAATATTGGGTCTCTCCAGTGGAATTGACAAAATTGGGAATATTCGTTGGGATTTGGCCCTTTGTCTACTCCTTGCCTGGATAATTTGTTACTTTTGTATCTGGAAGGGGGTGAAGACCACAGGAAAGGTACATCAGAACATTAATTCATGAGGTCTGATTTAATCTCTCTTAAAATATCTGATCTTGCAACATGACACAAAAGTTGGTTCTGCCTTAGGTGGTTTACTTCACTGCCACATTTCCATATCTAATGATGATGGTGTTGCTTGTTCGTGGTCTTACCTTACCTGGTGCCAGAGAAGGAATTATGTTCTACCTCTACCCAGACCCCTGGCGGCTTACTGATCCAGAGGTACTGTTTTCAAAATTCACATGTGAATGTAATCCTCATTGTCATTATTCAACTGTGTCTACTGAAAATGACTTTAGCATATTTTGTCTTGTAATACAGTGTAAAGCATGACAGTTGCAGGAATGTGATGTAAGACGTAGGTGTACAGATCAAAAACAAAGCAGGGCCATTTCTAGGTCTTTGGGGGCCCTATGCAGGATTATTTCTCGGGCTCCTGTTTCGAATCAATACAACAAATTAAACCCTTAAACCCATTAGGCCAGATGCCCTCCTGTATGCTTTTCCCCTGTTCACACTCCTGCCACCCCTGCTCCGGCGCATTCACCTGGAGGGGACCAGGGTGATCGTTATTTGCGCCTCTCTGGCCCCACATGTCGTGGTTCTCCTGCATTCCTCCCCTCCTGGCTGGGCTGCCATTGGAACTTCCTCTGTGTCGGGATCTGTTGCCTCCGGCCCGGGGGATCCTGTTTCATCCATTCCCGAGCAGGCTTTGGCTGATGGCCTGGCCGTTGAGCGGGACGGGCTCCTGGCGGTAGGTTTGCCGTTGCCAGTCGTGGCCATCATGCAGGTTGCCTGGGCTCCATTTACCTGAGCAGCCAAAAGTCCTGTTGGACCGTCATCACGGTTGCCCCGCCGTCTCTGGGATCCTTTCGTCTTGCAGTGCCCCTGCGGCTGTGCTGGCGTCTGGCTGGCCGCTGCCAGTGGTGGAAAGTCCCAAGCATTGGTCCTTGCATCTCACGTGGCCTGTGTCACTGGCTCCCCTGTAAATTTGTATATAGTTCCGTTGTCACTGGGTGTCTCACTTTCCTTTGGGTGATGCACTGTCACCTGAGTGTCTTAAAGAAATCCCTGTACATATGGAACATGTAACAGGGTGGAGAGACAGTCTCTTTACTCAGAGAACCGAAGTTTCACCGTAACCCTTGCATTCTGAACCTTAAACAAAGAAAGAATTAGGCTGAGGCAATGGACTATACTAAATTCTAAAGGTAACCATACAGGTGCAGATTCAAATCAGATCCACGGTTTTGTGTTATGACTAGTGCTGTTTTTGGTGGCCTGTCTTAATTTCAGGTTAAGTCTCATCTTTGCGTCAAAACCAACATTTTCGTTTTTAGTAAAACCCATTTATCATTTCAAAGAAGGTTTTTTTTATTATTATCTACTATATAGACCTAAGAATAATTTACACCCATCCCAGACATGCTCTAATTTGAATTTAAAAAACAAATTTATTTTGCTAACCAAACATGATAGAAATGTTAAGTCTGAAAAAAAAATCCAAAAGTTATGGATTCTGCGTTGGCCTATCCTCCAAGAAACCATAAAGAAATTCAGCACAAACCAACCACAAAACACAATGTACTTAGTTTTCTTAAAATGGATAGAAATCAAAGCTGGTGGCCAATGTAAAGGAAACCGGTTTAGCATAAACAAAAAATACAGGCCAGGTTTTACCCACAACCCTATTGATCCCAGTTCGTTCCAATTTGATAGCTGCAAAAAACAAGGAAAACAAAAGCCTGGTCCAAGTCTTACTCAGTACCTCTCAAAACTACCAAAACAAACCAGCTGCCTCAACTTAGAAGTAAACTAATAATAACTCAATTAAACAAGAGGAAAATGATGTCCTGTTTTAGTTAACAAAAATAAACATAGTTTTTATATTGTAAAACACCTTTTAATCTAATTTTTATTCAACAGTAATATTATCTCAAAAAGGTTTAATCCAATAGCAACTGGACTTATTTGGTTTCTTGAGGACGTTTCATCTTCCATTCCAGAGGACTTTCTCAAGTCTGACTGACTGGTGTGAGTGGCAGGTTTCTAAACCCTGTGGAACCCTCAGGGGGGTGATTGGTGGTCACCTGTAGTAATATTACATTATATATTTATTTTCAGTTACCAAGTAATACCTAGTATTTAGACAATAATATTTCCCTCATGGTGACACAAGACAAAATTACATGAAAGTCAGAGTGCTTGTCAACAAGTGACAACAATGATATTTCCACGCTTCTAGTGTTGCTGAAGATCTCTGATGTAACTCATGTTGTTAAGTTGTGAATTGGCAAATACCATGAAAAGTTTTACTAAAAGGTAATACAAAAGTTTAGAAAAGTAATTAAAGGACATTTATAAGTAGGAGACACACACTGAAACTGAACACAAACTCTCAAATACATTAGGTGTGGATGGACGCTGGCAGCCAAATTTTCTACTCCTATGGTGTTTGCACGGGTGTTCTGACATCTTTAGGAAGTTATAACAAGTACAGCAACAACTGCTACAGGTTTGTATTTTTTGCTTATTCTGACGATTTTGTTCAAACGGCTCAGTGCTACCTACAGACTCACACTTTTTTTATTCCTCCCCCAGAGACTGTGTTTACCTGTGTCTTCTAAACAGTTTCACCAGCTTTGTTGCTGGCTTTGCCATCTTCTCTGTGCTTGGATTCATGGCAAAGGAGCAAGATGTGGATATATCGATGGTGGCTGAATCAGGTATGGACGATTTATAGTGCTTGAGAGAATTAAATAGTGAGACTGTTTAAATTGTTTAGGAATGTGACCATTGTTCTTTATGTAGGTCCAGGGTTAGCGTTCATTGCTTATCCTCGAGCTGTGTCGTTAATGCCACTTCCTCAGCTTTGGGCTATTTTCTTCTTCATTATGCTAATTTTTCTTGGACTAGACAGCGAGGTAGGATAACAACATGTGTTTGGAATTTAATAGATTTTTTGGTAATCATCTAACATATATGTGAAATTATACAACATTACTTTCATTACTACAGTTTGTATACCAAGAGGCACTGGTCACAACCATCTCTGATATATATCCAACGTTTTTTAAAAACAACTGTTGCCGTAAACTTCTTCTTCTAGCTATTAATGCTGGAAGTTTCTTTGTTGGCCTTCTGATAGTTACAGAGGTAAGTGGTTTGTGATAATTTTTTTTTTTAATCAATTAGTATATTTTTACAAGGAATAGTTCATAGCAATTTGATTATTTTAGCTTAATGTCTTTCATCACTACAAACCACTCAATTACAATAACAATTACTTACCTAATTCATAAAAGAAATAAGTAGATGTGCTAATTACAAGCAGAATTATTTGACTTTTTTATAAGAAGAAGCATCCTTTGTCAAAAACACATCAATCAAATATAATGCATGTAATGCATATATTTTAGATTCAGGAGAGCATATTGTACTAACACAGAGTGCAGATTATTCAGTAATACTGTGAGGAATTTGTTTTCATTTTTTGCAGGGAGGCCTTTATATTTTCCAGTTGTTTGACTACTATGCCTGTAGTGGAATGACACTCCTGCTTTTTGCAATTCTTCAGTCTGTCTGTATTGGATGGGTCTATGGTAATGTAAAAGTTGTATCTTCTTTAGCTACTGTTTGATCCTTTTGTTTTTAAACTGAACATGCACAGCTAAGTATTTGTGAAGATTATTAGCAGTACCGTTTCTTGCACTATGCGGACTATGCAGAGGCATAGGGCCCTGTGGCCACTAGGGGCCCCCATCTATCGCTAGAGTCACATGTAATTCAAATATCTCTCAGAGTATGTTTGCTCTGTAATGTTGACAGAAACGTTTGTAAACTGTTAGAAAATGTTTCATGTATGTTTCATGGGCCCCCACAGACCCAGAAATGACCCTGATTAGTAGCTATTCAGGACATGTTTACACCAAAGGGGCTGTTTAGTGAAAACTGGACAAAGGTCTAAAGATCTTGAAGATGTTTTGTGAAAAAAACAAAAAACATTTGATTTATATTACGCTAAAGACTAAATACTGTATATGTGTAAATTGTCATAATCAATCTCTATGAAAATTATGCCAATAAAGAATATGGGTAGCATTGAGCTTCCAGATGGACGATCTTTCATGGATCCCAAGTAAATGATTTATTATTATATTAAGTCATCACAAACCATACTTTTTTAGGAATTTTAAAAAGTCATTGAGATTGAGAGAAATTTATATGCATACTAATTATGAAAGGCAGAAATTTGAGAAAATTAGGCAATGCATAACTTTGTTTTTACATGTTTACAAATTTTAATCATTGTATCAATCCAGTGTTTACAGGTGATGGTGTTACTGTGTCAGAGTTTGTTTTTTCTGAAAACATACTAACATTTATTTTCTCAGGTGCTGACCGACACTATGATAATATAAAGGACATGATTGGATATAAACCATGGCCTTATATGAAATATTGTTGGCAGTACTTTACACCAGCTGTCTGCACCGTAAGTATTATGTTTCTTACATATCTATATTAAATTATGTAAACATAGGCATTTCTGCTTTGTAACTGTCACAAGGACATCAAGAGATTTACTTTACTCTGCTTGGCAGACGCTTTTATCCAAGGCGACTTACAGGGAGCTCAGACACACCTGGTAGGGGATGGATTAGGAGTCAGACGGGGTTCGAACCCACAACCTCCTGCTTCCCAGTCTGACGCCTACCCCACTGAGCTACCAGGCTGCACTGAGCTACCAGGCCAGATAAGAATCATAATAGGAATAATCTGTTGTTGGGTTTTGCCAATGAATCTGTAGCATAACAAACTAATTATACCACATAACGTTTTGAGGTACAGAAAATAAACACACATTATTATGACCAGCAGGAATACAAATAATCCATTTCTGAATCAGCTTTTCCAGGTGTAATGTAAAGTAGTAATTTCACCATTTGAAGTCAGTATTATAACATCTTGTCTTCTCTCTCGGCTTGCGTTTCTTTCAGTGCACATTCCTTTTCTCTTTAGTGAAATATACCCCACTCAAATTCAGCAACACTTATGAATACCCCTGGTGGGGTTATGCTATTGGGGGATTCTTTACTCTCTCGTCGACACTCATGGTTCCTCTTTGGATGCTTTATGGTGTGATTGTCACTCCAGGAACACTAAGACAGGTACAGTAATATGATGTTACTGACAAACATGATATTTTTTACTTTTGACAGGTGTAGGTTGAAATTGACACTAGCACTCAGGGAACAAACATACCTAAATTAAACCAGCATAGACTATTGGCAGGAAAAAAGAAAAATAATTTTTTTATTAAATATATTTTTGGTTAACCTACTCAACCCACTTCTCTCTGTGGACATTGAAGCTGAATAAAACCTTGAATATTTCCTCCTTTGCTTCTGACCATCAGGAGTGTAAGGGAACAATTTTATCACTGCATTGGGATCATTCCATTTTTAGATATTTTATATAATAACCGATATATATGTGTTTTCTCACATATGATATGTGAGGTAATGCAATGTTGTAAATCAGCGAATGCATATGGTTGTCTCCAACAGCAGTAAGTTGATGGCAAATGCTCTCTCTTTTTCCTTACAGAGGCTGAAAAGTCTGTGCACTCCAACACAGGATTTACCACAGGCAACAATAAAGAAAACATCAAATCATGAAGCATTTGAGACGTTCACAGGCTTATCCACACTTCGCACAACAGAAACATTTGAAAACAAAGTTAACAGAGCTCAGAGAACAGCTATTATTTAATCTACATAAATACCTAAAACAATAAATTTACTCTCAGCAGTTAGAACTACCAAGAATGATCTACGGTAAACTTCCATTTGTATTGTATATACTGTATAGACTTGTTGGTTTATACTTTGAGGATAGTATTGCAATATTTACATTGATATAGCTTTTTACATAACTAAAGTCTGCATTATTGTTACTGGGGAATCCAGTATAAAAACATGTTTGAATTAACAATTTTTTATGGCATTAACCAACAAAATAATCGGTTTGTGTTCCAACAAGAAAATAAATAATTATAGATATATATCGTGTTGATTATAGTTTATAAAAAATATATTTCAATATTAAAGTTATTTTTTGAATACATATCTGTTGTTAGGGGCTATACAATAGTATGTGTGTTATATAATGTTCATTTTTACTACAATAGACATGTCAGTTATAACACACAATGCAGCATGTTGAATTAACTGTAACTAACTTGATGCACTTGCATCTGCAGTTATAACACCGCACACCTATTAAAACTGAATATGCAACATCATATAAGATGCTGCATGTTCAGTAAGTGCACACACTTAATAGTATTTTGCAATATATTGTTGTCTGGTGTTGCTGATAATAAACCACAATGCTGTACAGAGAATAATTTTACTAAAAACTCTGGTATTTAAAGAGAACAATGATGTGAATGTGAAAGTTTTTTATGTTGTAATTTTCTCAATATATATATATATGTATAAACTGGAATAAATAAGCTCAAACGCTGCCCTAAAGAAATGAAGTGTGCTGTGTATTCAGTACTGCTGAAGATGATACTGTTTAATAACTGGGGCAGAACACCTGAGTTAAAACATGTTAACTATTTTTTGTTCTTAGATGCAAAGAAAAAAAAAACAAAAAACAAAACATGAGAACATTAAATGCTAATTTTATTTTTTATTGTTATAAATGTCAAATGATTAACATAATACATTTTTGTGGTCACTGTTTGCTTTACAACAAAAATAAAATAACTGTGATGTTAAAGCCTGGGTGCGTAATGAGACCTAATGAGAACTTTTACTATTCATTTTTAAATCTTGATTTGATGGCTGGTGGACTGTAATATTTGTGTACAATTGAAACAATAAATAAAATTTTATTTTTAAGTGTAATTTGCAGCCCACAACTAGTGTATAACTGCGGTGTCTGGCTCCAAAATCCGCAGCATATTACTACTCTATATTACTTGCATACTACATATGCATGACGTCAGAGCAGAAAACTAACTGCAATGCACACCAATCACCGGTGATTGAATCTGTGCAGAACTTGCTCATCTGAAACAAGCCTAATTGAATCTATCTCACCTTGGCCACCAAGCTGGCTAGAGCTGGCTCTAGATTGGAAAGCTGAGCACAAGATGTTAATCCTTTGGTTCACCTGATTGTCTAGGCCACTGTGGAGGCAGAGATTAGACAGATCACACATCTGCTCAGGCATCACAGAGTCTGTGACATCAAACCCTTGGAGAAAGGGTTTATTTATCAATAGGAACTTCGTCCTAATAGGAATTTCTTCCAGATTTTATTGAATATTTTTATTTTATTTATGATGTCCACAGGCAGTTTTGACTTGTCAGACTCACTTTCCATATAAAAATTATAAATAAATACATTTTTTATTGTGGTAATTTGAACATTCAGTTTTTCCATTATTTATGATAAAGAAACAATACTGACATTAAAGATGACGAAACCAGATAATGCTTTGCATCTTTGCTTACAGAATGAGAACACTGATTATTTAATGGAATCAAGTAAAGTTGGTAAAGTTAAGTTGTCACCTAGAGCGTCTACAGTTGCACTGAATATCACATATCAACATATCCACAAATGTGTAGTGTTCATCCAACAATGTAGTTCTGAAACATTTGTTTGTGCTTTCACATATGCATTTAATATGATATGCTGTAATACATTGTGTCCTCCTGACCTACTCAAAATTGATCTACAGTTTGTGTTTTTCACAAATATATAAAGGATTTCCTTTTACAGTCTCAACAGATTTAGCCTTCACAGGAGTGTGATAAGTACTTGTATAGCTGTGAAGCAGAAGCTAATCCTAATTAACTGTTGTTTCTGTGTGACTTCACACGAGGCAGACAGCTTTTTGATGTCAGCTTAGACTTCTCGCCTGCCTTGGACTCATAAGTATCTCCAAGCGGCTGGAGTCAAAGTAACAATCTGATTTAGAGCTCTGCTCTCACATTTGTAGAAGCTGCCTCACATAAGTGAATCACCACTTTGGCCTGTAAACTAGCACTAAAAATGGTTAAACGTACAAATTATAAGCACAAAGTTCTATTATTTATTATTTGTATGTAAATAATATTTGTCATTTACTTATGGCTTGAATACTTTTTTAATTGAACTGGAATAATATTATGAGCATAATGTAAGTCACATTGTAGCTAACATGACATTTTATTGTATTGTGTAGGTTGCTAGAAATGAATTTAATTTCGGAAAACAGGAACATTTCATCATAAAGAAGTATAAAGGACTAGTGTGTTAAATACTGTCACTGACCTTCTCTGACCTTCTCTCCTGCCCTCAAAGACAATCTGAGGTGACCATGGGGATTGAAGGAGACAGGTGTCACCTCTGATATGTTCCATGACTCCCAGACTATCTACTAAATACTTCTCAATTATGAAATAGGTGTGAATCCAATTAGTGAAAGTTGAAGATTTAAAAGGGACAAACCCTTTGGTTTAACAGCTTGCTAGTGACAATTTTGGATGTGGTAAGCAAGTAAGCAGATGAACACAAGCTCCTTGGTGTTGAAATCTTGCTTGTGTGAATTGGTTTACTTAACAAAGCCTTGTAACAGATGGTTTCCTGTTTGTAAACAGACATGATTGTATTATCATGGGACTTTCTCATGTAATGTCAACATTTTAAATGTTTAATTAAAGGAAATGCAAATTCCTCTGAAGTAAATACAAATTAAATAATCTTCTGCTATTTAGATATTGTCACCCATTTACGAACAAATTGGATACTGACCTAAATTATAAGTGTCTCTGTAAATGTATTATGTTCATGTAAAATGAAATGGTGTAAACGTTTTATGTTTTAAGCGTGGTTAGGGTTAGCACCTTCAAAGCAAATCTCATACTTAAATAAAAGAGGAGCAGCCTAAAAAAAATGGAATTTGTGTCAAACCTGTTCATGACAACAAATGCTCCAACAAAGTGTACATAGATAAATAAATGTCCAATTACAGGTCATACAGAAAAAATAGACCTCTGTTTTTAAGTAACAATGTTCATTCTGTTTATTAAACGTGTCCTAAAATCTGTCTTGATTATAAGTTTCAGATCTTCTTTTCTCATCTTTGTTATCTATTGTCTGTTAGCTGCGCTATGTAAGCATTGCTGCAATATAACACGTAATACGTTGGAACAGCAGAGTCTTGACTACACTGACACTACTCCAGGGTTATTCTGCCCAGCTAATTAAAACATGTATTTACAAAATGTGTGTTGAGTGTTGTTAGGATCTTACGATTGAGATTCCTGAGATAGATATGTATCTGGTAAGTGGACTCGGAGTAGGTCCCCAAGGAGGACAGGAATGTCCAAAGCTTGAAGAGCTACACATTAAAACACAAAGTAAAACATTAGTCATTTGTGTTTGTGAATTATACAAATATAGACTTGGTTGCATTTGACTTTGACACACTTTTTATTGCATATCAACAACACACAATTTCTATTTGTTTCACGGCTGTGGCTCAGGAGGTAGAGCAGTCGCCTGCCAATTGGAAGATTGGTGGTTCGATTCCCCACCTCCTCCGTTATATGTCGAAGTGTCCTTGGGCAAGATACTGAACCCCAAGTTGCCCCCGGTGTGTCAGGTCAGCTGCATAGCAGCTCTGCCATTGGTGTATGAGTGCGTGTGTGCATGGGTGAATGAGAAGCAGTGTAAAGCGCTTTGAGTACCAGACTAGGTAGAAAGCGCTATATAAGTGCAGACCATTTACCATTTACACACATTTACTTTGATACAGTCACACGTAAAAGTAGTGTGACTGTATCAAAGTAAATGTCATCTGTGTTAATTCAAATTTTTTCGGGGGTTGCCGGTGTCGGTGTTGCCACTTCTGTCCTGTTGCTGGTGGAGACATCTTGGTCAAAAGATGAGCTACAGCGTGCACAGCTCTTATAAACAGGAAGTGCCTAATTAACCGGTACCACTGAAGGCCACCTTAGAGGAGGATGTGTGGATATTTTATGTACAAAGTTATATTGATTATGTTCATTTATACATTTAGTGCTTGTTAAGTTAATCGTAACTGATAGACTCAGTATTGTTTTAGTGTTATGAGATTTATTATTTTTCATTTACCACCTCGTGTTTCAAAGGGTCTGATGATCCAATAAATATATGTTGCCATGTGTATTCAGTTAGTTAGGTAAGTTCGTCTCTGTTAGTACAACTGAATTACCTTGTTATCTTTTGAGTACATAAAAAACCCTTTCTTTTTGAAAAATCCACCTTTTTCCTCTTGCTTGACCGCTCGGTCCCTCACAAGGTCACACCTTTAATGTTTCTCAGTCAACTCATGACAACATATTTTAATGCATGCCTTTATTTATCTAAGTTTATATACAATGTGTACAATTCATGATGATCAACTTCAGCACATGACAAATATAGAATTTACACTGTACGTAGTTACCCATTTTGAAAGCGTAGTTCAAAATCAATTTTCATTGGTGTAGAAAAAAGAAATATTGTTGCATTATTGTTTTATTTAAATATGTCCTGTATATCCAGTGATAATAAACAGTTATATCTGTACCTCTGATTGCAGAACCTGTGCTGACAGATCCTATGAGCAATGGTTTAAAATTCATATTAACCCATTTTAAACATCCTTTAAACAAATATGCTTGTTCCTGGAGCCATATATTATTGCTGGAGAGTTAAGATGTCCCGATGAGAAAGTAGACCGTCCATATAGTTGAAAATCTCTCTGTATTTAAGCGACAGAGGACACTTCTGTCTTGCTGGCAGAAACTGAAGTCTCATCCTCCACCATGCCACTCATTCCAACAGTGCTCAACATGCAGTTACGGAACTGAAAACAAGTAAACAAGATGTTACAAGCATGTGATGTGCATCAAGGTGAATTAAAAACTAAAAAATAAATGTATGATACATTTAATCTAAACTGACCTGTTTGTTCAGCAGCACATAGATGATAGGATTATAAAGAGCTGAGCTCTTTGCAAAGAAAGCAGGGATGGCTGCAGTCAATGCAGTAAAGGCAGCTCCCTTGTTCATGAAAATCCAAGCACTAAAAGTGGCATATGGTGTCCAAGCCACCAGGAAGCCAAGGACCATCAAGAAGCACATACGTGTCACTTCCCTCTGTGCCTTCTGGGTGGACTCTGACTCCTGCTGCTGGGCAGCAGCCTAAAGTGTTTCAGACCAGAAACTACAATTAACAATCATATTGAAAACTCTTATTAAGATCTGTAAATGAAAAGCTTGCAAAAAGTAATATAATCTTCACTTTCACTTACAGCTTTGACTGTCAGCACAAGGCTTCCATAAGAGAAGAAAATGATGAAGACAGGAGTGAAGAAGTGGACAATAAACATGTACATGACATATGATTCATTGTTGTAGCCTGCAGCCAGGGTGTAGTAGTCAGGTCCACAGGAGCACTGCATTCCCTCAGGGAGGTACCTGTGTGAGATTAAACACGATCCATTATTACATACTTGAGCTTACCAAGAAGTTTTACTGTGTTAACCAACAACACGATTACACAATTACCAGTTTTTGGCATTTTTATATTTTAATATTCAAGATTTGTATGGTTTATTTTCATGTGGACAGTAAAAAATTTATTTTCCCTGTTCAATGAAATAATTTCTATGCTTTCCACACCATATGCCACATAAAATAATAAAGGTAAGCTAAAGCTATAGAGGTAAGGTAAAGCTGAAGTAGCAAGTAAAGGCAAGTAAATGTACATGTGCAATTGACAGTGTTTGAAGTGTAAATAAATAAGTAAAATTGCCAATTTATTTTGGAATTACCTGGACCAGCCAAAAAGTGGAGGTGCAGCACAGGCCAAAGCCATGATCCAAGTGAAAAGGACCCCAGCTCCTGCATGAGTTCCAGAGAACCTAAAGCTTCCCATGGGTTTGCAGACAACAATGTATCTCTCGATAGCCAGGACGACCAGAGACCAGAGAGCAACCTCACCTAGCAAGCGAGAAAAGTATCTTATAGGTTAACTTGAGGCAGGTTTTGTACAGACATTAATTCCAAAACATATGTCAAGCGTACTTAATTTATTGTAAGGTTAAAAATTTGATCAATCTTAGATCAGTGGTGATGCAATTAGGTCGGCTAATTCAAATGAATCCTTACCTCCAAGAGTGGCCATGAATCCCTCAATTGCACAGGCTGTGGGTCCAAGAATGAAGTAGCCATTAAAAGCGGATGTGATGGTGATGGTGAATCCAAAGCAACACATGATGAGTCCAGCAACAGCCAGGTTGACCAGGATGTAGTTCAGAGGTTGTCTGAGTTTCTTGTGCTTGGCTGTTACAAACAATGTCAGAGCGTTGATTGGAGTTCCAGTGCAGATCAGGAAGAACATGTATAAAGCTAAAAGCTTGAACATGATAGGATCTACTAAATAAGTCTGTTTGTATAGGAAAGGACTTCTAACAATCCCAGTCCTGTTGGACATGGGAATGTAGAAGTTCTTGCCCTCTGTGCCATTGGGCTCTATTCCTCTGTCCCATGCCATCTTTGCTAGTTTGTTGTTCTGTTGAGCTTCTCTGTCGAAAGACCCCAACAGTGTTGATGGACATGAGCAGCAGTATTGTGCACGAGTTTTATACTTCCCTGTTAGCTCTGTTGTCAAATTTTCAGAATAGGATTACAGGATTGTGAGGTAACACAAAAGTCACAGGAGGTCAGTAAGTAATCTTAACACCAGATAGACAGGTCAAAGCCTAAACTAATTTGTTCCACTTTGGAGGTCTAGAGGAATCCTCTAAATCCTGATTAAGGAACAGGTATTACATTCAGTTCACAGCTTTTAAGGCATTATCTAAAGTAACCTTATTATAAACAGAAAACATGGAATTCTGAGAAATATGTAAGTGTATATTTCTATTCAGAATAAAATAACTCCCCTAGGGCAAGAACACTGATAGATTTGAACTAATGTAAAAGAGACAGAACATAATTAACAGCAGAATAGTAACTGTCAAAAAGAGGGGAGGACACATGTATGTCTTAAAATAATGTCAATAATGATAATAAAATTATCTCAATCATAGGAAAAGAAAAACTAGTGTAGTAACGTTCCTGTATTTTTCTCATTGCATAATGACAATGTGTTTGACATTTCTGTTCTACACCTTTAGGCCAGACTAGCACTACAACACATATGAAGGAACTGTAGGTGTCATTATCCTGATTGGATTAACCTCAGCGTCTCACCTGCATTAGTTTGGCTGCAATGTGGCAAAAGCCTACTGTCACAAGTTGGGAAAGAAAATGTCTGCTAGAGACTTATCTAATTTATCTTCCTTAAGCCACAGCAACACTATTTGTCGCCAAGAATGTCCAGTATCAATTGTTGGACTTTGACATTTACGTGAAGGGAACCCTCATGTCTAAGGGAGCACTGAAGACAATGAATGCAATGACAAAATATTTTTATTCATTTCTGTTAGTTTAAATATTAGTTATAATTGATCATTTGTCTTTGACTGACAGACATGTATGTGTGTATATTGGTAATGAATATTTTACTTGTTTTTAAATTCCCATTTCATATATTGAGTAAGGTAACATAAGAGATAAAACTCTTTATTGTCATACTTTCTAGAATAGTACAATGAAATTGGAGTACTGTCCCACATAGGCAAATACAACATGATCAATTTAAACTGTGCAGAAATATAAATATTGTTAAAGACGTAGCCAATCGTCATGACCAAGTCAAGTCAAGACTAAGTCGCTTTGGATAAAAGTGTGTAAAGTAGGGTTATTGCCGTGCTCTAAAAGCTGTCCTTGAGTCTGTTTTTCCATGACCTCCTCCTGTCAGAGGGCAGCAGCTTAAACATACTGTGTCCTAAGTGTGTGCAGCCTCGTAAGATGCTGCATGCCCTCTTGAGACAGCTGGTGCTGTATAAGTCCTTTATAGAGAGAAGATGGTGACCATTGATTTTCTAGGTCATGTGACCCGTTGTAAAGCCTTTGCGTGAGCTACAGTGAAGCTCGACAGTCTTCACTATATGTCCTGCGTCCTTCACTTCCCCCCGCATTGTCATGTCATCTTCCCCGTCCTTTTTTGTAAGTTGCTTTGAGTTCAGTTACCGTATGTAGTGAAGCAATGAAACTTTTCATTGAATTGGTTCACTGTGGATGAAGCTTCATGTGAAGCGGTATTTGTAGTACTAGTACGTAGACTGGAAATTGTGGTCCAAGCTGACTGATAGATCTGCCTCCCATTTTGCAAAAGGAAGGAATACTGATTAATCCATTTTAGAAAGTGTCCTGTATATTTTAGACAGTAGTTTGGGTGTTTTGAAATTGGGGGAATCTGCTACACTTTGGGGTATTTGTAATTTTATTTGATTAGCCTTAAATTTCCTTTTTCACTATAGATTTAACTTATTGATATTTAAAAAATCTGTTCTTGTTAATCCCATATTGTTATTTATACTGTTAAGGTCAAAGGAATCAAGCATATTCCTTCTAAAATATTTAATACCTTTACAACTCGGAATTGCTTGGAGTTGATGCTTTTAAAGCATACGCGTCTTTTTCTGAGCTAATAAATGGGAGAGTTCTACATCTAACCAAGGCTCATCTAAGAGGGTATGTTTTAACCACCATGAGATCTGTTTAAGCCTGTTCGCTGAGAAATAGTGGGGAGAGTTAGGCAGGTCTCATCATTAGTCTTTGGTCTTTTAATCCATCCATCCATTATCTTCCGTTTGATCCAGGGTCGGGTCGCGGGGGCAGTAGCCTAAGCAGGGAAACCCGGACCTCCCTATCCCCGGCCACCTCCTCCAGCTCACCTGGGGGGGACCCCAAGGTGTTCCCAAGCCAGCCGGAAGATGTAATCACTCCAGCATGTCCTGGGTCTCCCCCGAGGCCTTCTCCCAGTGGGGCATGCCTGTAACACCTCCCGAGGGAGGCGTCCAGGTGGCATCCTGACCAGATG
>JAUMHF010000021.1:11988476-12030496 GCA_032359275.1 Microctenopoma steveboyesi
TGTTGTAGCCTGGAGCCAGGGTGTAGTAGTCAGGTCCACAGGAGCACTGCAGACCCTCAGGGAGGTACCTGTGTGAGGTTTATGAGCTATAAGTCCAAAAAGCTGTGCCTCTCTAGTCTTTACCAATCTTTACCAAGCACTCAGGACTTTCCTAACCATGTTGCTAACCATTTTGTATGCTAATAGCAAGGTTTTAAAGATATTTGCTATTACTGAATTTACATTTGTTTTTATGGTGAATTACCTTGACCAGCCAACAAGTGGAGGTGCAGCACATGCTAAAGCCATGATCCAGGTGAAAAGGACCCCAGCTCCTGCATGAGTTCCAGAGAACTTAAAGCTTCCCATGGGTTTACAGACAACAACGTATCTCTCGATAGCCAGGATGACCAGAGACCAGAGAGAAATCTCACCTACAGAGTCAGAAAAGTATATTTTCAGCTCAACTTGGAATAGGTTTTTACTGACATCCATTGCCATTGACGTTTATTTCACTGGTCATAAAACTATAATTATTTTCTGATAAGCTAATACAGTTGACTTTATACCTCCAAGAGTGGCCATGAATCCCTCAATTGCACAGGCTGTGGGTCCAAGAATGAAGTAGCCGTTAACGGCAGATGTGATGGTCATGGTAAATCCAAAGCAGCACATGATGAGTCCAGCAACAGCCAGGTTGACCAGGATGTAGTTCAGAGGTTGTCTGAGTTTCTTGTGCTGAGCAGTTACCAACAATGTCAGAGCGTTGATTGGAGTTCCAGTGCACATCAGGAAGAACATGTATAAAGCTAAAAGCTTGAACATGATAGGATCTGCCATATAATACTGTTGATATTCAAAGGGACTTCTAACAACCCCAGTCCTGTTGGACATGGGAATGTAGAAGTTCTTGCCCTCTGTGCCATTGGGCTCTATTCCTTTGTCCCATGCCATCTTTGTTTGTGGTTCTGTTGAGCTTCTTTGTTAAAAGACTCCAACAGTGTTGACGGATGGAGTTAGACTCACACAGAATGATTTTATACCTCTTTACCAACACCATTGTCAAACTGCCAAAATAGGATTACAGGAGTGTTAGATAGTACAAAGGTCAAAAGAGGTCAGCAATTAATTAAAACACCGGATGGACAGGCCAAAGCCTGAAATAATTTGTTCCATTTTCCAGCTCCGGAGGAATCCTCCAAATACTTAAAGTGTAGGAATTAACTTCAATCAAGAGCTTTTAGGGTATAAAGCAAAACATATTAATAACAAGCTTAGAATAAGAAATACTGTATAATCTTTGTTTATTATAGACATGCTATGTAACTATCATTGGCCATCATTGATTTGTTTTAGTAATTATTCTTTAGTAGTATTTGATCAACCTCTATGACAGGAAACTTAAGCAAATGAGCAATGGCAACGGTCAAAGTGTAGTTAGAAGCAGAAGACGTTAACTTAACAAGAATTAGACCATGAAGGATGCTTGATTACAACTATAACATAACTACAACTTAGTGGCGGATGTAGAAAATTTTACATTGAACAGCAAAGGACTGGCAAGAGGTCTAGGTAGACTGGCAATGTTGGACCTCCTCAGTCAAGTATGTCAAAATCCTCTATTTGGAAATGGAGTCAACAAGATATTCACAAATACATTTCAAAAGTATTATCTCTCCTAAGACAACTAATTAAAAAATCTGATTGCCTTTAATTTTTTTTTAATTTGAAGTTGCAATGACAAAATAAACAGTTTTTAGATATCTGTACTTTTAGTTTATTTGTATATTTTAAGGTAGTTTTTTAGGCACCTAGGGACATATTTACAATTCTATATTTTGGGGAAATTAATGTTTAATTGAAAGGCTATAAGAGGCTTTTGGACAAAGAAGTGATTCGTTTTTTTTTACAAGCATGTTAGGGGGCAGCTGCAAGGACATGACTTTACAGCAGGGGGGCAGTTGCCTCCCCTTGCCCCCCTGTAGATCTGCCCCTGCTACAACTTAGTTTTGGTCAGTATACAGTAAGGTGCCGGAAAATGCTGGACTCTGATTGCAGTCGTAAGCAAGTATTTAAGAAAAGTAGAAGCCACTTATATTATACCCAAGTATGCAAATATAATAAAAAAGGAGTTAGCATTTTAAGGAAAACAGTAAGAATGTTTGTGAATTTGTATATGCAGCTTCTCGTAGGTGATGGTGCTGGTGAACTTCTGCACATTTTCTGAAAGACTCTGACTCTCTTAGATGCCCATTTTATATCAAAATAGTACTGGCCTGTTACCAATATGTGTTTTATACATATTGGTAACAGGTCCATTTTCTCTTTGCTTAAACATTTAAAGGTTTTCTCTTTTCTATTCGAAAAGAATAAGGTTTGCATGTCACTGCATTCGTTTTGTATGAAGATCTTATAAATCTTCTATCTAGATGTTCTTAAACAGCTCTAAGATGAACAGCAGACTACTAGTGTGGCTGCAGCGCACTGAACGGCACTCTGAAATCCTATTAAGAAATTGTTAGCCCAACTCCAACTAAATGGATATTGTTCTAATCAAATTACATGTTTCAGTCTGAATCTTCCTTTAATAGTGTTGCAGTCATAAACCCATTACAACCACTTATAAGTCTTAGCTGCCTCTGGATCATAATATTCTTTTTTGTGTTATTACATATGAAGTTGAGTATCCATATTACAAAGAGTCAGAGGCCCAGTGCCTGAGGTGAATGTATGTTTTCATGCTTTCCAGGTGACATCAGGCACCATGGAAATCCATAACAGGTCATCCATGTTGCACTCTTACACCTGTTACGTATATTGTCAACTACTAACTTCTCAGGTTAGCTGCTGTTTCCCTGCTCATGGTTGGCACTAGTCTAAGAGTTAATGCAGAATAGCAAAACACTTCAAGCAATGGTATTATCTAATCACAGAACATCACAGATGACCTTATTTTATAATTGCTCTTTCAGCTGTTTCACAGTCAATTACACACTGGCTTAGATAGTCACAGTAACATTCATAAAAACCAAAGGAAACAACAACCTACAAGTGACCATCAAGTATCAACAAATTGCTGCTACTCCAACCAGTCAGTCAGAAATTAGAAAGTCCTTTTGACTTCAGTGCTATACCACCCACCTTTATCATACCCGCAATGAGTTTAGATTTATCTCTCTTGTTTTTTACTGTAAAATGTATTTAGGTACACAGAAAATGAAACGCAATTTTCTCAACATGTTAATCAACATATGTTCCTTACTTTCTTGGGAAAGGCCTGTAAGACTTGCAGCATTGTTTCATCCTTATCCCGGCTGTCGTTCTTATCAAATTGGATTAACCTGATCTAGCTTTACATTACCACACTTCTTTTTGTGCCATCACTACCATGAACAGGTGATTCTGATGTCATACTGCTGTGTTCTTATCCCTGCTCTTGTCCTTTTCAAATTGGATTGACCAGATCTAGCTCTACCACACTCTTTTGTGTCTCTGCACTGCGATGATCAGGTAATCCTCATCCTCAAGTGGCTTATGTTAAGTGATGCCCTCTACTCACAAGATGCTGAGGCATATAGTAACACAAGCAGAAGAGGAAAAGTCATTCACCATTCCAACAGTGCTCAGCATGCAGTTATAAACTGCAAAATGGTAAAGGGGTTGTTAAACTAGGCATGTAATGTGAATAAGAGTGGGTTTAAACAGTTAACAGAAGATACGTTTCACATATACCAAGCTGATGTTCATCATCAACACATAAGTAGTAGGATTTTAAAAAGATGAGGCAGGGGTGCTGTCACAGGAGAGAGGGCAGCTACCTTGTTGAAGATCCAAACACTGAAAGTAGCATATAGTGTTGAAGCTTTGAGGATTCCAGGGACCTTTGAGATACTTATGTATTCCTTCTCCGCCTTCAGGTCAAACTCCTGTTGCTGTGCATTCTAAGACTAGTAAGTATAATTATTGTTCATCGCACAGAGGGTTAAGAAAAATTTGAATGAAACAGCTATGATATTACAACACAAACTAATTTACGTATTTGACTGTCAGCACAAGGCCTCTAAAGGAACAATACATGGTGAAGACAGGAGAGAAAAGGTGGATGACAGTCATGTAGATGACATATACATTGTTATTTTGGCCTGAGGTTAAAGTGTAGCAGTCAGGTCCACAGAGGCACAATGCACAATCAGGAAGATACCTGAAATATTCTTAGTTACATCCATCACTGTGTATACCACAATAGAAAGAGATATGAATTCTCTTATTTTGATATCTTTAGCAGGTCCAAATTTGCTCTTGTATTTATTTGTTTAGTATGTTTATTTTCAGTGCTGTAACCCATATTAAAATAATTATGTTGTTATGCAGTGCTAGATAAAATGTATGCCAAATGGCTTTAATGACCTACTTTTACTGTTGTAAAAAACGTATTTAAAACATTGACAGCAGAGTTTAAATGTCACCTTCAGTGCTTTCTTAAAGACAATTATCAATCAGACCTTAGCTTGATTGAAATCCTCTTGTAGTCTAATTTTGGCAATTTGTGCATAACCTTGTGAACCTTGGGAAAACAGCTTGAAGATATCACAAAGGTACAGCATCATTTGTCATGTGGGGTTGGCATATACCATTGGTGACTGGTACTTGATAACTTTGAAAGATGGTTCTCAACCTGAGGCCATATTATTTGTGCAATTAACATTATCTCAATTACCATAAGCTGATCATCCTTTTACAGTAATGCACCCAATTTTTTCAGGCCTTATCCCAAAAGCAGGGGTTAGCTTCAACTCTCCCTATAGGGGTCTTAATGGTCATTGGCACTTTGGTATCTTGCTTTGGAGACCATATGCCATCTTTGCTAGCAGGATCTTCTGAAAAAGACCTTCCTATATATGGTAATAGTTATGTCAAAAAGGTTTTATCCAAAGCAACTGGACTTGTTTGGTTTCTTGAGGACGTTTCACCCTTCCATTCCAGAGGACTTTCTCAAGTCTGACTGACTGGAACCCTCAGGTTAATGATTGGTGGTCACCTGTGGGTTGTCCTTCCCTCTGGCTTTAATGTGACCACTTTAGCCACAGTGTGAACTATTGTGGAACTTCCTGGGTATCGTTAAGATAACTGCATTGTAAGTGAGTGATAGATTATACCTGAGTCCACCACCTCTGTTTAAGAGGGTTGTTTAATATTGCAGTAACTTGCATCTTTCACACCTCGTTTGAACCAATCAGTTTCCCGGTCTAGGATTCTGACTTCATTGTCCTCAAACGAGTGGCCTTTGTCTTTGAGGTGTAGATGAACGGCTGAGTCCTGTCCTCATGAGGTGGCTCTTCTGTGTTGAGCCATGCATTTGTGGAGCTGTTGTTTGGTTTCTCCTATGTACAGATCTGTACATTACTCACTGCATTGAACTGCATATACTACATTACTCCGTTTTTGTCTGGGTGTTTTGTCTTTAGGTTGGACCAGTTTCTGTCTTACCTAACACGTCCAGTTGCTTTGGATAAAACCTTTTCGAGACTTTCCTATATCCATCCCTTCCTTCTTTACAAAGAGCTCGGCATTGCATAGTCCTGTGATAAATGTGCTGGAGTTAAAACGGGTTCATGATTTGATATATTTTAGAATTTGCTTGTTTGTATTATTTAGTCCTGATTTGTGTATGTTCAGTCACTGAAGTTGCTGACATTGTCTTTTCAGATCTATAAATATATGCAGCGTATAGTGGTAATTGGGCAGCATGACTATGTGTGTCTGTGTGTGCGTTTGTGTGTCAAGTGGTTATGAATGTGTGAGCATAAATTAACCCACTGACTCACTGTGCAAGGTGATGATGCTCACAGTTCTCAAGACAAATTGTTAAACTGTGTATAAGTCTGCATGGATTATATGAGAGAGGTATTTTCACCAAATTATTGGTATGTGGGGCAGCACATGTTTTATGTTAGTTGACATCATCTGAGGCACGTTTTAGATTAATATAATTATAATTAATATAATTTAATGGGAGGTCTCCAGATTATTCAGTATAGATGCACTATTATATATATGCTTTATTTGTGTACATCTGAACTTACACAACTCCCTTTATATATCATTATATGTGACCCTGGCATTACATCTGTAGTGCAATATGAAGATGTGCATTCAGGCAAAAGCAAATTTGTTAACATTTAATAAAATGAATTAAAAATTCCAGGCAGCAGGATCCGTTTGCAGAGCCAATGCTGCCCCCTGTATACTGAACTGAACTGAAAATGTCTATGCATCGCCACAGAATGAATAATGTTCTCATTGTACTCCATTTGTAAATAAAAGTCACGATTGTTTCATGTTCCCCATGGTAACTGTTACACACCAGTATATAACATGTTACAGGTCAGAGGGATTAATTATACATAAATGCACACTTCTTCTATACCCGATGGGCCAACTATCTCATGATGTAGCCCTTTATTTCCTGCTGATAACCTGACCCTAATTGCCATGCTGTGGCTACACACACTGTAATTTACATCAAAGAGCCTACTCTGGACACCTGCATGCGCTTAGTGTCTCTGTCAGGGGGCCGGCGGAGACGAACCGCCTCTTTGTTCTAATTGCTTGGAGTAAATAGGAGCTGCATACAGAGGTCTTAATAACAAACTTGTTGATGCAATGAATATCTTTCTGAGCTAATGTTCAGCGGGAGCAGCCTGAAAGAGGGACTCAGTCCTGCTGAATGTCTAAGCTTCCATTACAATTTATTGTATGATTTGTATTATTATCAATATTGCTGGAATGAAAGGAAAGAAGAAGAATATAACCACACTGGTTGAACTTTCTAATTTTATATAGAAATATTTATATATGATTGAAGTTTTATATTTGTGATGAGACGTTGTGAAATGTATTGGAATTTACTGTCTTATCCCAAAGCTTTTTTTAGAACCTTACAATCTTAATCTTAATCTTACTGACAATTAAATTACAGGATGAGTGATAGATAATTCCAGATACAAAAACAAATCTGTCTGATCATTACTTAATTAAAAATATCTCACTGCAATGTGCTGCAAAAAATAGAGGTTTTAGTTTTTATACATATTAGAGGGAGTCTGATCCTAATTTACATTAAAAATATAAAAGCAGGTAAAAACAAATCCATCAATATTTACATGAAGACTCACAAAAAAATCTTGTTATGACAAACTTATAACTCAGGTTCAAATACATTACCTTAAGTTTACATTAGAACAACACCTCCCCCCACTACTCAATCAATTGGTGCCTCCTCAAACTTTTTAATGATGTGCAGACCCCACGACTCTTTTGACCCAAACCCCTTGGAGAGGGGACACATCAGAGGTGAGAAAATTATTAGGATATTGCACAGAAGTATTGCTCAACATTTAAGTTTAAGATAAAGGCATTAACTTTATCTTATTAATAGACCTTAAACAACAAAATACTTAATATAAAACTAACCAGGCCTGCCAAGCTAACTAAAGTTTCTATTATGCTGTAAAAAATCTAATTCTAAAAAACAATAAAATTTAGAGCAGCAAAGTTAAATTATGGTATAATACCAAATGTTATTTTACTAATAATCATTGGTAGAATTAGTTTGCTTTAGTAATGTCTATTAAAATATCTTTACTGTATTTTAATAGTATAGTCTTGCAAAACGAAAAAGATGTCAAAAAGTTGTGGTTTTTTTGGCAAGAATTTTTTTTTTTTTGGCAAAAATATGTAAAAAATAAAAATCTTTTACGGCGTACAGGATTGGCCTTCATCACTAAAGGCTAAATAAAGATCATAAAACAGAGCCAAACAGTCACAAAATATTGATTAATTAAATGCACCAAATCTGTGTTTGAGCAATCATTCCTTCTTCTGGATTTATAAATGTGAGTCAAAGAAACTTTCAGTTAACCTTATGTAGCAGATGTTTCACAAATATGATAATATTAATGAATGCAATTTGGTATTGCGTTGACTTACCAGCTTCTGTACCTACCCTGTGACATGTATCATATCGCTAAAAAAACCCAAAACGTTTTGCAAAATCTAGCTTCAGATAATTGTAAACACATTTCTTTTGCAGAGAACTGCCACTTTTCTGTCCGACATTATCTACACTGGAAGTGCATGAGGAAGGAATGTTGGAGAGCATGACCAGAGAAACCACTGAACACTAAGCAAATTGTAAATGTCCATATGAACGTTTTAAGATCCTTGTTTCTTTCCTCTACCAACAAGATCAAATGACTCAAAACCCAATGTAAACAATTCCAGTTAGATGTCAATAAGATTTTTCCAACTCTGTAGCTTATGTTATGGTAGTAGTGAAGTGTTTTACAGGTAGGTAATAGTGCAATAAAATAAGCATTACTATTACTATTATGTTAACTGCCTCAGACAAGAAGAAACCAACTGTCTTAGGGATTATCCCTCTTGTCTTTGTTGTTGAGATAATCCAGATACACAGTGTGAAATATGCTTTAATATTGATGTAGCTTTCTCTGTTAGAGTCTGTATTCATTAACGAGTACCTGTGTTGGTTTCCTACACTTCCCTCTCTTTATTTCCCCACTTTCATCCTCCTCTCTATGTTTTCCAGTTGAAATTACAATGCAAAAAGAATCACATAGAGACACACTTAAAAGAAGTAAATCTACGAAGTAGAATAACAGAAAATAACTTGCAAACTCTGTGTCTTCATCTGCAGGTAACACACATTCTCGTGTTAGTGCAGACATTTGATGTGTTTGTAATAAAGTTTATTCAAATAATGATTTATATTTTTAATGATTAGTATAGTGCAGAGTACTGTAACAATACAATCTGAGATTTTCTGCAACATCAGAACATAGCACATACAAATATCTATGTTTCGTAGTTTCTTTAGGACAAGTAATTTTTAAAGATTAATGCAGGAGAGGTCTTCAACTTTGATACAAATATAATAACATGTGAACGTGTATACAGTATATATTTGTTCATACACAAACAAATAGATATGCAAATAGAGCCGGCGTGACCCAATTTGGGCGAGATTATCACTTGGCACCTTGTATCAACCTTAATAATAATTAGCAGAATGTCCAATCAGACAACACAAAACATAAAAGACATATTTTCTTAGTGCATCTGTGCAGGACAAAGTGTTTTGTTAAAACAAGTGTTATTATCTACTTGTGATCAGTGTTCCCAGATCTCATGATAGACATAGAAACTTTGAATAACTGATCTCCAACAGGTTTCTGCATCTCCTGTGCAGAATGTTTTTGAGGTCAGATCCACAACTTCATAGCTCCCACTTCTCTCTTTCTCTTGTGTGTTTGTCCATATTTTCTTCACTAATTCCCAGACATTGTGGCTCTGTTAGGTGGGTGTCTGTGTGTGTCTAGAGGGAGGAAGGGAGCGCATGCTGCAGGCGCAGTAACTGAGAAACTGGGGGATTCCAGCTGTGAAAGCACAGACTATTACATTTTACCTTATTGTGGAGAGAATCATGAGCGTTCATAGGGGAACAAAAGCCCAAATAAGTAACTACAACCACGTAGTTCGCAAACCGGCTCTGTATGCAGACTGAAAATGTTCAGTTCCCTGTATCAGTGGTTATTATTTATTTTAAATAGATATGCATTTAAAAGAGAATGTAAACATTGTCACAGTAACGATAAAGAATAACAGCAAAGGTTATAAATGATATATTCAAACATTGTATATATATTTAGAGAGAAATCTTCCACAAGATGTGTTTTTGCACTTTTATCTCACATGTTTTCCCATCAAACATGTAGCATGTAAAGTTAATTACGTAATGCACAAAAAACAGTAACTGTTAATAAATAATACACTGTATAATATTTACTGTAGCAATGTACCAAGATCATGCTAATATATTGTCAAACTATTTTAAAGGCTGTTTACATCAGATTTTTCAAAATAGTCACAATAAAATATATTAAACTATTATACTAGCATAACTTGTTAAGTTGGTATAACTGGGGTGAAAGTGTATTTTAATATACTTAGATATGCCGTAATCTCTAGATTTCTAGGATGTGATTAATGCTAAAATCATCTCTTCATCTTCAGTTTGACAGATGAAAATGAATGATATTGTCAGGCTCTCTGCTCATGATGTAACCACTCAGCTCCTCTAGCTATGTGGGCATGTTAAATAATTGAAGACTGAACAATGAAAAATTCAAAACTTCAAAAATACATGATCATTCACTTAACCACTTTCAGCTTCTCGTCTCATCTCATCACATCTCATTGATAAATATCATTGGACCTTGAGAAGTCACATTATTCTCCCTCTCATAAATGACTGGTTTATCGAGATATGTCTGTGGTAAACTGAAGTTTACTTGTGATTGGTTTAAACTTGTTTGTCTGTCCCCCCCTATGGCCTGATTGAAACTGTCTTGTCTGGTGGGTTGTGAACAAAAACTTTCCTCTGGCTGCTCAAAGCTGCTCTCACTGTAGAGCCGCTGTCGCATTTCATTGCGTTTCGCTGAAGCACTCCTGCTTGGGTATCTCTGACCCGTCTTGTACCAACCTGTCTCTTTGAAGACAAACCAAATATTTCCAGCCCAAAGGATGATATTAACAAAACCAAAAACCTAGAGACAGAAAAAGGAACATTAGACAATATGTTTGCTTTTCAATGTTTTATTTGTTTACTGAAATACCTACTGCAGAAGTATTAAGACGTGACCACAGAGCCTCCTGGGTAGCTGTGCATTTGTTCTCCTTAGCTCTGCATGCTGAGATGAGCAGTAGTACTTGTGTTGGGTTTGCAGCTGACTTGATATCAGAAAGACATTTTGCCCAATAACAGCTGCTGACCAGCCACATGAAGGAGAAGATGACAGTAACAAAAAAGTCCTGTTCAGTACAGAAGAATGAGAAGGACACATGAAGAACAAAGTCACATACTGAATGAAATAGTCAGGCTTATGTGTTTTAGGACAAATAAATAAAACATGATCAACCTATAAACGGAACAGCACTAGAGGAGGAAGAACAAACTCACTGACCGCATGTGGACCTCTGTTGTTCTTTAGGTACTTGTTTTGGTAGAAGACATAGACAACGGTTGCCAGCAGAGAGTAGAGGAAAGCAAACACACCAACAGAAACAAAAAACTGAGAGGCTGAGGAAAAGTCGCCATCCAGGAAAATAATCTCTTCTCTTTTGGCTTCACACAAAGGAGCAATAAAATGCACTTGTTGTAATCTATAGGACAGAAAGAAAGGTTTACAAAAAAAAATGAGCATGAAGATACAGAATATAAAGTTCAATATAAAATAAAAGGGTTCCCAGCTGAGAAAAGTGGTGCCTGATAAAAAGGAAATAAATTTTACGAAGAAGAAATAATTAGGGCAATTGGGAATTATCTAAAGGATTTTTACAAAAAGGTGGGAAACAGGCTTACAAACATATTTAGATGCACAAGACAAGAAATGGTAAACAGACATAAGGTCAAAACATGAACAGGTTCAGGATGACACAACAGGAAAGGCAATAATCTGGAGTTAAGCTCAGCATGAGCATAAAGAACCTGACAATTGGGCAAGTGAGTTAAAACTGGTAAGACATGTGGTCAGGGAAGGTCAGGTGTTAACAATATTAACTCAATCTCGATGTTTCAGTCACCACGAACTACTTAACTTGCCTTGAAAATCAATAACATTGCTCTCAGACAATTATTTATTACAGTGAATGAAAGCATAGTGCTGCACAAAGCTGCAGACAGCTGCACAGACTGATAACTGATGTTGAAATGTAAGAAAGGATTACTGCTACAATTGCAGGCATATGGTTGCAGCACACTATGGCAGACGATGTGCTTTTGCTAAAAGTTAGAAATAAGGTGATTACACAGCTTCTGTCTTTGTCATAAATAAAAAGAAACTGCCAAATTTAGATGTGTCTAAAATTATTCCCGTATCATCAGTCATTGTCTCATTTTGTTGTCTGTGTGCACAACACACAAACATCTGGCAACTGGGAAAATTGTGCGAGAAGAACTTCTGCAGGACTGTAATTGCTTATAGTCCATTTGAAATATAAATGTCCTATATTAATATGAACTGCATGAGAAAAATATGTTACACTTGAGATGAAAAGGAAAATGTCTGCTGAGAGCAAATAGGGATTACTGTACCATTTATAGACAACAAAAGTGTGCTCCACTGAACTAGCAAACACCACCGTGGAGCCAGCTGAACTGTTAATTAGACACTTGGCCATCAGTGACATTGACTCTGAGACGTGGAGACTGGGGGCGGTCGACAACACTACTTGCACTACTGCACCATAAAACCACCGTGTTCACGACCACAAGCACACAAAACACATCTTTAACAATTTTATTTTTGTTACTAGTAGTAGAACATTTTGTACACGTTCTGTGATAAATAAACTCTTATACAATAAGAAACGATGCACTGTACCAGATTTGGCTAACAGCTTATTTCCAGCTGCAGTACCTGGATAGGTTCACACAATAGAGATTGAATTTCTGCTCAAAATCCGTTTTTTTGTCCTGATAAAAAACTACTAAAACCAAAAAGAGAATTGTGACCTGTTGCTTTGTATGACATTCAAACAAATTGGTTGTTCATTTTACCCAGTGTGTAGAATCAAGGAAATGAAAATCCTCCTCAGTCCCTTATTTGTTCACTAATTTACAGACTTCTACATTCTGGATCAAACATTATGGCACCTACATGGACATGCACCCTGCACACCTCCCAGACGTTCACTAGTCAATTCCACTATATCACAATACTATATCCACAATTATGTACTCTCTGCGTAACTTTTCTTGTCACTAGTCTTGTATTCTACTTATTGTATTCTATCTTATACATCGTATTTTATTTTTCCTATAATTTTTTTGTTAACATTCCTAAGGTCGTTGGTGGTCGTCTAAGCTTTTCACTGCATATCGTACTGTGTATGACAAATAATGTGCATGTGACAAATACAATCTGAATCTGAATCTAATCCAGTCTTTTTATCCTTGTATCAAATGTGTATTGTTTAAGACTTTCATCTTTCTTCATATGCATAGTTTACCTAGACTCACCAACAATTTTAAACATAATTTACTTATTAAATGTTTGCATTGTGCTTAGTGAAATGTAATGATATTTCATTATTGCTTTGTATAAAGGAACACTTGCTTCACTAACTGTAGAAACATGGCTGATACATCTGAGCATTCTCAACGTTTACACAAAGACTGTTGTAATATATGTCTGATATACAAAGGTTTGCAGTCAAAATGAAAAATGTTATGTTCTAAGCTTTTTAATCTTCATCAATACATTAATAAGCAGTTCTATGAAGTTGCACGTACTAATAAAGTGCCGCTGTGCTCCAAGATCACAATGAACTGCCTGAAGTTACATTTTGATCGATTTGGGCTCAGATACAATTTTGTCTAATGATGAAGTAAAGTGGTTTATTTACTTGGATCTTATATTGGCTTGGCTTCTGCTCAGCCGTCCAAATTTCCTGATCCTAAATTGAGCTTCAACAAATAAGTTTTTTAAGCTTTTTGTTTGTGAAGTCACTGTCACTCATGTAAAATTAAATGAATCAGAATATTTAAAAAGGTTAGTTACCAGTTAATTGTCAGAGATAAAGTAAATAATTGCAAAAAATGTAGAATATTTCATGTTTTCATGTTAATTATGTAATGATATGAAAGGTCATAAGGTAAAAAATAATACAGGAAATGACTGTATGTTGAAAGAGTTTTTACTGAATTTGCAGACATGATGCCAAAGAGAGAAGCTGCTTTACCTAAAAGGATAACCAAAATCGATGCTGATGCTGTGGTTACTCTGCGTCCTGTCTGCACAGTCCACTTTAACCTGGAGATGGCCATAGTATCCTCCACATGTTGCAAAAGCACAGATGGCAAAGATCTATGAAAACAAACCAAAAATGGTAATAATTAGTTATTTGCATAATCCACTGCCTGTTCTTTGAGTGGCCTCCTGTATATTTGTGTACACACCACTAAACAACAGGACTGATTTTTGAGATTTATAATTAGGTTGAAAACAAAACCTGAATAATTAAAAGGTCGGAAGACAACTAACAGAGCTGCTAACCGTGCACTGGAGGGTGGCCGCAGCAGTACAGTGAGATTTAATTTAAGACAGAATGTTCATATAAAAATTAGACATCTCTTTTTTTTTACTTTTAAATGTGTGCCTCACACAAACTGCACTGATGCCTAAACAGGCAAACATTTCATGAGCCATTTTTCAATCAGCAAAAGAGATCAAAAACATCACATTTGGTGTTGTTAATCACACAATGAAATATCCAGTGAAGAGACACAGGACACATTATGGCCAAAACTGACCCTATAAATATATGATGACAACACAAAAGAAGTGCAACTTACCGGAGCAAATATAACCATACACATTTAAAAATCACGGAGAACAAGCCCCACTCCACACAGTATCTGCGGCTCGTCATCAGGTTGAAACACCACTGATGTAGACAGGAAATAGAACAGAGTGAATATTGCAGCAGAGGGGAGGGCTGACAAAGGAGGAGTCTGATATTTTTATACAACTTTATTTATTTGCGAACACTCCTACAAACAGGAAACACATGTAAACTTTCGCACCATTTATATGAGACAGCATTACTCTCAAAACCTAACAAAATAAAGCTCCATTTTGATAAAACACAATCGTACATATATTTCTGCAACATACATATATATATATATAAATATATATATAAATATATGTTTTAGTAATTCTAGTGGTGTCTGCTGTCAGACCACAACCCTTTGAACTTGTAGTGCATCTGCTGTATCATAGTCCTGTACTGTCATCACAACAGTAGAAATAACGAATTCTCATCAGTAGAAAGATTATTTCACACAAAGTTTCCAAACTCACGAGTGGTTTTGTTGGTGTATGCATGCTTTAGCTATAGAAACATACGAGTCAAATTAACTTCTGTGATTATACTGTAGAGCGCTTATAACAATCAATTTTCTTGTGTTTATGATGAAATCTTTATCAAGGATATAGATTCAGAATACTACCTGCTCGCTCTTATTTTACTGGGCCTTGTAATAATAATAATACTAATAGTTAATGCTTTAGGGTGAGAATTTAACTACTGACCCTTGGGTTGGAAGACAACTGCTGTACCCACTGAGCTGTGTGTATATTAACTGTATCACTAAGGACAGACACGAGCGTGAACATTATTTGTCATACTTTTCATACTTCATACTAAAGTAAGATTATTGTCTGTTGCCTTTTGTGTTAATAATCTACCAAATCATAAATACAGAAATCTGCATATCTCGTGTTGATATATTTGTTTACAAAGAAGACATGGTGTCAAAGAATGATCTCTTCACTGATATTAATGGGGTTAAAATGAAAAAGACATTTCACAGAATGATACAGTTTAACAGTACAACAAACAGAATGATCTTACAGCGGAATTAACACCTCTCTAAACTAGTTTCAGTGAATACTGAACATCCTCACCATCGTTAAGATTATGATGTAATAAATATTGTATTAGAATGCATTCGTGGTGGATGGTTTTCCAGTGATCCAGTGTTGATTAGTCTGTTTGCAGTGTTACCAGAAGCATTTTGGTGACCTCTTCTGGTGACAAATTTATATTACAGATTTACTTTTAAGCCAGGATAAATTCACGTTTTATCTATGTTGCTGGGGGAATTTATTACTCGCCATACCTCAGCAACTTATTAAACCATACAGTTGTGTATGTTCAGACACAAAATGTGTCTTATCATAGAGATACAGTCTCTATAAAAAGGTACTAAAACAGTAAAAAAGCAATAACAACCAAAATGTTACAGGATAAATCATTTACTTTACATCAGTAAACATCAAAATAATATTCAAAGCCTATAATATAAATAGGAATAATTTGTAATGTAAACTCTAGTCTATAAAACACATATTTATTAAACCTGTTTTTATTGTACAAACAAACAACCTAATTTATAGGGTGATTGAAAGTAACCTGAGCTTTAATTGACTTTACTTGACAGATGCTTATATCAAAACAAACTTACATGACCATTAACATTTATAATTGTACAATTAAAAAACTATTTAACACAACTCTGTGTGCAGATAATCTCTAAAAACCCTAGAAACATTACATATGTGGCTATTAGACAGACCTGATCAGTTTAAATAGTGCTTATAGGTGGTAACATATTACTGGGATGCATAGAGGTGTAAATGAACCACTAAAATCTTAGAACAGAGGTCATGAGTCTCTCAGATGCATTTCTTGTTAGCCAGAGGCTGCCAGGAACTTGAACACCATCATCGTATCTATTTGAGCTTATAGAAAACACATCTAAAGTCGATTTAGAAATACCCATGCAGTTTATGTTTTGAATGCAGGACTGTTTCACAGTCAGGTGTTCTGTGCTTGTATTGTAAACGTTTGTTTGTCTTTCTGCAAGATGCTCAAGTGGGTGCCAGACAGCTGTGGTATGCTACAGTAGTTAGTTGCAGTTTTGCAAGAAGCAGGTATAACAGGATATCGCCTCTGGGACACTGAAGAGAGGTGTTTACAGTTTACGAAACGTGGCAGAAAAACAAGAACATACATATGGAGAATTTGGCAAACTGTGCTTTGTAGCATCAATATACTACCCAGCTTGTCGCTTTGCATCCCTACAGAGAACAAGTCCTAAAAAAGGAGCTAAACTACACTATAGATGTGCTCTATTACAAGACAAAATGTACTGTATTCAGAAGAATGCCTTTTGCCTAAGTAACACTACACAACTATTATTATGAATATGACTATTCGTCTATTAATATGTACGTTTTCAAAGGCTAGTTTGGAGTGTACCTGTATGTAGACGGTATTCTTCCCTCTGACTTTGATGCGGTAAAGTTTGCCTTTTCCTGCTCCGCCTGAAAAGTCTCTAGTTTTTCAGTTGTGAGTTTTTAAGTTTCTAGTGGCTCATTTCATCATTAGTGAAGTTGCCCTTTAATCACACGTCAGTGTGAAAATAGAAACTTATCATCCTGACACATTATGGTTTGATGTCTTTAAGTGTTTGGCCAACAGAGGGCAGTACTTAGCCGTGCTGCCTGATGAGAAAATCTGTGAGGCTGCAGTGACGAGCTCTTCTTACTTTCTCACTGCATTTGATCATTCATCTGTCTACAAAATCCAGCTGACAAAATGTGCCTGCTGTATGTATGATAAGCTAAATGCACCTCAACTCAGCTATTGTTGTGCCCACTGGTGAGATAAATGACATTTTCCTGTTGTTGAAAATCCTGTGCTGGTCCAACAGCTGTAGGGTTTTTTCGTCATGTTAAAACGGTGAGGTTCCAGCCTCGCACTGCATTATTAATGAATCTTTTTCTGGCATCATCTCCCCTCTCTACCCTGAAAACTGTGGGAGGAAAAGATGAGCATAAATCTGGTAGTTTTCATGAGGCCTCCACCTGTCTCTGAGCAAAAACACAGACAGTACACACAGAACAAATGTACTGTTTGTTTCCTTTCCTTGCAGAGGACCGCATTTGCCCCAGGGCTATTCTGGGACATGTAAAGATTCAATCCTTCAGCAAATGCAAAATGTATTAGAGTGTTAAATGAAATTTACAATTTTCACTTCGTCTGTCACAAAGTACCTGTGGCGGAGGAGAGAAAGTGGGTTGTTCACTATGTTCAGGGTTAGCAGTTTGATTTCCAGGTTGCTCTTGGTGTGTGTGTGTTCCTCATTTGTAAGTTTCTTTAGACAGAGGTGTCCTTAAACTGTACAAATGATGTGTGTGAACAGACGAAGATGACTGTCTGTGCTGTTTTTCTTTAGCTGTTGTATAGTCTAAGAGAGCAACCAAAGGACCAACTGTGTTCTTCCAGACCTGCTGAGATGCCGCTTCCAATTCACTGCAAGATTAATGTCAAAGAGGGAGCATGGAAAATATTAAAATTACATTTTCTATTTTTGCCATAGGAAAAAAATGAGAGGCTGTGTTATATAAATGGATTTGTACAGATCAGTTATTTTTTCAAAATGGGTTTCTCCTTACTCCAAAAGCCAGTTATTCCCCATTGCAGTTTCAAACTGAAGCATTTAACTCCTCTGGAATCCACATACATGTACCCAGTCAATTCCACATTAGGAACGTGTAAAATGTTAATTGGCCAGGATGTTCCTGGTGAAACCACAGTATCATCATACACATATACAGTATTTGCGAGGTGTGACGCCATCTCTGAGACAACTATAGTAGCTGCAATGCTGACACTGACCCTATTCAATCAATCTCGCATTAAAAACGCTCTCAGCATTTAAATATTTCAGAGAGCTCCACATAAGCTTTGCGCCTCGGTAAGTGTGTGCTTGTGTCTCACCTTCTTACTGGTAAACACTTCTTTAAACTGCTTTTATAATGCAATTGAACTTACAGGTTAGGTGATAAAATCCATAAATGAAGAGGAATACTCACCTGATACTCACTACTCATTGCAAAATTAACAACACATTTTCTGTATCCCTGCCTTGCTGGTGTCTCGTTGCTCTTTAAATATATAGACAATATAATATATAACAAAGAAAATAAGCATTCAATGTAGTTGTGTATATAGGAAGGGGTTTTGTAATGAAGGAAAGTGAGGGAGAGGAGTCGTGAATATATTATCTCGGAGTTGTTCCGTACTTTCAGATGTGCAGCTCTGTCTGGTACATCATTGTGTGCTTTATATATGCCGTCTGTGTCAACTCTCCAAAGGCAGCCACATAATGTGTAAAAGATTCATGCAGGAACACACACACAAGCTTTAAATCACAACACATAGCCCTAATGTGCTAGGTTGGTTTGCAATATTTGTTTGGATGTTATGATTTCGCTCTTTCTTTTGACGCCATTTCTTGTTCCCTGATCTGCACTTCGAAGAATTCAACATTAAAGTTGGAATGTTTGACAAAGCGGCTGCCAGGAAGACACTCAGCAGCTTCAGGTGTGATGAAGTCAGACAGAGTGTGAATACAATTAAAAATGGGTCAAATGCTTTGACACATGTAGGTTTGAATTCGCACTGTAGCTTAGTGTTGTTACACTTTTCTTGTTTGACAGGTGTGTTAACAATGCTTACAAGGTTTCTTATATGTTCATGCATGTGATTAACACACGGCCTTTAATTAAAAGGACACGACTCACATTGTCCGAACACAGAGGCACAGTGTTCTGATCAGCTGCGTAAATAATCTTACCACATGATCCATTTAGCTCTGGATTACATCACATGATCTTCACTGGCAGATGGAGACTGTTCAGATGTCATGTAACTGCACACTACAATGCACTTCAAAGTGGCTATAATCAATATTTTTATATTAATAATGAATTACAGTACAGTGGGATCTTGTCACTACAGATATCTTTGCATCTTTAGTTCAGGTGCAGCAATTCCAGATCTCAAGGGGCGCAGCCCTGCTTGATTTGCACCTGTCCCAGCCGGCCCCTGCGCTAGAACCTCTAGCATCTTCCAGCTCATTGTTTTGGTTTTCCAACTATTGACTTTAATGATTCGGTTCATTCTTATAATTCTTATGAACATCACCATCAGGTCAGACAGGACTGTTGTAAAGAAAGTAATAAAACATCAGACTATATCACAGACAGTGATATTAGATATATTAGCTTGTTGTTAATGTAAACCAATTGTTAATGTAATGTTTTAAAAACATGACCACAGTCCCTCCCTAACTGTAACCACGATGCTGAAAGTCCACCAACCTGCCTGTACTGAATCTGCCCACAACCAAATGTCAGAGATAAAGTTAATGGACATAGTGGAGTGATGCTGTTTCATATTTGCTTGCTGTGTAAATAGAAAATCGCATCTGCAGGTTTAATGACAATCAGCTGTTAATAACAATTTTGGCTTAAATGCCAAGAGTAGAGAGAAAGCAATCTCACTACCATGTTCAATTAATCCAAAAGGCTGAACCGATGAAGACTGTGCGATAAGGTCAGATGCTCTTAAACACCCTTGTACTGCATGTTGACCTTTTTTAAACTTCACGGCCATTATTCTGAGAATAACAGGGGGATATGCTGTAATTCTCCACTTGCTCTCCTTAAAACAAACAAAAATTGAACCACACTAGCTTTTGTGCTGTAGAACCCTGAGGAGCATCAACATTTAATGTGTACACACTCTAGTTGAAGTAGAGGAGCAGGGCAGCGAACACTGGTCAATTATTAATGTTTAAAAGGTTTGGAGAGTTCTGCTGCTGAGGTTAGAGCTAGACCTTTCCAAGGGATCTCGAAGTGTGCAGTCACAGAAAACCAAGGGGTGTCAGTCAACTGCCTCACCCATCAAGGACTGACGGTGGCATGTGGAGAACATAACAAACAGAGGAGAACACAGGACAACTCCTATGAAAGTCAGATCTGGAGGGAAGAATTCTGAACGCCAACTCAAGGGAACAGGAGAGCCGCAGAACTGGAGACGAAGAGTCCTTGAAAAGATGGTTATGTGCAGGGAATTTGCTGGTCAGGTGCATAAGGAACATCTGGAGTAGGAGTTAGTCAGGTCAGCTGCTAGATCCAATTTAATCTCAGGGGTGATGGATACAGGCTTGTTCATCCTCGGTGCATGCTGAGCTCACAGTATAAAGACTTTCATGGGTATGCTGGTACTATATGAACCATGAGGGTGGGGGAGGAGAACACAATGCAAGGTCAGAGGGGTGACACAGATCGCTCAGCCTCGTAATGGGTTTTGATTTTATTGTGACTGGTCTACTACCTCCCTATCTCACTAATATTTTCTAAAGGGCTACAGCTGCAGTATTTGAACTACAACAGTGGAAATCAATGCATTTTCACGGCGTTATCTCAGTCAAACCCACTCATGACATCTTAGTCTGTCTCTCTGTGTCCTGGGTCAAAGTACTGTCAATACATTTGAGGATATCAGGATTCATTTTAGATCTTGTTAAGGCTGCTTGACACATTTTGGAACATTTGAACATGTTATAATGTTGTAGTAATTGTACTGCTGTTGGATTCTTAGTGTTATAAAGTTTTTTAGCCTCACTAGAAAAATCTGAAAGCGTGTGACCACTTTATTATACATTCAATAACAAATCACAGCCTGTTGCGAACATAAAGATGACTACACGGGACGAGTTTCATATATATAACATATTTATTCATATGTAGGATACCACGTATCAATCGATTGGGGGCTGAAATTCAGCTTGTGAGAAGCTTGTGTGACTGCAACGTGATCCTCACAAAAGATACCAGCACACGCTGCAACAATGCATTTCTCAGCTGAGTGTTTATGGCCTCCCCACCCCTCCCCAACAACACAGCGGCTCGGGAACCATTCTGAAATCTGTGCAGCTACTACTCTGCGCGCAGGATACAGCACATGAAATGAATAATGATGCCATTTCAGTGACAGCACGAGAGAAAGCCCGTGGCAGCCATCTTAGGTGTAAAACGGCCCAGCGTTATCCGGAGCAGCAGCAGTAACGGAAGAGGCGCATCCTTCACGCTCGGTGTCCAGCACCGCGGACAGCTCCCCGCGCCCCGCGCCCCGCGCTCCGCCTGCCAGGCAGGGAGAGGCCATCGCCCGCGTTCAGCTACTATCCTTCCTCTCATCTGTACACTACACTCCCCCTGCACCTCCCCTTCGCTTCCTTCTCACCTCCCCCTCTAACATCCGCAGCAGTGACTGGCCAATAAAGCACAGAAAATACGTAAGCATCGACGAGCGCTCGGCGCAGGCGGAGAAAGCTCAGTGTGAAGCAGGCTGAACCTCTTCCACACCACTCACACTGCTGACTCCTTCCAGCCAGCGAGCACCACCAGGCCCTAGCCCTGTCTTCACTTCGGGCAGATTCCCCATTATATCCACGGATAAGACATCGGGGCAGTCATCGTCGAGAGGACAGCAGAAGCGCACACTAAGTAGGTTAGGACATCTGTAAGGACGCGTTGCCTCTAGAACAAGATGCTAGACCCGTCGTCCAGCGAGGAGGAATCTGATGGGATAGTGGAAGAGGAAAGCAAAGAGGCGATGGCCCCCCAGGCCGGATCACGCATATCCCCAAGCAGGACCAGCGAAAGCTCGGGTGGACTGGCGCCCAGCAGCAGCCGCAGCAGCGCGCGCCCGACCAGCCCGAGCCCCTCGGCCGCCAGCGAGGAGAAAGAAGATCTGGAGAAGCTGCAGAGGGACGAGGAGGAGCGGAAGAAGAAGCTGCAGTTGTATGTTTTTGTGATGCGGTGCGTCGCTTACCCCTTCAACGCCAAACAGCCCACAGACATGGCACGGCGGCAGCAGAAGGTAAGGGTGTAGTCAGCTGCCCAAATGTTTCCTCTCCTATCGCAGATGTTGTCATTGATGACCTACATACGCCTGAGCACAGGGGTGGGGGGCGGGGAGGGGGCTCTGACCACTAGGCCTGTCCGGTAGTGTGTGGATTCAGCACTGTCCCGGTGTAACCACAGCTGCTTTTTACGGAAAGTCCTCGGAGCATGACAGGCGCACAGGGAGACGCTCCGAGCTCCGGGTAGTGGAAGGGCACATGGCACTGCAGAGCTGCAGACAGAGTGCAGTCCATGCTCGCAAGTGAGCCCTGCAAACACATTAACAGAGGGCGTTCATGAGATGGTGGACGGGGAATCAGTCCAGGCGGTGTCATTGTCCCTGTTCATGTACATGTCACTGAAGCCCCTACTTCCTCTGGGCATTCAGCTGCATGGGACTATGTGTCCTGCCCTCACAGCACATACTCAATACAAGCCCGTTTGCGCCATCACTTATCTTGTTAATTTGGCCTCCCAAGGTGACTTTTAGTCACATATTGTACCTATTGAGGAGGCTTTCTTAATGGCCCCTCTCAACTGCAGATGAGCCTGGCTCCTCTCAGCGGGTTACAGTAAATGACTTTCATTCCATAATTTGTCTCCCCGCTCATGTATTTTTACATTATTTTCTACACTAAGTCAACTTTAGAGTTTCTGTAGGAGACACGCTGCTGCTGTGCTGCTCTCTTGATGTTGCTGCCAGTTTTGGGTCATGATGTCCTTACTCTCAAAGTCACCATGCATAGGCCCTGCTGTGCAGTGGCCCCAGTTTATTGTCCTTGCTTTGTGCCTTTGGCTGTCACAACAGAAATAGACCAGCTAGCATTCTTACTGCCGTACTTATAGCCTGCTGCTTATTAACAAAGGCAACAATGCAATGGTCACCGTGTTTGGTGTGGTTCTACCTGAATAGAGTAAATTGTACCACGGCTCGGTGAAACCGTTTGTTGTAACTCTCCTCAGCAGAAGTTGCATTTAGTGTGGTCTGTGAACCCACAGAGGATTCATTCAGCTTAGTTACTCTGAGGCTGATCATGTATCACTCGTCTCAAGAAACACTGTACAATAACACCACTAAGGAAAGCGCTTTGCTGCTCGTTATTTTGTTGAACCTGCAGATAATCCCTCTTCCTCTGGACATAGCTTTTACGCCATATGGTCTGAATTTTCTGCTGACTCATACAGACATGCATGTGGGAGGCAGAAACCACTGTGCTTCCATGTATCTGTTTGTTTTGTAGTTCCGCTCATTGTAGGTTACTGAGTCGAATACGTGCTTACTAATACACTTTCATTTCTGGTAGCATAGGCAGCTACAATCCCCTGCTGTGGGTGAGTGAATATCTGGACAAACAAACCAATGCTTGTTGTCAGACCAGGAAATGAAAGCTTGTATGTCTGCCTACAGTCTGCCACTAGACTCTGGTTTGGTCCAAATTTTCATCCTTTGGATGATAAAACAACTCCTTCAGGACATATTATTCTCTGTGCAAATTACATAGAAACAACAGTTTTTACACAATTCATTTGTTAGGGCAAGTAATTACATCCAAACCTTTGGCAACACTAAACAATTAAGAACAAGATAATGACTCTCTGGCAGGATCATGTATACTAATGGCGTGACAATGAATGGCATTGTACAGTAGTCATTATTTCACCCCTGTCACTCTGTCCTCTGATGTTATGAGAAAATCATTTATCCCCCAAAAAATAACGTTTTACTGAAGGAATAATTAACAGTTCAAACGCAAACCATCCTTGAACATGTTCTCCACAGATGTCCATAAACAATTTAACGAGATTTTTTACAGCACTGGCTACATAAACGAATATGTAGCATCTTACAATTTTGGCTACTATAGTCACAAAAATATGATGAAGCAATATCATTTTCAAAAAGACTTAGAGGCCTCAGCAAAAACACGTGGAGCAGCTCCATGATAATCCGTTATTAGAAAGTCTGGCACACAAACAGCAGTGATGGGCTATCACAGAGAAACAGACCAGGCTGCAGAGTATGTAAGCTCCACTCTTCCCTCTTGAAATGTATTGGTATAACCTTGTAAAAAGGGTAGTACAATAGGACAGTATCAGACAGTTGCTTCCTTCTGAGCGAAAAAGGACACATTTTGTCCTTCAGTCTTCACGAGGAGCAGTGCGAAGGCTACTGATGTTCAAATGTTGGTCGCTTGTGTGTTTTAATTGAACAGATGACACATGTGTTCGAATGCAAAGCTAGATGTCTAGCGGCACACTGAGATTACAGTAATGCTTCCATTAATGCTTCCAGAATATGAGGTTTGTAAATTATTAAAGACTTTGACAGACACACATTGGGTTGGTGTCATTTCTAGAAATAATGGCGTCACTATGGAGTATTCTGGGGGACAATGAGTTAGTGGTAATAAGATGTTTAAACTATGTGCTCAGAGGAATCAAATAATAAGTACTAATAAGTGTAAAGTAAACACGCTGACTTGCTAAACCAATATAGTCAAAATTGTGGTAAGGATATTAAACATAACAGGTTAATGTTGCCACTGAATGCATGTTAGTATACTGTCGTTAACATGAGCACAACTGCATCCTACAAAGTCACTAACGGCGCCAATGCCCCTAATCAGTGTATTTGTTTTATCATAATTGGAAACTATAGTATAAAATAATACAATGAAACCATTTGCTTTGCTACCATATGCTTTTCATAGATCACAGTGTCTGTGTTTCAGAGCTCAATAGTTTCTCAGTTCAACATTTTTTTCAATTACAAAGTGTGATGTTCCCAAGATAATCTGACCCAATAAACTCATCTGCCAGTGTGGCTTCCGTAATAGATTGCCCCTTGGCTCAGCACGTTAATATTATACAGTATGCTGTTGGTACGGAGGAGAAGTGTTGAATTGTGCAGCAGGTTGTGTGACATGAATGTGAAGCAGAGGAAAAATGCAAATCATTGGAACTTGGATGAAGTTTAGAAGCTCTGTGTTTTGTGGGTTTGGGTTCTTTTAATTTAAGTCAGATACTCAGTACACATTTTCTGTGTGTTTTGTGAGTGTGTATTGCTTCAAAAATAGCTTTTACAGTAAGATTATATTTGAACAATAAACATATAGATTTGAATAAATTAGACATACAGTAAATCCCCAATTTTATTGAGTTCATGAAACAACCGTTTCATTTGGATGAGTTTGGCAGTAAAGAAGAGCTTAAGGGAAACATAGAAATAATTAGCATTATTATGTAAGATCTTTAAATGGTATTCTGCCTGAATAAAGGCGTGCTTTGACAATAAAAGAAGCTTCACAGTCAGCTTCTAAGTCAAGCTTTGGGTTAACAATAAAACATGCCAATCAGCATTAGGAAGCTGTTGCTGAGAAATGCTAGTCTGTCCCATTAAGAAGCATGTTTTAGCAATACTTGTACTGAAGATTGAAGGTGTTCATCAATGGTACAGATATGAAAGTGGTTTTCAAAGCAGTGAAAGCTAAAAAGCAGCAGGCGAAATACCGTCTCAGCCACAGAGTGCACAGCCACATGTACAGTACCACATCACAGCTTTACAAATTAAACATCTCTTCTGTCTGCAAATATCCAACAGGGAAAGCTAAGATCTTATTTGTTAGAACGCTAACAGTGTTGTTTCCCAAAGGTTTTACTACTTTGAAGGCAGCAATCACAGTCCGGATAGGATCAGCAATTCGACTCATGTTTAACTATTTAAATAATCCATTAGTCGGAGATATTTGATAAACGCAGCTATTATGTCCTCGCAGACAATGCTACAGAAAAGCCAATGTCACATCACAGAGTTGCTATTAATGAATCTAACGAATATCAGGCTTGAGCTTAGCACTGTCTGCATGATTCCTACATATGAGAGACAAGGTTGTATCTGTGATCTGGCTTGAAAGAAACATCTTCTATAAAGACTCTCACCCCCCACCCCCCACTGCTGCTCCTGATGTTCTTCTTTCCTACAGTAGACCTATGTGTCCTCACACCTGTCTGTAATCTGCTCTTTTGTCCAAAGCAGCAGTTTCATGTAGGTAGATGATAACTGCATACATTCACCATGACCATTTGTTCAGCCCTAATCTTGATAGCACATAAATCTCCCAGTTTTTTGAAGGACACAATACTTCCACAAGAAGCATGTGTACTATTGGATTCAAACAGATTAATCCTGTCATTATTTTTTTTTAATTGCTGTGTAAGATATAATCCTTGGTCCCACCAGTGCACATTACTCACACTCAGGAAAAGGAAAAAAGACAAAATAAGAAAAGTGGTTTGTGGAAAGTTGACATAACGGACTTGGTTTGCAAAATGTTTTTATAGATTATGAGTAACCTTAGAAAATTAGAATTAGGCCCTAGTAATGGCTGTTTTCCTTAACCAGCAGGTACAGTTTCAGTTAAATTAGAAAGTAGAAAACAGGGAAAGATCTGTACCACACAGCAGCATTCATTTCTTTTTTTTAGAAGACTAAGAAGCGAGAGGCATTCCCTTAGCTACAAACAGAAGACCATGACTTTGATTGACTTGTCAAAACAGGTAACTGCAAAGCATTTTATTGTGCTGAGCATCTGCGAAAATTAGCACTACAACCGTTAAAATATTATGTAGTGGTTATAAAGGATATATGAATGTGTTTGTGCTGTGTGTTATGTTGAACAATAATCAACTTCAGTGGGAAACTCTCAGGTGTGGCTGGAAACGGACATTGATGAGAGAGAAAGAGAGAAATTACTAGTGGTAATTTTCCACGCTGAAGAAAGAAGAGAGGTAAAAGCTACAGCAGGATCGTTATTGCAGTCCTCTGTTAAACCATTTTCCCCTTTTCTCCAATGATTCTCACTGAGGCATAAAGAACACAAACAGCAGCCTGGAGCAGCCATGAAGCTATATGTCAGGATGACACTTTCTCTCCATTGTCCTCTCAGTTGTGAGAATAAGAGTCTATATGCCATTTACCTCCTGTCGAACACTTCATCTAATTCTGTGTTTTTATTTTTTCCCCAAATCATTGTTTATTGCTATCTGTGTGATCTAATTCTGCTACATCTCGAATGACAGGAGCGTCATTATATAACATAACCATCACCAACACACTGGCATAAAAATATTTGACATGACTTTTAACATGGAGAGAATTAGTTAAAGCTCATCACTCTGACTGGACACAGACTGAGAGACAACACAGTAACTGATGGGATGCTGGTAGAGAACGATTTATGTTGCACATATAGTTATGCAAAAGCAATGGACAGAGATACTAATCTACTCGGATGCTGTGCTGCATAGTGTAACATCACATCCCTGCAGTACTGCTTGGTAGGACTCTACTTTTTTTGTACCAGATATGAGAAACACTTATCACACGAGGACACTGGGGGATGTATAAATAAACAAAAATGATCAAAATCCCTGTGTGTTATGAGAGACAGTTTTTAAGATTCAGTTGAAAACATCAGCTCATAGAGAAGTGACTTTCAAGTTCGTGGTCTTTTAATCTGTTGTCAGAGCCCTAACCTCAACCAATCACAGCCTCGTTTGACTTGCATATCAAAGGACTTTACTAAAAATATTTTCTGCACCCAGGTTTGAGGAAAAGGATAAATATGTTGTGTTTTAAACTTTCAAGAAATGTGATCAATTCCCTAATTCCTAAGGATTTGAAATAATAAAAGACGTTCTGTGAGCTCAAGGTGATATCTTCAGATTTCATCTCTTGTCTGACTAATTGTGTCAAAATCTCACCTTCAAGAAGCAAATGTAAGAGCTAAATGTATCATATCTTTGCTGGAATAACTACTAGAACTATTTCATATTTATGGGATTTTCTATTAAGCAAGGAATTTTGCAATTATTTGTTTACCAAAAAGCACATTTCAAAATCTGTGCAGCTGGCTCCAGTCATAGACAATAAATAATCAAGAACTGTCCATTTGTTAACTTTAAGTGTGCAATACAATGAAATGTATTTGTATTGTCCTATAGAGATTGGAATTACCCTACCAGTATATAAAATATCTGGTAGAAAGCTTATTTTCTGCTCAGAAACTAGATGAGTAGAACTGTGTGTCTACTGCCAACGAGTTGGTGGTGATAATAAATGACTGTTAGGAGAAGGGGCTAAGCTAGTTGTGAACAGCGTCCTCTATTATGCCGAATATCAGCAGTGCCACAGCTCTTGCATATGACAACATTGTAGAGTCTGGTTATACAGAGCCAGAGCTCCCTGTTTTATCCTGTTTGCTGTGTGTGAGGTTCCATCTGCAGAGCATACACCTGGCTGTTTACTAACCCAGTAGAGCGGTATTCACTGTCTATGTGTCTTTAGGACAAATACATGTGGGCATGTCTGGTTGGGGATACTACCCAAGCTTGTGCATCTGTCTATATATAATTGTAGTTTTGTGACCACAGTCACTACATGGTGCTGGTGTTTGATAAGGCCTGTTGCTGGTAGATTTAGTGCAGCTGTCACACAGTGCTTGCTCCTGTACTCATGTTTGCTGTTTACTCAGATGTGGGTCGGCGGTGTCATCTGCAACATGAATAAAGTGTGCTTTGTCTAGCAAGAGGGTTCAACAATACTTTGTTTGCCTAAAGCCTACAGCAGCATTGGATGATGTCTTTTTGTCTCACTCATTTAAACCTAATGAGAACATAAAGTTTACATGCTATCCTTTCACCAGTTCACTTAATGAAGCCTCAACACACAAATAAATGAATGTTTAGTCCCTCAAGTTTATATAAGGTTGTATGTTAAATCTATTTGAGATTCTATATTTATGTTTTGCCTCAGCCATTAGCCGATTAGGACATGTCCACTTTTGTTAAACTTTTTATGAATGAACTAATGCATTAACCACTATCCACCACCAAAAATGTAATTTTGGAAAACATCCTAATTTAACTCCCCTTTTTAAGGTTATATAACTTATGGTTGAAGCTGAAGTGTGAGTCAGCAAAGCAGAGGTTTCATTGTGCTGAACTATAGTGCAGTAGCCTCAGATTATGCTGCATTCAATTAGCTAATTACAGCACCACTCATCTGCAGGGACAGCTGATTTGTTGTATACCGCACAAACCATGTTGATTAAAAATTTCAGATACAGATATCAAATAAATATGAACTGAATATTAGTCATTATCTTTAATTAATAAGAAGATTACAGGTTATTTATCCTGCTGTTATTTAGATTTGTCCATTATTTCTTTGTAAACAAATGGAGGTATGCAACAAATATAATATAATATAATGACTACACAGTACAGTACAGTGGTCATGTCAGTATTTTTAGTACCTAGGATACACAAATAAAAATCATTTTGTTGGCTGATTCCAATATATTCCATATGTAACATATTGACATTAGATTACTTTTAGATCAACCAATAGACAAATAAACAAAGGATTTGCTATTTTTTCCGCCATATTCTTGTTTCCAGCAGTACTTCAAGGTGTTGAAGCCATATTTAAGCTTTCATTATAAAAATCCTGGCCACAGCCCTGAATAGTCTTTATAATGCACATCTCTTATAAACCTCCTTATTATATTGAAGGTAAGTGACTGACACCTAAGAAGATTTAAACATTCTTTAAAATAAGTAGTCTCCCTTGATTTAACATCTTATTCATCATACGTGATAAATGAAAATCCGTTTTCAATGAAATATCACTAAAGGAAGCTTATCTTTTTCAAGATATGTGCCTGTGTGGGCTCAATATTTTAAATCTTTGTTAGAGGCTCGTTTAACTTGCAGAGAACATATTCAAACTTATATTTAGATGGTTCTTGATGCTATAATGTTATATGTGATGTTATCACTAATATGTAGTGTTTTTGAACCTTATTACATGGCAAACGTTAACAGTGTCACTAATAACATGACATTTTGAGAATATAGACGACATACAGTTAATTTTTAATTAAATTCTAGGTCATTAAATATTTCATAACTCACACATTGTATCAGCCACGTGGTCAGGCTATATATAAACTCTAATCCATAGTAATTTTGAACTGTAATGAAGTTACTGTACATCAAGCTGATGCAGTGTGCATAGCTCCTCTACTGATATCTGAAGGGTGATTAATGTCATTGCCTACTTCGCTGCAAACCAATGAATCATGGTGTAACACTGCAATCTTGATAAGAGCCACAGAGAGAAATCAATACCAGCAATGCATGAAAGTATGTGCTCTGAGTCTGCCAATACCGTTGAAAGTAGAGGTATTCTTTCACATCCATCAACTAGGTTACTAATCAGCACAGTTCTCCCAGCACTTCCAACAGTAGGTTTAACGTCCTTGTATTAGCTAAAAAACAAAGATATCCCGTTAAATCCATATATGGTGAAGAAAACAAAGTATTGGTTTTCAGAGGGTGGAAACAACAACAGTTCTGCTTGAGAAATGACTGTACGATATGAGTTTTCATAGAAGGTGCTGATTAATTTCATTGCTGACTGATTCACTGCCTAATCGTTGGAGCACTAATTACAGCTCCCTTCTAAAATAAAGTTGAAATGGTCATGCATGTCATACTTCATAGATACGTAACCTTATGTCTAGAAGCAAGTGCTACTGTTGCTTTACGCTAAAACATTTCGCTCCACTTGGTTCAAGTCTGTTTTGGTTCCACTGTTCAAAAGCCCAGCAGCCCTTCAACAGAAACCATCTCAGCTCCTTATATTACACTTTATTCATACTGCTCTCTCATGTGGTGTTTTTTCTTTCTTTTTGAACCGACTGTATCTCATCAGAGTATGTTTTTTTTTTTCATTTTTATCTTCATTAAAATGTTTTCTCCATTTATAAATATTCCATTTTCAGAAGTTAATCGGGAATGCATTCTCATGTATAAAAATAAAGTCACATAAATAATTGTTGGTCTGTTCATTATATAAAACTATCATCAAAATTAAAACATTGCGTTATGACACAAGACAATCTGGAGTAAACACTACTGCATTTGAGTACTTTCATCCTCTCTTGCAGAAATGTACAAGCAACCACGGCTGAGTATGTTGACTTCAGCCTCAGAGCATCCCCATAGACCAGACTCATTTGCATACTGTTGTTAATATTAACATTTCTTGCCTCAGGATGTTCCTTGAACAACACGGTCTAATAAAAGATAGCACGGATGGTCCACACGTTCTCTTTTATTGCACATCTAGTTTTTGCTGGAAGATGAACAAACCTGAAATCCTCTTGATGGTGAGGTCCAAATATTGATCTCTGATGTTGTTGATGTGCTGTTATGTGTTGTGAGTGGACCTTTTATGTTTAGACGTTAAGTGGTCTATCACCCTGAGATTCACTCTAAAACAAGAATCATCAATTGGCTAAAGCAGGAGAGAGGTCTTGATGAAATATTACACTTTACAGTTTATATTTGTACTATTTTTATCAAAAGCAATGGAGAGGGCATCACCTTGTCAGCCTGTGATGTAGGTCTATTTTATGTGTTTATATTCAAATGCATCTTGGTAAATCTTTCTCATCCACTTGAACACTTTTAGTTTGGCTCTAATAACAAAATGTTATCTTGCCCTACCAGTAACTGAAGTGGGGTTGGGGTAACATGATGGGCACGCAGATGGTGTTGAGATTGCCTCACAGGCACATGATATGTGGTACTTTTCCATCTCACTCCTACACCAAAGTCTGTCACTTGCAATGTACGGCTGAACGCACACAGACACACGTGTTAACAGCCGGTCCTTGTGCTTGTTTGATATACACAACAGCTTGAACAGTAAGATTGAAGGCAGTTGTCAGAGGAAGATTGTCAGCCTATTGACTGTTAGGTCACCAAGTCCGTAACAATGTGTGAAATCAATCCAAGGACATTTAGACCCAAGTGAGATGCGAGAGTAAAAAAAAAAGGAAAAGAGTACAAAGGATTGAATAAAGGATATATTCAAAAGTGTAGTATATAGTTTTACAAACAAAGACTGAATAATATTTAGAGCCTGCAACACCACCAGCAGCTCAGTGAGACTGTAATCACGGTAGACACTGGAGTGCTTTGAGCTAAATGCTAATGCATCGAGCTATGATACGCAATAAGACAAAGCTAACATGCTAATGTTTTGCATTTTTATATGGTATGTTAATGTGCTGGCATTTGCTAATTCAAAGCTCTCCATTTGATATTTAGTGAGTTTTTGTTCCTGCTCTCATCGGTTGTTGTTCCTGGTGATCCTGGCTCGACTCTGTGATAGTTTGTTTCTCACAGGGTTGACCTGAGGACTTGAGAGTTGAGATGCAGCTCCTTGCAATTGCGTGCAGAAATTGGATGTGAACATTTATTAGGAATTGCTTCTGGCCTTTTGAGATAAACAGTGCTCATCTGTCTAAAACACTGAAGGGATTACATCTCCCAGCTGGCCTGGGAGCACTTACTTAGTGTTTCCCCAGGAGGGACTGAAGGAAGTTTCTGGGGAAAATTATTTAGGGGTCACTCTGGCATATACTCCACAATACTCCATTCAAAACTACTACACGCTTGTTTTTACACACTTTTGTATGTGGGCTTTAATAAACAGTTCCTGGTAGCTCAATGAAATAAGCACTAGATGCAAGGTCTGATGCAAAAGATAACCTTTTGCATCAGATTAGATGCTAAAGGTGGCAGGATCGAATCCCAGCCCATCCCCCATACCAGGTGTGTCCCTGAGCGTGACACTCAGTGCTAGCTACGCGAGCGCCCCCTGTGGCTGCTCACTGCTCCCCCCAAGGGGGGATGGGTCAAGTGCAGAAAACACATTTCATTGTAACATGTAAAAATGTATCAATGACACTAAAGATGATTCTTCTTCTGACTCTTCTTCTGTGTTTGCCAATTGTGTCCACAGATAACCAAGCAGCAGCTTCAGCAGACAAAGGATCGTTTTCAGGCCTTTCTTAATGGAGAAACACAAATTGTGGCTGATGAGGCTTTCATCAATGCTGTGCAGAGCTACTATGAGGTAACAACACACCTTTTTTATTTCAAATTTGTTTTCTAAAAGGGTAAAAAACCTCGCTTGCTGTGTCAGAATACTTCAGATAGTTGGGTGGTAAAATGGTGGCTGAAGCTTTTCACTGCACAGATTATGAGTCAGAGCATGTGGCTGACACAGCCATCTTCTTCAACCTTACTATTCAATCTGTGGATTAAAAAATGTCATTACAATGCCTGCAGTAATACAAAGTGTTAAACTGAAATCATTAAGAAACGTATATATAGACTACCACAAAGGTTAATTACTGGATGACCTATATGTGACAGCATACACTGCTTATGATATTTAATGTTAATGTAGAATATAAAATTGAAAGATAGGAGGGTGATAAAAAGCAATTGTAAGAAAAAAAACCTGACTGTGGGGCACAACCACAGTCAGAAAGCTTTAAAATATTTATCCAGTCTTGTATAACAATTGCTCATATCCTGCATAAAGGGCTTGAGTGAAAAATTGACTTTATCAGCCTAATATTCTCCTTCTCCTTCAATAAACATGTCCTATGCTATAATAAAATTTAAATGTTGTATTTTCGATTAATTAGCACCTTGTCTGTAGTGTATAGAACGTCCTCACAAACTACGAGATCCATTCAACATGTTAAGAACCTTTCCACTGAAACATACACTAAATGCCGAGGCTAATGTGCCTTCATACTTTAGAGTTTCACTACAGTAGCCACCAGTTCTTAGCCATAATGGATGCTAGGAACAAAATGTGACTGTCAGAGTGACAAAGCAGTCAGCTCTGATGGTTACTTCACTCGCTCTGACAATACAGCTTTGTCTGCCTCAGTCCCTGTTAGTCTGTCATTAGCAGGAAACAGAAAGCAGACTTGGCCATACTGAGTCATAGCTCTACGTACATGCATCTGACTTTTTCATTCAGAATTAACAATTGAATGGTTTTCTTTTGCTGTTGGAGATAGATGTTTACTGTTTCCACCTTGGCTGCACAAGAAGACTATTCTGCAGCCTGAAGCTACCTTATCATTACTCATTATTTTAAATATGTGCTGCTTTTTTGTGTATCTCTATCTTACACAACTGCAATTAGTGACATTGGTCTCTCACGTAAATAGGTTTTCCTAAAAAGTGACCGTGTGGCTAAAATGGTCCAAAGCGGCGGCTTCTCAGCCAGTGATTTCAGGGAAGTGTTCAAGAGGCACATCGAGAAGCGTGTGCGCAGCCTTCCAGAGATTGACGGACTGAGCAAAGAGACGGTGCTCAGCTCCTGGATGGCCAAGTTTGACACCATCTACCGCGGCGATGAGGATCCCCGCAAAGCACAGCAACGCATGACTGCAAGTGCGGCCTCAGAGCTGATCCTCAGCAAGGACCAGCTGTATGAGATGTTCCAAAACATCCTCAGCATCAAAAAGTTTGAACACCAGCTGCTTTACCAAGCCTGTCAGGTAAGTTTATCAAGTCTACAGGTTGGCGTGGTTGGATAAATGTGTACCATTTAAGATCATTCTAAAATCTACATCAGTTACATTACATGACCACTCTACAGATCACAACTTCCTTTCCCTGGTTACAATAATGATTTTAGGCTCCTGCTTTAATCATCAAGTGATTGATGACCTTTACCTAATCTGCAATCATTTAGTTTGCAACAAGCCCCTTTACAGGATAGTTTTTCTACCTTTATCCTAATAAAAAAATTAATTATACATGGTATCCGCTGACAACAAGCCAGCAATTCATTGAAGCAATGATATGTTGAGATAGCAGGCAGATACTAGTGGACACTGGGGTGTTCATGTCACATATAACTCTTCTTCCCTTGCTACCTTCACTGCTCTCCATGGGAAACCTGAAAGCAGCAGTAATGTATTTCTGACCAGGCGACATGATTAAAAGTCATTTCGTAAACATTTGCAGTAACATCATCTAATTAATAAAAACATACTTTGCTATTTCATTTACATGTCCTACACAGACATTGTGGAAGCCTACGACTTTTTAAAATGTTGACGGTCTTTAGACCGGGCATCTGCTTTTTCAACTCTTTCTAACATATCCATCTGAGCTGATGGCATCAGATGCTGTTAAACAAATTAGATTGTTCAGTATTGTTCAAATCTGTCAGTGGCCACATTGGGGAAAGATCAATATAGGCTCTCTTCTGCAGAGCGTTCATTAGTTAGATTATTTTAATGCTGATGTTGCCACAGCTTCTAAAATCCAGTGTGCATTATTCCTCCCAAGCCTTTGAAGATGCTTAACCTAGTTTTTTAATGTACTGGCAGCAGGGCTGTTAGCATAGGGTCAGAAATCTGCATGCAGAATATAATACCCTCTTCACCGAATAATACCTGATCGTGGGTGCTGGATAAATGTGTGTTTGTGTGTGTGTATACAGCAGAAATGGCACATCCTGGTTGTAGGACTGATTTGTTATAAACTAATAATTCATACCCACATATAAACAGACATGTACAGCATGACAGCACATTGTTGCGAAACAGAGATAAAGTCTCTATTTTTTCTCCAGCTGCTTCTCCAGCTGTTCTGTGAGTCTTCTCTCTCTTTTCAGTTGCTGTTGTAATGAATATATTAGACTGTATAAATGATGACTTTGAGTATATCTTCAGTAAGCAACCAGACCCCATATTTTGCACTCACTAAAAAGGGGATGTGGCATTGCAGTCAGCATGGCTCAGGGATGTTGGGATTCGATGAAGGGTTTTCAGCAATTGGCTTTGATTCAGATGCCATCATTTTTTTGCTGTTATCACTGAGGATTTACATTTTTTGTAACTACATCCAAATAGTAGAAAGGAAGCACTGGTATATTTCTGTCTAATGCTGAGGTAAGAGCAGCCTCTGAAAATGACTAACAGAATGATTAGACCGGTACAGCCAGCAGCTGCACCAGCCTCACTCTGAGCATACTCCCAATCCCTGATAGTTACTTAGCTGTGGTGTCACAAAGCATGACCAAACAACTGTACAGATGCCCTGGAATCCTATGACTCTTAAAATGCTGAATTTCTGTGGATTAGGTGTCATTTTCAACTCTTCTTAACTTGTAAATCTGAGAACATGGCATGAGATGCTGTCTCAGCAATGTTCACATGTGTAGGGTAAGTCTTTGGTGTAGACACCAGAGCAGTGAGCACACTGATACTATTAAAACATAACACACCCAGGTTTTTCTTTTGTTCTCAGATCTGTCATTTGGATTGTGGATCTGTATACCTCAGTGACAAACAGATGTGGACGACTTTCTTTATACACTGGAAATGATCTTCTCTTTAACATCTGTAATTACCTACCATGATTGTCCTTGAGACAGGAGAGTCTGGGCATAGGTATAAAATTATCCTGCAACATTTTTACATCATTAACATTAGCAGTAATAATGCACTTATGGATTAATAAGAGACAATAAGTTGACAATAGAATGACAATAAAAGTAACGCAAACAACAATCAGGTTTGTGATTAGGAAAACATTATATTGAAAACACAATATTCACACACTTAATAATCGATTCGAGGTTTATACTTATACGAACTAGCAATGCACAGACGGAGGTAGTTGTGCACCATAATTATTATTTGTAGCGTTTCTTGTGCTATGCCGACTATGCAGCTGCATAAAGCCCCGCAGCCACTAGGAGGCCCCCGAGGTACCGCTTTAATTTTAAAATATTTTAGTATAATTAAATGTAATTCAAATATCTCTCAGATGATATTTAGTCTGTAATGTTAAAAGAAACGTCTATAAACCCTTTGGAAGTGTCTCTGATATTATTGCAAAAATAGCTGCACCAGAGGATTTACTTGGATTAGCTCTAAAGCAGACATGTTCAGCACCACACAACCTCTTTGATAGCTCAACTAATAAATCAATTCTCTGGCACGTGGGAGTCCTGGGTCTGTGACCAGGCCTGGCTAAAATATATTTGAATTTTTTTTTCATTTGATCGTTCCTAAGTGGCTTCACTAACATTTAAAAAACACAACTGTCACAAAATATTTTCAGTTTTGAAAACCTACTGTAATGCATTCCCACAAATATTCAAAATTTAAATTAATTGTATCCATTCAAAACAGGGGCACCCAAAATAATCTTGCATGGGGCCCCCACAGACTTAGAAACGGCCCTGTTTTCAAATCCAACAACAGTGACCACAGCAACTCTCAAGTCTAACTGACAGAGACGCAAAAGACGCAAGTGAGGAAAATGTAGATGCCCTTTCTAGGATGTACTCACTGTCAACATCAGTGCCTATGTGGCGTTGACTAAATGTCAGCAGGATAGAAAGAAGCTTCAGTTCATAAGACTCCGCATATCATTCCACTGCTAACCCACACAGTTAGCCCAGGGTCTGTACTTATAGTAATTTTTCCTTTTTAATTTGTCTTGTCAGCAACTCTAAGTTGGGAACTGAGGCCTGAGCTCTTCCTTGTTTTGCCTGTAGCTGATATAGCGTCTTCACAGCACACAGTATTGGAGGAGGTTGAAAGCATTTCTAGACCTGCTGAGCCACCTTTAAGCTGTAAAAGCAGTGGTGCTGAAATGCAGGATGAAGCTCGACGGCACCTGTGTAGTTTGAGGTCTAGACAATATTTATTATAAGGAAAAAAAACTAAATGAGCCCTTCCATCTCTATCAAGTCAGTTTTGATAGTTCAAAACATCAAGTTTCCATGATTTATAAATGATACAGACAACAGGCATCATGTTCCAGGTGACTTGATCCATGTAAATCTGATCTTAACTTTTCCATTGGTTCTTCTTTTTGTCTGTACTGACTTCTGAGGTTTCTTTTGCTGCTACATTATCCACTGGGATGACTATAGCTACTTCCAAGTTAATATATTATGTTCGATTATAGCTATTTATGTTCAAATATTTGTACCTGTGTTTGCAAATGTCGCTGATTAAAACACCAAAACAGTTAAGTTGTAAAAATAAAGCAATACGTTTAAACAGTAAAAAGCTGGAGGCAGCTGCAGAGTTGTTTTCTTTCCTTTAAGTGTCCTCTCTCACATTACATAGAGCAATCTAAAATGACTGATTATGGCTTTTTTTTCTAACTTTTGTAAAACAAGTAGAAAAGTAAACCAAATCTCTGCCAATTAAGATGTACATATCTGGAGTGGATATTGGACATTTTCATGTAACTCCTCTATAGGACATGACCACATTTCCATTATACCATGTATTGCATGTCTTTACAATAACACTAGGAAAGCGTTTTAGCACCATGCACACCTTTTCACACATGTGCACACATAAAGACATAGAAACACACCGCAAATCTGAATATAGACCAGCAGCTTGGACTTATTCAGGTCTCATCCAGCTACAATATAGCACTGCTCACTCAGTCTTTCTACACAAGTTTACCTCTGGCCAAGTGTGATGTCTGCTCCTGATGTCCCAGCAGCCACCTGGGAATCTGTAATCAGCTGTGCTGTTAACTACCCACCTGCTTCTGCTTCGTCACCTTTAACCTGCTGTCAGCCTGGCTAACACGGAGGCAGTGTCACCTTTATTTAGCTGCAGTGCTGCTGTGAGTTTCACTAACACATGGAGAAACTTACCTTTTAGCCAGTCTTATTTTCTATAGGAACTCATGTCCACCTACATTGTGCCTGTGGGCCATTGGATACAGTGCCCCTTCAGTAGTTGTAAAGCTGATAAGATCGGGGTGGGATTCTGTAGGGATTGACTTTTAATTCATACAGATACATCTACCATCTCACACAGCGGCATGGTCTTTGCATTTCTGTTAATAGAGAGATGGGTCAAATTAAAAAAAAATGTCTTCATCCCTCTTCAAATAATATGCATCAGTATCACTATGTTAGCTATTTTTTTATCTGTAGTCACAGTGACCAATATTATATGTTACTGTAAGATTAAACTTCAGTTACAGCGTAAAGTCCTGGTCAGGAGTTTTGAGAATTTGTCTAAATATATGGAATTTGATCTTTCTTCTTCCTAATGGAAGGGTGAGGCGCACAGATGAGACAGTAAAAATGCAGTGTCAGACGTCAACAGACCATGCTGCTGGGTTTCCAGGCATGGCACCGACAGTTCTTTTGGGATTGAACGAGTCAGATGTCGCTGGCACTGCAATCCAGTAGTGTCCAGCGAGTGTTTTGACAGGCAGCACAGGATTGCCAGCAACAGGGGGAAAGGAGTTATTCAAGCAAGGCTCAGGCATGAAGACAATCAGTATCAGTCACAGCTATGGGTGTAGATAAATCTAGTTTTCTACAATCGGACATGACGTTGGAAAAAAAGACAGCTAAACCAGCCTGCTCACCACTGTTTAAAGTATCACTGCGTGGCAGAGCAGTACTGAGTACTTCTGTGATGCAAGTGCAGACATTCTGCTGCAGCTGGTGGCAAAGTCTGATTATGTGCTCTACTAAACAAGAACTCTGGGTGATGTAGCAGGGTGGCGGTTCAGTGGCCAGTACTGGTAGCACATTATACTAACTGTTTTCCATTTAAGATGAGTCAATTACAAAAACTAGTCAAATTCTGTGGGAAGAATTCAAAAACAACTAAATATCTGGACTTAATACTACAAAATAAGAGGAGAGATACTTTTTAACAGCACTGCATGCCCTCTACTCTCCTGTAAATGGCTGCAGCATGACCTCAACTCATTCTCTCTTAAAAAGGATTGCTGGAAGGGGCAATCAATATGGTAAAGCTTGAAAGACAAGGCCTGTTAATGTAATAGGAGTGGGTGAAATACCATAAGGCAACGAAGTGCTATTTAGATTACCACGAATAAAGTGAGCTGCTCAGTTGGACAGATCATTTAGCTGTTGAAAACATATTTCTTTGTTATTGATAAAAGCAAAGTGAAACCACATTTCTGTACCAGTACAAGATGCTGTTCTCACCAAACGTTTGAGGCTGGTTGGTTGCGACAGTATTTCAGGTTGTGTTTGGGTTCCTTTATTACGTACAGTCAACTGATCAGTTGCTTTACTTGTTGTGTACATCACCATTTATACTAAACATGTACAACAACAACATGTGCAATAGAGCTACTATAATGTTTTACAAAAGTTTGGTTAAAAAATTATAATACATAATATAGTTCCAGTAGATACAGAAATATACTGAAGGGTCAAGATGATTTGATTGCACTCAAACATAGAAAATCTTAACAGACTCCAAAAAATTACTTTGTCAAGCACCCTCTGTACACAGGACCAAAATACCATTTACGATTTTGCAAACATTACTAACGCCAAGGTGAAGCGAGGTGAATTTTAGTCTTCACTGAAAACTCTTAATAACACAGCACAGGTACAACTGTGCGCTGAGCTTCTTTCCTTTTAGAGGAAATTGTGTCGGCTGGTGACTCATCGAATTTGACAAGAATGAGACATCTTTGGTCGGGGAATAACTTACAAAATGAAGCAGTCACAAACAGTAAGAAAGAGATCAGCCCTTTCTGCTATTTCCTTGTGTCAGCTAATTTTTACCTGTTTTATTACTCTGGGACAAAAGGTAGGCTAACAGATGTCAGTCATCTTTGCCTGTAGCTGATTATCCTGTCGAGAGCCAGATTTTCCTTTTTTTTTACATTGCATTTATATTATCAGTCTGCATGTGTTTTATTATCTTAGTTAATGCTCTTTATTTCTGCTGCCCCTCTCTCAGGTAGACTGTTTTAGAAACATGAATTTTAATTTTGTTGATTGAAATCAACTAGAAAGGGGGCAAAAAATTCAAGCAAATGACACTTTCAAAAAGTGTCACCCCTATCCTAATAACAGTCTCTATGGTGATGGCAGCATGGTTTCTGTGAGGGAGTGATGAATTTCTTTTTGATTTTTGGTCTATTCATATCTGCTGCTGCACCATGACGCTATGATTGCAGCCCATTAGAATAAACAAAAGGTCTAATTAGTTGGTGCCTGCCATTTCTCCACCTCTAAACTGAATTCTTTATTTATTTATTGTGGGTTATTGATATCCTCTTTTTCACTTTATTATTATTATTCCTCCCGTTTTTCATCTGCCTACTCGTCCTAGACACTTTGTCGTAAAACCTTCGTTTAAACTTGTGTGTCTTCATCGGGAATGGTGGGCCAATAATTTTCAGCTTATAGACTTTTAAACTTTTCATCTCATTCATTAGTTTTTCATAATTTTTCTAACATTGTCATCTATGGGAATTATCGTTTAACTTTCATCTTTTCATCGTCATCGTGTGTCGTCATCGTTTGTCGTAGAAACGTCATTTCAACTTTAAACAAATCTATAAACTTTCCTCTTTCTTACTCTAAATCAGCTTCTTCATATCTTTTCTACTTTTTGCGTTTCAGCAGTTTTCTTTTGTGTGATCTTTGATCCGTTTTTAACTTTTCCATTAGTGTGTATTGCGTGCGGCTAGAGTGCGTGATGTCACTCCCACTTTAAGGTCTGCTCTTCAACTTTTATCAACTTGTTTTGCTTCTCTTCTTCTCCTCTTCAGTCAACTTTCATCACTCATAGACAAATTATACATAGAAAAAATATATAAATACATCAGGGAATTTGTTAAAGTGTTGGCATGCTGTCAGTGTTGGAATTTTTCTAATATGACCTATCGTTTTCGTTTTATAAAGGTTTT
>JAUMHF010000021.1:12034520-12092908 GCA_032359275.1 Microctenopoma steveboyesi
GCGCATAGGCATCAAACTAATTGTAAATTAAAGTTGAGACTACGATCAAAGAAAATGTCTCAGAAAATCAGATTTGCTTTATCTTCAATCTTTTGTGATGCAGAAGCGTAAAGACAAATGTTTTTGCTTCCTCTGTTTGCAGTTGAAGACATTTTGACCTTGTGTTTATCAGAACCCATTTTCTGTTCTCACAGCCTGTAGATTTTACCCAGTGGGAAAATGTTATGTAATTCCTAATTAGCATATGTGATTTCCTTCAGGTATTCAGATTGAAATCAATTTATAAGAAAACACACTTGAAACTTAGATTAAGCCTGCTTCCAAACTCCTCTGCGTCACAGTGGGGAAACATTTCCTCTGCTGAGTGTTCTGTGATGCATCCTTTCCCGTTGTGTGCTTTTGCATGTGAGACACTATACTTAAAAAGAAATTGGACTGTGCAGTTGAGCAAATCTTCAATTTCCTTTTTTCTTTTTTGAACTAGACTATTTGGCCCTGAACCACAGAATTGACTCTCCTATAGTATAGAGATAAGGTCATGTAACTGTGAACCTACACACAATGACTTAGGGAAAATGTGTCATGTTATGAGGCTAGGTTATAATTGCTATATGGGAAAGGAAGTGCTGCAGTAAGAAATTGAATGATTTGTTAATTTCAGTTCTTGAATATCTCACTGCCTTGCACATATTCTGAATTAGGTGGTTTCTTAATTTCTTGCTTTGTCAGTTCATTAGACACCATTCATAACAATATCCCTGTGAAGGAAGATATATCTGCTACTAAATATATCTACCACTTTCTTCTGATTAACCAGTATTGTACCGTACAAGATGCAAGAGACAATGTCCATGAAACATTCATGCAAATATGAGCTATTTTAAGACCAAACTGTCTTCCTCTGATCTCCCTAATTCAAGAGCCATTTTATAAAGTGAGTGGAGAGAGATGCAGGCACATGAATGAGAGAAGGGATTAGAGGAGAACAAGGCATGGGGTCTCTGTGTATGTGTGTGTACATGGGTGAGATGCATGTATTAATGTACATACTGCTGCAGGTTATTTGTATACAGTAATTACATGTATTTTGTAAGGGTGTAATTAGACTTACATTCATCTTGTTTTGCACTTTTTGTAAAATAATTATATTCCAAATGATTGTTTGTCTTGTCATTCACCTTCACCCACTTGACTGTACTCTGGGTTTCTTATACATTATATATATATATATCGGGAAGGAACTGTCAAAGCGCGGCACAGTCACGTCCATTATTAGACCTTAGATGGATCCACAAGGTCACCTTCATGCCAGTACAGAGCTTCCATATGAAATCAACACAGCTTTCCACAAGCTCTTCAGTCAGCAGCTTCTCTGATCTGTACATGTTCGAACTTAGGTTTCTTTACATACCTTTAAAAATCCTGAATGTTAGAGATGGTAAACCACTTTCTAAAGCTGAAGGTTGACATCATATTGGACATACCTTCTTACACAGAGCATTTCAGCATTTACATCATTGGGAACATTACAGGGAACTGCATAACGTTGTAACGTTTTATCTTATACTTTAAAAGATTAACCTTTGATCAGGCTTATAGAAATATAATACAATTGATAGCAGCATTTAATTTTAGCCAGTCTGTGGCGTCCCTTTGCTGCTTTCTGTGCAGAAGTGCAACAAAAATTTTGGTTTATTTAACAATTGTTTTGTTACATTAAAATGTTCCTAGCTGCAGCTTTCATGATGTCTGCTTTATATAGCAGAAATACATTTGGAACAAACGAGGCAGTGTGTGTGCTCTGTGGCTTTATCTTCTATCTGTGAGATTGCAGAATTTCTTTTTTTTTTTAGACTTCTAGTCCATCATTTCAGTCACAAAATGATAGAAGAAGAATCGGCTTTATTGTCATTGATTACATTTACATGTTACAACAAAATTTGTCTTCTGCCTTTGAATTATCATGCAGGTTCTGTAAATTACCGCGTGCAACCGATAAACAATGAAACCCAAAACGAGATTTTATTTTTTGGTGTTTAATTCGTTTTTTTCTTGTTCCTTAGGATTTCAGGTGAGAAGGGAGTGCAGGCTTAAACTTTTATTGACAAGTAAAAGCGTTGCAATAATAGGTGGAGATGAAGTCATTGTGTGTAAACACTGTCGTGCTGCCATGTAAGCTAACCCCTGGAGTATCATTTGTTGTGTCTTTCAGCTGGGGGACCCAAGGGGACTTCACCACCACACACCCTCTGCCTGCTGTCAAGGTGAAACTGTTTACAGAGAGCACAGGCGTGCTGGCTCTGGAGGACAAAGAACTGGGCAGGGTAATGCTTGCTGTAACATTTTGTTTTACTACCAATGCAGAAGTACTGTGACGTGAACACATCCCCCAGGGGAACTGTAAACAGCAATTACACGCAGACAGAAACACAACCAGGAACAACAGAATTATTTTGTGACATAAAAATCAACATAGAAATGCAGACATCGTCAGTCATCTATGTTGTGTAAGGTCTTAAAACTTCAAGTGCCTTGATGGGACTTTGTTGTGATTTGGTGCTATATAAATAAAGTTAAATTGATGGATAGTCACCTTCTTGTGGTATTATGTAAGAAAAAAACTTAGTTTGGGTTTAGTTGAAGCTCTCTGTAACCAATTATGTGTTCAGATGAGTCAGTACAGTGTGACCTAAATGTGTATTAATATGCAATATTATTTAAGTTAAATACGAGGCATCAGTTGTCACAATCGGACCTCCTCTAGTCCCACTGAATAATACTTCTATTTGAGCGTTTTCACTTGTACTGTCGCTGTGAAAAACATATTTTGTTTGTGTACACTTTGACTGACTTTAATGTAGAGAGAGCAAAACACTTGTCAGTCCTTCAACGTGCACTTTCCCGAGGTGTGAAGGTATGAGGTTACTATGAGAGATGGTGGTTCAGAAAGGTGAGGTTGCTGGTTTGTGTTTGGGCAGCCACCCTTCAGATGTCCCCGTAGTGGTCGTAACCTTGGCTGTGACAAGGCTCTTTGATCTCCCACTGCAGCAGCCTTCCTGCCAACGCTGCTGCTTCCTCAAAGCTCTTTAACTCGACAAAGAGAGATTAGGCCTCCTCTTCTGGGAGGCAGAGCAAAGCACGGTTCTGCGTTTCTACACTGACTCACTTAATTCCTTCAAAAAAAAATGTGAAACACAAACACATAATCACCAGTCCTACACAAACGCAGTGATTGGTGTTGCTGAATGTTGCACAGGACGAGGTCAGAGATCCCACTTATCAACATTATTATATTCATTTTGGAGTTTTACCTCTTGTGGTCTTTTGGTTGCAGGTCGTCCTCCACCCAACTCCTAACAGCCCCAAGCAGTCAGAACTCCACAAGATGACCGTGACCAAGGCTTGCCCCGATCAAGATCTCAGGATCAAACTGGCCATACGTATGGACAAACCACAGAATATGAAACACTGCGGGTAAGAGGGACACACATCCACGCCTTGTTGTTACATTCCTATGTGCCTTTCATGCCCCGTGTCTTTCATATAGAACTCAAGCCCTCTCAGCTCCATGGCCTCATTTCTCGTCTTGTACTGTGGAAAAATACTGTGAAGTGTATTGCTCCCCCTGCTGGACGGCAGTGTGTAGTTTCCTTTTATATTTTTAGTCAGAAAGTGCCAAAAACTTGAAATGTAGAATGTAAAATTAATGAAATTCATATATGTAACCCTTACACAATTCAACTAAATAACATCTGGTCAACTCTAATTTCTCAACCACCTTTTATATAGATGTAATGTGCAGCTTCTGCGTGACAAATATATTCCCCAAATAGTTTTGGTTATGACAGATGAACTGGGTTTTGTCTCTGTGTGTGTGTGTGTGTGTGTGTGTGTGTGTGAACAATGCTTTGACAGGTACCTATGGGCTTTTGGGAAGAATGTGTGGAAGCGCTGGAAGAAGCGTTTCTTTGTCCTTGTGCAGGTGGGTTATCCATGAGGTAAAACTGGCTTTTAGCCAAAGAGCCAGTAAGCAGTGGATTATTGCTCTTGGGGTTATTAGGCCATTAGTCTAGTTGTATTTTTCTTTTGATCCTGCCGTGTCAAAAATATGAGCAGTTTGCATATATTGCATTTATTCATATTTTTACTCTAGATCATAATGCTGGTGTTATTACATTGGTTTGTAGAGAAAGCTGTACAGTAATGAAATGTTTAGACTCCTTTTTTTATGCCAGCATGGACATACAATACATACATATACATACAAATACATTTTTTTGCAGCTCATTGTGACAGTTAGTCCTTCTTTTTGTAGGTGAGTCAGTATACGTTCGCCATGTGCAGCTACAGGGAGAAAAAGTCAGAGCCCCAGGAGCTTCTCCAGCTGGATGGGTATACCGTAGACTACAGTGACCCACAGCCTGGTGAGACGGTACAGCTACACATTGTATAGCCACACGTAAACCTACTGTATCTCTGTAATTCCATGATCTCTCTCTGTATCAGGGCTGGATGGTGGCAGGGCTTTCTTCAATGCAGTGAAGGAAGGTGACACTGTAATCTTTGCCAGTGATGATGAGCAGGACCGCATCCTGTGGGTCCAAGCCATGTATCGCGCCACTGGCCAGTCCCATAAGCCCGTCCCACCCACTCAGGTCCAGAAACTTAATTCCAAAGGAGGTGCTTCAGCTCAAATGGACGCTCCCATTTCTCAGTTCTGTAAGTAGACGGAACCTCAACATGGTAACTTTAAGCAGTAATCAGTTTCTATCAACGAAGCAGTGAAAGCTCTAACCCATAAATGTCTCACGCCATGCGCTCCACACTGCTGCTGGTAGAACTAACACACAAACACGCACACACGTCTTGAACTCTCACAGATCCCTTCAGCATCTGATGGACTTCCACTCATTGTCACATCTCCCACGATATTTAAGGTGCAATTCCATGCTATTCCATCAATCAGTTCACAGGGAACAACTGACCCGAAAAAAGCTTTACCATACAGCAGCAGGACAAACTAAATAGGTCACAACGCATAAGTTTTGAACATTCAAGCCTGCTGGGGTTGAATTCAGACTGACAGTGCCACGGTGTGTTCCTGTCCTAACTGTAGGCTTGTTTTAATCTAGTCAAAGCTCTAGAGGGCAGCTGTGAAGGCAACCGTGCTTCTGAGATCATTTCTCAGATTGTTCCCCTGTTGCTGAATGCCAAGCTAGACATGTCCAAAGTTGTAACCAATCTGCCACTGTACTTGCGCCTCTAAGCAGCCCAGAGGTCAGGTAGCAAAGTGAAGGTAAGACTGTAAAACAGTAGTGTTGCATCTGTACCAACTTCTGTTTTAACCGTCTCCCGTGTCCCCCTCATTAAAGAAGGGAAAATCATATTTTTGTACATATCACCGTGTATATCTCTACTTGGTTTTCGGCCTATTGATGATTTTCTTATTCCAGACCAAAAGAACAAACTAACATATTTTTGCTCATACAGTAACACTAACATAGACATTTCTGACCTACTGAACTTAATGTCACATACTGCTTATCAGTTCACAGTAATAGATCCTGCTATTCAGAACAAAACATTTTTTGTGTGCATCTTTTGACATTTATATTAGCAACGACTTATTTTCCAGCCATAAGATTTTTTTTCAGAGTGATGGTAAAACAAACAGTAATTGGCTTTAGTACTAATACAACAATAACATGTTCTGTAGGGTTACAATAATAATAACAATGACAATAATAATAGTGCAATTAATTGCCTACCAATTGCCCCAAGTTTATTTCACTCTCTGTTAATCGCATCATAATATCAAATACACGAATTGGATCAATTACTTAGAGTCCTGTCATAAGATTCTATGTTATTTCTCCATTGGTTTCTTTGTCCAGTATGTGATCGTTCTTGTGGTTAGTTGACTGATTTCAGTTGTTGCCATTCAAAGCCTCCTCACAGTGGCACAAACCCTCCTACTCCCTCCCTGAAACATTGTGGCACACTACGCGTACATGTTTCACACCCTGGTGGTCTTGAATGGCACTGGGACCATAACATGCACAGCCCTCCTGACTCCACCGCAGTCGACTGATCAAAGACAAAGAGTTCTACGAAGGTTTTGATCTGCGTACATTTTAAATCAATCTGTTTCATACTAGAAAGTGGTTTAGTGCGCATCACACACTGAAATAAATGTGGACATGCTTATTGCCCTGGACACACATAATAGACTGAATAGAAAATGAAAGCAAATCCTTAAATGAGCATATAAAAGTGATTGGAGGCTTAGAGGGGTACTCCAGTTATTTCCCTACAGAGAGAATGAAACACAAAATACTGGTCTTTCTGTCTGGATGAAACAAATATATTTGAAACTTCACACCTTCACTTTTAATTAGAATTTCAATATCATCATCATCATCATCACTATGACAGTGTGTTATATTAGTGTTACATTTACGACTTGAGTAAGCTCTTCTAAAATCAAACATTCTCTGATTTTGCTATCTAAAGGAATATGTATGAATAAAATTTACATTTTGGTTTTACTCTAAACTACTGACAACACGACTCCCAAATTCCAAATACAAATATTGTCATTTAGAGCATTTGTATGCAGAAAATAATCAAAATACCAGAACAGGTCAAGTTCTTTCAACAAAACAAGTCTCACCTAGTGACAGGTGGGAGTGACTCTAGCACCCCTGCAAACCTTGACCAAAAAGCAGTTATCACTAAGGATGGATGATGTACTGATAAAAAGCAGTGTGCAACAAAGACATGTAAACATCAGATATGTATGGGGCAATAAGGAGGCAAATCCAGACGAGCATGAAACATAGAACAATGCTGTAATTGTTTTTCACCTTTTTGAGTTTTCTTGCACCTGTTTTAATCTCACCATGTAGTTGCACATTTTTTAGTGTGTGTTACATTTTGATGGAAATCTGGCATCAGGATCAATATGAAAATCAACGGAGTGCCCCTTTTAAAATGTATTACCAAGGATGTGTTATCTAACTTATATTTTATTTTTTTGCAAAACCTTCATAGTCTCTTTGCTTAAAATCACAGGCATCATTTAGACATAAAACCTGTTGGAAACTGTTGGATTGTAGTTTGTTCTGTGTTTGCCAATAAGGCTTCTGTTTGATCTGCAGGCAGACAGAGTGACAGTACTTAACGCGTAGCTCTTGACTCTTTAAGTACTTCTCCACAATCCAAAATAAATAAACTGCAGTGGAGTGATGAGGATCGTAACTTCTCACTTCCTCCCTCTGTCTCTGACTCTCTCTGTCTCTGTCTTCCTCTTTCTCTCTCTAATGTACCTCAACATCTGTTGTCAAGTTCACATATCCTCACATGTGCTCACACACCACCGCCCAAACACTTTCATGTTGGTATAGGTTGTTGTTTTTGCGTTGTGTTTTCTTCTTCATGCTTTGCCTGTACCCTTCTTGAGTACTGCAGCTGCTAGGTCAGGGTCTCGTGATTGCTCTCCTCCAGCCTTGTTGCTAGTCTTTATGTTATTCTGGTTTGTCCCTTCTTACCCTGCTGTCTTCTAGCTGGACTTAAGGGTAAGTGCTTCCCTGTAGCCGGCACAGCTCAGATAATCCCTGCCGATTATCTGACGAATGCAAAGTTCTTTCTCTTCTTTTCCTCTTATCCTTTTCCACGTCTCGCTTCATTTCTTAGATAGTAATTGATAAATTTTTGTTTTTGACAACCTTGATTTGAGGATAAAAGTATAAGCATCCATTCGTGCCAGTATAGGATGCATGTATTTTAGAACTTATTATTTGACTCAGTAATGGTTACAGTGATTATAGATGTGAACTGCATAATTGCCTTCTCTCTTTATTTGTATTGGTGATAGGACCCCTCAGAGTAAAGCAGTACTTTATTATTATGAAATGTTATGGATTCATAGGAAACGCGAAAATAAATAAAACATTTAAGAAAAGTAAGAAAGTAAGAATTATGTTACGTGAAATTTGTATTATATTATTATAACTTATACAATAGATATGAACTGAGAACAAACCTGTAATTCTTTTAACAGTTGAGATTAGATTAGGTGAGATCTTCTTAAATTTAAAAACAGAAATGTGCATGAAGTTAGAATAATGAGACAATCAGAAGTGTTATTATTACAAATATGTTTGGTGCATGAGTGAGATATGTTTTGACACACATGTGTTGCTCTTGCTTTACTTCAGAGGGCTCAACTGCTAAATCTATCTTTTTCTTTGAACTTTACTTGGTGAGAGTTGGCAAATATGTATGCGGAGTATTCTGAATGCCAATGACAAGAAGTAGCTAATGCCGCCCCTTCTTACGATATAATACTCCGGACCCCTTCCTACAGCTCAGCCTGTAGTTAGATGCTAGACAGGTGTTACGCCTCCGGAGAGGAGGGATCTCATTTTGATTTCTTTTGATTGTCCTTTGTTTGCCTGAATAGGAGAACACCTGTGTCATGTGTCCATACTTTTGTACAAATACAGAAGTTTTCATTGATTTCCCCCATCTCCCAGAGAATGATACAATTTTGCCTCTGTCAGCTTCATGCTATTTACCCATGTACTTGCACCAAAATGTATTGCTACCCTATTAGAGTTCTCCAGTAGTGGTATGCCTGTTAGTTTGCTCTGTAGAGATCATGAATACACTGCAACATATTCAAGTATTGTCAACTTGCAAATGCTAAGAAAAAAAAAGGAATGCCAAAAAAAAAAAAATGTGCAAATTTGAAACTGGGTCTGCAGATGTGCATGACATTTAGAAGCTCAGTGAAAAGTCACACTGTTCTCCAGCATGTGATAATTTATTGATGTCTGCAAAAGTACTTCACTTTGGATATTTTGTAATTTTATTAATGGTTGAAGTCATTATCAAGACGTTATTGTAAGTTATCCTAATTTCCCTTTGATACTGAGTGTATACTGGGTTTAAACTTCACTTCTTTATTTGATCCAACCTAAGAAGATGTAGCTCACTAACTGTGTCTCATAGCCAACCCAACCCCCCCCCAGGCATCTTTTGTTCACTCTATTTCCTCCACGACATCACTTTCTTTGAATCTTTCTCCCGAATGAACCCTACTCTCGTGGTCATCAGTTTCATTGTCTGACCACTGTCTTTGTTCCATTTAAAGGTTTTCTTAGTATCCCCCAAACACCTTTCATTCTTTCTTTTACGCAGCACTGGCCTCACCTGTGCTGCTGTTATTGTCTTATTCGTTTACCGTCCATCTCTATGATCTACTTTGCCTCGTTTGTCCTTCCTTGTGGAACAATCACTAATTTCTAGTGTCCACATTTCACTTTTTTTTAATTTTCATTTTTCCTTCTCAAAGTTGAGTAAAAACATTTACGTGTAAATATGTATATGAGCATTTTTTGTGAATGTTTCGTACCCGTATTGCACCCTGTCCCTTCTTCCTATCTATTCTGATGGTCGACAGATGTCAGTTGTGCTCTGTTTGGTATTCCAATCCTCGCCAACCTCCACCTCACACCCCCAGATCATCATCACTACTGTCAGTGTCTCATGGACATGACGTGTGTCACTCACACAGAAGACATGACTCAAGCGTCTCTTATTAACTGTGAATCATTCTTGTCCTAATCATTTTTGTCTCTGACAGCTATTGTTTACAGAGAACACATAATTATGGCCAGTTAGAAGACATTATCTATTTCGGTTTACAGAAGAAGAAAAAGATTATGTCACTAATGATTTCATCACTCATATTTCCTGAGTTTTATTATAGATTCATTACAGTACTTAAACAATTTGATGTTACTGGTGTTTCTTAATTGAATTTCAAAGAGCAGCTCTATAGCTGGAGAGAGGTTTAATGACAAAAGCACAAGTGGAAATGAAGCAATAATTTCAGCATCTTTTCCACACTTTTTTTAACAACTTTTTTTCTTCCTGCCAGTGTGTTTAGGTGATCTTATAACACATTTCTCTTTTTTACTAGCACACATCTCAATATTTGTCAGAACATTCAACTATTGCGAATGGCAGAATCTATTGAATACATTCAGAAGGATGCATTAAAAAAACAGCACTTGTGACATACATGCATGCACATACAGTAGACGCACCCGTCCTCCTGAGCTTAGCTTCAGATCTACAGAATCGTATCCACTAAATATCTTTATACTGTCTGACACAATGCAAGTTGACAATGTAAGCTGTAAGTGTTTATAATTTGCCCTTAGAAGTTGCCAAAATATCCCCGGTGTTTCTGTGCTGTGACGACGACTTGCCATTTATCTGTGCCTTAATGATGTTCTCTTTTCTGAACCATGTGCTTTTCCCTGTGCCATTTTGGATGGATAGATGCTGACAGGGCTCAGAAACATGGCATGGATGAGTTTATCTCCGCTAATCCCTGTAGCTTTGACCACGCCTCGCTTTTTGAGATGGTGCAGCGACTCACGTTGGATCACAGGCTCAGTGACACCTTCTGCTGCTTGGTGAGTGTCTGCCGTCTCACTGTAACCTCACCACATAACACATTTATGGCAGTGGGCTGTTCTTGCTACCTGACATGCAGTAAGCGAGTCCCTATCTGTATTTGTGTCGTGCAGGGATGGTTCAGCCCAGGCCAGGTGTTTGTCTTGGATGAGTACTGTGCAAGGAATGGGGTTCGAGGTTGTCACAGACATCTGTGTTACCTGCGTGATCTGCTAGAAAGAGCTGAAAATGGGGCTATCATTGATCCCACTCTTCTTCACTACAGCTTTGCTTTTTGTGCCTCCCATGTCCATGGGAACAGGTGTGACTTAATCCCTTCATTGAAAATGTTTCTACTTTGTGAGTGACAAAGCGATTTCTCAACGGGATTTAAAAGATGGCAAACTCCTTTCAGACAAGTTGTATTATATCAGAAAAGATTCTATATTGTATGGCCCTCATACACTGTGCTGGGCAGATGTGCACACTAAATATCCATTAACACTGGGCAGGAAAACCAAACTCAGTCTAATCTGACGGTCCAAAGCGTTTTTTCATTTAACATGTGTTTGTTCTGTTGTTTTTGCTGCTTTTTGTTGCATGCTATGTAATCAGTGGCGTATCTCCACATATTTTCTTGTTTTCTACCATTTTCTTTGTTTTTTTTCTCTTTGTCTTTTGTTGCCATAGTCTCTTACTGTCCATATTATTCATCCTCCCATGCGTCCGATAAAGTCAGAGAGGGCAGCAGTTACTGGGGGCCGCTGGGCTATGAGGCCCTAATGTCCCCAAAGAGCTCCCAAAGCCCAGCTCCTCGCACTGCCTCTAAACGAATACGCACATTCAAGTTTAGAAAAAGAAAGGATTCCAAAATACCACTCTGTCAGTGGCTGAGAAGGTGAGAACTTGTCATTTGTTTGTATGTTTAACACAAAGGCAACTCAGGAAACAAATCTCCCAGAACTTGCAGTTATTTCCTGGGGAGCGAAAAGCTGTGTTTTTTTTTTCTCGTCAGACTCAGACGAGTAGTTGCATAAGTTGAACCTTCTGCCAGGGTAAAGTATGTGGGTGTGATCCTTATAGGCCAGACGGGCTGAGCACAGTGAAGGTGGATGAGAAGGAGCGCTTTGAAGACATCAAGGAGCGGTTGCGTGTGCTATTAGAAAACCAGATTGTAACTTTCAGGTGACTGTCAACTCACCAACATCACATTTTCAACAGATCAGAAAACACAAGCTCTAAATTGCATAATAACAATTTCTGTCGATATTGTTTCTTGTAGATATTGTTTCCCCTTCGGCCGCCCAGAGGGTGCACTGAAGGCCACTTTATCTTTGCTGGAGAGGGTTTGTAAATAATACAATTTACACAAACATATAGAATAAAAATAACAACTGTGATGTAATGAAAACACGTTACATAAAACCTCTTAATTGTGGCGTGTAGGTACTGATGAAGGACATTGTGACCCCAGTTCCACAAGAAGAAGTTAAAGGAGTTATTCGCAAATGTTTGGAGCAGGCCGCTCAGCTCAACTACCAGAGGATTAAAGAATATGTCAAAATTGAAGGTAACAAGAAAAACACCACATGATGACTGCTAGAGTGAAAAACATCCGCTAATGAATCATATTGGATGGAAGTATAAGTATAAGTATAAGCAGTACATTGGTATCATTTCACATAGAAATGCTCAGTCAGTAGATAGTGAACGTAGAACTCTATTTTTTTAAGACACATATTGCCAGATGTCTTTTTTCTTATCCTGGTACGGTATTATGCTTGTCAGTGTTGTTCCTTTGTTTTATTTGCACGTGGTAAATTCACTTGGAATATAGTATATTTGTGTTCATGTCCCAAATGATTTGTGGCAGTTTATCACCTTTTGTCTCTCAGTCCAATAACTCTCTCCTTTGTTTCAGGCCTGCTTTAGCTCTGTGCTGTTCTATAGGTCAAGTTGGCTTTTGTGTAGAGGTGTGTGAGTAAAAATGCATTCAAATCCAAAGCACTGAAATCTGTCAATGTGCTGATCTCATATTGTGCCTTGACTATTGAAGATGTGTAGAGTCCCAGCCCCTGACATTTGATGATTGGGCTGTGAGTTCAGGCTAACTGAATGTCCTCTCTGACTCCCAGTTCCCAGCACTCTGACTCTAGCTCATACCTCTCTGATTCCTCCAGCAGACTCTGCCCACCCTATTACATCCCTTGCCTTGAATTACCAGCAGCTCTCCTGTCACCTCTGTCCTATGTTTTTGATAAAGACCACTATCTTCCGCTCCCTGTCGCCCTGTCTGCTCTGCTTTCCTCCTATTTGCCACAGTTATCACTTTATTTGACGTTTTTATTACGTGATAAGTGGTTTATAATCAAAGGAATGCTGGGATTGAATGCCTACAAACCAGCATCAGACACCTGCATGTGCTTTGAGACATAACAACATGGCCTTTCTTTATTGGCATGGATTACATATCAAAAATGATCTTACTGACAAGACATTTTCTAATGTCTTATTTCCTCTTGCTGCGTCTTTACTTCCACTATATCCAACAAATGCTTTGACATGCCTTTTGCGTGTTCATATAGAGAGCTCTAATGTTGTTTGTGCCTTGAAAGAAATTCCACAGGGTGCTAAAGATACTAAGGATTCAAACCTTACTATCTTGTCATGCAATGTGAACTTAGTTCCTACTGTCCTTGTGAGGCACCGGGTTCAAAATAAACCAAATATTTGACATGAACACTGGGCCTCCTGCCCAGCAGAAAGTTGTTTTCACCTGGACAGCCTTCTTCCCATCACTCTCTGACCTCTAGCCTTCCCACCTCTGACCCCAGCCTCTTGCATGCCCCAATCCTTTTTTATAGGGAAAAAGAGGGAAATGTATGAGCACCCTGTCTTCTGCTTGGCGTCTCAAGTGATGGATTTAACCATCCGTGAGTACCTTCATCAACCTCTCCCCGGTTCCTCTTCTCCTTCTCTTTCTGTTAAGCACTCTTTCACCTCATCCCCTTCTACCTCTTCTCTTTCTTCAGAGATGTTGCTCCTGCCATGCTTGTTTTTATCTGTGCCCTTTGTCTGTGAGAGTGAGTGGGGAGCGCACCAGTCGAGATGTGAGCAGCACCACACTGAATCAGTCGGGGTCCTTTTTTTAGCACCATCTGTTTGCGATGGACATGAATGAGCAGTCTGGTCTGTAAGCTTCTTTCTTTTGGTTGGATGCCCATTCCTTTGACTTGAATGCATTTTTACATCGCTTGCATTATTATCTCCCTCAGTCATTTAGTCTGATCATGTGTCAGTGGTGGGCTCTGTTAAAGAGGTAGGCTTTTGTTTTTACTGTGAATCTAAAGAAAGTGAAGGAGCGTCTGTCATCGGTTCTATTGTACGGGGAGGACAGGGTAGGGATGTATGAATTTAACAGCTCCTGTTGTTCTTTAACTTGATTCAAATCACTCAGTGTGTCCTGTGTATGATCTTGGCAGTGTTGTGTGTCCCCCTCGTTTACAAGAGTCTAAGCTTTTGTCTGAGCTTCTGTCTGTTTGTTAACGAACATCTTACCACTATTTTAATTTCAAATGTTTCACAGGTTTCAGTGTTTCTGTTTTTTAATGTATGTTTGTGATGTTCGTCTGTTGCCTTAAAATTTCAGTACCTGGAGCAGATTCCCTGAAAGGGTCACACGATGATGAATAATAACTAAGCTTTCACTCTGTAATGTGAAAATTCCTCTAGAACCGTACTAATTCTAAACATTTCCTCTTTATCTTTTCTCTCCTTTTTTTTCTGGCTGAAGTTGAGAAAGGTCAAAAGGATCAGAAGGATCCAGGTGAACTCATGTTTAGCTTGTGGTTTAGCGTCAGACACACACATACACACACTCACACACACAGACCACCTACCCCTAACTTTGGTGGCCCCTAATGACAAATCTAATACAAATATGAAGACACGACAAAAAGGAAATATCCTGCAAATCACAAAACACAAACTGAAGCCAAAGCACAAACAAAAAGGAAAAGTGCTGCAAATCCTTACTCAAACAAAAGCCAAACACACAAGGGACACAAAAAAGGGAAACAATTTGCTAATCACAGAATGCAGCAAATAGAAAAGCATGTGTTTTGTGATTTGCCGCATGTTTGCTCCTTTTTGTTTCTTCATTTGTTTGTTTATTTTGTGTTTGTGCTTGCATATTTGTACATGCTTTGTCTCTAGGGGCCACCATAGCTCCCACCTTCACACACACAGTTCAATAGATACAGTACAAATGCATGTACCTGTAGTACGTATTCTATATAGTATATTTAAATAATGTACACTCTGTACTCAAATGTTTTGGCATGTTTGAGCATTTTTAAAACTAATTCTGTGAAGATTGTACTATTTTATATTGTTGCAGATGTGGTTTCAGACTGTTTTTTGACTATTTTTATTTAGTATTATTTCAAGTATCAGTTCACAGAATAATGTCCATGTCACCATGGATAAACAAATATTATATAACAATTTCCACAGTATCGCAGATAGAATGTAGATTGATACAAAACATGTACATTTCATAGACAAGACAATAAAGACAGAGGCAACATAATAACACTTTTACATAACCCAAATACAATGCAAATTACTATATTTCTTAAGTTTGATAATGACATAATGTCTCTTACATTATGTTATGATCAAACATTTTAATCAGATTGTCTATTCATATAACTTACACTAAGACTATATTTCCTATTTTTGTGGGTCACACAGGATTTTTGTGGTTTTATTACATATTTTAGCAGTCGATTGAATGACTAAAATAGTTGATTGAAAAAACAATAATACTTTTTATGTTATAAAACAAAAAATATACCGGATTACACATTTCCCATATATATATCTATAAGTTGCATAACAGACCTAAAATGTATTGCATATTCTGCCATCTTCAACATCTCACTATTTAGAGATGGTTTCAAATATCAGCCACTGAGAGTTTTATCACAGTTCAGTGCACTTTGCATGATTGAATACCATCTCCTGTATCTTGGACATAGTTCAGAAAACATCAGACATTATGTGTAGGTGACATTTGAGCAAAGCAATCTATCATTTGAAACGCTATAAGATGATAGATGTGTTTGTCACGTTTTCTAATTGTAATTCCTTAATGGTGCTCATGAAGCAACAAAGGCATTCTGTGCTGCCCTTTTTAGACCAAATCCTTCTTTTCAGATCTGCTCTCAGAGCTCACCTTTACAGACATCATGACCACAGAATGTATAGTTAGTATGTATAGGCATAACCCAAACTGGCACTTCTTCAATCTTCAAGCTGAGTAGCTTTCATTGAGTAGAAAGTAGGGAAGTAGGAATTCTGAGAAAATGCTACAATCTGTTTTATGTGGAGTCACGTTTTTATGTGCTTTTTGAGTTTTGATTTGTGTAGCCATTCAGTTCCATGTTCGAATTACACACGTTCCACAAGGTTGCATTGGTTGAATACCTCCATTTCATTATGTGCAGCTGTCCTATCAGATCATTGTGTCAGCAAAGCTACAAGTGGGGGATTTAGGGGTTTTTCAAATTATAGAAAAGAGACAACAGCTGTTAATAAGAAAGTCCAAAACATGTTTTAGTTGTGCAAAACCGTAGTTACTTTACTTTGCTTGGCAGACTTAGTTGATGGCAGATGCATCACACTGTAAAACATATTTATTAAACCAACTGACTGGTGACTCTAAAATGAATCAAGTAATTTTTTAAAGCATTTACTGAATCAAACAAATAATAATAACAATAATAATAGAAACTATAATAATTTGTACAAAAATCAATGAATCTTCTTGGGAAGTTTGCATGGATCTGCATTATAGGTGTCAATGGTTCAGGGTTCTGTGCCTTTGACATGACACTATGACATGTGCTCAGGAATGTGAGAAACCGGGAGTCGAACCACCAACCCTGGGGTTCGTAGAGGACTGTCCGACCAAATAAAACACAGCTGCTCCTAATTTGCAAATGTGCATAAATATGAAATCTGCTGAACTTAAACAAATTGCAGATTTTGTGTGGAGTTAACCACAGATTATTAAAAAAGATTAAACCTGTGATGGTTTGGAAATGCATATCTGTAAAATTCCTTCTAATAGATTTCTGAACTGAAGAAATATCTGCAAACACAGTGAGTGGGGAGAAGTAAAAAGTTTGATTCTAGTCCAGAATGCAGTGTTACATCATATATTTAGTAGTTGATTAACCTGTTGAACCCTAGACCATTTTATAGGAAGTTGCTTGAAAAAGACGTACCCAAAATGAATTGAATATATCTCAGGAACTATAGGGTTTATTTGAGCTATCTTGGTACCAAAACAAAGGCCAGAGAATGCTCTAAAGTTCTGAAATGTAATATTTATGTCACTGAGTGAGCGTAAATGACTTGGGAACACAGAATGACTTTGTAACCGGAAGTCGGAAGTGGACCCGGTACCGGGTCTGTCAGGTTTAACAGGTTAATTAAAACCTCAAACATACAAAGTGCATTATTTTTGTGTTAAACAAGTGTTTTCGGCCACCATGCAACAGCTCCTCCTAAAGACAGCCTATTCAGTACAGCTTTATAATATGCATGTTTTAATGCCACATTGCACATTCATTCCAATGCCATTATTCCTGTGCCTGATACTCCTCCAGCATCTAAGTCTTATTCTACAAGCACATCAGTTTTGTTGCTTTATGTCATGCAGCACAAAATGCTTTTAATTGACAGCGCTTTACGTGATTAGGGGATATGATAGATAAACATCACAGTGCAAGTACTGTGTTTATACTTTTATTAAACAGACAAAAATATCAACAGAAAAAATCTTTTGAGTAGTCATAAAAAATCCCCCTGGGATCCTTCTCTGTGCTTAACTAACCACTCATCCCTCATCCTCATCCTTTTGTCTCAGAGAACGTAGGCCGCTTAGTCACGCCTGCCAAAAAGCTGGAGGAAACAATTCGCCTGGCGGAGTTAGTCATAGAGGTCCTCCAGCAGAACCAGGAACACCATGCGGAGGTGAGTGAGAACCCTCTCCTCCTCTCCTCCTCAAAGCACTTTCCTTCTTTACTCTCACTCTTATCGCACTCCGCCCTACAGCAGGGAGCTAGACTTATTATCAGTCTTCTATAAATAAAGCTGCTTTCATCTATCGGTAGCCGAAAAAAAAAACTCCTACAAAGCTGAGTCTACTTTAGAAATGCTTTAATTGGTGTTCGCCAGACCACGGCTACATGGAATCAGAACTCTATGTTTGAGCACAGGCTGTATATTAATATAGAAAATGATATAATGTGCGCAGCTCTTAGTATTGTTTCTTAATATTCCAGACAATAATAAAGGATAATACACATTACATAGTGCTTTTGCATGCTTGTAATGTTGTGCCATCTAAAAATACACCATTACTTAAAAAGAAATATAAAATTATCAGCAATAAACTCACTTTATGAAGGTCCACAGAATAATGTACTTGTTATTGATATTTTATTAGATTGTAAACATGGAGAAAACAATAGTGTGAGATAATAAGTTGGGAGGTAAACAAAACAGTATTTTATTTTAAATGTATCACTAAAGCTAGCTTTTCTGTGAAACGTTGGGTAATTTCAGCTCTTTTCACTTTGTAGTTATTTTAATGAAACTCATAGGTTTAAATGACAAACTAAAAACTTGCTTCTATGTAAGTGAGCGCAACACAAAATGGCTAGAAAGCTTCAATGTAATCTGTAACAATGGCAATAAAACTAATGGGAAACACTTTCACGTTCACGAAATGTGGACTGCTCAAACTCACGGGTATAGACCAGCATATGTTGTGCTTACGCTAATAACACAAACATTTATTTTTCTTCAATGTTGTGTCCACTTGGCACACACTGATCTCGAGGTGAGTTTCTAGGAATGAGCTTCTATGAGCTGCAAATTAGACAGCAGCAACATTCAGGAGGAAATTTGGCCCATTCTTCCTCTTGGACAGCTCTGCTCGGGTTGTTTTACAACATCTCTATTGGGCTATTCTGGCTGGGCCACTCCAAAAGATAGATTTTATGGTTGTTGTTTGGAAGCCCAAATTGATAATTTACTGTTTCCATTAACACTTTTATGTCGAATTGGTGTTTAGTGAAAACAGGAAAGATTACAATTGTCCTTGTTCTATTACCTTAAGTACCTTTTATTTTCATCTAAATAGTTTACTTTTGCAAATGAGACTCAAAAATGGTCTATGCCTGTAAGTTGTTCAGACCACATATCATGACCAATTACCGCGCGTCATTAAACGTAAACTTTGGCTGGTCAAAAGCTAAATGTTCCTGCTAATTGTAGCTGTCTACGGTTTCCCCTCCTTTGCTATGTGCCACCACTTAAATAGCTGTCACATAACTATTCGCTTTCTTATCACTATTTGCCACTTTAAGCGTTGGGCTGATAGAAAGCATGATGAGCATGTGTAGTTGTGTAGATCTGTAGGTGATCCAGTGTGATCTTAGAAAATGCAGATAAAGCAGATTTATTGTATCTCTCTGAATATGCTTGACAGGCGGCAGTCACAAGTTCTGGAGATCAATCGGTACAGTATTTTTATTTCTTTTTCCTCTTCAGTCCTCATCACGACCCCCCTGTTTGGCATGTGCGCCATTATGGCAAGAGGCAACTTTCTAGGCAGAGATACTGTAGGACTGGGTGGGGTTGTAGGCATAGAGCTGAGAGCAAATTTGTTTAAAATGTAAAAGGCACTGTGAATTGCACAGCATAATTGTTATCATAAAGCATGTTCATCTGGCCATAAAGAGGTTTCCTTTCTCTCCAAGCATGCTGAGTCAGTAAATTTTCCAAAGTGGGCTTCATGTTAATCTTTTGAAGTTTGATCCACCATGAACATTTGTTTCCCCTCCATCCAGTAATTAATTTCACAGTCCGCACTTGTTCAGGCATTACTTTCCCCAGCTTCTCCTTTTCCATCCCTCTCTGCTGTCATAGTTTACAAAACCTACAAAACAAATGCCTCAAACGTACATTACTGTTCTGTACATCTTCCTGTGTTCTCAATGTCATATGATTGGTGACTGCCCAAGCAGGGAAAAGAGGTATGTAGTCAATTTGAACAAATTAAATCCCATAATGCTCGGTGCATGTCCAGTAGATGATGCAGCCGCATCTCCCTCCCTTCAGCATCCAGTAAACTCCCCGGGATTGGTCTCTTGAAATGGTTGCACTGATACGTCACTATAGCCCGTTGGGTCTGGGTCTGCCTTAGAGCTCTTAGGGTCCTGTTTGTGTCCCTTAATCACTATCAAAGGTTGGGGGCCATATGGCCTGATGACCTTTGAGCCTTTTCCCCACTCCACCTGCTGGAAACCTTCCTGGTCTTCCCACGTAGTTTGCCTGTTTGCAATAAGAGTGTCTCTCTTTGAATGCGATGGAGAAGAGCTTTGTTTGGTGCCTGTTTTTTTCTGACACTAGAAATATCAAGCTTTTAATTCTTGGGAGTAGACAGGTAAGTAGGTGGGTAAGTTGTAGGTAAAGTTTTGAGTGGTGGTGATACCAGCAGGAAAATAATTGTAAAAGATAGCATGCACTAAAATTTGGAAAGATTGAGCTTTATTTAACAGACTTAGCGACGTGTTACTCTGAATGATGAGCAAATAAGCCAAGCCAAGACTGCCAGCAAAGCAACTAATACACTTCTGTTGTCAAAGTCCTGAGTGCTGAAAATGCTCAGCTGAATCTCAGAGACTTACTTAACTAATTGGAACAGACACACTCCAACACTAGAGATGCTGTGTGCTGCAGTCTTTGGCATGCCTAGACGAAGATGTGCATGAGTCACATTCACATCTAGTGGGCTTTGGGTTTGACATTGATGTGAATGGTGGACACCCTCGCCTCGTGGCTTGAGAGAAGAGCATGCAGGGAGCTCCACATTTGCATGAGAAAAGCACCTGTGAATCTATATTGTCATGGGTGTGACATGGCACGGACATGCAACTTTACTGTGTGACTCTTTTGACATGTTTAGGATGGATTTATCGTACTACTGAGTAACCCTACCTTTGGGTTCGGTAATAAATAAAAGCTGTGGATCCAGTTTCACAGTGTGTGACAACGAAACACACACATACACAAGCAGACAAGTGTGATGGTGTGAAAGTTTGAAAGGAAAGACTCAGCATAGTCTACAGTTACTTAGTATTCCCAAACACAGATATCTCTACTTCACAACAGAGACGCTCGAAAATGAATATTTTGCTTTTGTGAACTTCGCTTATCTGCTTTCTTGCTGAGTTAAATGTAAATATTAATATGACTCACATCTCTTTGATGAGAGATATGGAATGGTAACATAAGAAGCCTGACTGTGTCCGAAGATAATAAAACGAACTAGCATCTCCTCACGCTGGCTAATTAATATGCTACATCACATTTAGTTGGTACATGAAACAAACCCCTTGGTTTTGTATGGATGAAAAAACTAAGCTAATACCAAATCTAGTGCTCACACATTTTGTGCACTAGGCCAAACGTTTAACAGGAAGGCACAAGCAGTATTAATATTCTCATTTAACTCTTGGTGGGAAAGCAAATAAACTCATTTCCCCAAATGACTAAATCCACAGGTATTTCCTTTTAGGACAGATAAGCTCCAGTTGTGTGTGTTAGTTCCTCCTTCTGTCCTACGTTCATGCATATGTTTCATATATAAAAAAGCAGGTTCAAGCAGGTTTAAAACCTTGTTCACCAGCTTGCTTTTTCTCCTGCTGTGTCTTTAGGCATTTGCATGGTGGACAGACCTCATGGTGGAGCATGCAGAAAACTTCCTGGCCCTTTATGCCATCGACATGGATGCAGCTCTTGAGATCCAATCCCCTGAGAGCTGGGACAGCTTCCCTCTCTTCCAGCTTCTCAACGACTTCCTCCGGACAGACTGTAAGCCGCTGCGTTCACTGCACTCAGGTGTCTCCGTGCTTAAACGCACCACACTCATATCTTTCTATCGCTTTCTCTTTTTCTCAACAGATCATCTGTGCAATGGAAAGTTCCATAAACATCTTCAAGATCTGTACGCTCCTCTGGTGGTTAGATATGTGGATCTGATGGAGTCCTCCATTGCACAGTCAATTCACAAGGGGTTTGAGCGAGAGTCCTGGGAGCCTGTAAAGTAAGGAGCCTTTGTCTTTATAGCTGGGCTGTAGGATGGTTGGAGATGTAAGGCTTTTACATTCAGATGACAGACTTACTGCGTGGAGGCTGAGAAATCTGGGAGAGCAGCTGTAGTGTTAACCCAGGCTCACTGTAGGTTCTCTTTTAAAGAATGAGCCAAGAGTGGGAGGAATAACCTATTTTTTGTCTGGGAAAGAAATAGGTTATTTATTCTGAAAATAGTCTTTGACTAATGTGTGTGTGTCTTACCAATTCCTCTCCGACACATTGGGGTCAGGGCAACACCTAATGTTTCTGTTATTTTGTTTTGTGAACTAACCTTCATAATGTGTGCTTTGACATGTTGCCACAAACATAAGGTCTCCAGCCTGTTATGTTGCTGTTATGATTTATTTGTCGTGGCTTCCACATTCTTTATTTTACATTTATTGCAATGATATACATATAACTATCTATCTATATGTAGATAGATAGATATATGTATATATTTTTTAATACGATTTATTAAGATAAAAGGGAATACGATTTTTGTTCTGTGTCTTTGTTTGTCTTTACTATTTTCAGTATTATGTTGCTTCTCTGTTTTACTGTACATCTACAGTGTCTGTGTGCGTCCTCGGTCCAGCTCTATTTACTCTGTAGGCTTTTCATATAATGTGCATCGGAGAATTACTGTCTGCCTTGTTCTGTGTGCTTCTGTATGTTCCTGTCTTCCACTAATTTGAGGCTTTATGTTATTTTTATGATGAGTGTTACATGGCTTTCTGCAGCTCCCACGCCACTGTTATGGATTCTTTTTTTCTTTTTGTCTGTCTTTTCTGCAGGAGTTTAACAAGTAATCTGCCCAATGTGAATCTACCAAATGTGAACCTCCAAATTCCCAAAGTACCAAATCTGCCAGTGCCAGTAGCAGGACTATCAGTTAACCTTCCACAAATGCCTAGCTTTTCTACCCCGTCATGGATGGCTGCTATATATGACTCTGAGTGTGTATTCAAATAGATTACTTTAGATTTTTTTTATACAAGCGGAGACGGCCTTGGTATGAAGATGCCCTCAGACAACTGTGAATAAGAGACAAAGGTTATGAATATACAGTAAATTTTGTTGTGTGTGGCTCTAGAAGTACAATGAATTCGAGTATACTTTATCTCACGAGCAGATTTTGTTCATGTTCATGCCAAGGCCACTCTGGGAGGTGTTAGACTAGATGGGGTTCTGCTTTTTTAAATGAGAGGTTGAAACACTCTCATTTGTCTCAACTTGCATGCTGTTGAGCTGAGGTGTGGAGATACAAAATGAAAAAATAAAAACACCTCGTTCCAACACTATTTGGGGATGACCTGATTTGAAAATATTGGTCAAAGATCTCTACAAAGCTCTACAAGAGCCGTATCTCCCCAGAGCTGTTTTTAACGTATCATAGATCGTACATGGCTGTAAGTACATCTCTGACCTTGACCACCTGCTAGTAGTCTGACTGGGACAGCAGAGAGTGGGTTGGACTGGAGATGATGGATTGGAGAGGCCAAGTGGCTGGTGTTCGATGCCTCTCTGTTTTATCCACTCCCTATCTAACTCCACGTCTTTCCTCTGGCACTTTCCCAGTTGGCTCTACTTAAGATGCCCAAAAAGGTCTGCATGGTCTGTATAGTAATTCTTCCAGGGGCCCCAGCAGCCTGGGGACATGGGTGATGAGTGAGGGCCTGTGATGAGAGGAAGTCAATTGGGAGACCTTTATTTCTGTAGAAACAGACTTGGGCCACAAATGCTATTTTTACACGCCCTCCCTCACTTCTCCATTCCCTTGTCCTTTGTCTTGACACGGTGTGATTCGCTGCTGTTTCTGCAGTGACTTTATCTGCATGTGGCCACTTCACATCCCAGTCAATAACCATACTCTGAAGCATGGTTATTGATTTGTGACAGTAAACCCTGCTCGCTCCTTCAACCCATACACTGACTGAACAAACAGAAACTGAGACTCATGGACCAGTCAGTATATGGTCAGAGAAAAATGAACTGTGTTCAGGTGCAGAGGAACTGCATCCTCCTCTGCATCTGCCACAACACCCCTCACCCTTCCCTCCTACACTTTGACCCTCCTCTCTCCAGCCGGGTGACCTTGCGCCTCTGACCTGTGTGTGCGCGTGTGTGTGTGTGTGTTTGGGTCGTTGGCAGCAATGGCTCTGGGACATCAGAGGACCTCTTCTGGAAGCTGGACGCCCTTCAGACTTTCATCAGGGACCTGCACTGGCCTGAGGAGGAGTTTGCCAAACACCTTGAGAGTCGCATCCAGCTCATGTCGAGCAACATGATTGAGAACTGCGTCAAACGGTGCATTTTTTGTACTTGTGAGAGGAGACAGAACAGCAAACAAAGATGCTTAGAGGCACCAAATGTTGAGAATAAACAGTTTACTGCATGTTTTATGTAACACTGTACATAAATATTTGATTTGGATTGCAGCACCAGGATGGCGTTTGAGTCTAAGCTGGCAAAGAGCAGCAAGTCCACAGATTTCCGCATATCTCCAACGTTATGCACAATGTTCAATGTGATGGTGGATGCCAAGGACCAGTCAGCTAAATTATGTGCTATGGAGATGGGCCAAGAGGTACAAACGTCGCCTGGGACAGTGTTCTCGTGTTACAAATAAGTTCACCTGAAAGCCTCTGTTGAAAATGCCACCGTTGTTTCTTTTTTTTTCCAGAAACAGTTCCATTCCCAAATAGACGAGCTGATTGAGGAAAGTGTGAGGGACATGATCCAGCTCCTGGTTGCAAAGGTACCAGCTGTACTCAATTTGTAATAGTACTTATTCATTTTTGATAAACTATTCAGAAGAAGGGAACACAAATGTCACTTATTTCTGATTGTATTCTCGTCATTCCTGCTCTTCCTCCTGTTTATCAGTTTGTTGTCATTCTGGAGGGTGTGTTGGCTAAAATTTCCAGATATGACGAAGGCACTCTCTTCTCCTCATTCCTCTCATTCACGGTGAGCTCAAGACCACTGTCAGTCAAGCAGAAAAAGCAAATGCTGTTAACAATTTCCATTTACACCACTGGGGGTCAGAGATTTACAGAAAGGCAGAGATATCTTGAGGTTTAAAGTGATATTAATGTGCATATTTCTCATTATTCTTGAAATGCAGACAGGTGACGCATAAATACAGAAGTATAAAACTATAGAATGAAGAGTTTTTACATTTTATTTTTTCAAATCCATAGTGAGAAGCACTTCCACTGGCAAACAAGCTAAATGTAGCTACACTACGACATGTTAGCTAAGCTAAAAATATTATAAAATTAGATTTGTTTTATTTTATGTTTAGCCTTTTACGATGCTGCAGTTTTGGTTCCAATATCCAAGTATATTTTTTATAAGCCATAAACTGGAAATATCTTATTACAGAAATAGTAATATTATCACTCTAATAATCTTATCATCACACATGTACTGTATTTGTTGAAAAGTCAACAAAACTCATAATTTAACTTCACAAACATATACTCATGTATATGTTTATATACATAATACACAAATATATACATACTCATGTATATGTTTGTGTATTATTTCAGTACAAAGAACACCTAGAAAGGAAATATCTGCTGCTGTATCTGGTTGTAACGACAAGACAAATTTATGGCTGGATTGGTAATAGTTCTGAATGGGGAAATATATTATTATTACTGATCTTTACTTGTTTAGAATTAGATGCTTTGTCAGACAGACCTGTGAAATAAATGTTTTGTAAATGACTGTTGAAAGTTTCCATTATAAACTCTCAGCCTTTGTCTTTTGATTTCAGGTGAAAGCTGCCTCAAAATATGTGGACGTACCTGTAAGTTTACTGCTCTTTGCTCACGCGCTCATAACACATGAATTGTAATGAGCCTTCCTGTGCTTTTATGATCACAGTAATTTGCTCTCTGACTCTGTTTATTTCTGTTTTACAGAAACCAGGAATGGATTTGGCCGACAGCTATGTGACCTTTGTGCGCCACTCTCAGGATATGCTTCGTGATAAGGTCAATGAGGAGGTGTATATAGAAAGATTATTTGATGTAAGTAAGATGCCGTCTCCTCCTCTCAAAAAGGGAGGGGCCTTCCAAAATGTGGCAAAACAACAGGGCAGAGGGGGATAAGTCCCATTTTGAGACCAGGAAAAGTGTTTCAGTCTGGCTGAAGAGGCTTTTCTGATCCTCTAGCCCACCTTGATGTTTCTCTTTCTTTCTGTCTCTCTTCTCTCTGAACCTCAGCTGCTGCCCACTGCATTCTGGTGTGCATTGCCACTGAGCTTTTGGGCCTTTGTGTATTTAAAAAAGGAAACTTTTATTTACAAAGAGTCCATAAAAGCATCCTCAAAAAAGGATTATCTAAAGCAGTGCTCTCTGAAAAGAATAGAGGTATCCATTGTGAAAACGTACCTGCACACTGACTTTAGTGAACCACAGTACCCTGAGCTTTCAGACACCTTCCACATAAATCATGTCACCCTTCTGAACAAATGACACTCAGCCCTCTTGGCCCAATCCACATGGGAGCACCCATGCAGTTTTTCTATGTCAGCTGAAAATGCTCTGCTGGATGGGCCTGGGTGACATAATGATGTCAAAGTCAGAGGCTGACACGTGACACACTCTTGCTCTGTCAGAGCAGTGGTTCCCAACCAAAGGCCACACGATAAAATGTAGTGGTTATTTAATGTTTTACCTTCCAGAAGTCTGTGGCACCAGTTTCAGACTGAAGCCAGGACAGGTTTTACATTCAAACTAAACTCACATGAAAAACAGAGTACACAGAAAGTACATCATCTGCACACTACGTAAGCATAACTGAGTAAGCAGTGATGAAGGCAGGGCGTGTTTTCTGAATCTGATTAAATGCAAGTAAAAGACATTTGTGAGTAGTGACAGAAATTAAAAGATCGATAAAAGACAGTTTAATTGTAAAAGAAGAATTGATGTACGTGACCACGTGCACAGTATATTGGGTCAGATACAAGGTCATACGTAATCAATATTTGACTGCCTATCAATAACAATTCAACTAGTAATGCAACCGCCATTGTCATTATTGTTTAATAGGTCACTTATATGATTTATTCAATTATTAAACATTTGCTATATATGTTAAAATTATCCACTTTAATTTCCTGTAGAGTCAGAATTATAATTTCTTCTGTAACATTTTTAACCTATTCAGTTTATTCTAATGTGAGGCAACAAAAAAAAGCTGTATCTGTTATTTAAGCAATTTTAATCGCCTTAACTATTAATCAATTCTTTCTGATTGATTAATCAATGTTGTTTGATTAATGAACTAACTGTAGCTGTTGTTGTATTACACACAATTACCATAAAGTCAAACATCACTCTGGTAAAAATAAGTTCACAGATGCCAGACCAGGAGTAGCAGTGACTTTAAAGGTCACGGGCCAGAAAGCTTGGGAACCAGTGTGTTAGAGGGTGAAGAGAGCACTGTCTTGCAAAAACATAATCCTAACAGGATACATTGACAGTAATGTGTCCTCCATGTGTGAACTGAACAACACATAATGCTGTGATGTGTGTGCTTCATGTCATTCAGAAAGTATTTGTACAGACCTGTGTATCAACAGGCGTGTGCAACTTTGTGTGTTTGACAGATTCTCGGTTTTGTGAGGCAGTGACAAAGATGTTTGAGTCTCCCTATAGTTTTCTATTTTTGTGTTGACTGTAGACGCGGGAGTCTTGTGCCAGATACACTTGATTTTTATTTTTGTTGTGGTTTTGGAGTGAGGAGTGATGCTATTGTGAAGTGGGTCTGCTTTTGTCTTTGAGGTCCACACTGACTCCCCTGTTTCCCCGTGTCGTCAGTTTTTCTAACGTTGAGTCCCTGCACCCCCACCCCACCCCACCCCTCTGTGTGGCCCCAAAGTGCACCAAAATCCAACTCAGCAATGTCATGTTAAAGATTTCTCAAGCTATATAATGTAATATTTTGTTTTTTTTCTTTCCTTTGAAATCATTTTCATCTATCCAGCCATTTGCATGCATGTGGAAAATGTTCGTAGATGTTGCATAGGCTCTACTTTATCTCTCTTTCTTTCCCTAATTTATTTCAATCCTTTTTATCTCCTCTTTTTCTGATTAACACCATTCCTGCTGCCTCCTCTATTCAAAAAAGTGGCACTTATCTCTAGTGTTGCGTTGCGTTGTTTTATCACATTATGTTGGTTGGCATGATTTTAGAGTCAAATAATCTTCCTGTGTACATCTTCTAGCATGACCCTCCTCCTCAGAGATCTGCCTCATTTGCACATAGAGCAGTCTTCCTAAGCACATACTCTGCCACCCACCTGCGAGGTCTGCATGCACTGCACGCTCAACTCGACTATGAAGTGGACAGGCATCTGCATATCCGGCCTCAAGTTCTAAAACCTTTTTTTAACCTTCACCACAATCATGATCTAAATAAACTAAATACTAAAACCCAACATCCAAACAAACTAAATCCTCACATCTTCTAATTTTGGCCTCATAAAGTTGTCTGCGTTCCTGCCTACTCACATGGTTAAAGTTGACTTTTTATTCTTGATATACGAGGTATGAAAACTGTTTTTATTAGACTTGGGTGCTGTTCTCTTGTAACTTGAAACTTCTGGGAGTCCGGGAATCTATCACCCAAAGCAATGCAAAGCAGAGGAAAGGTACAAGAAAATAGCACCGCTGCTCCCTGCCTGCTAACCATTTACTCACTTCTCATTCTATTTTTCTTTTGCTAATAAATTTATGTCGATACTATAATTCTTAATTCCCCACAGTAGGTTTCCGTCTCCAGCGTGGGGTATATTAAATATCAGCTCAGCATTTCCACTTGAATTATTTATAAATAAAGGTTGAGTAGTTGCTTTCTGTAATTGATGGAGCAGGTTTTATATAATATAATTTTTTTAGTTACTGCTCAAGATGGATAAATCTGTCACTGCTTCATGATTTCCCCTCTTATGTTATTTTCTTTAAATATTTGTAGAGTCAATGGTAATTTTTTCTAAAAGGCAGTTCGTGGGTGCCCGTCACAAACTCCTGTGCGTGTGTGTGCTGGTTCTGTTCACTAAGGCAAAGTAAGACCCACATGCAGGAGCTCCATGATGTACATCTTAGTTTTAATTTAAGCCGACCAAATTCATCTTTAATTATTAGTAGATAAACCTTTGTTTAACGGTTTAAAGGCCCTGGATGTGTTCTCAGTCAGTTTCTACTGTGAGTCATGTTTAGAGTTCAGCATTTTTGCAAATGCACTTTGCAGAATTTAAATTAAATTAAAACGTGTTTACAGATATAGATGACTTTGTCTATTTAAATAACTGGAGAACCTAATATACTTATTAACATGGTCCTGGATAAAAAATGTAATTCACATCTTTAGCATTATCAACAAAATGAAGCACTAAAAGTAGGTATAATTCAGAGTAGCTTGTGTTGGATATTTTATTAATAATTTATATTACACAGATGATGTGTTGCATGTATGGCCAATGAGAACAGGTGGTGAGGTCTGTTGGAGTAAAATGTACAGACTGAAGTGTAGAAACATCAGTAACTTTGAGTGTGACTTACTCATTGCTATTTAATAGTAAAAAAAAAATCGTGATATTTTCAGAGGGCGATCTGTGTGTAATACAAAATGCGAGCACACCGCAGCTCGTAACTTCACTACACCCTGTCGACATTAATCATTAATTCTGACACATGCAAGTGAAGGATGCCCTGTGAAGAGGGATCCAAACATAAGATGAATCACTACCAACTGGTGTGCAGGACGTGTTGTACACGTAGGTAAAATCATCCAGGAGGTTTTACAGCAGAGATGCTTAAATACGCTCACAGAGGTGCTTGAGCGATACTGTTGTCAGAGAGCGTCAGTGATTAGCTGTAGCTCCTAAAGGTCAGTTTTGTGTCATGGTGTCTTGAGTATGTGCGTGAGTGTGTGTTTTGCTGGAGAGAGTTGTGTTTATGTGTTTCAGCAATGGTACACTGCCACCATGAACCTGCTGGGAACCTGGCTTACTGAGCGTATGGATCAGCAGCTCCATGTCTACCAGCTCAAGATCCTCATCAGGATTACAAAGGTAAGAGAGCACGCACCTCTCACAGGCTGATAACGTATTCATGAAAGAACACTTACGGGATCATTTTGAATCATTTCTTTCAAAATGTGTGTGTCAGAGATGTGTGGTGTTGGGACAAAGTGTCTGGACCACTCATGAATTTTGCTTCTATCTAAGAGAAAAGTGAAAGTAAATTGGTGATGAGTTCATGTGTGTCTGTCCTGCAGAAAAAATACCGGGACTTTCGCCTGCAGGGGGTCCTCGACTCCACCCTGAACAGTAAGATGTACGATACAGTGCGCAACAGACTGACTGTGGAGGAGGCTACTGCTTCAGTGAGGGAAGGAGGCATGCAGGGCATCTCCATGAAGGACAGTGATGAGGAAGATGAAGAGGATAACTAAAGGCTGTGCACTGACACAATAGCCCCTCCCCCCCGAGCCCTTCCTCCCTTCACAATTTTGACTTTAGCCTGGTTACTGATGCATGTACAAACTCAGATAGCCACTCTAGGACCTCTTTGTCAGCTCGAAATGCCTATGAAGGAACTATTAACTATAAAAATAGTACTTATACTGAGGAAAATCTAAATAAAAATGTTAAAAAATAACCATGATTGGCAGTTTAGCTGTGTCATGATAAAGATAGCACCTATCTTTGATTCATTCATTTCTAAATTCATTTCTGTGTTACTAAGCAATATGGAGAACCATTTGTTTGACGATGTTGAGTGAGATAAATAGGTGTGTCCCTGTCCAATGCAAACCTATATGGCGCTTCTTTGTCGTATTCTACATTCACTGATGGTACATTGTCGTGATGATGAGTGTGTGGACCCTTTTTTGTCTCGTCTGTTTTTAAGTCAATGCCAACTGCTTCAAACTGAAAATAAACCTCTGTATTTGTTTACGGCTGTTACAGATAAACTGTTGTCTACTCACTGTTATTGACATCAACAGTAAGTCCAGACCTGCATTTTTATCATGTGTCAATGCTATGTGATTTTATCTCAATTACTAATTAGACATAGTTCAAAAGGAATCTTGAACTTAAACGAGTGGGTATTCTAGAGATGCAACATTCTCATAGCTCCATTTTGATAACTTGGAAGATTCTATTTTTATTTCAACATTAAATGCCTTGAAACAGGTTTTATTTTAATTGAGTTGCACTTTTACAGAGAAAAGAGCAAAAATTGTTTTTTTTATTGAAAAAAAAAGTTGGTCTGTCTTTGTTCTGTAATTGTGTAGAATGAGATGTCTGGCATTTGTTTGGGTCTCACTGTTGTTTTGTATATATTATATAAATATATATATAAATATAAAATGCTGTACATTGCATTCTGAGCCATCGCTGCATGCCTGTGGGTTCCCACCCTCCCCAAACGCTTTCTGTTTTCTGTGTGAATTAGCTGGTGGATTCATTCTTGCTTTTGCCTTATGAAAGCCAACAGTTGTAATATGCAAAAGCTGTGGCCTCTAAATAAAATTATTGTACATGTGCATTTTCTGTCACGTTTCCTACCCGCATGTCCACCTGAGACATGGTTCTAAACACACTGATCTAAAACAAGGTTTAGAAAAGCCTCGACTTACACACGGAGGATATCGTTAAACCTGGAAAACCACATTTTTAAGTATTCTTCAGACTCACAGTAATCCAGTGACAGTATATCCACCGGTACTCTCCAAATGTAAATGAATATAGGTTGAACTAGCTTACTTGTACTATAAGTTACTAATTGCTAACTAGTAGCATGGAATACTGAAGTACATTATACTTCTACTCCAGTAGATTTCAGATAAAAATACTGCATATTTTAAAGTAAGAAATTAAGATTTTACACTGCTGTGAAAAATGTTGCCCTCCCCGATTTCTTTTTAATTTCTTCTTGCATATCTGTCACACTTATGTTTTTACATCACACAAAGAGAAGATGAGTAAATACAAAATGCACTTTCTACATGACAATTAGTTTTCAAACCCGTCTGGCCCTGCAGGCCTCACCTGCCTTTGTTAAGGTCAGTGTTCATAATTCAACAGCAAGAGACAAAGAAGATTCATTTGCTAGATAATCTAATTCATTTAAGTGTGACAAATATGCAAAAAACTTTTTCACAGCACTGTGTATGTGAAAATACAGAGGACATCAAAGGACTGTAACAACTTACTATCCAACAGTTTATAAATTATTCATAACACTCAGCATGACAAATACCAATAACTGCTGCTTACTGTACATGTTTTTCTATAATGCATCTGTAATAATCTAATTTCAACCACATATCATGATACTGATACTTTTATTTGCGATATTTTATGCATTTTGTTGCTGATAATACTACTAATACATTTAACTTGCTATGGACTATTTCACTGCCATTTTACCCAAAACATGAATATTTGTCCCTTATTTTGCTTGCTGACAGACTAACACCAGGGGGCGACAGGATGGACTATCTGCTCCAAGTCAAAGCCCAGGAGTTTCATGAAATACAAAACACAGATTTTATTCAATGAATAACAACACAAATTACCTATTAGATAACAATATTATACTATGATGTGACGGAATTATAGGAAAATAACTGATACTATGATAGAAATGTGATAGGACGGAACTAGTTTATTATTTAAGTTACAAAACAGACTTTACTGCCAACTTGTCTGAAATGCACTAGATGCCTGGAGCAATGTGAAAATGTCAGGAAAACAACTGACATGGGTCTCAGAGGGGCAGGTATGATTGTAAATGTTGGGAATTGTGCAGTAGAGCTTTTGTGTAGTGGCACTTTTACAATCTGTATCAGGACCAATACATCAAATATTTGTACAATCGCAAAAAGTTACAATATAGTCAAAGTAATTTGTTTTTGAAGTGAATATGTGCAGCAAAAGTACTCATTTTTATAATGACCACAGGAAATTTCAACAGAGAGGATGCTGCCATTCATAGAGAAGAACAATCAAAAACAACGGCTGCAAAGGAACGTTTCTGTTGTGGAGTTAAGAGGCCAACAATCTGGACTTTTCTCCAAATGTTGGAGAGTTTTCACTGACTAATCCCCACTTCAGAAGAGAGGTGTATGCCATAAACAAAATAAAGTCATCAGAGTTCACACTATAAAGGGTCACGAGAATCAGCCAAGAGAGAAGGATGCTCAGGGTTGAAAAGGGCTTATAATTAATAGCCACAAAATAGTGCAGACAAATTATTAGCCCAAATAAAAAACAGTCTGAATTTTGAATCTCATTATCTGATGTGAGGAAAGCATTGAGTACTCCGGTGTTCTCCTGTGAGGTGAGTTCCTGAGGCTAGAACTGAAACATGCTCCACTCTGGTTAACTTCACACACTTGACATTAGAAATCTGTACTGCAAGTTTGAACATTTCTGATTTTAAAGTCTAGTTGGTTAAATAGATCTCAGACAAAACCACTTATATGTTGCAAACTGGAACCATATCTTTGGTTACAAATAAAGCACCAACCCCCCCTCAAAAAAGAAACTAGGCTGCCTATAAAATGAAGCCACTCCATTTAGACTTCTAGTGTTTCATTAAATAGCAATTTGGAATCACAGTGGATGTAACCTGGATTTTTTGAAAATGACAAAAAGCAACAACACATTTTTATAGCAATAAGAACAAAGAAATGTTGTAAAGTATTCACCCCTTTACTTTGAGGTGAAACATTACTGGTACAGATGATTCTTGTTATGTTAGATAACTCGTATGTTGATCAAAAAAGATGCAAAGTGGTTTTGGGTTAAATATATCCGTGTCCAAACCTGACAGCTATTTAGTCAATATTCAGGCACAAACTACATTTTGAAGACCAATGAATATTCAGAAACCAGTTTATCGTGTAATGCACACTTCAAACTGCAATAATACTTGCTTCGACATTTTTGATACAGGATATTGATTGGTGTATATGACACCATCTTTAAATGCAACTATCGTTTCAATGTCATTTTAATGTTTGGTTTTTATTATGTCTGATAGTTGGTATCTTATGCACCTCTATAGGCAAAAAGTTAAATGTGTTTCTCCCATAAACCAAAAATAAATCCTAATTACGTTCACTGTGATTTAGTGCTAAATAAAAAGAAAAACTTCGTGTAGGGCGACTACATTTTGTAGGCACTGCACTTTTTCCAATACAGACACCCATCACATACGTAATAACAATTTAGCTTTGATGGTTGAGGTTAGAAAAGCTGGAAAAAATACTGAAAAATAAAACATAAATGGAGCTTTGTAGGTCACTTATGACAACCCTAAGAATCTCCAAAATATGAATCTACATCTACACCAAGGCCAGTGGACAAATACACTAAAGTATTAAAAAAAGTGTCTGGCTATTAAGGATATAATCAATATATATACTGTGTATATATATATATATATATATATATATTACAAAACAATGTAACAATATAAATCCCTGTAAAAAGCAATAAATGTTCACATTAAATGTTGCAACACACTTTAACAAAATAAGCCATAAGTACATTTTACAAGACAGCAGTGAGATATTTGGACAATATATGAATTTTAGGCAGGTAAGAGTCTCTTCACGTTAATAAAGCCTCACGCATGTGGAGCTTAGCTTCAAAAACAGTTTGTTCAAGGTGAGAAAGTAACATAATGCATGCTGGGCTACGCTGTGATTAGTTCTGAGACATTATTGGAAGTGGGTCGTCTTAATTCGTCCTGGTCTTCATGCCTCAGGTTTGCCTCACTGCGGTCCAAACATCCCAGTTTTGTCGTGTAGCCAGAATTTAACACACTGGATTTAGGCAGTAACACTGATAGTGTAGTGCAAACTGGACAGAGCTTTTTTCTCAAGTCAACTTAAAACGGGTGCAAACGCTCAGCAGGATAACATTTAAGACAAGAAATAAAGAACCAAAACATAAATATCAAAAAACTTTATCAGTATAAAAAGTAATAAGGTTTTCATTTAATCAATAGTCTGGCAAAAAAGGCCTCACAAAAGTTCTTGGATTTGTACAAATTAAGTGCCCATAAGGTCCTTAGACGAGTGACTCCATGCTCTCTGCAGGATCTGACTCGTCTGCAATCACCAGCACCCCGTTAGTGTCCATGTGCAGGGAGCTCAGTCCACACTCTCTGTTACTGAGCAAGCTGAGCATGGCTTTGTAAAGGTACTGGTACTGCTCCTGTGCACATAAACACAAAAATTAGTAACTTAATAACCCATTGTAACCCATTTTTAATCTCATTTATTATATCCTTTCAGCATCTGAAACGTTGGACAATACCCATCAATTGCTGAATGACAAACATGTTGCTGGTGCCCCACATCCTTTTCTCTGCTTTTGTGGAGCTAAATGTGTGTGTGAGACTACTAGAAAAATGACTCAGAGTGAAGGATAATAATGATGATAATGAAACATCCAGAATGAATGGTTTTTTTGTTGCTCTGTTTTTGAAGCTGTACTAGTTGTAAATACAGCACGGAAAGAATATCAACCATACAAAAATACTATGGTGAAGTCATTTACACATTCAGGAGACATGGACTGACATTACCATTCATCTGGAGTACTCTTTCTGTCTACTTACTAAATATAAGAAAGTATAAGGCCTATTTTTTCTTTTCTTTTAGCTCTGGTTTGGTCTCCTCCACCTCCTCCCAACTGTTCATGGTCCTTTACTTTGTTTGTATGCTGCTGTATAGAGTTAAGCTACAGCTACTACTAGATCAATGATGGTGAATCACAACATTAGGTTATCACAACAATGAGCACTATTTTGAGTAGGCCTAAATATTGCCAATTGTTAAATGCAGATCCCAAATCCCTGTTGTCTTTTACATAAGCACAAACTTACTATATCAGTGAAGACTCCCGGCCTCATGAGATTGATCATTTTAGCCACCTGATAGATGTCAACAACGCCCTCATTCTCCAGCTGCTGGGACAGTGTTGTGAGGGCGCAGAGCATTCCCGCTGACACCGCTCCATACCTGAGTGAAAATGTTAAAAATCAGCTCTGCAGGATAGATTTAACTCTTAAATTGACAATAAAAACATAATTGTTATCAGACAATAATTACAGTAAACGTCTACTTAATTCTGTACTAACTGCAGAACATTTCTCCCAGCTTCTTGAAAAATGCATCTATTAAAAACAATATCATGATGACCTTTAAAAAGAGAAACATTAATAGAAAATGTATAGACAATATCTGATAAAATGCTTTCATTCAGATGTTTTATGGATCTTTACTTTGTCTTAAGTACAGATGTTGCCCTCACTGGACTGAGGGAAGTACAGAACTGATTTTCAGGACCATGACAGATGAAAACTATTAAACTGTTCGATGTTTTCATTAATAGTACATACATGAACACAGAGGTGGTTATGTAATACATCAGTTGAGAACAACTGTTGAATTTGTTACGGTTGCCTGGCTACTAAAATACTGGAGTGGTGTTTGTTTATCGTGGTAGTTGCCTGTATATCCTCAGAGCTATTATAATCCAAAGCACTTTCAAAATCCGAGCCATAGAAAGCTCTCAACATTTAGTGGATTCTTTTATATCCTGCTGGTTCAAGCTGTTACAACAGGATTCCTTTGCCTCTTTTGAACCCTTTAAATCCAGATGCAGCCTTTAGTCTTTCCGTGTAGTCTACTGTCATATATCAGTTTAAAAGAGAAGATCAACTTTCAATGATCCCCAAGGGGAAAATTCACATTTTACAGGGACTTAAAGAGATGAACAGTAGAACAAAAAGACACAATACAAAAGTGAGTAATACAGTAACATTGCTATCGGGACAATAAACCATACAATTAAGAAAAAATGTTTCTTTATAACCTCAAAGATGTTCATAAAAAAAGAATTTCTCTTGAAATAACACAAACATACTCATCATGCACGATGGTGGGACCATCTCGTGTCATGGCCTCCTCCTTGATGACACTGAGCAGCTCGAAGGTGCTGCTCAGTGGAGCGTCAGGATTTGGCCATTTAGGGCACTGGAAATGTCTCACCTCCAAAACATAGTCATCCTGTTACAAATAGGACAGAAGTTTACATACGGGGAACATAAATACGATTATTTGGGAAAAGGAAACGTCACAATGATGAAACACCAAGTAAAATGGGATTTTACTTCATTTTAAAATACACTAAATACATTGTACACCGAGACACGTAGCGAGTACCTGTGTGGCCTCCAAGATGAAGTCGTGGATAATGATCTGCTCCTCATTGGAGAGACACAGTCTGTCTTTACTGATTAGCGTGACAGTGAAGGCGATGCAGTTCATGGCCTCCTCCCGGCTTGGCCAGTAAACAAATTCATCCTCAGCCTGCAGAGAAACAAAGACGTGGGTGTGAATGTGTGTCTTTGTTAGACATGGCAGAATTTGACAACACAAATAAAACAGAAATATGGTTTTAAAAATGTTACATACCAGGCCCTGGTTGTCGGGCAACATAACAATAATTTGAGCATTATGGTCCCAAATCATCCTCCAGAAATCTGTGGTGGTGTGAGGCAGAGGATGCTGGGTAATGATGAACTCATTACTTCTGTAGTATCCCTGAGGTGACAGAGGTGAGCTGTTAGCCTTTCTAAAACTCTTCCATTCATACTGATGGGTGAATATACAAGCTGACAGGCAACTGACTGTTTCCCAGTTAAATATCAAGGAACTGCCAAAGCTGTCAATAAAATTCTTCAGTGAAACAGTAAGCAGCGATAAAGGCGCCAGACCCAAACTATCACACCGTACCATTATATAGGACGCGTTAATGTAATCTGTTCCCTTCATTCCAGGCAGAGTGGTGAGTCCAACCCGTGCTCGCTCCGCTGTAAAGAGGCAGGGAGATGGAAAACACACTTTAAATCAAAACCAGGGCCTGTGTAATATCACACTTACTGATAAAACACACATTCATTACAAGTCCACACTGTTGCTATAGCAACAAGTACCTCCTTTTCCTCTGTCAGAGTGACAGGAAAGTGTAGAGAGATTAACTTATAGGATTACGGAAACAGATTCTAATTTTGGAACATGAATTATATTTAATAATTTACATTGAACATCTGGAACATGTAGGATAGTAAATTAGGATTCTCTCCCCCATTCTTTCATTAAAAATAGATGTAAATCAGATTTTATTTAGTGAAAAATGTTTTCCATCCTTTGGAACGATAGATATTATTGCAACAGCTGCCCTGCTTGTTTTAATGTACACTGACTGATCAAGCCTCTTGACACTCTTGAATGCAGACTGGCAGCTTCGCATGTCTGACCTGACCTTGCTCAGTTACAAATCTGCTGTGGTAAAGCAGATCAGAAACTCACATGGTACCACAGAGGAGTTGCGGTTCTTCTCCTTGTTGCAGTCTTTGTGGGCACTGAAGCACTCCACAAAGCGAGTGTTGCACTGAGTCAGTAGCTGGCGAGAGAGAAGGCAGAGATTTGAGTCCTGAGAGTCAAAGCTAATTAAAATTAAACAGGAAAATTAAGACACAATGTTGTTTGACACCAAATCCTAACAGCAACGCTTTCACCTTAATAATGAGCATGCGAAGCTCAGGAAGTGACATTTTGTGGGAGTAATTAGTTTGTCTCTCGTGATGTTGAAAGAGCAGGAGCCTGATGAAACATTCATCGAGCTTTGCATAAGGCAGCAGGGGTGACAGACATTGCTTTATTATAGCCAACATCAGAGACGCTCTCAAGCTATTCCTGCTGGAACTAGAGAGCCACCGTGTGTGTTGCTAACAAGCTTCTAACCCAAAGACCGCCCGACTTCAGCCGGTGTCTCCACTGCGGATGGCGACAGCTCATCTAAGCAGAGCAGTCAGATCCCCTGAAGGTTTACTCACCCTGAACTGCTTCTCCAGCCTCGTGCGCCCTATTGAATTGGGCGTGAGTATACTGTTGACATAACTGTGCAGCTGCCAGGCAGGCACCTCCGTCTCTCTGCTCAGGATGGCCTCCATCAGAACATCGTGGATGAAAACATACTGCTCCTGTGGAAAAGTGATTATGAGAAACAAATAATCGTTAGAGAAACACAGAGAGGATAACCGGGAGCCTGTGTTGATAAAGATGCTCATGCTTCATGCTAATAATATAACAATCACATGGTAATTAAGTTGTGAGGCTATTCAATACTGAATAAAGACTAAAGAGACAAAAACCTGGACTCATTCTAATGTTACATTCATCTGTGCAGTGCTGAGTGTTTGTTCTATGCTTCGCATGGAAATTGCAGTGGGTGCGACCTTTACCTGAGCTTAGTGTATCAAACAGAGTAGCTTTCATAACCCGTCTTTAATCATAGACAACCTTTATAATGCAGGAGCAGGAACCCCGTTTCCGTAACATAAGTGATGATTTAGGGCTTCTTACCTCAGTCTGGACTAGGTAGTTGCGTTGTGTGCGGATATGTTTGAGAAAATCCAGGACACTGACTGTGCTTTTGTCCTTGATCTGTTGCAGCATGCTGTCAATGACAATGTATGTTCCTGTGCGTCCAACCCCTGCACTACAGAGCAGAGCACAAGGCAATATGAGCATAATGGCAGGCCCGTAGAGGGAGCTGTTAACCAAGTCAGCACACGTGAGAGTCTGGAACTCATAAGGAAAACTCATTTAGCCCAGGTAATAATGAATCATACCTGCAGTGCACCAGGACAGGGCCCGTGTCAGCAGTGCGAGCAGCTGATGAGCGGTTGATGAAGGTGAGCACAGGGAGGGTGTACTCCGGTACTCCCATGTCAGGCCACTGAGTGTAGTGATACTGGATCACAATGCGCTCGTTTAGCTTCCCTTTTGGATTCCCCTTCTGACCCTAAAACATTTCAGCAGACAAATTACAAAACTGTATGGTAGCAGCATATTCCAAACTCTTAAACACATACTTCTGTGTCTATGCAGATATAAATAGATCAGTCTAACCTCTCAAAATCTTCCTGATTTGTAATCTATATTAGGCTAAAATGCCTATATGAACATATATAGTTGCACTCTGCAGGTAGAGAAGGTGAAAACTAATTGATGCTGTTTAAAAATTACCTTTTTAACTTTAGTGTTCCTTATAAGGAAGTGCCTCAGTGTGTAGCAGGCATGCACTTTGGTGCTTTTCAGCATCACCACGATGTTTCCGTACTGCTCGCTGTTTTCTGTGGGCCAGTACTGGTCACACTTCCTCTGAACGACACAACGGGTGAATGATGTTGAATGAATGAAATCAGAGCTGCGTCAGCGACATATTAGCATTTTGTGAAGGATAGAAGTGAACCTACTCTCCCCTTCTCCACCAGGTTTGTGATCATTATGATGACTCCAGTGTTCTGCTCCCACACCATCCTCCAGAAGTCTTCAAACGTAGACTTGAGAGGCCCCTGTGCAGCAATATAAGTTCTGGGCCGGTTGTAGCCCTGAAGCAGTAGAGTAATGTTTACTGGTAAGATGCAACAAATACTACAACCCCTCATACAAATATTTTTATGAATGACTTTTTTTCCCACCCATGTCAGATTTGGATCTATTGATATTTTAAAGACAAGAATCTGCGTAACAAGATTATGATTCCTATTATTCTCACAATGCACTCTTGAATGAGTCAACACAACACCATACTTAGATAAGATACCAGTGCAGTTTCTGTAGAGAAAACTAAACCGAGGATGTTGTCAAGAGGTTGGTAAAACTCACATCCACATAGTTGGCATTGATGTAGTCCGAATGTTTGGCATCCTTCCCCGACAGAGCCCGTAATTTCACCCTGCTGTGGTCATCTGGGGAAAGCATTGATATCTTTGTGTGAATTATTAAAAGGATGAAAACACGCTCTAAAAACATGATTGGATTTCACAGCAGTAGACATGGTAATCAGATTTTACAGCTGACTCACAGGCCACGATGTTTATGTATCTGTTCTTGTGCTTGTTGTCGGGATGATTGGAATGTTCTGCTGTGATTTTCAGGTCTGCTGTCGAGCGTTGGACCTCCTGGGGACAGAAGAGAATAGAAAATAAATGTCTTTTATTAAATGAGGAGAGAAGACTGTAAGGAATTACCCTCTGTGGGTAAGATAGACTTGCCTAAACCGTGTGCTGTTAATGTAAGTAAAAGCTCTCTGATTACATTTTCTGTGAGCACAGAACACACGATGACAATGATTCAGTTTATTGGTCAAGGACAATAGAGAGCAGATGCTTACTGCCACCGGGCTTGAGATTAGGCCTCCAGTAGGACAGCCGCCTTCCCGGTAATTTTTTTAACACAGCTTTATTGTGCTGCATTTGAAAATCATGCACACGAGCTTCACATCAAATGACCCCAATTAAGAGGAATCCTCCAGGGGTAACGCTTTTGCCTCATTCCTTAACCTGGTTACACAGAGAGCGTGTTCCCATCCAGTCAACCAGCAGTTAGGCCCTCTCTAATTAACCTCAGTCTCTCTTGATCTTCCTCTCCACCTTCCTCTCCACCATCTGTTCAGAATTAGCAACCTCATACAAAAAACATGCATAAAATAATCCCTAACCACTGTTCAGACGGAGATGTTTGCACGAGAGAGGGGGACTGTGGTGTCTAAACACTGACTCCGTCAATTACTATTGTTTCCAATGGAGCTAATTACTAGCATCAGCATGCTAACATGCTTACAACAGCAGTGCTATGACAGATTTAACGATCACTGTGCTTTGTTCAATCATGACCGACGGTACAGAACTTCACAGGCATCTAATCTTTCTAATCTAGTGTTCAGAAGTGTTATGGGGCTATATAAGGTAATACATTTGATTTAGTGGATAAAGAAATAATACATATGCAAGAAAACATACCTCAAACTCTTCAGAGAAACCTTGCAAGTTGTTCTTGTAGAGCTCCATGATGTGTTTAATAAACTGCTTGACAGGGATGGCCTCCATGTCATCTGCATGAGAGACATGGAACAACTGCCCATTACAGTCTAAACTGCAAGATGATTCTTTCTTATATAGTAACTATGTCTTCACGCGTGTGAGTTTACACCAAGTGTTCAGAGTAAAATGGTAATACACACAATATCTGCATTTTAACACCATTCGTGCAACTACAAATAAATGCAATGTAACGCTTGCTCAGACTGTGTTTCTGTTAGTGACAAAAGGTAAATAACAACAAATTAAATAAAAGAAAGAGTTTTATATCACACACAATTATTTATTATTTTAAGCATATTTAAGAGGGAGCATCTGTCTCATCAGACATGGGGAATGTTTGATAAGGCTGGTCACCATCACATGGGCACAATAGTGCAGAGGACCCAGCTGTCATTGCTGCTGATGCTGGCCAATGCTTTAACAAATACACCCTCACAGCTGGGACCTCCGCGGCTCTTCATTGCCTCTGCGGTTATAGCGTAAAGGTGATTTCTGGTTTGCTAATCTGTTCATTTATCAAAATGTCTTTCCTCCCTTATATTAGTGTCAAGAGACTTATCAATCTAATCAGCTTGTCAAAATGGTTCTGGATGAAATGGGACTTTAGGATCTCAAAATTAAATTGAAATGAACTAAGGCTGAATAAGCTGGATATTGCTCGACACTAAATAAAATTATAAAGAGGTGTGTGATATTTAAAGCAGTGCCATATATAACATCACTACTTGGTACTACAATTGGTTTCATTTTGTCATTTTCTATTTAAAACATATAAATGTCAACCAATCTAAAACATATCAGCAATGCAAATTCCACGAACATGAAGTCAAACTGATTTTATTATATCGTTCATTTCAACCTAGATGACGTACGTAGTCACTCAGAGTGAAATGATTATAGCAGAAAGTTATCTAAGAGTCAAAGAATCTGAAAAGACAAAGAAGAATGAAAGGAATGAACTGGAGTTAAAAATGGCATCAGATGTGCTCTTTAGCTGTGACATCACAGCCTTACAATGCACCTGAGCTTTAAGTGACTGTGAGAGTAAAGTCTGATATCGACTAGTTGCCACATCACTGCTGCCTGGAACAATAAAAAATAAGAAAAGCCAGTCACACGACTCCTGCTAAGCTGCTCCCACAGTCATTTCACATGTACGTGAACAGACACTGCTCAGGTTTAACCACTGAGACAAAGAGTCAACACAATAACTTGATTTTAGATTTCTACATTATTTAAGTGAAATGTTCAGGGTTAAAGACACTTTTTTGTTCTTTTGTGCTGCAGTGTCAAATGTACTATTTGAATGTTTCAAATAAATTGAAGCTAATGCACCATTACTTACTTATTTAAATTTTAATTGTGTTGATGCTTAACTTGAACTAATGTGAGGGCATATGTATGCATTTCTAGAAAGGTACACAATAGGTTATTTACCAGTACATGCCCTAAAGAGGCTGGGGCACAGAAATACTAGTCAACAGAACACTTTGACATGAAATTATGAATATTTCACCAACATTTGCAAGAATATTCTAATATGATGAAGAAAATGTGGCCCACCTGGTATGGGGATGACAGGAATGTTCTCATTGGCCACCACCCGCGGAGAGCTGCTTTCCTCCACATAGAAGTGAGCTGTCTGGAAAAACCTCCTACAGGGACACAGAGAGAGCAGTACAGTGATATGTGAGAGCACACGCTATCAGCACAGACGACGAAACAGTCAAGTGTATTAGGAGGTTGTTATCCCATTGTTCTCAGATCCGCTCTGTCAACATCATCAGCATCTAAACGCTGAATTGAATGACATGGGAGCTGCTAATGAAAACCCGAGAGTGGTTGGGACACAGCTGAACGCACACAGAGCGAGCGGCTGAAGCACAGACCTGAGCCGACTACAGGGAGCGAGTAAACAACTCACAGCGACACACGGCGCGCCATCAAATTTAGCTCTTTACTCAAACTGAAGACAACTAGTTCAAACGCAGATTCTCTGTTCAGGGCGACACGAGAAACTTTTAAGAGGTCCAACTTCAAACTCCCCCACAACCAACTCATCTCCAAGGTACATTTTCTCCTCATTGCTGCTGCTGATGCTTAGGATGTTAATGTTCCTGAAAGAGTCTGACAAAACTTTTAAACTCCAGCACTCATCAGATATTTATTGCCTGCTTGATCATTTCTACCAAGTTTAATATGGTCCAAGGCTTTAAAGACGCCAAAACCTAATGATTCAAAGATATTAAGTAATACATTACACTGGGAGAATGTGAAGTAAGCCATAAAAACAGAAAGATGATCTCTAAGAAAGGGTTTTTTTTTTTACAGTCATCACCATCTTGCACATCCTTGTCTCCAGTCTCCAGCTCCTCATCACACACACACTTACTACATACTAATAAATGCATAAAACATCCTAGTGCCAGTATGTTCCAGGTTTAATCCTACCTGTACTTGATGCAGAGGAGGGAGCAGATGCTAGTCATTCTTTAAGGGAGGTTGGACAAAAATAAAAAGCCAGCACTGCATATAAACATATAGAAAGAGAGAGGGAGGGGGAGAGACAGAGAGAGAGAGAAAGAGGAATAAAGGAGATTGAAAAACAAATAGGGGAGGAGAGGGCAGCCCCCCCCTCCCTCCACTTGCGTCACAGACTCCCAATCTAATGGCTCCCTGTGGGTGTAGATGCGGCGCGGGTAACTAACCAGCATTTCCCACACCTTCTTCCTGAGGCTCTACCACTGTCTCAGAACAGTTTGCTTTGGGGGAATAAAACCAGGGATGAAATAGACTTTCTGAATGGATGTCAGGTGTAAAGAAGACACTGAAATAAGGCATCTCACTCAACAGTGGCGTCAGCAGCGCTGAGCCACTAAGATAGGAGGGAATTTGTCCTCAGTTCAACATCTGTGGATTTCCACCAAAAACTCAAAGCCTCCGAGGCTTCCAGATGTCCTCTGTGACTCACTGTAGAGAGACTCATGACCTAAGATTATCCAAACCGGCGAAAACGAACAATAGGTGATCAGAGCTGATCTGCTCACATAACCTTTTAGAAATGAACTGTGGGATTAAATTGTTACGTCTGCGAGCAGAGTCGTTTGCTTGCTTTAATAGCTGCATTGTCACCAGGAGAGATAACACGAAACCCGATCAGCCGCCAGTCTGAGAATGAGTTAATTTTGAGTCTTTCTTTGTGGTCTTTACCCCGGGGGAAACAGACATTGTCTGTGAACCGTCTGAGTCTTCACAACAACCATTTCTAATCTCCCAGCTAGCTCTGTTTTTCTACTCCGCTCTCAGCCATCAATTCACTCTGCTACAGTAATCTTATTTTCAGGCGTCTATGTGAATAGCTGAATACCAGGCTTTTTATTTATACCGTGCTCTCATAATAACTGACACCACGAAATGCCACGAGCAAGGTGTTGTTCGGTCATAAACATTGGTTGCAGTGATCTCACACTTTAAATATAGACGCTTTATGAAGCGCAACTGGCACAAGCACAGAAAATAGCACCGTAAACTAAAACAACAAACAATCAGAATCCTTCCAAAGAACGAAGCAAAAGCACTGCAGACAGTAAGTATGCAACCAACCAGCTGAGGAAATGGTCCGCACCGTTATTTGTAAATCATTAACCATATCATGTGTGCCAGTGGCTTGGCCTGTATAATTACTAGGCCTCCAATAGTGTGGCTGGAAATTAGCCCAACAGATGAAGACACAGCTGGGTCCCCTGCTGGCACTCTGGTGCCTTCAGATCTCCAGGTCTGTGATGGATCAGATGTATAACATGAAGGCAAAAAAGTGCTCCTACCACAAAACTGCTTGACGTTGCTACACCCAAATCATAGACTGTGTATATTCAGACACGTGTAAACGAGACAGGTCTGAATGTAGAGCAGGCAGAGTGGGAAATCCAGACATGACTGCAGGTGTCAAAGAGGTGGGTGAGGTGGCAGCTCAGTTATTCCTGCTGAGAGGAGTCTCGGTGATACTCGTATCAAGAAGAGGCTTTTCTGTACGTAAAAGCACTTGATGTAATGACATTTTATTACTCTAATGTCTCCCACGGAATGAAGTTAGGTAAATTAATTCACCTCCAGTACACCATCACAATCAGCAGCATTATGAGGCACAGCAGAGTGAGCGCAGACACCACCACCAAGGGGACGATCCATACCATCCTGCCCATTCCTGGGTGGGGGGTTCTGGTAATTGTGGATAAAGTGGTCCTGTCTGGAACATACCACAAAAAGAACATACATCTATAAATATTCTACTGACTAAATACCACTGCCACATAAAACGTGTGAAATACGGTGCGTTGCTTTTGATTTGGCCCGGTCAAACTGTAATAACTGATCGCTTTGGCCATTATGATGATAGCATGAACAAGGCCTGATTATTTGCACTACTTCAAGCATTATGAGGGCGATAATAGAAAAAAATATCTAGGCAAAAAAAGTTTAAAAACGTCTTCCCTTGAAGCGAACTCTTTCGAAATATCATTAAAGGAATTCCTTGAGGCAGAACCCCTCTGGCAGATAGCTCACTTCTAGCTCCAGGCTTCTGTGTTGTACTGACACAAAAGCCTGGAGCTTTGTCTTTGACTGAGATAGTAACCAGTGTAGTTGGTCTTAAATCAAGCCATTTGTTATGCTAAATTGGGTTCCATAACTACTGGAAGTGTTTACTGAATTCTGCTTTGGTTAGTGGTTTTGCCATGTACAATAGCTGACATCAAGAGTACAAGGCTTACTGCGAATTCACAAAGACTTTTTCTGTTTGGAGGAGATGTGAACTGATGTGCTTTATCTCTGAAACAAAGAGCTGTGCTCACCTGTGTGGACAGAGAAAGGCCAGCGACTGCTAACCTTTGGAGAGAGCGTGGAGCTCTGGGGAATCTGCATCTCTGCACTGTCATTTCGGGGCATTTCAGTGGACACTCCATTAACATCGGCGCGTTTCTCCTCTGTGTTGACCAAGTCAGTGCTGGAAGGTGATGTGATGACTTTAGCTGTGGGCCTCCCGTCTCCTTTCTCTTTGGCCGTGGATGCGGGGGTGGGGATTAAAGGCTTTTTGGCCACAGTGCCGTTTCCTTGCACTTCTTCATTATCAGGTAGAGTCTTCTTTCTCTTCTTCTCTTCTTCTTCTTCCTCCTCCTGCTCTCCGTCTTTCTCCCTCTCCTTTTCCTCATCCTCACCCTCAGTTGCAGCCTGATTCTCCTCAGACGGTGTGTCTGGTGCCTGCTCGGTGCTGGTCTTTGCAGGTTGGGCAAATGGGCGGGTGGGGTTCCGAGTGGCTTGTGGTGCCTGCGTGGGCCAGACAGAACTGGGCAAAGAAGAGATGACTCCTCCACCAACACCCAAACCTGCCAGCAAGGTACTTGTCACTACTGATGCCACTGTGGCCTGGCTGCCACTAGAGGAGGGACCCATCCCCGTTGCCATGGAGACTATGGAGAAGTGGATGCCAGAGGATGTCCAGGTGGAGGAACCAGAGCTTATTGGAGCCATGTCTGCTGGGGATGCTGGGGACATTGTGGGCTGATGGAGACAGGCAGAGGAAAAAGTGGTTATTCATGAGTACCCAATAAATACCACCAACATGAAAAAAGAAATTAGCAGTGCCACCTTCTGGTCAACTCACCATTCCAGTCTTCACAATACGAGACCCTTGAAATATTCTTGTTGTATTAGCTGTAACAAGCAAAAGATTAAAAAAAGTCATGCATCAGATTTGTACAAATAAAGTCGAATGATTGGACATAATGACTGAATAGCTGGAGGGTTGTGACCGGCTACCTCTGAACAGCAGAGTTTGGCTGAAATCACTGCGCAGGTCATGCTGACATACTGCCTGCACTCGGAACAGGTACAGGATGTCAGGGGAAACATTAGTGATGACTGCTTTCTGCAAGAGAAAAGGTGCACACACACACACACACACACACACATATGCATCAAAAACGTTTGAATCAGTAGTGAAACACATTTAAATGTGAAATCGAAATGCCTAAAGTTTGCTCTGAGGTCATGTTCCGTAAACAGCCTACGACCCACGTTTGATGTAGTTCAGAAACCTCATTTCCTGTGTAATTTAATTGCAGTGTGCAGTTTGCAGATGGTTTTACTTCCATTAAATGGCTCTCAGAGTGAATGGGTGATTGCCTCTGGTGTTGCAGAGCTTGTATTTCTCTAAAATAATACAGATAAAGGTGTCCAGAGATAGAAACTGAAAATTGAAATGGAAATGAAGTGGGTAAAATAAGAAAGACTGACAGCAGAGAGGGAGAGAAGGGGAGGGAACATAGTAAGTGAAGAGACTGATCGACTGTATTTGTGGAGTGAAACTGTATAGATAGAGAAACTCATTAATCATTCTTTCAGTCAGACAGCCAGAGGCAACAGATTTACAACAACAATAGAAATGGAGAACATACTGAAAGATACTGCATGATAATAATGAAAAACAAAATCACCTTTATTAAGGCATTCATTTAAGTTTTTAATCTAGAACTATAGTCATTTCAAATGGAATTACCAAGCTCCTGTTACAAGTTATTCGACAGCATAATGATTAGTTAGGGTCAGGAGGAGTTTACTAGTCTTTAGAGACATGGCTCTGTCAGAGAGCCACAGGGTGAAGGATGGAAAAATACAAAAGAGCAAACAGACATTTACATACTGGCGAAAGGTTTGCACGTGTGACATCAGACATAATGTGTGGTTTCAGTTCTGAGAAGGGACGGGAGTTAAATGTGCAACAATGCCTTAAAGGAGAGGAAATACAGCAGTATTTAACCTGTGTTTAGCAAGCAGTAGCGTTAGTTTAATTTGTGAGGCAGCGCTTGACTGCAGGAAGTCTGACTGCATATTCATCCCGACCTGTTCGCCCTTAGATAAAATGCAATCACGGAACAACCAGAGCATCAAAGCTTCACTAGCTAATGTCGAAATTATGTTTAAGATCCAGCATCTGCAGGAAAGGATAACGTAAAAAGAGCAGCGTGTACCTTCAGATCCCCCCAGCCTGGTTGCTCCAGTCAACTAATATAAGATCACCGGCTTCCCACCAACAATGTACCCCCCCTCCTGTGTTTATGCATGACCGAGCAGGAGGTGATGCCACTGAGGAAACTGACCCCTGGTCTCAAAATTGGTGGGTGAAGAGTTTGCATCTACACTGTCTATATTTAAAAATGCAATCATGTGAACTGTCAAGACAGCTGGGGATCAGAGGCACAGCTGGGCGATGGATTCCCACACACTGGAGGGATATGTGACCACAGAGAAGAAAATATAGTGTGAAAAAGAACAGGCCTGTGAGCGTAAACCCCTGCAGCGGGAGGATTTATTTCTGTAAAGACAGTGAATGTTCTGCTTGAGAGATGTAGTAAGAACTAAAGTGGCGACTGAGTGTTTAAGACAGACGAGCAGAATTATATGATCAGTGGTGTCAAAAACTGTGCAGAGATCTAAAGAACTACATTTGCGGTCACCTGCATTTGTTACTAAAAGAAGACAGCTTGTCTTCAAAGGGGCTGTCTCCGCTGCCTGAGACGAGACTAGAATGTTTGGAGTGATTACTGGTTTTAAAATCCCTAATATAAATAGAGTGTATATTCTTTGGCTGCCCTGCTTTTATTTGAAGTAGCTTTTGTTAAAGGAAATCTCTGACCCCATAATGCACAAAACCACTTTAGAGGTTAATTAGAATTTAAATCAATGTTTCACTGTAAATATGCAATCTGGACCCAGATAAGCCGCAAATAATAGGTTAATATAAATTCATTAAATGAACGTGGGATTCTTAATAATTAACCAACTTAGGCTGTTGCTAAAACTTCATAACCTGTACATAACCTGTTAATTGAATAAAAACTGATAAAAAAAAGAGAAGCTCAAACTGAGAAGAAGCCGCAGGTGCATTTGTGAACACATTACACCTATTTCAGCTAGACTTGTCAGTGTCTGTGACAGGCCTGTGTGTCTATTCTTAGACAGGTGAGTGACAGGAAGTGTCTGGGCCCTCATATCAACCAACAGCCACACGCAGAGTTCATCACAACCTGTCACCTCCCATATACACAGTCACAGATCCAGTCACCGTCTGATGCTGCCAGATAAATCTGATGGTCTGCAAAGCAAGCTGTTTAAAATACTGTATGTCCTTTATTAAATAAATAAAAACCAATACATTTAGAAAAGAGAGCAAGTTTAGATAGTCGTGGTAAAGGGCACGAATCTCGTACGAAGAGTCGATGAAGGCACTCACCATGCTCTGGTCCCCGGTCTTGGTGAAAGTCTTTTCATCGGCAACATCGCGTTTCACCCAACTGTAGGAGACCATGTAACTGGTGATGGGGGGGTGGTAGATGGTCAGAGGTCGTTCCCAGCTCACCATCAGCGCTGTCTGGTTCAGAGGCTGGATCTTCATGCCTACTGGGGCACTGCTGCACACTAAACAGACCAGAAACACACTGAGGGTTTCAGGAAAAAGCAGCATGAACGGAAAAAGGACTGATAATAAAAACAATAGGTGCATTTTCCAGGCCTTGGGTGAAAATGAAAGGCTGTGGTTCAGAGGACTGCTTGACCACATGTGTATGCGTCTGCTGATGTGTGTGGGCAGAATGCAGCTTGCCTTTTAACAAGCCTATTATTACTGTCTGCTGCTGACGTGACTCAACTCCGTTTCCACTTGAGAAAGATAATACAGTAACTCAATAATAATAACACTCCTGGAGGCTTGACTCGGGTCAGACACAACTTCAGGTGTCACGGTGGATTTTCAGTCTGGGCATGTGTGTCTATTTTATTGCCACGACTTTGCTAAAGATTCCAGCTAGAATACCAAACAGCCAAGAGTAATGGTGAAACATGTGTTACCGATAATGCTTTAACTTCATGTCTATGCATAATTTGCTAAATCCTGTGTGCAACAAAAACAGGATGGAGGAGGATGAAAGAAAAACTTGTAACTAAGCCTCAAGGTGGCAGTGTTGGCTACAGCATCATATTCACAGAGTGACATGTCAGTATTACTAAGGGACAATCTGGACATGCTTCTCAGCATATCAGGGCAACAGCAATCAGGAACTAGTGTCAACTGACTATGTGCTCACACAGTTTCTGCCAAATTGAAATTGTCACCACAGTTTTCTCCATTTGCACTGTGGAGCTATGGTGCAAATTATGCGCCATGATATGTGAGGGGGAGACAGGGTGGAAGGAAATCAGTCAGAGGGACACAAGGGAAAAGAAAAAACAATGGCAAGAAGATCTGGATCTCGGGGTGTTGATGAGGTGTGACAGTTGTAAAAGGGAAATGCGTTTTATCCCGTGGGGTGCACGTCGTCAACTTCAGTCGTTTAAAAAGAGCTAAAGACATCGTCATGGTTTTCCTGCCTGCATCAATACCATCATGGCAGTCGTCATTTCAGCAACACTGGTGAAATGGTAACACTGATGTTAAGAGCAAGTGTATTTAATTTGCAGCTTACAAAAACAATGTCAGTCTCATTTATATTTGGCCAAAAATATAAAAATAGCCCACGATAACTAGTAACTAAATTTCACACATGTGGTCCACTAATGAATAAATATTACATCCACAGTATTTATTAGAAACATTATTGATCTAAAGGATTTTAAGTAGTATACAGATGTGGACAGATTTTGTCACATAATCCCAGGATCTCAGGACAAAACTAAGACAACAGCTAGACAACCAGGGAGTGAATAGTAATGTTCATCAGTGGCAGCATTAATCAGCACACTAGTGTCTTTGTTTCTTTTTCTTTAACACATCGACTTTAACCTCCCAAAATAAGGCTCATAGGGGTTTCACCTCAGTCTGCAAAAGCACTCAGAGAAGAGCATGAATCTTTCTCCTGACAGCTTCTAACCATGAAGGGGATGAATTGAGTGTTGTCAACAAACAGCGGTTCCACTGCTCCTTTCCTCTCAAGGCAGTAAAATATGTTTTAAAGAAGTGTGCACACACTGGAATGATGTGCAAAAAAACACAATTTCACTGAAAACTCAAATGAAGAAATATATCTGTAACATAAACACTTGGTATTTTCTGGACTTTTCTGGAAGAAAATCTGAATATATTTCAACATGCTGCCTACTGTACTGGTTTGTGTGTGACTCATGCGGTACACAATTTAAACAGTGGCTAACATGACATTGTTTCACTAAATTAATGATAACTGACTGTGTCCTTTGTTCACTAACAAAATATACATTGGTTTCAAAGCATTTGCTGTTTCTTTCTGTTTTATATCATTTTTGCACAGTAAATTAAAAACTGAAGGCAAACTGTGGTGACAATGATTTACAATCATTTGAAAGCCAAAACATTTAATTCACTTATTGAAATGCACAGGATGGTAGAACTTGTATTTACACATGCAGATATCCAGTATTAGAGTAAAATTATAAAATACAGCTCTATGTGTCTTACCACACAAAAAATAGAGCTGAAACTCACAAACTAATCTGCAACCCGTGGTCTGCGTTAGAAAGGTTAGCTATGCATCTCTAATGGCCAAACAACTTTCACGGCTATAAAAGCCAGAGTGATGGAACATTCAGTCAATGAGTGGCCGTGACTCTCACAATACTTACAAGCAAAGTCATCATTTACTGAGCACAGAAAAATGCCCTCCATCACCCACTTAAACACAAAGGCACACACACAACCTTCCCAGAAGTCCCGCCAGAAGTTGACACTGACATGCTTTACTCCTAGCGACTCCCATGAACTATGGCTTCCCATTCTTTAACGCAGAGAAATAAAAATGCAAGAGACACAAAAAGAAAATGAGCAAGTGGGAAGGGAATCGGGGGAAAAAGAGATATACACTGGTCCACATTCATTCTGCCTACTGATATAATGCCACAAAAGCAATTTCACAACTTCATTTGTATGGGTCTATTTTAGCTTTGTCACATATTAATGATGATTGCTGATCGGCCCCGTTAGAGTGCTCCAACTTCATCACAAGCATTCCTAATCAATTCTCCCTGCCAGACACCAACAACACCACTTTAAGGAGCAGCAGCCTTTCTCATTAGTCTCCGTAGTTCCCGTACTGTTCTGTTAAAGCAAGCGCTGTGAGATGCACACGTAAGAGAGAAAGACGAGGAAAAATACTTTAATCAAGCCCTGCATGCAGTCTGTGCTCGGCATTAATATGTTCTTTGATATAAGTATGAGTTATAACAATGAGAGAATGACGTGCACTATTCCGACAGGACAAGCTTCACCCAAAAATCTTGTGAGATTTCAACTGTTACCTATTTTTCTGGTGATTTTAATCATACCAGAAGGTGCTCTGCCAGTGTTTTGTTCCTCAACCAAACAAAAAGGAATTACTTTCTAGGATCCTATTATATTTACTGACCTCGTGATTTATGCTGGGTCGTTTGAATCATGCTAAGCAGAACGACGAGCTACCTCGTCTTTGCCCCAAAATACTATCTAATATTTAATTAATATTTTCCTCTGCAGTCTCATGATTTCTGAACAGGATAAAAAATAGATTGTGCTGAAAAACTCAGCAGGTTTTGGGGGGGGAAAGCATGGTGTATGTACGCTCTGGAAAAATGTGGAGAGATTTTGCTATTTAAATGTTTGACAACATAACTCCCAAATTCCAAATACAAATACATGCATTTGGAGAAAATGGAAAATTAGGAAGTGTCACTATGGGAGTTCATGTCTTGTTCGACATAGCTTCAGGCTATAACGCCGCCCTATGGTGGCACCACTGAAGCTAGCTAAGTAATACAGCTAATGTCGTGTATAACCTAAAGGACCATTTGCTAAAGCCTTCCCCTGTACTGGGATTAACATAATATTATCATCAAATGTATAGTCAAAACTCTTTTGCAGGGTTTTTATAATAAAACTGAGCTCAGGCAGAGATGAAATTTCATATAGATGATGTTACGCAAACATCAGCTTAATTATCTGTCTATCTCTAGCTAATACAATTAGCCTGCCACAGTTGTCATTTCAGCTGTCTGAAGTGCTAGGCGGTGGCTAGAAATGAGAAGCGTGCTTTTGTCTAAAACTGTTTGAAAGCAGCATTTGTAATGGTACATTTTCCAGTAAACTGCATCTGTGCTGAACGGCGGAGAAGACAAGAACAGAAAACCTGACAGTCTTGGCAACAGTAGCTAAGACACAAAGGTCTGGCTAACAATGAGTCAATGAGGACAAATTGTGAAGGATGTAAGATAGCAAAACTCAGAAAAAAGAATTAAATTGTATCATAGCCTTGAATGAGTCTTTGGGCATCTTCTGGATGGGATGTGACATTCGCTAATTTATGGCCTAACAATGGCTCATACACAGTGTGCAGTGTGCAGTATCTACTCTCTACTAGGCAACATTTCACAAAAACTAATAAAGAAATAACTAATGATAGTAATTATAGGAGTTCCTTAGGTTAAACCAGTCGTGCTGTAGTGCAAACCACAGAGAGAATGTGAAACTATGCATGACTTGTAACATACCTCTTGAAGCCTCAGTGCTCTGAGGGCTTCCCACAATCTCAGTTGTATCTCTCTGCCATGCGTCTCTCACAGCAGACTTAAAGACCTTCCTATTGTTCAGGTCCTGCAGGGGCCGAAAGTTGTTCCTTAGGTACTCTACAGACTTGACGTGATCCTGCTGCTCTGTTGTAAAGATGGAGTAAAAGGCCTCGAGCTAGATGGAGAGAAAAAGAAAAAAAAAAGCTATTGAACCAAATTTAAGTTTGTTACTGTGTGTGTGTGCGCATGTGTGTGTGAGAGAGATAGATAATATGTCTGTGAGGTGAATAAAATATATCATGCAGGACTGCATTTGTAGCCACTTGCCAGTAGCTGACTCTTCACAACTGGAGCTCAGTATTTGCAAGAAACATTCGCACCACAGGCAACAGCAGGCACGGACCTCAATCATCATCCCGGCTACCTACAGGGCTGTAAGTTCTCAATGGGGCAAATTTGTGGCCATTGATTGCTATGAATGATCTCCTGCCGTGTGCTGTAATGACTACACATTACAGATACTGCCGAATCAATGCATGCTTGGAGAAATGAATTACAGGTTCATAAAAGACTATCTGTGAGCGTCACAAACATTGTAGCAGTGGTCAATATTTTTGCAGCTAAAGTCATTTCTGAACAAAAGATTTTTCCTCCTCCTGCAAGTTGATAGAAATTCCACTGAGTCCTGCACATTTCTACAGCACAGAGAGCGCTCTAGAGGATATGCAGCTGGGTAACCCAAGAATTCTAAAAGATGCAGCAAATGACACTATATAGGCTCAGCAAAAAATGCAGGGCATGGTTTGGCATACATTAAATTATCTCTCAAAATCACAGTGCAGGAGGCAAGCAGTCGTAAAAGACAGGTGAGTGCTGTAAAGATACTTTTTTTAATTAAACAAATGTTATTTTATTACTGAGACTATTTAAATTAATGAACATAAAAAGTTCAGTCTCCATACACAGCAGGGTTCTGTTTAAGAGCCTTTAATCGTTGTCTCAGACCAACCGCATGATATACGTGTAAGAGATACAGTATCTCACACTTGCTACTATTCAAATGTCAGTAATTGCCCTCCCCCTTCCTGCCTACTCATTCTTTCTATAGGCAGTTATGGTTTCATATGCAGAGGAATTGAGGAGGAACGGGGGGAAAGGGAAGAAAAAGGAAAGGTAGATGAGGGAAAAAATTGCTTGTGCATTGACACTGTAGGACAGCAAGTGATCCACTGAGTGTGCAAATGGGACCTGACCGTGTGTGAGGAATATAGCTGTCTCCGTGTGAGTGTGTGTGTGTGTGTGTGTGCTAAACACACCTGTGAGTTGGACAGATACACAGGCCTGGAGAAGATGATCCACTCCACTACCTTGCTGCAGGGTGGTGTGGTCAGGGAGCCGGTGTATCTGTAATAACTGTCCACTGATGATGGCAGCAGGTCCCTCAGGATGAATGATCTGAGGCTGGTCTCCTTTTCTGTGTGGAAGGGATGAGAACTGGTCGGTACAAATGAATGGGCCAGTCTTGAGCACAGCTACACAAATACCCTATTGTGCACCTTTTAATGTTCCGCTAAAATCCCCGCTCATCTCGAGTTAAATTTAAACAAACGTTTACAAGGTTATTTCATTTCATTCTCCCTGTGGCATTTTTACTGCTTCCCTGAAACCTCCGCTAGTGGAATGATGGTGGCAGCAGTTAAAAGCCTCCCCACTTGTTATCACTCTGGCCAGATCTCTGTACTCATAAGGGCTGAGAGAGGAGCAAGGGAAGGGAAGTCTGATAAAACGGCCAACTCTGACAGCTGATTTGTGGCTGGGTGGTAGCGTGCTCCGCTCAGCGTAACAACTGTGGCATGGGCCACATGGATTATGACAGATCCACATGATTACCAGATATGTTCTGTTCTCTGATCAGCATCGTGTAAAGCCGTGTAGAGAAAATTACAATAAGCAGGATTCAGGTTGTGATCGAGAGGACGATTACTTTATCTTCTGCAAATACGCGCCGTGGATTGTGCGAGTGGCCTCGTTTTTCCTTGAATCACCATGAAAAAACAAAAATAAACCGGAATTTATGTCAAATCAAATCTCTCACAGCTCTCACAGCCCTTATCTAAAAAAATAGTAAAACAGATGTTTGGGGTGTGGTTTGCATTTTGATCACGGCTACAGAGTCACTGGACACTTCACCCCCCCCCTGATTGAGTATTCACAGGCTTTCTTCAGACCGTGTACGTGCCCTATCGCTCCTGAGTCGCTGAGATGCTGATGGATGGATGACTGTGGGATAACAAGCTAGTGGAAAACCAAACCACCCAAACGTGGGAGGTGGCCGGGAACATTTAGCAGCTAGCAGGAAGAGCGTCCAAAAGCCACCACACCCACACTGAGCTTTCATTCAGCTGGGAGCTGAGAGATAGCCTCGGTATGAACATCTGTTCAGCTGCGCAACACCGAGTTCAGCAACCACAAAACATCCAGTAAAGCAATCACAGCCGTGCTTGGCACACTACGTTCCTGAAAGTTATTATAAGGTAAATAAAACTAAAGAAAAGTGGAGCTAATTACGCTCATGAAATTTGTTGGGACGTTTCACTGAACAGAAGAGAGCCATTGTGGGTTCCAAAGATGGTGCGCTTGTGTTCTTAAAGAGAGGTCCCTGAAGAAGCATTGTTCCCCTTATGTGTTTGTCTCTCCTGCTCATTTAAAGTTACATTATTTAGGTCCAGTGCTGGACATAAAAGTCATAACCTCCATGGCACAGTATAAAATGTCCAACTCAAAGGTTGTGGAGTGAAAATATAATCACAGATGACAAAGAGGTTCGGAGCAATTATTAGATGTTTATATATTATCCTCGTTGTCAGAGTAGCATTATGTCCACATAAAGATTGTCAGCAGCAGGTTGTTAAACAAGTCACATGTGTCCCTGTAAACAGAGCGGCTCTGTCCCCTGCTGTGGTAAAGGATTACACGGTCATGCTAAAACATCTGCTTATGGTGTGCATCGAGTCCTACAGGCGACGAGGCAAACACAGCGTTTGTAATTTATGACAATATGCCACGAGGAATGATGTCACGGCGTTATTAGTTTAAATGAGAGTATGAGTCTTTGTAGAAGCCTTGGTCTGTGGAAGCGCATACATGTAGATCTGAGTCAGACCAAAACAGAGTGTTGTCTAATTGAGGCTCAGATGTAATTAATAGCCGTGTCTCTATGAGTGAGGCTCCTTGGAGGTCTCCTACTGTGGAGCTACAGTACACCAGCAAGGGAGAGGCGGTTTCCTGCCCATATCTGCCTCCTTTTGAAGTTAAACTCTGCTCATATCTTGTGTTTAGGTTAATTTGGGATTTAAAAAGGAAGTACAACATTTAAGCTGTTGAATGCAAGAGCATCAAATCGTTGTTCTATGGAAGCAGGGAGGACGACTGTGTTTGCTCTGTCATGAGGAATTCAACAGCTAAAATCAACTGAAACAGAGTCAGAGTGATTTTGTATGGGATTACTGCTTTTTCAGTAACTCACATTAACTTAATTCCCACAGAAATGTTTCATGTGGAGGAGATTTTGGTATGGAAGATTAAAAAAATATCAGTGGAAAAGAAAGACATACAAACAATTGCAGATAGAACTAAACAAAACAGATGGACACGCTATACATAATACTGTAAGATTCCCTGTGATGTAGAGTTTGTAAGGGGCTTACTTCCTCATCACTTACCATGATGCACTACTCCTTTCAGTCCTTGGATGATGGGGTCCACAGCTGGATTGTCTTTTTGCCCCAGCTGCATGAAAGGTCCAGAGGCAATGGATTACAAAAGGGATTACAAGATTAGGATAATCTAACAGAAAGATGATCAATACAAATAAAATGCAGTGGCTGGATAACATCTCTCCAATAGAACAGTATAATCCTGAAGCAACCAATACTACTGTGAAGTTGATGATGTTACATTTTTGGTAGGTTATTGACTAGACACTAGAATCTACAGGTCCTTCTCAAAAAATTAGCATATTGTGATAAAGTTCATTATTTTCTGTAATGTACTGATAAATATTAGACTGTCATATATTTTAGATTCATTACACACAATTGAAGTAGTTTAGGGCCTTTCATTGTTTTAATATTGATG
>JAUMHF010000021.1:12093008-12106505 GCA_032359275.1 Microctenopoma steveboyesi
TCTAATGTTTATCAGTACATTACAGAAAATAATGAACTTTATCACAATATGCTAATTTTTTGAGAAGGACCTGTATTCACTCCACTGGTCATTTTGAGGGCTATCATTTCTGGTTTGTGTCAGATACTGTACTTAAAATATGTATATGAAAAAATTCCTCTAATGAATAAGTTAAGTATTGCATTGAATTGATAAATGCGTGTTTAAAAGATCATCTGTGCATGTGATATACATTTACCACTCATTTTTTTAAATGTTACACAAAATTAACTTGTTCATTGGACTGTTTAAGTACAGGACCCATGAACCAACAAAACACCACAGATAGAAATCTCATCTCTGATCTCCTATTGAGGCCTTGATTTATTAAAAGACATTGAGCACATGAGATAACTGTTGAGCATCATCTTTACAACCCTGGGAGACCATTTTGTTGTTAGCTACGCCATCACCAGGGGAGTAACACCAGTGTCTATTCCCTCCTTATCTGTTAGGACTAATGTTAAATTATTGTAATGACTGAAAACTGGTAAATATGTCTCAACCACACATTTTACAACATCCCCAATGTCCTACTTATGAGACAAGACTGGACAAAACAGTGTTGGGATAGGGGGACCAATCTTCCCTTGCTCAACATTAATTCAGGTCAGTCAGAGGAGAGTAATTGGACTCGAACTGAATGCTGAATGTGGATAATATGCACACCTTGGAGGCCATTAATAGGCCTTTGGGGAGCAAAAGAAGAACTCTCCTCATTGATTAGAAATAGTAAATCTGAGCCAATGTGTGTGTGTGCCCACTTAAAACCCCTCACAATGTAAACTGCTATTCAGCGGATTGTGTACGGTGGTGCTAATTGCAGTAAGCAATAGAGCTGTCAGGACCCAGCGGAGGCATTTAGGTCCTCGTACACATGGTTCATCACTGTCTCAGAGCAGACCTACATTACAGACACCTGTGTCCCCATTCTAGCCTCCCTCTGCCTGAGAGCTGACCCTTGCACATATACTATTAAGCTGAACGTTAGCACCAATTGATCACCTGCCATCAATTGTAAAGATACTGCTAATATAAATTAGGAGTGTTACATTGAGAGTTGTCAGAGTTTCTGGAGTACACTTTTTTACGGTCCATAAATCTCTGAAGTGTTATAACAGTTAACAGAAATTGGGACCATTCTTGTCCATTAAGAGCTTATGTGCACAGACTTTTAGGGGATAATAATAAGGAATTGGCAGAATACCACACACAAGATAAATAATATGCAACCATGCAAAGAGAAAATGTCCCATCACAAAACAGGTGCCAAAAATAATTTCTAATGAATATTTAGCATGTACTGACCTACAAAGATCTCTATTGTTTTTTTCTTTATCTTATTTGACTGTTACAATTCCCACTACGTCCTCAAGTAAATCATCTTACTGTCTTTCAGCATCCAGTCCTACTGATATTTTCTTAGTACTGTGTGCTTTACCATTTTTCCACAATCATTTTAACCGTTTAATCTCAGTGGTTTTGTAACCTATTTTAACAGTTATTGTAGACACTCTTTATGTTCATAAATGTAATTTGAAAGTTCTTAAAAATGGCATTTTCCATATGGACAATACTAGAAACAACTAAATATGAAACCATTGCAAATATATTTCTCCTGAGAGCACTGAAACTCTCTTATGTGAAAGTGAAATTAAATTGTTAATGCACTTTGAAGTTTGAGCATAGTGATTTATGTTTTAACAAAACTTAGAGTCTACTGAGATAAAAGTGATTCTGTGAGGCAATATACTGAATATGCTCAAAAAGATAATACTAACATACTGATTTCAAGCAAGTAAAAGTCTTTCTATGTTTCCCAACTGGGACTGGTGTATTAGCCTGCTAACATTTGATAAACAACAGTAAACACAAAGTACAGATGAAGCTAACATGACTGTAACTAGATGTAACTGCAATTATTTGTTATAAAAATATATCAAAAGCAATTCGAACTTAACCTGAGGTGGACAAATGTTTGTTTGTAATGTATGTATGTCAATCCATTTAATAGCTAAAGATATATTTCAGACAGGGACAAAGTGGTAGCTTGGCCAACGCACAGGCCTCGCCAGTCCTCAAGCAATATCGCCAGCACAAATACAAATATCTATGTTACATATGTATTCATGTAATCTTAGCTTCGGATTTTATTTGTTTTGACCTTCAGTCCTGGTGATACTTTACCTGAAAGAAGACTGCCATGGCAGCAATGATGCGTCTTTCCTTGATGGCAGCGCTTAGACTGTCAAAGTCATCTGAATTGTAAAGGTAGATCTGCATCTGGGATAGGAAAGAGAGCATAAACAGCTTGAGGAGTGGACAAGGAGAACCAACAGTACTGTCATCAATCACTTCGACACACTGCTGAGGAGCTGATGAAAAGCTGTTTTGAGGGGCATAAAAAAGGGTGTATTTATCACTCCCATAAATCTCCCATAATTTGTGTCGTTCTTTTTTGTGTGCTGCCACTCCTGGAGGACGCGAAAGAAATACAGCATCCCATCCCTTAGGGCAACTGTCCGCGCAGTCAGTCACAAGCAAAGAGGAAGAACCAGAGGAATGTGGTCTGTTTCTGTGTCGAGATCTAACAGAATGGTGTGCTTATAATCATGGCTCTCAATTACCTTGAATCACCCACAACACTGCTTATGATTTTACAACAAAGCTTAGAATGTGTGGGTATAACCCACAAACCATCATACACAAAATACATCACATACCTGTCACGGCTCTGGTTTCAAATAAAAAGAAAGATTTTCATTCCTTTCATTCCAAAGTAGACATATTATAGTAGTGCTGATCAAAATCAGAAAATGATTCTTAAAGTAGCAATTGGAGCTGTCCATCATCTTGCTGACTCAAGTCTCTTTAAATTGAAAAACCCTTTAATGTCACTGAACCAAGTTAATTGGCAAAAAGAAAAAAGTCCTAGATGTTGGTTTAATTAAAGAATATGCTTTGCTTTTTTCTTTTTTAAAGGAAAATTAAACAAATCCCAAGCCACAATTGTCTGTGCTCACAACAAATAAAACAACAAGTAAAAGTAAATAAGCAGAGAAATAAGGATCAATCAATTATTATGTACCACAGGCCGAAACCAGGTACAAAATAACTCAATCCACATCATTTAAGTTAATCAGTTTCTTTCAGACTGCCTTTAACTGCAGCCTTTAATGGAACTAATTTGTTGTCTGAGAACTCAGCAAGAAAGAGCACTGGCCATTCATCACCCTTCAGATGTTATTAACTACATTACCCAATTAAGCTGGCCCCCTTAGGCTTCATTTACTCACTGAGATTGGCTCATGTGACCCGCTCTTGTTAACAGCACACTTTGGAAAATGTGATATTCAATTATCAAACACTTTCATTGTAGCCAATAAAAATAAATGTTGCCAAAAGCGATTTGAACCACTTCATTGCACACTTTGTTTCATGCATGCTATGGAGATCTGACACAAAACTCCTAGCTGGAGTATATCACTGAAAGTTCCAGATTTCATGCAGGACAGACAAGTGGTCCAATCAACCTTTAAGTTGTACTCAGAAATTCAGACACATTCACACATACAAACATTAATGTTTTGCAAGTGACAGTATATCTATGAATGTTTTCAGTCATCCAGGTCATGGTTATCTCAAGAAAAGGTTTTCCAAAAGGAATTTCATTTCTTTGGAATAAAAGTGTTGTTTTTTGAGATACATTTGTCTGTATATTCAGTAACTACAATATTATTATACACAGAAATATGGTTTTGTAATAACTAGGGTCAGCTTGTGAGAGAACGGAGAGAAAAGGTAGAAATTAGGAAACAAATTGAGCTTTTCTCCATGTAGAGCAGACATGGCTCCGAAAATGCCATCCATATTTCCAAAATCATTCTTTAGTCTAGATCAGGGGTGCTCACTCACGGTCCTCGAGAGCTACTATCCTAATTGTTTTCCAACCGTCCCAGCATTTACAGCTTCTGATTGGCTGAACACACCTGAACCAGGTAATCAATAGAGGGTAGGGCAGGGAAAGCTAGAAAACAATCAGGATAGTAGCTCTCGAGGACCGTGAGTGAGCACCCCTGGTCTAGATTCAGTATATAGCACACGCTTCGTCGTTTGCCAGCACAAAATGAGAATAAACACATATGCTGAATACTGCTCTGTATTCCCAAGTTCCATTCAGGCATAAACAGGTAAAAAACAAAGTAATGTTTGCAATAATTTCCCAAGACAGCAAGAGCTACAGATGCTGTAGCTGTACAAAGAAAGTACACTAAAGTTTGTGTGAGAGAGATCTTGGATTTGTGATAGCAGCACAGATTTATTCTTCCTTCCTAGTTTTTTAATATTTTATATAAATCATTTGGTTGTTAACAGATGTGTCTTTTCTAACCGAGAATGATTATATCACTCCAGTCACACATAACCATCCACCATATTCTTTCACTGGGGACCTACAATGTGTTAGAGCACATTCTGTATTTTCAAAAGAAATCAAGTGCCGCATAATTAATGCAGTTTGTACTGCTGAACAAATGTATGAACCTTTGTAATTAACATAACAAATGGCTGACGAAGAACTTCCTCGACAAGAATTGGGTGCTAGAGTAGCAAATATTCACTACAAGATCTCAATTTATTTTGCTGTCCATTTTCATATTGATCTAATACAGGTAACACTGCCACTTAATGCCACTCAATAGCTAAGTGGAACAAAAAGGATTCCTAGTAAACGTACATTAACATTGGTCCCAGTGTTGCAGCCAACATTACAGTCGTTGTGTAATATGACCCTAGCATTGTTCGTCTGCTGGTACGTGGCTGAAGCATTAGTCAGATGTATTCACCATACCTGCACTGTGATTGCAGGAGTCAGATATTTATCAGATACAGTGGGGCATTATTTATTTATTTGATCCCCTGCTAAATGTGTACGTCTGCACACATGAAAATCTCTATTTTTATGGTAGTTACATTTTAATAGAGAGAGACAGAAAATTTCCAAACAAATCAAGGAAAAAAACCATTACAGAGAAATGTATATCAAGTCATACATATTTCTGCATGTTACTGAGCGAAACATAAGTATGTGATCCTACACAATCCTGCTTCCACAGATTGGCCCATCTGGCAAGTAGAGTGAAGATGATCATAAGAAAGGTCCCCCTGCCTAAGGCCTGCCAAAATTTGCCAGTGAACTTCTAAATGATTCAGAGAACAATTGGGAGAAAGTGCTCTGGTCAGGTCAAACCAAAATTGAGCTCTTTGGCTTGAACTTGACCTGCCATGTTTCGCCATGCCAGAAAAATGCTGAGTATGATCCAAAGAACATAATTGCATCAGTTACATGCAGAGACATGGAAACATTGTGTTTTGGGGCGTTTTTTCTGCTAAGGGTACACGGCAACTTCACTGAATTAAGGGGCTAATGGACAAGATCATGTAAAATCCTGGGAAGGAACCTCCTTCCCTGAAAGTGAAGATGCAAGGCCTTTCAGCATGACAATGACCTAAAACACCACCAATGCAACAAAAGAGTTACAAATGTTGAGCTCTTACAGCCACCCATCCCCATTAGTCCAGGCTCTTACTACATACTCCATCCTTCATGGTTACTGGACATTTTCACCTCTTTTGATATGCACTGTACTGTGCACCCACTCTAACACTTCATACATCCCAAGTACAGTGTGCAAACGTGTACCCTTCCAAGGTGTGATTTGTAATACATGTATAATTAATCTACCCTTGGTGACACCCTAATATATTATTAGAAAAGATCTCCCCATGGTACCCTCAGGCAGAAAAAAATGTTTCATTTTTCATGGTGCTGTTTGAGCGAACAGGTGGTCCATCTATCGATTTCCCCACTTTCCCACTACTATGAAAAAGACTGGGGTTAGATTAATGTCATGCTCAGGACTCTCAGGCTGAGCAATCTATGTTTTTTTATGGCCATGTTACATAGGTAGAGTAGCTCCATGACACAGCTCATTGAATTCTACCTCTTCTACATGTGTGTGAACTATATCTGTTTGTACGTCTAAGCTTTTGGGCAGGTGGGATAAACACTTTTTTCCCCAACAGTATGAGTAAATGATGTATACGCTGTGTTATATGAGACTTAGGACGGACTGTGACTCATTTGGAGTGGAGAGATAATTAGGCAGGCAGTCTGGAAAAGTCTCTGCTAAAAAAGAGACAAATAAGCCCTGGAGCTTAACCTCCAAGGTCATGCTGTATCACTCTCGAAGAACAAAGCACATACACAAAGCAAAAGCCAGCCTCAACTAAAAAAAATCTCTGGGTACACCAAAAACAAACATTTTGAAACATGTAGGATTTTGCTGCCCACAAGGTGCTAGATGTAATATAAACTCAAATGCATTAAATTCTGTCAAGGCATAAATATGAAAAATGAAAATGCCATCTCTTATAGGTAAATGGCCAAAGGCTAGAGCCTACACAAATATATCCCAGTTCAACCATTTGTCATTTAATTTCATTCTTTCACCTTCTGGTCTACCGTGTGAAATAAAACATTATGTTGCATACGTTCAGGCTGATGCATTGATAAAAGAGAATTATTTAAAAAAGCAGACCTCCCACTCTGTGTTTTTACTGCATATGTGGTCCACTGTGTACGGAAGTATATAGTTAACAGGAAATGTCTTTGCTGATATGTGGATGGAATATTCCTTTTTGTACTTCCTGCAGGAAAGGTCACAAAAGTGAATTTCCCAGGAGAAAATGACCTAAGCCCCAGATGTCTGTTTCTGTTGGCCTTATTTTTTCCATATGGTAATTTTTTTAAACATTCCTCTATAGTGTCACTTAGTAAATCTAAATTCCCCTCACAAGGTATAGTAAATCAGCCGTATGTAGAATATCTATGCATGATCTTACATTACACACAACCAAACACAATACATGATTTGTAATGTGATTTCAATAGTGTAAAGATCACGGCTCTTATGCATTTAGGAAAAAACAAACTAAACATAAGCCCTCCACTGACACCTACATTCATGTTTCAACCACGTGTTATTAGGCTACTACTACTACTACTAGCTTTAACATATCTTTTGAAAAGGTATTCAGCAAAGTAAAGCTGTGAGTGTTGATATCTTTTCTTTCTGAGCAGGTTTAGCTACATGTTTACATTTGTGCTATGCCACTTATAATTGCTCTATAAATTCCCAACAATGTCTCTGGTGTTTTACAGCCACCTCAGGTTCATTGGATGTGTTTCCTATTGATGCTGTTACAATAAAAATACTAATTACCAGCATCAATGCAATTTCAAAAGCTACTAATATGTTTACTTTCTCTTATAATACAGACGTGTGGATATACTTTTTATCGTTTCATAATTATTATTTACTTTTTGTTTCTTTTTAATTAGCTGAGCTATTCCACAGTCTTTCTACAAACCTCTAAGCAAATAGTGCTGCATCATGTTTATATAAAAGCAACAGACTTTGAAGCCATTTGTTGCCCGTTGGATACGAAATAGTTCTGTGACAGAGAAGTTAATCTAAACAGTTTACACACAAAAACATGCTAAGTTACAAATCTAGATCTATGAATGATGGATCTGGAGGGCATAATTTGCTGTACTCAGCTTTTTTCTAACGGCTATTCAAAGTGAATTCCATCATCTTATTTAGAAGCACGCCATCAAAGAAGCCATATGCACAATAGCTTTATAATGGCTGTATATAATCCTTTGCCCTTTAACACTACGCTGAACACAAAATGATGTGGAAAAAATAAATCTAATTACTCAGCCATTCGGCATCAAAAGCCGTGCCTGCAGAGAGGGCTCCAAAGAACAAGTCCAAGAAACAAACAGGATGACGTGTTTGTAGAGTGAACACTAACCACCGTTTCCTTGTTTTTAACAATTATACTTTCACTAATTATTTGACAATACAGGGGTTAAAAGAAAATTTTACATAACCCCATGAAATGTAAAAACTGTGACACATTCACACATTCATTTCAGATAATGGATGGGAACGGCAGTAGAAATGATAAGACATTTGAAAAGCACTAATAACTCAATTTCTGTACCACATGAAAAGAGTGGGATTTCTGCTTTAATCCACAAACCAAAATAAACAATACCAAACGGTTTAGACTTAATACCCTTAATATCTGTGCTACAAGAGTTGGTGATGTCTGCTATATTGTTTTTGCTTTAACGTCATTACTTGCAGTCTGTGCTCCCTTTGTTTTTCCTGCCTGCCTGTTTTTTCAGCACTAATGGCATTAAAAAATCTTGTGTGACCCTGTGGAAAAGAAATTACTTCTTAAATTCTAACTTCTGCTTGAATGATCATTTCATTCAAACACTACAAAACTTTATTTTCCTGATACGTTTTTACTCAACTTCCATTTCTGTGATATGGGTGCTCCTGAATGTTTTTATGGTTTCCAACTGACTGAGCAAAAAAAATGAAAATATTCTGTAAAACACATTTCATTTGTTTAATGTTTCAATTTTTTCATCACTGTGCAATCATTTTAAGCAATGTTCCCCACCTATCATGTTCTTAAATGAAAACTCTAGCTTGGTATTTCATGGATTGTTGGTATTTTTCACCTTGAATGTTTTTAGGTAGAACATCTCTTTCTGGTAAATTCCAATGTTTTCACTTATAAACACCACAAGCACATGTTACTTTTAGTTCCGTAATTTTACCAGCATCTTCAGACTGCTGTTCTCAGCAAATTCTATTTGGGGTTAATGTTTGATTTTCCATATTTATGTATTTTCCATTAAAACCATATAAAGATCTCTTTAGGAATGTGTCAAATAGTCATAAAATTATGTGTTGCAACTAGAAGCAATTTAAAACAATGGAACTACCTTAACTTTTATCATGCAATGCAATCACAGCACGCCAGCACTGATTTTTTCACCATATGGGTATCAGTTCAAGTCGACTCGCTTTTGTTAACAGTTAAGAGTGCAGCCATCTGTCATAGCAACACCACATGAAACCGCTGTGAAACCGTAGACATGCACAGGAACAATGGAGGATATAAAAGGTATTCTTTTTGTCACAGCAAGGACAATTTTTTTTCAGATGTGATTGAATTCACCAAGATGAAAGTAAAAAAAATATATAAGAGAGTTTGAGACTTCAGATGACGACATGACAGTGGTTGCAGTCATAAAACGTCTCTCTGACCAATCAGAAAACTACAGCGTTTTCACACCACCTTTTGAAATGGCTCCAGCTTGTTTGGAACCTTGATGGAGTTAATACCAAGGCAACAATTAAGTACTATCCGAAACTTTCGACTGTGGAAAACCAAATAAGGCACATGAAGCCCAATGAAGGCCTTAGGTCCTTTATTTTAAAAAGATGCATCTAGTTATGTACTAGTAATATAACAAGCATTTGACATTTATATGGGTTGTGACTACTCAGTAGTGAGAAAATCAGCCACTTTGTTTCTATGTTGACTGCTAGACCACTAGTGGTTAAAATGTTGTCAATTCCATGCAATTACTTGGAAGAAGATAGCAGTGTGTGAGTAACATTTTTCATTCATTTCATATTTTGGGATGCAAAATTGATTGTTCTGTATCAATTCTGCAACACTGAAATAACAAGTTCAAGCATTATTGAATTCACCAAGAATTCAGCCAAAAATCTACAAGCAAAGGTCCACCTCAACTTTAATTTAGCTTTACCTGACTTAACGAGTACCATTTTGTTCTTTTCTTACAATTTTAATATGTATCTTAACATTATATTGACTCATGGATTCTCTTGCATTCAGTGACCCCCATACTGCACATTTGTTATTCTGTGTTGTAGAGACAGGAAATTTTACCTCTACAGGAAACCTTCTGCCATTTATGCTGTGTTCTGAGCCTGCTGATCCATTACTCTGGCCCCAGTGAAACTCCATCTTCTCTGCCTTGAAACGGCCAGGCAGTCCAGCACCTCTTACAAAGTAGTCATCCTTCAGGAGAACAGCAACTGGAGACAAAGCAGGGGTAAAAAAAAAAGCTGAGATTTAACAAAGAGGAATAATTAAGTATTCTCATGCAGCTGCTGCAAAGAGATTAGTTGTCAAAAAGCTGATTCTACAGGAGCTGAGAGCCACAGAGTTCACCTCTTTTATCCCATACTTATTATGTCTGCAGGAGCACAACTTAATTTTCATTAATTAATACCTACACAGCTGAATAACCTAATCTATAAAATATAACATTAACATATTGTAAAACTCATATTTGTTTTATAAGCTGATGATCCTAAAATCATTACATCATTTGGTAACAAATATATAAAATTTAATCACAATGTTGTCTATAAACCAAATTTCTAACTGTCTGTCCCTTTGATATGTGACTCTGATCTAAAGAACTGGTCTGAAGGAACACCAATCAGCCAATCCAAACCAAACCAAACCAAGATATTACATTACCTACTGATAGAGGAGCTGTGATTTGTTTTAAAGTTTAATGAATGTGTAAACTTATCGAACAGCAAGTTTCCATTTCTACTTCAAGCACTTAGGGACATAAAAATCTTGCGTCACTGGGACAAAGGTTGAAGGAAACTAATTTCACTACCTAGTGACCAACACCCTGATGGGATTTGTTTGTTTATGCCCTTCTGTAGAGGAAATCATGCCACTGGTGTGCCCTTCACAAAGAGCATACACCAGTCTTCTCTGGTGGCCTCTGGGTTCCAACAGTTGACTGTCTAAAGCACTAGTGAAAAGCTTCAACAAAACAATTGCCCCTTTAACTTGTTGAATCCTTTTGTTATAAAGATATACAGAAATGACATTCACCTCTTTTGAGATATTCTTTCACCTGCCAGATTTTTTGAAAGACTGCAATACCAATGCTTCTGTCTGAAAAATAGCCAGCATTCTTACATTTCTTTCATGCAAGGTTATAACTACTTTTTGTATTGCTCAAGGTTTCTAAATAACATTTTGTTTTGAAAAAATGTGTCATTTAAATGTTTTAAAGGTTTTTAATTAGTGATAATATTGTTTATGAAAGTGTTCTTAATAGTATGAAAGCTAACCTTTAAATTTTGCAAGGTAAATGTTTGTCTAAATATCAATGCAATAAAAAGTTATATTGTCTTATAGAACATATTAGTGTTAATATTTTAAATTATGGTTAAGAAAAAAAAAATTAGCTTTATCCGTTGGTCTCTATCATTCTAAATTTGCTTTGGAAATTTGTTTATTTTATTTCTGCATATCCACTAAATATCGGTGGGCAAAGTTTTGATCCAGTTCTAAATGAAGTTAAATATTAAGAATTCCAAAATAAATTTGCTTATTCCATGGGGCTGCCAGTTTCTTTATTAGAATGCTATTTCTGTTAGATTACTCACATGGTGTAGGATGTAGTTGAGCTCACAGAGGATATTCAATCTAGATTTTATTTTCTCCAATATTCTCTCTATCTTTCATAAGCGTTAAATTAAAATCATGGAATATAAATACCTTACCACTGTGAGAAATATTTCTGCAAAATTAAACTCTGTAGACATAAGCCATCAAACAACCTCAGAAATGGCCACTTCGCTTAAATTAGCTGGTCATATTGAACCACAAAGCTTTGCATGGTATCGTCCAAAAAAAGAAAGAAACTTAATGAAATAACTTATTTTGAAATAGAAAGTTATTATCATCACTAGCTTGACCACATGTACTCTTGAAATTCTGCAATAGCTGGGGGGAGGGGTGGGGAGTGCCAGTTAACAACAATCTTTTCAAAATTTCAAACAGGCCATGTAATCATCCTCCTCAAGTCAAAACATTTATGCTGTAACGAGTCTTTCAACAGCTGTGCCATGTAAGGGTGATTTTAAGCGATGTTGTTTTTCCACAAGAAGGATCCTAATATGCCTTGTCATGATAGTATTTTAGGTGGCATGGAAAAAAACGACACCGCATAAACTCATCCTTGCACGGCAGGTTACACGTTATTATAAGAACTCATTTTTCCATGTCTATTTGACTTCATTAGCCAGGGTAGACCCAGTGCTCTCTCGGCTCTCGCCATGATACAAAGGCATTTATAGTAGGCCTCTCTGCAGAAGGACAGCCAACTTTTATTAATAACACAAAGCAAACCATGTGGATGAGAATGTACAAGCAAACACAGTCTGTCAGTAAACACAGATGACATGATGAATAAGCTGTGCAGAGAGAATGGATGGAATCGAGGCAACAGACACGGATCTCAATTTAATGGACAGCAGGAACAACTGTGAAGAAAACAAGCATGAGATCCAAGGAAAAAGGAGGGAAGAGAAAAGAAGATCTGAAGAGAGGAGAATCTCATACAATGATGAGGGATGTGCTGAGGCCCTGTTGTGAGGCAAGAACGAATCAGCCATCAGTTTTAATGTGCCACTGCTGCCTAAGCCAATGGCCCACAGTGTGAAGTGAAACAATCTTAGATGCAAGACATTTCCAAAACTGAAAGCATCAGGTCAAAGTAGAAGCGAGTCTGCCCATGAAGGCAAGAACTACCCATCACATGTTCACAACTGCAAAACTCATTTTGGAAACAAAACATTTACAGAACCTGCAATAAATTTAAGTTGCTGCTAGTGTATATGTGTGCAAAACAAGTAAAGTCAAGGAAAGGGGATGCTGGCTGGCCCTGGGAGTTTCATTAGAAATGCAGCCCTGGGTGTGTTTGAACCCTCCAACAGCAGACGAGGAATTAGAAGCTAAGCCAAAAAGACCTTGAATCACAGTCTGTGAAAGAAGGGGAGTGTGTGTGAAAGTAAATCCTTGATCAATGCAAATGTCTCTTGGGCCTTCCAATTCCTCATGAATTTGGTTGAAAGTTGTTTGAAATTTTACGAAGGAATGTTTTGTTAAGGAACGTTGCTTGAGTAGCGGCCAATCAGCTAAAACTCAAAGCGGGTCAAGGCACAAGGGAATGTTGAGAAATCAATCGCAATGAACTTTTAAGATCTATTCACTCAGTTCTTAATTACAATATTGACTTTTAAATAGTATAAAGGATGATAAAACCCCAATCTGTAGAAACATTTTGACTTCATCACCCCCCAGTGGTAGCAAAAAAACACAGTCGCTTGTGCTTAGGATTTGTGTTTTTTTTCTATGTATAAACATCATTTTTTAGTTTTACATACTGTTAGGAAAATTACCATTAGCTGATTACATCGTCACGACCATAGTTGGTAAAAGCAAATAAGTGGATCATCACTAGCGGACCTCTGCTCGGCTCTTAGAACCACTGTATCAGTTACACGCACGAAATGGAGGACCCAAATGCACACCGAAGGCCAGAGAGGGTTTAAATAAAGGAACTTTATTACAACTTAACATAACAGGAAACAATATGGAACTAAAAATCACTCTAGGAGGCAAGACTGCATTACTGACAACAACAAGAGACAATGGGATTGAATAGACACAGAGAAAAGA
>JAUMHF010000021.1:12106605-12169566 GCA_032359275.1 Microctenopoma steveboyesi
TATAATATCAGAGGGAGAGAGTTTTTTTTTTTTTTATCAGAAAGGGGGCGAATATAGGGCCCTGTAATTTCTGTGATGCGGCAAACGTCGACAGAATCGCGAAACTCAACAAATAAAATGGGATCGCTGATACTGATGTGCGGACACAGCAAAACAACTGTTTCTAATGAGCCAATAAAGATGAGATCAAATACATAAAAGAGCAGGAGCAAAGAAAGGCTGAAAAACAGCATTGAGCTGCCTTTGGTTGTGACTCAAAAGTAATGATTCCAATCAAGCAGCAACAACACAAATGACTCAAGAAGTCAATGGGCAAGCTGTAGTTCTTATGGCCTAATACATGCTGCAGCAAAAAAATATACTCAAGTTCTCTGAAGCAAAGTCAATACTTTTTTCTTCCACTGCTTCTGATGCTAAGTGCCGATTAAAATAGTAAGTGTGAAAGAGATTGGAGTGCGTCTGTTTAACAGGTGTCTCAATCTACCGCATTCAGCCATGCTGCATACATGTTTCTTTATAGTGCACCACGTTTGTTTCTCAAAATTTGTTCGACTTACAGGCAGTATTGCAGCAACAGCAACCTACACTTCAAATGAAACTGTTTTATCAAGAGAAAATGTATCAAAATTCTGTTCAAGTCATATATAGTGGTGAAATGACAAACAATCATATACTAGTTCTTTTACCAAACACCTCACCTAATTGGTTATAAGGGTGAGGTCGACCATGTATTTATCCATGTATCTATATATTGTCCCGATGACTTGTATTTTCTTGGAATCTGAATACAAATTTTACATTTCTTTAGGTCAAAGCAACAACTTTAATTTTATTATGATAGCACTCACTGTCACTGTTGCCACATCGCCTACTAAGCATTTCATTCCAAACATTACAGCCAATCAGGCGATCGTCATGAGAATTGTGAAGCTGTTGAAGCAGAGCGATTGCCAGCTCCCACCTGCCTTACACTGGCTGTTAAGTGTGGGACAGATGATCTCTAGAATCCCTGAGTGATTAGCAGTTACCTGGGGACAGGTCTCCTCTCAGCTGTGGTAAACACTCGTGTTGTGAGGTTTAGATTAGCTGTGACAATAACATACAGCAGCTGTCACACCTTCAGCTCACACCAGTCTGACAGATAAGCAGACACGTAGGAATTTGTATGAACGCAGCTAAAATTACCCAGGGATCAACTAGAAGGTGTTTTTTATATATTTTCTATTGTTTTTTTGTAACTACTGACAGCATTGTCTTACAAAATATTTTTACCATATAATAAATACTTGAGATGTGTTTGGTGAGAAAGCGTAAAACAAAGTCATGCTGAAATATGGAAATGTCAAAAGAAAAGGCCACGGTATTCAAATCCCTAGTTAATCAGGGTTCCATTACCAGGAAAGTTCGAATGTTTTTGTTGAAGAACAGAAACATTTGCATTCCCCAAAGGGAAGCATGTCAACAGGATCGATAGGGTAGTTTTTAAACTCCCATTCTGCCTCCAAAAAAAATCACACTCAGCACATCTTCTTCGCTGGAATTCTATGAAATTAACTAACACCAAATTTTCACAGTAGCTCTCCTTGTCATTTTTACAGTTCACAAAATTTACTGAGCAAATTACAGTACAAAGCTGGAAATGAAGGACCTGGAAAAGGCATAGCAGCACCTGAAAACTTAGCTGCCTCCTCGGTTACATTTCAACAGCAAACACCCCTTGCAATGTTGTTTTAGAGGTTTTCTAGAATTAGAGAAAGCTCCCAGAGAGACTGCCCAAGTGTGTGAGAGAAACAAACAGAACATCAATCTCATTTTAAACCCAAAGGAAAGAGCCTGGGGACTGATCTCTAGGGGTGTTAACGTAGGGGGGGAAACACATTTGACAAGGAATTAATGAAATGGGTTTAGCAGTGAAGTGGAAAAGTGGATATCAGCTCAGTGTTAAACTCATAGCCTACCAGACTGTATTTGATTATAGCTATTATTCTTTATTTACCACTTGTGTCATGTTGACTTAATGAATGACCCTTAATATGTTAATATTCCATTACCAAGTCCGATGAGTGAGGACCACTAGTCTGCAGCGTAAAATGATTATGATTATTGTTTTCCAAAATAGACAATATCTCCTTAAACTGTGATATAATATGTCAAAGATACGTCCTTGTTGTACTGTCTGCATAGAGAGTTTTACAGGTGTCCACAAGTCTTACTTAATTGTTCAGCCTTCAACTAAAATATTCCCCCACACGTCTCTTTTTACTGATTGAAAATATCTTAACTGTTTCTATGTGTAATACCTTTTGGCAGCACATTCCGACATATTTTGGGTAGCTTTTAGGGTATTGTGTAGTGACTGCCATTAGAGGAACAGGGCTTTTGTAAATAACAGATCCAATACTATTTTGATATTATGATTTTAAAAGCCGTTAACCCCAAGATAACATACATTGTCTCAAAACAAAAAAGTTATGTTCATTTATCAGCGGGAAAACTATGTTGACAACAACATACAGTAAATGGACACTGAGAGAACTTAAGAAAAACTCTAAATAAAAGTAGCTGTGCTTTCGTTAAAAACATCACTAAATTGCATCTTTCTGCTGTTACATAGCAAGCACTTTCAAGTTTAGTGTAAAATGTAGTGTAAATATATATTTAGCACATTTTAACCTAATTTAAAGGATCATAATCAAAAATGTTTATGCTTTTCCATTTATCCTCGAGAAGGCAGCCATTTAGGGCCTTTGTACAAAAGATGAGCAACAGACACCTGCCGCCATAGGTGGAGGCGTGCTTACAACAAACATTCATGAAATGGTCGGGACAAACAACCTATAGTGTCTTTGAGTGCTTTGTAGAGCTTTCAGTTGCATAAAACGAACATTGCTACAAAATGTGCAAACAACATCAATCAATTCCAAAGATCTGCACCAGAACTGCCAGGTTTACATAGCATTCTGTTAAATCTGTAAAAAATACTGTCATACCTGACAATAACTACTGATATGCACAGCAATTAACTACTGTAGATCTTCATGAGCTCACTAATGACTGTATTTAAATATTTTTATATTTTTTAATTGTTCAGCGACTGCACTTTAAAATATAAGTGACCCAAATCCAAGGTAACAAAAATATCACCTTCACATAGTGGAACACAGGTTTACTTCACTGTTTCGGCAGCTCCTCGAGACAACAAGAACATAATTTATGCAAAGGTTAAAATTCAGTGCATCAAACACAACTTGACTCTTACTCAACAAGCTTATTTAGCATTCTGCAAAGCACCGTGAGCTTAATAAAACATGGACAGCATAATCCTATATCTTCAGTGACTGTCGCCATAATTCACAACAGGGAAAATGAGCCTCGCGGACGGGATAGCCTACTTTTTGATTTGTTTTTCCTCCCTTTAAAAAAACAAAAAAAAAACAATCCTGAATGCGGCCCACAAAGAAAACAAAAAAAAACAATGAGCACAAAGCAAACACATGCTCTGTTGACCCACAATAGCACAATGCAGGAAAAAGAAGCCTGAAGGTTCCATTGTCTCTGCTCTCCATTGGGCAGCGCTGACTGACAGTTCAGCTTTAAGTAAAGCTGACACAGTATCACATCACAGCAAGATTGTTTAAGGGGAAAGAGGACGTGACGACTAAAGGACACAGGACATTTATTGATATGGCCAAGTCCTTGAGTGCAGCAGTATATGCCCTTCAGTGACAGTGCCTTATTGCTCAGACATTAATCACTATTGTCATGAAGCACAGGAAATAAGTACACTAGTTTTCCCAACAGAATTTCTCATCCCTTGTTTCAAACCAGCCTGGTTGCATCCAGTTTGCGTGTGTGTGTTTTGGGTTGGATGTTGCTAAGACGAATGAAATGAATTGGAGTGAAGTGGCTGTGAGTCATTCTAAATGATTAAAATGCTACTGTGACCAGCTTGGAGTATCTTGGCTGAAAGACTGAGTGAACTCAACCATACTCGCCAAGTAATGAAGTGATGACTGATTGCTTTGATTAACATAAGTTAAACAAATAAACTCTTTAATCACAATTAATGTCAAATTACTTTAATTATGACATAAAGTAAAGCATTGTTCTCATAATGTTGAGCTCATAAAAGCAGAAAAATTCCACTTCAATACTAAATTCTGCCAGGGCAGCTCACATTTCAAACTAGTTGTAGCTGTATTTGTCTCCTACTGTGCAACTGCAATGCAGAATCATGTCCACTATATCTTTTGACCCTTAAGCTTCACTGTACTCAAGATACAGAACCTGTCTTGACCTTTTTCACACCATTACATGTCCAATAGGCCACTTAGTCTACCTACTTGTCGACCCTACACGTGGTTATCATGCACTTAACCCTTGTTGTCATGTTTACAATAATAAATAAGCACATCAGGTTAATACACAAAAACAACCTGGTTAGGTTTAGGGAAAGATCATGGCTTGGATTAAAACAAGTGCTAATATACAGTCACAATACTGACAGAAACATTTTAAATGTCCTGTGTTTTTGTGCTAATTATAAGTATTATTTTTATGAAACGCGAAATACTCTTAAGAACCATTAACCCACATCTGAAGCATAATGGTGGCCAGCAAACAACAGATAACAATTAAATACAAGCAATAACATTAAAAACATTCAAATATACAGACACAAATAAAGAGTAGAAAGCTCTGAACATTTCTTTGTGTGAAATCTAAAAGTAAAAAATTAGACTGCATAAAAAAGACTGATCAGCTTGACACATATTTAAATCATGACAGAGCTGGACCATAACTAGAAATCACTGCAGTCATATCAAGTGGACGTAAGCTTAGATGTGGCACTAATCTCACGTTTCAATTTTAAGCTGATTACAAAATAAAGGCAGAAAATTATAGGTGTGGTTTTTTACTTTCTGAATTAAAGTATATGACTGAAGACCAAAAAAAACAAGAATGGTGATCGTAGAATATATTAATACATTTACAGTATATATTTTCATTTATTTATTTATAACACATATGAATTTGTAACCCTACTGGTGCCAGCAGATGTTAAAAGTATTTTGTAGTATTGTGCTAGTGCTAAGTAAGGCTGCAACTAACAATTATTAATGATGGCAAAAACATTGTTAGACATGCATACCCATAATGCAGTTCAGTAATAAAAACTGATTGTAAATATAACACAAGTAAACAGAAACTTTTAAGGAGAATCTTTGTTAGTAGAGGTTGTACATAAATACATAGTATGCTAGTATATGGTATTAAAAAGATACGACTAACTGCTATGTTACGTCATTGACCCACATCAAATACTTTAATTTACTGTTGATGATGGTAATATTTTTTGGTTTGAAAGTTTTAATTGTATTTATATTCTCTGGTTTACACTTTTTCACTACAAAACACTTATTTCTGTTACAGTAACTTGTACGTTTTGGTATTATTTTTATACTATTTTCATATTTCGCGTGTAATTATTTAATCTTTTATTGGTTATGATAACTCACAGAGCATCATATGTCTACATGCAAACACACACAAGATAAATAATTTTTTAAAAATTTAACTAAAGTTGGTTACAGCAAACTGGAAATCATGGAGGGAATTGACTAACGATTAATAAAAGGTAACTTGTTTAACAAATAACTTTCATGGAAATTAAGCAGTTTTTTAACAGCGACAAACAAGAGTGATTGAAATGGGTATTATCATAGCCGAATACCATCATAGTTCAAACAACAATAAAAACAATAAAAAATATAGAGCTAGTTTGAAAACCATAAGAAAAAGAAATCAGTATCACTAACAAAAGTCTAAGCAGCAAATTATATCCACATGTGTGATTACACTTGCAGTGTATCCCCATCAGACCATTTAGTTGGTGGCACAGGCAGCTGGTGGAGAGACAGACAACAGCCGATTCCTGATAAACACTGAGCATATGTTACTGGTTTTAAAACCAGGGGAAAGTTTTATCATAATGTGTCAGCACTGTACATACTGCACCAACTATCCAGGGAAGTGAGATGGGACCTTGACAACAACAATGCTGCCAACATTAGTGATGTCCAAACATCTGGCATCCTCCTGGCACAACAGTACAACAGGACCTCATTAATAATCACACTTCTCCTACTAATATTCTATTTTCCATTGGACAGTGATGGTATTATTTGAAAAGAACATCTTTAGAATACAATACACCCAAGAGAGGCATCTATGGTACCAATTATTACAGCATGCCTTGTCATTTTAAGTAAGGCTGTATTCACATAAAGTTGCAATAATTTCATCATTACTTGTGATGCAACGAAGAGAATTTCTATGATTAATGGAAAGCTATTTTCATTTTGATTAATACAGAGCTGTAACTCCACCCTCCACAACTTTGAAACAAATGTGGTTTCATATATTTGTCTGATCTACAGTTTACAGCAACATAAATCCTGATGTTTAGCCTGTGGAACTTTTAACACCATTATATGAACATAATTGAAGAGTTTTGAAAAGCCAAGCAAGACTGACCTAAACCGAAATGTTACGCCACTGCTTGGTGCCTTAAAATGTTTAGTTAAGAAAATATTTCCTAAGATTTTGGCTGAAGATTGGGCCTATTTTTTAATCAGCTATCCTTTACAATCCAATATGAACTAAGTACATGTACCACCCCCCTCTCTTAAAATATCTGATATTTCAACTGTGTGTAATGTAAACTCTACATTTATATTGTGAAGATTTCAATCACCAGCCCAGAACAATAGACAAACAGTTCTCTAGGGGTAATCAAACTGGATTTATCTTTACCACCTCCTAAGATGGTCTATCCGACACCTTGAATAGCCTTTCTGCCATGTGTCAGAGGTCTGGTGAGACATGCTATATGAGAAATCTTTGCCATGTTAGGGGCTTGTAAGACTACTGCTCAACAAAACTGCAAACTGAGGACGTGGAAGCATGAAACTGGGGGATTTGGGGGCAGAGGGGGGGTGACTCAGAGGAACCATTCTCCTGTGTTACATCACTGCTACTTCTCTATGGGAGGTGATTGGTGCCAGCAAGGAAAAATGCAAATCATTAGAGATAAAATTACAAGCACTCCATATTTTGCTTGTATGAGTAAGTCAACACATGACTGATTCTGCAATGTATCTGCAGCTGTAACCACATATTAAACATGGTGTATTAAACTATACAAGCACAGAGATGATAAATTATTTTATTTATTAATTAGATTTCCAAATGGGAGGGGAAAAGATATTTTAGCACCTGGGTTGTTCTTGTTAAAAGCTTGCCCTTGGATGTTCCTTTGACTGCAAAAACGTACACATCTCTATTCATGCTACTGTTGAGGGTATGTGGATGCAGACCCATTCTACACATGCACACTAAAGAGGAGGGTTTATTGCCTTGAGTAACATAACAAAGGTAAAGAAAAAAGTGTGCAACCCCTTAACAAGTATAGGGTCAATGATGGGAAATTAATGGAATATATATGGTACACAAAATGAGCGCTCCATATATTCCTCTGGGTCTGCTGACCGATCAAATTTTGTGACCTGATTACAATTTTTGAAGATTTTTTAAAAGCAAAAACGATATAGTTGGCGGTTCTCCAAGGTAATGCTTTAAGAAGTTTGTTCAGTGTAGAATTAGTCGAGAAAAAAAAGAGTTGTCAAAAATGCATATTCATATACAGGTGGATATTTGACATTTATTTTGAAAATCGCAGACGTTAATGACAAAGATTAATGCAAATAACTGTAGCTGCGTTCAACAGTGTATTGTCCTAACTGCAACATAGACATAAATGTTTAATCAGGCCACTTTTTGGCCAAATTTCAATCTGTAAACAAATAAAATCCCTGGGGGTCACATATTTTGCTGCTACACCAGTTATCCCAAACTAAGCCGCAATCCCAGGATTACGTTAGCGCTCCTGTGGCATTAACAGGCCGTCATACTTCTTCGTTCACCTACGACCCAACAGCGCTAACTTATCTCCCTCATCCTCGATTCTACCTCCGCACATGGTAGCAGGCAGTCTCACGGAGTATAGCTCCGCGTAAAGCGAGACTACAACTACAGGAAGCCTGGTAGAAACTTGGACACCTTATAAACACCAAACCACCACTGGGCGATAAACGCGTGAGATAGAGCGGAACACTGGAAGTACAGTCACGGCAGCGCAAACCCTGCGGGTGCCCGCAGGAATGTTAAGTTACACTACATCTGCTCAGACCGGTGAATTCCTCTCACCGTGTATGGTGGCGTGTGAACGGCACCGTTAGAAAAAGACAGCTAAAAGAAAACGTCTCGGTCAAACGGGAGTTGTAAGAGCAGAATCGGGACTAAATGTTGAGCCTGGTGCTCATAGCAGTGGGTAGTTTGCGCCATAGCTCGGCTCCCTAATCAATACCACGCACCCTGAACGCCTCAGCGCTAACGTAACCGCTGGACCGTTGGACTCGGCTCGGCCCTGTTCCCGTTAGTGGAGCCGGGCTTAAACTCGCGTTTCACGCCGGAACACAGCGGACACGGTGCAGTTAGGACAAACAACTGGTAGCCAAGCCGTGTTGCGAGTACTTACCGGGATGACAGTCTTTGTTTTTGGGCAGGGTTAAAAACATTAAGGATAAAATCCACCAGCAACTCGGTTCCCGTATCCTCCGCATGTCGAACCACTCATCGAGAGCAACAAGAAGGCAGCGGCGGACAAAGTTTGCGAGTCTTTTCTCCTAAAAAACAAAAATCACGCACACGCGGCCGACGCTGAGGCGAAGTTGGCACCGCAGCCACGAAGGCAGAGCATCAGCGTAATGGTTGGCGAGCAGGCTGCACAGTCTCCGCTTCTGAAAAGACTAATTTATTCGCCTCCAGCGCGAACAGGGGCTGCTGTTAGCTTCGAGGAATAAAACGATACGCACGCCGCCGCCACGCAAACACAGTGTCTGTAGCGGGCTTCCACTTAGCGACATTCCCAAAGTGTGCAGGGGTCTGTCGGCGATCAATCGTTGTCTTTAACTACAATAAAAAGTGGTGGAAATACATCGATTACACGTGGTCATTATTAAGTGATTATCCGCGGCGTCAGCGTGACGAGAGGCAGCGCTGGAAATGTCCCAGTCTTTCCTCCAGTGGACTAGCGGTCAGGCATGCATGCATGGTCCCATCCGACCGGACAGGCTGCGTGTGAGAGGGAGCCTGCCTGCCTGCCTGCCTGCCTGCCTGCGCGGGGCGGGAGCAGCGCGGGGAGGGGAGGCGGTTCTTGGGTTTGCTGAATGCAAAATGAGCCGGAACGGACCCAGAGGCTCGTCACTCGCTGGAGCTGCACGGCGCTGGGATCAGGAAGAGTCCAGAAATCGATGGACACATGTCAGAGTGCCAAGTCACCACGAGTGGATCAGCGCCTCTTTCAGATGTTGCATCCAACATGATGACTGCTGGATATTATCTAACCCCGGCCACAATCCTGCGCACTGAGGCTTTGTTAAAAAAAAAGAATCCATTGACTTCGCCTCCCATCCTGCTTCTCCCTGTTCAGTTGCTTCCTCCCATGCCCAGTTATTAAAATGACCCTCCTGTGGCCACACCGTGATGTCCCTTTGCCTCCTACTGGCAGGACTGTGAATGGAATACTTTAGTAGTAATCATCACCTGGAATATCATCATGTATGAGTGTGTACTGATTGGAGAATTATGCATCCCAGCGACACTCCCTTAGGTAAATGTGTAGTCAGTGGTGTTCTTGCAGAACTATCCAGCTGGACATTTAATTTGAGGAATCTGATTAAATTTCTCATTTAATTACCCGGTTCTCTGCAGGGCCATTGAGGACAGTCACAAGAGCCCTTTGCTTTTAATGTGGGCCATCTGCTTCCTCTCCAAAATGCCTACCTTTTCAAAGCCCCCACAGCCCCGTGGGCATCCTCGCACGATTCTCCAGGCTGCACAACCTCCACACACGCGGCAAAACACCACCATAGTTGACAATACTTCAGACCTGACTGTATTCTGACTGATCAATGCAATTAACCCCAACAAAAGTTTCTGCATGAAGTTTTTCAAATTTGTTTTTAATCTTATTCTGTCAAAGAATGCAACAGTGTCACACACTCCTTAATTATGTAACTCATAGGCTGTGATTTAAACCTGATAGCTTATGTAGGTCTATATATATCTATCACTTTAATATGCTAATCATAATCATTATCTCGATTTACCAGAAAGGCCTATGGAGACTATATAGGGCTGACACTATCAGTCATAAGAATGGTAATAAGCAACTGTTTTGATATCAGCTAATTAAATGAATTTCCAAAAATACCAAACATTTTCTTTTTCCATCTTCTCAGCTTTGAAGATTTTCTGCTTTTCTTTGTCTGATGTGATAGTAAACATCTATCATATAAGCAATCTGAGGACTACAGCTCGGGTTCTGTATGATCAAGTTTACTGTTTTCAGGCCAAGACTAAACAATTAACTGATTGATTGATTAGGAAAAGGATCCTTAGGATTCATTGAGAAAGGACCATGTTATAGTTACAACAACCAGTCTTTTCTGACTGTTTCATTTGTTGTTTATAACCTCTAAGTCGAAAGCATAGCACGAGAAGTAATCAGTGTAAACTTAATTAACAGTCTAAAATTAAAAGACCACAGTAAAATGTGTGGCAATAATTTAAGCAATAAACCATGTGTGTCTACAAAGTCGAGGCTTCTGATTTACTTTCTTTTTACAAACACTGCCTTGAAGCTGTTTTGAAATCAACCATGACATGATCTAGGCTTATAGCTTTAATAAAAACAGTGTAAGCGTTCCAGTGTTCTTTGTTGTTTTTGCTTTTTTTCAGTGAATCACATGCACATAACAGCAAAACCAAACAGAAGGGCGACATGTTCTTCATGATAAATCTTAACTTGAGAATATTAAAAACAAGATGCAGCTGAGGAGTTCTTCATCAGATGAGTGTTTGTAGACTAATTTTGTGGTTGCATCTCAGCCCCCTTTGGAACTCAATTTTCTCCTGAGCCGTAACACTTATTAGCCTCCCTACTACTCTGCGGTTTTGTAAAACTCGTTAAAAAAGTAAAACAGCCAATGCATTATAATTAATAACACTGTACTAAGTTACATTTATGGCGCCCAACCTGGATGTTTGTATTTATGACATGTACTCAGACGACACCGCACTTCAACAAAGTCATGTTTCTCATGCAGAGACGCTGCTTTTGTTTTCTTCCTGATATATAAAAGTAATCACAACCGGCACTGAGTAAAATGAGCCACAACTATTTTATTATTTTCTCTCTTAGAAAAGCATCAGATAGAGCTTCATGCCAGGACCTTGAAAAATCAAAGAAGTCCTAAGCTACCCTCCTCTCGCCTTAACATTTCTTTGTGGTTTCCAGTAGTTTCATGAGGCATTTGTAATGTGCGCTGTGACATTTGACATTCTAATCTTTCTCACCATTTGGGAACCGAGACCCTGAAGGCATTCCAAGCCAGTCTCTGACACTTAAATTGTGTTTCAGATTTAAAGAGAGAAAGACAAAAGTTAAGACATGTATGATTCATGTGCGTCCGTCCATGATACCAGCATTGTCCCATGGGCATCCACCTCCTCTTTGCCCTTAAGTGGTTTGAGAATCACACTTGTATTATTTTTTCAAACACATTTCACATGTTGACAGTTGGTACATAATGTACGACTTTGTGCATCAATTATGTAATGCAATTCAGGCTATGGCCATATATAATTTATTTGATTCTCAATCTCTTACATTATGTAATCTAAAGCTATTTTTACCATTATTACTCCTTCCAAATAGTTTTCTCCTTTGTTTTTCTACCCTCTAGTTCTTCATATCAGCGTGTCATGTTTCTACACTGAATCTACTGTGCATTAATGCTTCAGGAGGGTGTGTCGCAAGTGTCTGTCTGTCAGGGCAGGGCAACCTTAAAAAGGGTAGCACTTTAAAACCACAGAGAGTGGTTCAGTAATAAGCCTCCAGCAAGTCAGTAACAGTTTTTGGTTTCTTTTCTTTAGTGAAACCTTTAAACTAAAATGTCAAAGAAGGGGATACCCTCCAGTACCCTGATCACTGGGTTCGGAACTGATCACATTCAGAACCGGTAGTTGGGCTATGAGAAACGTTTGCTTTAAAGTTGAGTAACTAAAGAATGCTGTGTGTGTTTCAGCCTGTTTTCTGAGATCTCATTTGTTTGACATCCATTTTAGACAATTGTTTGCAGCGTTCCTGACAGTTGCTAGTTTCATTCAATTTCTTTATGGTATGACAGACAACTTAATCCAAAATAAAGAACATTACGTCTGATTTTATTTATGTCAAAGTCACATTATATTGCACTGAAATGCATGAACAGATTTGAAACTGTGCCTGTGTGACGCCGTCATGTGAGGGAAACCAAATGAACAGCACGACTTTTTCACCTATGTCGATAGGAAAATATTGAAACAATCAATAAGCTAAGTCTTAGTATTTCTTTTCAGGCTTTAGTGATTTTAATTCAACATTTACAATTGTGCATTACAATGAAGTCGTTCCTGAGAACATAGGTGGGACAATAGCCATTCGACAGTCCAACCAACATGATTCCCTGAGAGCAGAGAGGAACCTCTGTATTTCCTGTGGAAACAGGAAGATACAACTCTTGTGCTACAACTATTGTATTGTGTGTAAGACTATCCTGGCACTCAGTGTCAGAACCACCTCTGTTTCTCATGTATGCTGGTAATTTTTAAATTAATAGAAGACATAGAATTGGTCATATGTGGAAATGACTTCATTTATCAAACTAATATAGTATTTGGCAGAGACTTTGATGTGATGTAATGTGTTGCTGCAGCTGACCTAATTTTAGAGGAATGAGATTTCTGCAATGTGCAGATAATGACAGAAACCTGGAAAGCCTTAGTGGTCAGTAAAGATAAAGAAAATGTGAGTAAAGAGAGTGAGCCAAAGTGAGAGAAAAGGCAACTTGTCATTTGAAGGATTTGAAGCTGTAGTAGTTACTATTTGAAGCCAGTAGAGGGTGTCTGCAAAATTCATATTGCCATTAATCACTGCAGGTTTTCAAACCCCCCAAGACCATCAGCAAAGAACATAATAGATTCATTTGTCACAGAGGCGCAACGAATCCCATCAAAGAAGTTGAGTAGATGATTTAACAGCCAAGAAATTCAGTATATAGTCAATTCATGAGTGTATTTAATATAGTATACTGTACCCAGTGTTTGCATAGTTGTCTTCACTGGTAACTGCTGGTAACTGCTTTCCAAGCCCAAAAAATAACTAATATAATATAAGAAAAACATGATGTTACCTTTCTACTGTGACTTCAATATAATGCTACAGGAAACCAATTTAAAACCTTTATGAATATGTGTTCTCAACACATGGCAACAATTTCACTGCAAATGACAACTGCTGTCGTCCCCCAACAAGAAAAATAGGCATCCAAAAACATTCATTTATGTAGTAAAAACATTTATTTTACAAATAATTTGCACTAGGATCGGCAAAGCCCTGGGATCAATTTTCATTTCACTTCCAACAACTTGCGCTAATTTGCAATTCACAGAGGACAGATAGAAGTTATCACCATTTATCAAATGATGTGAAACTGCTGGAAAATAATTGAGAGAGAGAATAAGAGAATATTTTCTGGATTGCTTTGAAAGACTTTACATACATGCATACGCGGACCATTTTCAATTTAATTAGTTTATGCACTAATTGGGATGGATACAACATTTTCATATCCTGTAGGATAATGAAGTAGAGGAAAATAAAACCGTTATCTATCTAACTATGAACATTTTGTCTTCATACAAATGATGTCATTTTTCTTGACTGTATCCTAATGATTGCTATGACAGTAATATGTTCTGGCTGCTGCATCTTGGCCATCAACACAGGTTTCTGTTTCATCATCAAGGCTGGTTTTTATTTGCTGTGGGAACTCCGCTGTTTCAAAAATAAATTAGTGGTTGGTTCATTGCAAAATTAGAGCATGCTTTTATGTTCTTTTTTTGATTGAAAAGAGCAATGACAAACCTTGAACTCCCCTCATGTCCAAAGTCATTAAAATTAAGATACGTCTGACTTTTGTCAATAATTCAGAAGTCGCTGCCTTTGTCTCCCCCCTGGCACTGGTTGGCATTTTTTTAGGCGCAGAGCGACGGCTTGAGCTGGCAGATGTTTGGACACATGGCCACATAGCGCTGAACAAAAAAAGCTGTCAGAGTAATAGAGCCTAATAAGGGAAGCCATCTTATCAGCCTCATCTATGTCGTGCAGTGTATCCTTAACACAATTTCAGAATCATAACCCACATTAACGCTTAAGTCCTCTGTGTTAAATATGCACAGTAAGTGTGAAAATCTGCAGAGCATTATTGTTTAACTTCACATCCACAGCTTCCAGCCTACATCGGGAATCATAGGGTTTTCTTGCCACAACCTATCATTTAAAATAGGCTCTGCTCACGTGCATAATTAAAAAGACAATAAAAACACCTAATATAAATATGACATTGAATCCCATCTGTGAACTTACAAGTTATTCCAAGACTAATTAAAATGCAGAGGTACCGTAATGTAGCGTTAACGTTAAGCTGAATCTAGTTAAAACAAACAAAGACGCATTTTTAACCATTCAAGCAAGGATAACAAAGATATGCATTCAATCTCTCAACACGTATGCAGCATATACCTGCTCGTTTTACTCAGAATGAATTCAACTTAACATTCTTTGTCACTATCGATGGACTTCCATTAACGAAAGGAAAAAGGTCTGAAAAGATAACCTAACACACCTCAGGTCGATTATATCTGAAGGCTATGAATAACTTCTGGTTTTAGTGTGTGGCGTTTCTTTAACCATAAATGATGTTTGCAAATTATCAACTTATTTCTGGACATTACTGGTCCTTGAAACGAATCCAGAACAAATCTGTGAAATATGAATCATTTGTTAGGTTTTACAACTCTTCACGTCTTCAGGCTCCCAGCTCAAGGCCATGTTAGTTTAAATGGTTATAATACATTGCAATTAATATAAATTCTTATTATTCACTGATAAATTAGTGTCATTGTAATGTAAGGCTTGGTAACATAACATCTCAGGACAAATTTAGGTGGAGGTATGTACTCAGAGAAAAAAGTCTTCAGATATTTCTTCCAGAAAACAACACAGTCTCACTATTTTGTTTTTACATTCAGTTAAATAAGAAAAAAATAAACATCTCAAATCGGATCATATTTTATTTACATAGCCCAATTCCCAAATCACAAAGTTGCAGCAGTGGGCTTTACAGTGTGTGCAACAACACTTTCTAGTTTTTGTACAACAGAGCATTGAAACAATGTACTTGTAATCATTTTGCACCACACACTACATGTTATCAGGGCTAGCCTCTAGAATAACTCTTTCACACAGGAACAAGTTGCGCAGAATTTAAAATCAAATACGCAGTGACAGATAAAAGTGCTTTTACATTAATAATATCTGTAAAAGTATACAACTGCGTGCATAACTGATTATTAGATGTAATTTATGCAAAACTGAGTAATGAATATTTTATTAGCTTGGGTTTTTTTTTTCAGAGGAAAGTGTGAAAAATATAGCCTGAGTCTAAATGCAGTGTAAGAAGGGGTTGCAAAGCAATAGTAGCCAAATAGTGCTGCTGGGCAGGTGCCTGGAGTTCCATTTGAGCAAAGCAATTATGAAAATTGAAGTTATGCAGATGAACAAAAGGACTGCCGTTGGGAAATGTGTCATTGTCCTCTATGCTTGTCATGCATTAAAGAAAGAATGTATTTGGTAGAAACTACGTATTTGTGTGGAACAGGCTTAACTTGAAAGTCTTTTATGTGTCTGTGCTTCTACTTTCCTCATCCAGTTAAAAGAAAGGAAATATGGATTGTAGGCAGTGGCCAAGCCTGGCAGCGCTTAGCTCTGCAAACAACCCAGTAGCAAGGTCAAACTGCTTACAGCACCTATTAGTCTGAATTAGACTTCTATATTCTCATAATGAAACAATCTATCTTATCTATTTTTTCTATCAATGTTAGTTTAAATGGGAGTAAACTGTTAAATGTCGGGACACTAAATTGCCTTTTTACTGTGTGTATCTGTTTTCATTTGCGCATTTAACTCACAGGTAGGACACACTCTGTGTGTGTATAATGTCACAGACTCTGAGGAAGGCTAATGCCTCTGCACCGCAGGAAACAACAACAAAAAAGGAGTTGTATCTCTTTTATCTCTCTGGTGTATGAATTTTATTTGTAAATAATTTAGATTTTTTTTGCTTTTCATTTGATGATATCATATGTGCATCTCAAAAAAGGTTATTCAATAGCAACTGGACTTGTAGATTTCTCAAGTCTTGACTTGAGAAAGCCCTCTGGATAGAAGGGCGAAACGTCGTCAAGAAACCTACAAGTCCAGTTGCTATTGAATAACCTTTTTTGAGATAACCATGACCTGGATGACTGAGAACCTTCACAGACATATATCATATGTGCAGTTTTTGAGATCAGTGTTGTTGACTCACCCAGAATGTCCAAATGTGGGATAAGACATTATTATTCTTTACTGTTCTTACGCTTACACATGTCACTCCCGTTGACATTAGGAATCATTTTTGTACAGGAGACCTTCTCATGACAACACTCTGTCATGTTTATATTGCCTTTATTTACCTGCATATACCATATCATTTGCTCTGAGATCAACTGTCTTTGTAAAACTGGTATATACAAAGTGTGAGTTCACATTCGTGTCTGGATTTGTGCATTTTATTGACACTGCAGATGTTTTTGACAGTTTTGTTTTCCTGTTTTTTTCCTAATAGACTTAGTAAATTACACCTCACTTATGAGTCTATATAAGTCTATATACAGTATTTGTACTCACGGTACAATGTGGCTCCCGGATTCAAAACATCCCGCAGGCATTCTACCATACATATTCAAAGATAACATGATACATAACATGAACATGATAAAGTCATGCAGTCAGGTGTGAGATTACTGCATAATGTGATATTTTTGTATACGAGCAATGCAACCTCACAGGAACAAGGACAGAAATCATCATATCACAAATGCAGCCTCACGTCAAGTCTTCCTTATGTGCCTTTAAAGGTCGTGTAGGGGTGTATTCATGTGGTGACCTGGTTATGTTAGTGAAACCTAATTAAAATATATCAGTGTGACAGTTAAGGCAATACAATACCGCTGAATAACATGGCATTCATCTAATATTCTAAATATCAGATATATGTTAAATACAGTATGTAAACACAAATCTTCTTTAACCATGAGCGGTACTGCCTCCAATGCTATGCCTAAAGTGTCTATCCAGGCTGCTTAATTTGTTTGTTTTGCAACGAGAGCTTCGCAGACGACCTCCATTCAGTCTCCCCACCTGAATCACTGCTGGATTGACGCACGCTGAAGATCATTTTCTGAGCTACTCGTCTGTGTAGTGGCTCACATCCAGCACACGCTTTGTTTTAGGTCCCAGAGAAAAAGATGGATCCAGATCCAAGAGTAGACAAATAGAAGCGTTCGCTACCTAGATGCCAGGATTCAGCCTCGAATCAGATTAAACTGCATTATCGAATGCTCGGAGTAGACTGAAAATAAATCAAGCTTTATTGTGTGGAGAAGATAGATACATGTCCCGTGGGAGAGCAGACATTTCAAAACATGCACAAGAATTTTAAATTAGAGGAAGTACATTAAAGTGCTCCAGTTTTCAATAGCAATAAATGAGGCATGTTTCTCTAAATGATGTTGACCAGATGCCTCGCATTTGTAAGCTCGCAGCAAGAATCCCCAGCCGAGGTAGAAACATATTTCTGATTAAAAAAAAAACAGAAATACATTTTTATCTAATTTTAACTTCCTTTCAGAGCAGAAATCACGCATTGAATTTCTTCTTCATACTGCTGCAACGATGATAGTGCCTTACTCTGCAGATATATGATACAGACCAGGATAAATTCAATATGAATATGTGATGGCAGGCCTGACAATTGAAAAAAACAATAGATTCCTGATGCTTCCCAAGCCTTTGTCTTATTGACTAGTTTCCCTCTGCAGTCACCGTGGAGTCAATACTAAATATGCCCCTTCCTGTCCTCAACAGAGCCTCACTCAGGGAACAGTATGGAGACCTTTATGAGAGCTAATGACCTACAGCTTTTAGTGTCCCACAACCATCAGCATAATTAGGTTCAATGCCTGCACTCAACACTTCACTCATGTTACCCTGAAAGCAAAAATTGCAAGTGATGAACAGGGGATCTGATGAAGAAGACAGGGGCTGTGTATATCAGGTAATTCACACACTGTGCTTGTTACATCAACAATGTATAGATGTGAAATCCATTATGGATAGGATGATTATAGATATAGTTTCCTACTAACTGCCTGCACCCTGTCTCCCCAAGAAGAGAGAATGCACAGATGATTTTCATTTGTTTGCCTTATTAGAATTTAAGTTAAGGTAAGTTAAGTTAAATGTTGAATGTGATATTTGTTGTGACCTATCACTGAGATTTAAAACAACTGTTGAAATACTGTACTTATGGTAACTTGATTTTGTTTAAGTGCAAGTAATTCTCAGTTTGTTGTAGTGATTTGTCAGCTTGCTTTGCTTTCTTTATATATTTAATTAGCGTAATGTTTGCAAATTAGACATTTTTTACAATGAAGTGATAAATAGAGCAGACAATTGGAGGACAAATGATTTCTTTCTAAAATAAAGACACACAGCAATGGAAATGTTCGGAAACACACATAGTTCCAAAAGGAAAATTACACTGACGTATTGTAGAGCAGATATGCAATGAAATACAATCATCCTAACCGCAATGGCTGATGAGTGATCTCTGTCTATTCCCAAACATCTCATTAGATCTAAATTGTGAAAATAAATGTTTTCATCACAGTGGAACTCGTGTTCTTTCCATTACACGGTGTCAAATTAACTCAGTCACACTGTGGGTGGTGACACGAGTTCAACAGTTTGTCGTAAGTTCAAAGTCGGACTCATACTCTCACCGAAAGTTGTGGAAATGGAGACAGATTCAAAAGGAACTCACTGTCTAAACTGTAATGAGAATAATGCTTAGATGGGTTTTGTTTGATATCGAAAACAGGCTTGAAGCTAAAGTTTACAGGTTCAACAGATTAGTAACCTTCCAATTAATTTTTAGTTTCACATCAGCAGCCCGCTGAGGATGAGTAAGAAATTCACGCATACATTCAGAGATTACGATGTGCATCATGAATTAAGACTGACACCCACTTTAGTGATTATTCTGCTGCAGGGGTTGACACAAATGAAGGTGAGAACACACCGCTGCCTGTGGAAGCAGGATAGAATGAGGTCTCGCTCTCTAAAAGATCGTTTGGCGGATTACTGCACTGTTGCCGGCGAAATTTAAAGTGTCTTCTTCTATAGTTTTACTCAATTGTTTTCATACAGCATTTCTTTGTGGAATAAACATGAGAAAGTTCATTTTGTTGATGTTTCCTAAACATTAATCAGAATCATTGCCTTTGTTTATTCACTTATGCTTCACCCCTGGCTATTATTTTTAGATGTAGCAATTATATGAGATCTTCTTGTATCCAACCAACATAAATGTGACAAAATGTTAACAAAAAGGCACAGCGAAAAAAAAAAAGGAACATTCAGTGTCCACAGACTGTAATTGAAGGGCTCAAATCACCAATAACAGGCTAACATTGATTAACACGTTGTTTTTTGCTCTCTGCAAAAAACCTGTACATATGCCTGCAACTGTGATGAGCAAAGGAAAGAAATGGAAGTCAGGTTGGCAGTGAGCTTTTAATGCCACTGCAGGAGTCCTGATTGCTCACCTTGAATGAGCAGCTCGCTCCAACACAGCCCACATAATGTTGGCTCAAGCTTTAAGGTTTGTTGTTCTAATTGCTTTTATGTTTTTATCTTAAACTTCAAGTTCCCCATTAAACCATTTCCACAGATACACTGAGGCATAAACAGGCAGAGACAAAGGTCTTGTGCCATACTCGCTTACAGCACTGGCTGAAGCTACTAGAGGATGTGTGAAAACACAACCAAACACACCGTCACCTACAGCTTCACTAACCAGTGACACTCCCCAGACGAAAGCTGGTGACCTAGAATACTACCTGAATTATGGCAGTTTCCTTTTTCAATAGTACATTTATGCTCATTAATGTATGATTGGTTATGAAAACTTACACTGCATGAAAAGCTTTTGCCACAGTGCCCCCAGTCCTGTAGCTGTGTGAAATAAGATGGTTAAACATCCAGAGAGTCATAAAAAGTTCAAGTATCGGTTTTGATATCGCATTTCTATCTAAGGTTATCTTTATGTTTTAGAAATAAACACACATTTCTTAGTGAGCCTGGAATTGTAACCTTTTAAAGACAAGACAAGTGGCCAGCACATGATGTGGGTTGTAGTTTGTATCCCTCTGTTACTTAGAGACTTTATGTGCACTGTACTGTGTGTGACATAAACACAGCATGAAAAATCTAACAAGAGCAACTGATTGAGTTCTAATTAACACTAACTAGTGTAACAAAGACACCTCCCGTATTTACGTGGTTCTTGTTGATATTTGACTGTATTGCCGTTTGCTCCCGTTTTGCCGCCGTCTTTTTTAAATGACACTGCAGCGATGTTGTGATAATAAGTAACTGATGCTAATCGCCGGTTGTACAGTATCTGTGACCACTACATACTCACAATAGTCAGCCTGTCACTTTATTCTACATATCTATGTTCAAAAAACAAGAGAAGTGTGAAAGGTCAAAGACAAAATGTTCAATCACCTATGCAGAAACGTTGTACTGAGGCCAACTTGAACAAGAGCATGAACAGGGGACAAAAGAAGTACACTGTCCACAGTTAGATAGATCCATAGATCTGGATCTAGGTTGTGAATGCATGCAGCCCTGCAACCTCCTGATGTTTTTCAATCTGTCTAACAGCTGTTTCTGTACCAATAACAAGTGGTGGAAACTTTTTTTTATCATTCCTAAGATTTCTATGTGCAGGTTTTGGGCTTTCATCTTGCTTGACATGACATTACTGCACTGAGCGATCAACCAAACTGACAAGAAGGTCAAACGGTACCTTCATTGGTCATAATGTGTTGCCTCTATCTCTCAGTAGTTGGAAGGAAGTCTGAGTTTGGAAAAGATGGCTATACTTTGAAGCATTGCCGAAGTGACAACCAAAGCTGCCAGTATTTCAGTAATCACATTTCCTCCTCCAAATTTGTCATCCAGTCCTCCACTTTCTTTCTTTTCCAGCTCAAATGAGTGCACACACAGAAAGTGCTACTGCTTTTCACAAATCTGCTTCTGCTTCTCAAGCTCCACTTTTGCTTGCAGTAAAATAAAAAGTCATGCTTTTGGTGTGTGCTGCACAAATCCAACTGAACAATCAGCATTATGTCATACTGCATGACTGTGTTAATGTCAGAATACAAAATAATTACTGCATAATAGAGTAAAAATAAGCATAACATAGGATTCATCATGGGCTGGCATGTGTTTCTGCCAAAGTGACTGTGCCTATGGTCACTAACAGACTATTACTGTGTCTAATGAAGTCTAAAGAGTCCACCAATCTACTCTAAGCTGTTATTCTTTATATATAAAATTAAAATAGCATTCATTCTTCCAATTTGCATGCAATAATGCTTGTTATGGGGGATGTGCAATCCACATGTGTGTACGCTGAAGTGACTGAGTACCATTCCACTGTTGACTTATCCCCAGTGAGAGCCAGCAATAGTGAAATGCAGAGAATTTACAATAGATTCCCATTAGATTGATGGTCTCTTCTTTTAGCGCATGTTTCATTTCCCTGTTGTTTTCTACTAAAAGCAAGGCTACATCCCAGTGTGATTTTTGGGTGAGGTTTTGCAAGTCTAATTTTTGCCCTTGAGTTGAATTACAAAATGCAGCCACAGCCATACAGAGCATTTGCATCTTGATCATTTAATGTTCTACCATGAAGGGTTGTTAATCTTGCTCTTGTTTCATATACAAATTGTGCATCAATTATGAGGGACAGAAATAAGAAGATCACATAAATCACATGGGTAACCACATGCAATTTTTAATCAACAAGAGAAACTGAGAAATGAACAGCAGCTTCAACGTTGATTCTGTTCACCCTGCTTTTCTAAGTAAACTGTGCAGTGAAATTGTATGGCAGGTCCATTTAAAAACAAACAGAAACATTTTAATTTGTTGTTCTTCACTCTAGATAATCACACACTGCGTAAAGGAGACAGTAACGTAACAGCAGCTGTACATTTGGACCCTTTACTTTATTGATCCCCTTATTCATTATTATTATTATTATTATTAGCCCGCTAAATTAGCGCCACCAAACACTCACTGTGTAATTAGCTCAGTCAATATCATCTGCAATTCTGAATATTTTCCCAGTATCTTTTTGATGTTCGGCTGAAAGACACATTTCCTCTGTAATTTAGCTGGCTAATAATCTAATCATTACTATATCTAGGGAGTGTTTTCTCACTTTAGCGAGCAGTTAGCTGTGATCTGAAGGCCTACATTAAAGGCAAGGCTATGCTGAGCTTGCACAGCACTATCTACGTGACACGTGAGGCACTAATTGTGGCGCTGATTAATGAGCAAGGTCACTTTTATCAGTTTATCAGTAATGGAAACGTTTTCTTTTTCCATTGCAGCCAACTAGTTAATAACAACTGACTCAACTGTGTGAACATTCTGCTGCAAAGTACAAAATGACAGTGAACAAAAGTACACGTGTATACACTATATTTATGCTCTCCAGTGTCCATTTTCCAACATTCCTCCAACCTGAATAACCAAATAGGTTGTTTATCACCACCATTGCATATATGACCCAGAGGACCATTTTGGCATTATTGTTTGAACGTTGTGGGAACAACAAACACGTTGTTGAACATGACTAACTGTCTACTTCACACAGTCGCTTTACTCACACACACACACAATGAAACCAAAACATGACATTTTTCTAACCCTAACCTCAGTACTTTTCTTTTCTAAACCCAACCTCACAGGGGACTTTGGTGTTGAACTCAGATCTCCTGCATGTTAGTCCAGCACAATTTACGCCCCCATCCACCCCAACTACCTCCTTGCAAATCATTTCCCATGAATAAATGTGGTGTTTATATGTTTATATGTATAACATCAAATCCCAATACAACAGTCATCTTGAGGCACTTTACATTGTAAGGTATAAGACCTTACATAATATAAGTAAAACAGAAAAATGTGCAAAACTCAACAGTCCCACCTGAGCAAGCAGTAGGTAATATTGGAGAGGAAAAACTCCCTTTAACAAAAGAAACCTTCCAGGTGAGGAGAAAAAGGCAAATCAAACCCAACAACAAGAAGCAGCAGATGAAACACAGGCACTGTGGTAGGGCCAGCAGCTGCACACTGGACATCATACAGCTCTGAGCTATAGGGATTCCTGCAGAGATGTACAGTGTGAAGGGGGGCACAGAAGAAGAAGCAGAACTAGGGGAAAGGGAAGACACATAGTTATAAGCAGTATTGGCAAATGAGTTCTAACTATACGCTTTATGGAAAAGGAAGGTCTTTAATGTAAAAGTAGAAAGGGTATCTGCCTCCCAAATGAGGGAGCTGGTTCCATAGAAGAGTAGCTTGATAGCTAAAGGCTCCGTGTCCTATTCTACAGCTGGAAAATCGAGGAACCACAAGTAGACCAGCAGTCTGAGATCAAAGTGCCCCTGCTGGGGCAGTATGTTTCTACTTTTACTCTAGATTTTAAAGGAAGCCAATGGAGAGAAGCTAATGTAGAAGAAATATGATCTTTCTTGCTAGCTCCTAATTTTAGAAATATTGCTCAGATAAAAAAGGCAGTTCTACGGATTTCTTTTACGTAAGGATTAATGTATCCTGGTCAAAGAGGACTGCATCTCATCTCATCTGCATAATAATGGAAGGTTATAGAGTGTGTTTCCTTATAATTCTGCCTAAGTGAAACATGCATAAAGGGAAGAGAATCGTTCCAAGCACATAGCCCTGTGGAACTAACTGTTGTATGGAGGACTCATTGTTAACATGAACAAATTGGGATCTATCTGAAAGGTATTTTTTAACATAGTCTTTATTAAAATGTTATAATCTATAGTGTCAAAAACAGCACTTAGATCTAACAAGAAGAACATAGAGAAAAATCAGTTGTCTGAAGTCAAGACAAGCTCATTGGTTAATTTGATCAGTGCCATTTCTGTCGTATGATTTCTCCTAAATTCTGATCTTCATGTGGTGGTCAAATTGGATATTGGTCTGTAATTGGCTAAATGCCCTACATGCTTAGATTGATCTGCTCTAATATTCAATTCAATTAAACTTTATTTACATAGCACCAATTCACAACATAATGTGGATGTTTCTGATCAAGGGCATGATATCTTTAAGCAATCTATGAGACAATCTATGAAACTATCTTTGCATGGTCTACAGAATGTAAGTAGTCTAAGTAAGACTGGGGTCTTAAAAACAAACAAATGCGTCATTCATTCACAAAAATGTGTTTCAGTACAATGTGACAATTACGTACTGTACAAAAATAGCATTTTAGTATATGAACATACTTTTCAGGAGACAAGGTTGTGAATACAGATCTAGCTAACAAGGCACAGATGCTTCTGATGCTGTTTGCTACCATTTATTTGAACATAGTGGCATTTCACATCTCTGAAGTGTGTTCTGTGTTCAGCGTGTAACTATTTGTATATCAGTTCATCTATGTGGTGTTACTATTATTAGGCAGTTTGCTAACATTAAAGAACATTTTAGACTTGAAATTTGCTAAGAGTGAAGATTTAAAATTGGGTGAGTCACACAGTATTTTCTGATTCTGGGCCACGGCTCTTTTGAGTTTGGGAACCTGCTGCTCTTGTGAGTCTTGAAAACTAGACTTTAAGAAACAGCTGTGAGACAAAATGGAATAATTACCAAGTGCCCACTAGAGTAAAGGCCAAACTTTGCTGTTGCTTATGCTTTTGCTTTTATAAAAAACAACAACAAATATATTAATATTAATGAGAGACATGTTTATCTTTAGTGTTTATATGTCCAGGTAAATCCTGTATAATGTTTCCAGTTCCGTCAAAGTCTATCAGTTCCTTTGTACCTGCAGTGGCAGGTTTGTTTAAGTATTTATTTGTTATATGCTAATAATGTATTTTTCTCTGCATTTGATTATGCACTCTGGAATTGTTCCCAAGCTCATTAGCTGGTTGAGATAAATCTTCCCATCTATGCGATGGTATTAATGTGATTCTCGTTTGCTTTATCTCACATCAAAGCTAAAGAATTGGCCAGATGATAAAAGGTTTCTCCAAAGAAACTTATTCTACTGACTTTTAAAAAGACAAGTGTCTCACAGGAAAATTAAACAAGATTATTAAAACTTGATCAGTCTATGTTTTAAGCCAACAATAGAGAGAGGGTTAAGGTTTGACAGTTTTGTTTTTTAAAAAATGTAACAAATAATTTTTCAAAAAAAAGTATTATAAAGTCAGAAAATAATAATGATAGTTATATAAATCTTCTTTATGTTGTGATAATAGTTTTTGATGTACTTGTTGTATTATAATATTTACCAGTCTCCACATATACACATTATAAGTATCTTGAATTTCTTTAGTCTTTTTACATTACTAAAAAGCAGATGGTGCATGTAGTCTTATGCATCTGGTAATCTGTTTGCCAGATAACATTACACATCACCACACGCTTGTGATCAATATTCATTGATTTTCACATTAGAGCAGATGCTGCACAGTTACTGTTGAACTTATTGTTGACATCAGCATTCACATACGAAAGGTAATTTTTCTAAATCAATGTACTCTGGCTTTATCACCTGCAAGGTTACTCTTACACAATCATCATCAGCAACAACAGTGTCAATTTAATGCAATGTGAGACCTTGTCAAACTTTTTATGAAAGAAAATCAGGACATGCTGCATGTCTTTTTAATTAATTACCATGATTACATGATGGTGTTTGATCTATACTGTAATTTGTCCAAAGACTGTATCCAATTCCAAAAGGACGGGTTCAATAGCTTATTAGGTTAAGCTACAAATTTGTTAAACATTTCAAAGAACCTGCAAATAAATCCCATGTCCTCTAGGTTTATTTATTTGAGAAGACATGTAATTACAATATCTTCTTCTCCATTGGTAATTACATGCTTTGTTCAAAGTTTTTTAATAGGGTTGTTTGAGTGACATTACATATTGAAACCACCATGTTTATATAAGTCTGTAATTTCAAGACAGCAAGACAGCATAGTCATATTCTGAGCATGTTATACTGCCACTTGCTTTGAATTGAAAGTTTCTATGACACATCATCCATCGTTTTCATCTTGGGTGCAAAAGTTTACAAATGGCAAATAAAACTTATTTTTCCTCTTGTGTTAGTTGGATCTATCTTTTTCCTGAAGAAGGATTCTTCTAATTGGCACCAATTTAGTCAAAAAACAGAAGAAAAGTCACCTGCGACAGATTTCTGTCACCAGTAAAGAGATCAAGAAGCCCTGCTGAGGTCTTGTCCGCTCTCCATTAAGGATACCCTGAGCAGTCCCGTTCTGTTCCAGGGTTCAAATGACAGACGGAGACACTTTGATTTGTTGGTTTTGTCTGTACTTCAGATACACTCACATACTGTTCTGTATGAGGAAAGACAGTAACGTTACAGCAGCAGTATATATTTAGAGCCTTTAACGAGCTAATTTACCACTACACAACACCCACAGCTTAATTATCTCTGTCAGTATCATCTACATTTCTAATGTTTGTGTTCAGCGCATCCTTTGTAAAAGGCACATTTTCTCAGTAATTAAGTCACTTATCTGAGTGTTGCTACAGGACTGACTGTCTTTATCCACAGCCATGTCTATAGAGCTTCAGTGTCCTATATTGTATAGATCTTTCTGTTGCGGTGGCAGATAATTGGGATACTAATAAATAAATAAAGAAACAGCTGGCATTTTCAAGTTGAAAATTCCTATTGACTAAACTTTAATTCTCACTTGTGCCTTTTCAAGCCTCTTATTTATTGTAATTTGAAACAATCGATAAGATATATAAATAAGAATCTCATTCATAGCACGCAAAGTGTGGCATTATAGCAGTAGAAGAGCGCGTGGATGATTCTGACTCTTATGCAACATTAGCTCAAGTTGAGACTTGTAGCTTTAACAACAACCTGTTGTTTATTGTGAGGCTCTACCCCAGTCTCTTAATCCTGACTTTCATCCTAAACATAACCTAACTAAGACTAAACTGCGACCACAGAATCACTAAAAATAGTTTATTTCATGTAATGGAGGGCAACAATGAGCTGCAGTGGGAAAAAAAAGTTTCCATGCAATGTAACACTTTTGTTGACATAACAGTAATTTAATGTACAGGGGGTAAATAGCATTTACACAGGAAAAAAATGTCACATGCCCTCATGTGGTTCAATCAGTTCTCACTGACTTACTCACTGACGTACTACGAACTAACAGTATATTATTTGTCCGTGGGAACACAACAGGAGGAAACTTTGGTGTTAACAAAATCTAACTGACAATTGCAATTTATTCTCTGTAAAGGTCACAATCATTTAGAATCACAGTAGCATGAAGGAGTAGAGTAATTTACCTTGGTAAACTTGATATAGTCTATTACATTTAGTGGCAACAGCAGGAAGCTAATTTATAATATTGTGCGAGCTGCCAAGAGGAGCCGACGTCTGTCTAACAGTAACAGGTGTGTGAGTTAGATGTGTAGAGTCGAAAACAGCTTGTGTTCGTTTGCTACTATAGCAGATGGAGAGAGGTTTTCTGCGAGTGTGCTGGGTCATATGCAAGCATGATTATACTGACGACAGTGAGGAAGTGGAGAAACGAAGGAACGTGTTTTAAGCCTATTTTACATAAACATGTCAGTATTTATGGGCTGGTTTGAACATTAAAATCTGGTCACGAATACAATGAGTCATAGGAGAGAGCTGTAAGTGCAGCTGGCCAGATTTAGATCATTACTTTAAGTTATGGCATGACGCTGTACTGGTAATTGCAGTATAATGGGCCATCAATGTAGATGTGGATGTTGGTAATTGTAGCAGTCTGGCAGAAAATACACAACAAGAAAGTAAGTTTATTTTATCCTAGTGGTAATGACCACGTTGATCCAATTTATTTTTTCAGTGGTTGACATTCTGTAACTTCACAGGTTTTTATTAAAATTAATCATCTAGACTTACCTCTCTTATTGTGGCGGCATGATGAGTTGTAAAGGTTAGATGGAATTAATTATATCAGAAAATGATGGTCATTGGCAAGACATATTAAGGTGCTGTATTATATTGTGTGTGTATGGAATTCATAAGGACAGTTTACTTTTTTTCAGTTTAATCAGGGGAAAAATAGCAGGCACTGTGTATCTCAATTAAGGAGCCAAAGAGTCCATTTACATGGGCATCAACATGGCCACTGTAAGAAATAATTTAACATTCAACTAATGTTCTGCTTGAGTGAAAGGGCATCGCAGAACCCCCATCACAATCTGATTGGTATGCATAAAATAAGATATGGGCCTGCCAGTATCCTCTTCTTCACCTAGGCATTAATTGTTAGCTACAGTAATACGTTTGACCTTCACTACTGAGTTGTTTAAGTATAATATGTGTACTTCAGCAGCATGCTCTATATGTCATTAACACAAGAAAGAAAATAAGCAAAATCATTGCAATATATGCCCTTATTGTAAGTTCTTTGCACAAAAACACGGGGTATTGGTCTTTCTGGTGCAGACTGTGAGGTGGTGTAATGTCAGTTCTACCACTTACAAAAATATCAATAATGAGCAAGCACCCTGAATTACATTCACTGAAGACTTGTCTTACACATATACCAGACACAAAATGACACAATACAACCAAAATGAGATGCTAATCGTTCACAAGAGACGACAACTAGAAAACAACTGAATGAGCACAGAGTGACATACACCACCAACATCAAATGTGTTGCTTTGCACTAAATGTTAAGGCCAGTGCAAGGAAGTACTCAATGATACAAATACAAAAAATGCACAGAATGACAACACCCACAATGATAATTGTGCTTGTGTTGTGTCTCTTTAAGTCTTTTACATGTAACGGTCCATGCACCCAGTGTCACTGTTTCTAAACTTCACACCATCAATGTCACTTATACATACTTTGCTAAAATGTTGTGTGGTTAGGGTTAGGCAAAAGTGGTAATTAAATGTGTACCAACTGTAAATGAAAACCAGACACCATCCACTCAGACACCATATTGACATGAGGGCATTTCTGTATTCATGTACTGGCACTCACCCTTGCCTTTGGACACAAATATTGAGTGAAACATTCTCATTATTGAAGTAAATGTTTCATATTCTGGCCACTGCAACAACTGTCAAGCCAAAATGGATGTAACGTAGATACTTTGGCAGTTTATTTTTATTTGTATTGTACACCAACACTTGACTGAATTTTATTCTCTAGTACAGTTGCACATGTTCATACAACACTCAACATCTGAGACATTTGACATCTGCTGTTCTGTGAAAAGCTTTTTTTTCTAGGAAAACATATTTGTATGCCTTCCAGAAAGGAGAGTCATTGCTGATGTGCTGCGCATGAATCATGTGAAATTACAAGCTATTTCCTACATCTCAAATTATAATCCACTGCATGGCTATATGAGCTGAACAAAACGTGGAGAGCAACAGTCTGTATTGTATGATACAGATTGTTGTTCAGCCTGTTGCACCACACTCAACATATATTTTCTCTCATGCATATAAAAGAGAACCCCCACCCCACACCCCACGGAAAAAGCAGACACAGATAACAAGGATGCTGACACACCTGGACCCATGTAAGGACAACATAGATTGTGTAAGAAATGTATATGACACTTAGTTCTCACACTTGGCAGATGTGTGCCTTATCATCTTGTGCAAAATATCTTGAATTTGTCACAATAAAAAGTAAATGAAAAAAAAGGACAAAATACCTCCCCTGCATCTCCAGGTGGAAGATGCAACAGTAATTGCTCGCTTATCTGGAAGCACCTTAAGGTATTGAAAAAAGTTTTGTTTTACTGAACTGAACAGTGACAGTACTGTGGTGGGATGGTAGGTGGCATTTAAAGAAGAAGAAAATAATGTAAAATAAATGCGTGGTTGTTCCTGCACTGCTGATTAGATATGAATCATTAGGACAGAGATAGAAACGTTTACTGCTGTGCCCTTGAGCAGGGCAGGTAACCCCAACACTGTACTCCGCAGGGAAAATGCACACTTCCACTGTGTGTATCATACGTTTGCTGGTAACGACTAAGCCGAAATGACAAACCATTATGAAACACAAACAATAAGCATCTAATTTATTCTCTCCTGTTTTGAAATGCTAATTTGTAAACATTTACTCAATATGTGTATGTTGCTGTGGAATGAAGACAGTATGCACAACATCAGGAAGTTATTTGGTTTGTTGCACAGGTATCTGGTTTTGAATGTAAATGTAATTCTCATTTGCAAACATAATTCAATCTGAGATACAGGAAGGGCTTTATAAAAGTTAGATAATGCTTTACTGAAAAAGCAGCTTGGATCAGCAGGATTTTCTATGACAAATCGCTTATTCACCAAATCATCACATAAACGGCTTTGCCTGATACTCTTTATGATCACTCAATGAGAAAATACCAACTTGCCACCAATGTTTTTTACCCTTGGCTGCATTATCAGTCCTCCTAGCAGGACATGAGATTGGGCTTTCTGACACGGTGCATTCACAGAATAGGTGCAGCACCACAATGATGGTGATAGTGAGTCTCCGTTGTCAGCTGATACCAATCTTGAGCTATCACAGCTCATTCAGGCCCTACGCCAATGTCAGAAGCAGCTTTTCCTAGATGTTAGTGATTAGCGCGGGTTGGCCTCATTGCTAATGACATTTCAGAGAGTGGTCCAATGACAATGCTTACACTGCTCACATTAGCATTCAAATCACATGGGCTCACGTCGGGTCAGAGGTGGCAGGCAGGCACGCGAGCAAGCAGGATGCCTGACAGCATGCCAAATGCAGCACAGCTGTCCACTTTCCTGGAAGCCCCAAATGCACCTTCAGTCATGCTTGGAGTCGTGGTGCAGTCCATACACAGGTTGCTGCTGACTCACTCTCTGTATACAGTGTCCACAAACAGACTGAGATGAATGATGAGTCAGCTGGCAGGTCTCTTCCATCTGAGTTATTTCCTCTGCAGAGAGTAGCAGAATATGTGAACGGAGGGAAGAGGATACATAGGTGGAAGGTACGGTAGAGAGGGTGGGCAGCAGGAGAGAAGCAGTGTTATGTAGCTCTTAAAAGTACTTTTATATGCTGCAACCGCTCTCTGAGAAACAAGACATGATTGCAACATGAGAGAAAAGCTGGTTGCAGAGTTGAGTTAAGTCCAAGAAAAATAGAGCATTTCCTTTGATGTGAGAACGCAATGGGAGCAAAGACAGAAAAATAGTCAGGGAATGGCACATTTAAAGAATGCTAGCCAGCCTGTTTCTCTTGATCTGCCTGTCATATCATATCATAAAATGTTTCCTTTAAAATGTTCCTCTCTTTAGTTTGATGGAAATAATTCCATAATAATAATTGCTCAGCAGTCACACTAACAGATGCTGACAGGTAAGTTGGCAGATGGCTTTTTAAAGTCCACTGAGCTCAGGAAAAAAAGAAAAGAAATAAATAATAGTAGATACTGCATCATGTCAGAGATTAGATGCTACTGTTTTCAGCTCCATCACTGTAAGCAGAACCATTTTTTACCATCAATTATTTTCAGCAGCACTAAGATGGAAATCAGTGCTGGCTTCATGGCCATCAGCAGGGCAGTTAACCCCAGACAGGTACCAGCGATGCTGCTGTTTGATGTTGGGTACGGAGTCAGACATATGATCTCTGATACTGTAAGGTTTTACTGTCCTTTGTTTTAACAATTAAATATACAAATCTGTCCTTTGATAATGACCTTCAGTATGTGTTTGTGTGTGTGTGTGTGTGTGTGTGTGTGTGTGTGTCTGTGTGGGTGTGGGTGGGTGGGTGGGCGTTGTGTGTGGAAGGCAAAGGGAGGACTGGTACTCAAAATGGTAATCACATATCTCATTGCATGTATAATGAATCACTGAGAGGAAAATGGCCAATTTTAACAGCAATCACATTTAAATTTTTACAGCTTATGTAAAAAAAAAGCAGACTCGTCTCTGTACATTGGATCCGTTCATGTTATGATTCGCTTTGTAACACAGGGCATTTGTTTCCTAATTTGATCCATTTTAAATATTCTGCAGATCACATGCTAAATCATAAAACAACACATGGGCTGACATAATAATTATCAGTTAATATTATTACTGTTAACTGGTGTCATGGCTAAAATGTTCCAATATTCAGACAGACAGACACATGTATAGATATGAGAGACAGTCTGGACTCCGAGTCGTCCTCTCCAATATTTCAGGCTTTGTATTCAGTTCTGATGAGGCACAGATCCGCTGCTGATTGGTTTAGTTGTGTAACCATCAGTGTGTTCTTATGTTTACAGCTAATGTACAAAACTGTTACATTATATATGATTTATGTATCAGCCTACATGATTTTCACCTGAGACTGATCATTTAGTGTTCAGGCAGTGAGAAAATTAACATTCTTCTCTTTCCAGTTTGGAGCTTCACTATTATATTATCCTGTGATTAACTATGACTTGTTCTTAGTATTTCCTGCCGCCTAGAGATCATCTTTGGTATTTTATCTTTACTTATTTTGTCATACTGTCAAATTTCACAGACGTCACCACTGTCAAGGCAAGAACTAAAAAAACTAAACAAATAAAAAAAGGTAAAAATGTATTATTTGCTGAAAGGTATCAGGTATACGTATGAAGCTGGTTAACTTAGATTAGTACAAAGACTAAAAACTAAACCCAGTTTTACAACTGTTCACATCCAACCACAGATGAGCAAACAGCCTCTAACCCCCTGTAGGATTGATCCTTGTTTAACAGACTTAGATTTTCTTACGTTAGGACAGTGCAATGCTAGTTGATTTTGTAATTTGCTCGACAGTCTCTCTTGCAGAAGAGATCTCAATCCCTGAGGTTTCCTGATTAAATAAAGCGTAACTGATGTGTGTACATTTACGGGCATTTATCTCCAGTCAAAGTCTGACTGCGGTACAGGTAGCTAAGCTGTACGCCGCTGTAGTAGTTGTTTTCTGGAGACTATTTATATGACACATTAATATAGATTGTATCTATTATTATAGACAAATCAACTCCATATTTAATCAGTTCCATATTTGCCATTTTTTAAGGTTCTAACTTCTACTTCTAACTAACAAATTGTTATCCTTATTTTCTTACCTTTGAAAATGTGTCAAACTATCTGGACTAGACTATTGACTAATAGACTAACTGGTACAGTAGTGTAGTTGTGTCTCTGTTGCCTCACAACAAGAAGGACCCAGGTTTGAATCCACAGTTTGGCCGCGTGCCTCTCAGTTCTTTTAGTGCGGTACGTTAGTGCTTTTGTGCTTTAAGCAGCATGTACCCAGGACTTCAAGTTGAAATAAAGAAGAATTTTAGCTATACTTCTACTTGTAGAGGAATATTTTATTAAGAAAGTATTTACACTTTTACTTGAGTATTAGGTTTGGACATTTTGACCACCTCTGCCGACGTGTGCCTAACAAACCTGTAAGTATAATATTTTTTTAATCTGCCTCTAAAACTTTGTTTGGCTAACCCACTGACCCAGGGACAGAACAAATCAAACAGCTCTCGTACTCACAGAGAAAAAGAATCCTTACAGAAACAATGCCTTATTTGCCATTGACACCTTATTGGATAATTGGGCACTGTATGCCCTATTGGCCTCTGTCAGCGGTCTACTGAACAAAATGCTCAACAACTAATTAAGTAACGCAAAACCTTCATAAGAGGATGATTGTTACTCTATGATTAATTGCAATGCAAAGAAAGACTAAACAAAACAAGAGTAAACAATACGTAGTGAACACAGGGCTGCATTAAGATATTCAACACTGTTCAACATGTGTGTTTCCTTACTCATTTTTATTTTTAACTGTCAAGTACTTCTGAACCATTAATTCATTTCTTGAGGGACATTATCTACCCATTTGATATGCAATGCTTTCTATGCTTTGTAAAAGCTCATTAAAACCTCGCCTCAGGTTGTATACACAGGTACATGGTCTACAGATGTGGCTCATCACATGCTGTGAGCATCGAGACACTTAGCACCTCTGAACACAGATTAAGCATAGAAAAATGTGAGAAACATTTACAATCACTGAAACCCAATAAAGGTTTTTGATGAAAGAATCTACAACTATGGTCAAATTTGAAAAGAAGGTCATTAGAATGTATAAACGGACAGTAGAGGAAAATAAGATATAGCAATGTGATTCACAGCACATTTAGTTTTCAGTATGTTTATGTAAATCATCTCAATCTCTTAAGAGGAAAAAAATGCAAACAGACCTTGCTTGTGTTCACCATGGCACTGAAATGGCCATGAGGAAAGAGAGATATATTTGCATTTCAAAATGGTTTGTTAAGGTTGGGTTGGAGGTTAATGTCAAGATAAATCTAATGACTTAAAGTAATTAAATATATATATGTATATATCTAAATGACCAAATAGCTTTACCATTCACAGTATGTGAGTCAGGGTAAATGCCATAGAAATCGGATTATACTGAAAATGTCAATCCTGGCATGAAAGTAGTAGGCTGCTCTCTTCATCTAAAGGATGATGATAAAGTTTTAATTGCTTTGTTTGGATTTTTTTGCTAAAATCTCCTCTGACCACTTTCTGTTACATTTAGCTGTAAATTCAAATGAGCAATCACATCTGTATTAAGAAGAAATTTCTGCCTCAAAGTCGACAGGGGTACACAAATTACTTTGTGTCACTTCAAAATATTCTGTAAAGAACAATGGAAAAAATCTGTCTAATGTGTTTTAATCCATTTTTTTAAAGTAGTCATTTAAACAGACCTATGTTCAATGCATGAACATTTAATGAATTAATAGCACGATGGACTAGACAAGTTAAACTATAGATTTACTTGTACGGTGTGGATGAATATGAAGTTTGAACTCTGCTCTATTACTTATTACTCTAAAACTTAAACTGTCAGCTAAGCAATAAACTGACAAATTAGACACTAGCTGGTGTGATAGACAATAATTAGTATCATTTTGTTTCCTTGTTCATCTCTAGTTGTCTGTTGTCTACAGTCCTGCTAGCAGCTCTGTGAGCCGCAGCAGTGTTTTAATGCTAACAACAACATGCTAACATGTTCACAGTTACAGTGGTGATGACATGTTGATGTTTAGCAACTGTATTATTTCGCTTATTTGCCATCTTTGTTTGGCGTGTTGGCATACTAATATTGACTAATTATCACAACACAAAGTAGAGCTTATGTCATAGATTTGTAGGTACTTGATCTAATTTGTGACATTCAGGAAAAGTCAGGGGAATTTCAAAGGATAAATCGCGTAGAAATGAAGAGTGTGCACGTTTTTCCCATATTTCATTTGCAGCCAATTGTGGTCAGAGTCAGTGACATTTTCACTTTCCCGTAGTTAATAAGCTATTCTATATCAACTCCATTTCCAGTGTTTGTACAGTGAGCTATGTAAAATAACATAAGCTATTTGGATAAAAGTGTCCTGCACTAAATCCTTTATGACAAGCACGTATTACATTATAGTATTTAATGTATATTGTAGTATTTAACGTATCTTCCATGATAGGTAGATAGATAAATTGCTTCGATTAAATTTTACAGCCCCTTGGAATTGTATTGATCCTCCAGCTCACTGAAGAAAATGTGATTGTTTGATCTCAAACTTAATTAAATTACTAACCAAACATTGTTTTTTTTAAATGTTCTTGTGCCGTCAGATTTTTTACCCATTTTCATCATTGCTTTATTTGCAGACATATTCCTGTGATGTCTATGTGATTGTAAAGCGGTGAGGGAGGACATGGCTCATTTGATCGACACTAATATGATGGAAAAAAAGATGAGGTTGGCAAGGCATCAGAGTCACCAACGTGAAATTGATTCCAGATTAGATCTCACTTACATGCAAAACATGGATGTGAACGTATTGATCGTGAATCCTCAGAGTTCCTCAGTGCCTCGGGTTAGATTAAAGCTATTGGAGTCGGAATCAGCGTTGTCCTTCTCATCTGGCCCCGTCCTTCTCTGAGAAGATTGTGATTATCAGGTATCTAACTCCGTCAGCGCTTCCACCCCAGACTTCATGACAACTGGTCAGCATAACTTTACTAGAAATCACACTTGCTCAAGGTGTTTAATTAATTGTTACAAATTCCATTTGCAGAAGCATTCCCCCGGTATTAAATTCACAAAGCAGATTTATAGTGTAGCCTAATTTATTATTCATACAACAACAATTAATTAAATCCTTAACTACTGACACACAGCACAAACGTCGATGCCTCTGTTGATAGAAACATATCTTTAAATGTTGTTTTTCTAATCTCTGACATTGTATTTTTTTCTTAATTTATTAGAAATGTAAAGCTCCAAGAGCCAAACTGCTTCTGTACAAATATCTAATCATTCACAAGGTGACACTTGTAGACCTCAGAGGCGGCCCTCTTTCACAAGTCTCAATGATAATCTGCACTTACTTACATCATTGATTATGTCTGTGGAAGAGAAAGTCCACTGGGCATTCAATCCCGCTATTGCACAGAGACAGAGGAACACGAAACAAACAAGATTAATAATAGCCTGCGGTGCTTATCCCTGGGGCCAAGCAGCTAACAACTCTTGACAAAACAGGTTTTAGAGCAGCAGATGGATTGTCTGTAGAAATGAAGGGAATGTGCAGTGGGAGTGTAATGAAGAAAGAGAGAGAGAAAGAGCTGGGTGCAGGCTTTTCCCAGAGTCCCTTTGAATGCATATGGAAATTAAATCAGCCTGTGACAGTTCCCGTCAAACGATTCCACCTGGGGACAGTGACCACACATATGAATACACGCTAATCAGCCTTTGTTTTATCTGAAGAAAATAATGCTTTTAATAATCACAAACAATACTCTTGTGGTGCAATAAAAACACAACCAATCCCAGGGAGGGTTACTACAGTGGCAGCTAAGACACTGAATACAGGCGTCGACATCTTTGGTGGTTGTGACGAGAAACGTGAGACGCATCTATTTATGGAAAGGCTAAAGTCAGTGGAGCATGTTTAGTTGTGAAAATTAACATTTTTCTGATCATCTTTAACATCAGGCTTTTCTACACCTTCACGTTAATTAAAACTCTCACTTGTGCTTGCCTCTGATTCTTCATATGAGTTTGGCAGACATTAGAGGCTGTGAGGCCATTTTATCACGGCACTGTTTTATATTCGATGTTACAGTAAAGAGTGGTTGTAGGATATAAATGTATTTAAGACTGTCCAACACTAGAATTCAATTTTCCCTAAGAAAGACCAGTTGTGTCAGAATCATAAATAAATGAATACATTAGATTTTTTTCATGCAGTACATTGCCATAAACAGCATTTAGAGTTCAGTGTGCATTCGCTGAACTTCCGCTTCATGATATGCAACATAATACCAGCAGAGTTACGTGGCTTGTATAGTGATGGACATCTGAGTTTCTCTCTTGATTTTTTTGCATCTTTCAGCTAACCTCTCAGGTCTCTCCACTCACTAACCAGCTATTTTCAACAGAATAAAGCTCTAAAAATCCACTCTATACCGTAACTGCCTGGCAACAAACAGCCGACAAAGTTAACAAGTGTTTGATGGGTTAGAAAAACACGCCCTCGATCTTCAACTGAATGACACAACCGAGTCTTCTGACGAAACACTGTAGCTTTAATGATATGGTATAACTGCTAATGTTATGCTCGTGTCTGTAAGAAAACAGGGATCAGAGATCAAATCCAGAAGCTGTCAGGGAACTATAGCCCCCGGAAGCCCCCAGGCAGTTGGCATCAATGCAGTGATGGGAAGGCCAACTACTACCTGACACATTTAATCAAGTACGAGGCTCTACATTTAGACAGGCATGGTCCACAGAGAGTGTGCAGAAGGTCCTCACAGCAAAATGAAGAAAAGGGAGAAAAAAGACCACCTGGTCTGATTGATTCTTTCAATCAGTAGCATTTTTTTCAACTCTGCCTGAAAAAGAGATTTGAGTTTGAGTGCATCAAATGAAACAATGCAGGTCTGTAATGTAAGATGCGTATTCATTTCGTATTTTTTTAAAGGTACTTCAGAAATTAAGCTGCAACAAAAAAGTATTGATTTTCTTAAGATAACGAGCATAATTTAGTTTCCTATCTAAATCTCCTTGAATGTTTTTATTCCATTCTCATAGTTGATGCAGATAGGTCATGTGCCAATACTTATTAGTCAAGAAGAAAACTATATTTGACAAGGCTGTGCAGGGGATATTACACGAATACATGAATTCTAAGCTTGTTACATCTGTCAGTTGGGTTGCCAGCTTCCTGACACTGATAAAGTTTCAGATTATTGACGTCTGTAGACAGGCCTTTCGAAGAAGGCTTGTTTTATGTCTACATGTATTAAACAGAAGCTCTGCTGATTTTTGTGTCTGTCTTTAATGAATTATCTGTAGCAAAGTCATTGCAATGCCTTGCATCACAGCCCACCTAAAATAGGGTTGGCTGATAACCTTTAATATAACTTTAATATACAAATATCGTAAAAAGAGAAATTGTAATAGAATGAACATGTAATTCACCAAAAATGTCCACTCATTGGGCCACCTTTTTCTGAGAGGTGGCATCAGGCTGTAGATTTATTGTGTATGTTGCAGGAAATACAGCTGTAATTACTTTAAACAAATTAAGTCACTTAATCTATACTGGCCACTGCAAAAGTGCCATTGTGCCCTCTGCTGCTGAAATTCAATACATCCTGGATGCCAGAGCAGAGGCAGCCACACACACTAAAAAACGTACTCTAAGCTGTACACACAAAAAGCAACAACTCACACGCAAGAGGTAAAAGTGATGGATAAGCAGAATGCAGTCACCATGTACTCAGATCGGTCTCATGGCTTCATTGCTGGATGAATTTCTGCCTGTGTAATTATATTATTTGTACTTGAAGGAAGATTTGCACAGGCTTATAAATGTGGTCCCAAATTTCTCCTGCTGCTCTGGGAGTTGGCCACTGGCTCCAAAGCATGCAATTTAGTGGGTTTATGTGGCAGCAGGGCATTGTCCATGGCATCATGTGTGGCTGGAGGGTAATTAGTGACTGAAATGAGCGGACTGTGCAGCTTTAAGCAGGAGAATTAGCAGCTGTGTAAACTGTACTTATATCATTGCCATAATTATTGTTCTTAATTCAGTGTTCTAATGTTCAGGCTCCACAGAGGTATAAGCACACAACACAGACCACTAATTGACATGTTGAAATGTCCTGATGTTTTATTTTTATTTTTATTTCATCGTAGAGCTGCATGTGATCATGAACTGGTCTCATTAGAGACAGTGACAGACTTGTCATAATAATTCTTATATTTTACTTGAAGGATTTTTCAAACCTTTCAAAACACCATAAATATAAAAGAAATGCTTTTATGCAAATAAATGATGACATTTATTAAACCTCAGCACTACCTGTGAGCAGAAATATGTTATTTTAACAAATTCATACGTGTTGCAGCTAGTGGTGTTTTTCAGGAAATCATCCAAGCAAATATCATCCTATTCTTCTGCCCTTGGGTGAAACTTCATAAATTAATGGGAGTGTAGTGTCTTTTTCAACCTTTTCAGGTCACATTCATTATTGAAACAAACAGATGTTGGCACCATTTATTCCATATTTTCCTGAAAAAGATTGCATCGAGAACTGCCATACGTACCTCCACCTGTAATATCGTATAACATGTCATCAGGAAGATTAAAAAAGAAACTACATCATTTGAGTTGGTTGAGAAATATCTATACAATATGGTATAATAGGCATAAATGAATGCAGAATGCTATTTTTTAAACTCTCTGAACTTCTATTACACATTATCTTGTTGAAAAGTTCAGCTCTAACTGTTAACACAGGATCATCCATACTCAAAGAGCTGCCTGTGTTTCTGTTGTAATGAGGCATTGACAACATTCACCAGTGATGGGGTCTTTCATCACTCAAGTGACAGCATAATGCTTGAACCCATTTAGCTGAACATATGGGGTGTGCTATCAAGGTCTCTTCAGTGGTTTTCAACAGAGACACATCTCATCCACCAATCCAACACAAATGGCATCACCAGTCGAGTAAGCCAAGGGAATCTGTATTAAAATGTACTTTCCTGTACGCGCGGCTCCCGGATTGATCACTGCCTACAGTCGCATGAATTGAACTTTGAATTCGTAGCATTAAGCATGGTGGAAATGGTCTCAGCTGTGCAGTTTAAGATTCTGAGATAAGCCTCCACTTCTGTCATTGTAATATTCTGTTAGGAAGACTGTGCCAGTTTTCGACACACACGTCTGTTTTTAACCATTATTTTTCATACACAAAAGTCCTCACACTTGATCGATAATGCATGATTCATCTTGCCACAGGACTAAAAATATTTTGTTCCTTTCGTGTCTGTCCACTGCTTCATGAGGAAATAACTTAGAGGCATTGTGATAACTGCACCCTTTATTCTGACCTTGTCCGTGAAGATTTGTTGTGGATTTAGTTTGTTTATTCGTTTGGCTGTTTTAATGATTTTCAATACTCTTTTCTTGTTTTAATTATTGTTTCTGTGTTCTCCAAAAAGAGATTTGGTGGAAAGTTAAAAAGTACCTAATATGATTAATTGAAACGAGGAATTGATTTTTAAAGAACTAATTAAAAAAAGAAACAACATATTCACATAATGCCTGTCATGCATATTATAAAGCCAACAAGTCTATATCCTTGAAAACCGCCTTGCTAACACTGTCCTGATAAAAATGATGGTATTGAGTGTTATAGCAAATACCCAAAGACGACATTTGTTTTATTTCTGGCAGTCACAGTAATTATTACGTTTGTCTGCTGAATGCCAAGGTACAATTAATCTGACTTCGCTACAGAACCACACAATTCACAGCCAGTGGTAGCTGGAGCAACAAAATGTCTTCAACACGAGAGGCCAGTATTTATTGGGTACAGTCAAGATTGGACTGTTGCATCACACATGGTAGCGTGCTATGTTGAATTTTAACTCAAAGTGCAGCTGGGTTCGCAGGAATTCAGTAATTAGTTTTCAAATGGAAGTGTTGACCTTTTGGTAGCACTGGATAAAATGTCACTAAATCATTAAACAACACATTATAAATCTTATATACAGCAAAACCCTAAATTTAGGCACACAAATATGAGGTATTTTAAAAACTCAAAAATGGAAAACTGTGTCTAATAGGAAGAATAAATTCTGGTGTAATTGCTACTGTAATGATGCACCATGTTGACAAGTTTTATCTAAACCTTCACGATGGTTTTCAGAATGAGTAACTACTCAGCAGGAGTTGAGGTGTGATGGAGGACTTGAGTGTTCTTTCAAGGCCCCGCTTGGATCTTGCGTTCTCTCCTTAAGGCACTTGCATTTCCTTAACCTCTTTGGTGTGGCAGGACTGTAAAGCCCCAGATCACCACCCCAGATTTCCTTTGTTCCATTTTAATTAATGCATCCAACCTAGAGGAACTGAAGAGAACTGGAACAAAAGTAGGACTGGATGTGATCAAATGTGAATCAATGAGCACTTCCACTAAAACGAATTAAGAACACTAGCAATAGTTTATTGCAGAGTTGAACTGTCCTATTAGACAACAATAGAATCATCATTTACAGTAGAGCAAAATTAACCCAAGAACAAGTATCAGAGGTTTTAACTCGGAGATTTAGCCACCACATAAAACCCCTCACTGTGCTGTGTTTGTGTGTGTTAGGCAAACTCTAGGATGACCCGTGGGATCACTTACGATGGTGTATGAGCACAAGGTGTATTGTGTGGTGACAGCAGGCAAAGAAATGACCTTACCTTTCCTTAAAAAGCATCCTTGAAGTAAAACAACTGTGATACTCAGGGGCTCAGGAGAAATCTCCCCATCCCCAGAAGAGACGTTTGCACAGGCAGAACTGCTTTGGGAAGAGGAACGTTGGAGGGCCTGAGGGCTGATGACTCACTTTGAGGCAGATCTGAGAATAACGCTATGGCTGCAGGGGCTGGAGAATTCTCAACCTCACGGTCTCAAACCTGAAGAGCTGCAGGAAGGAGGCTCCTACTCATTTCCTTACTGATATTAAATGACACAGAATGAATCATTTTTTTCTAATTCACATTTATTCAGGAGACAAGCTTTTGAATTATTCTTGGCACACTCTAACACCAAGCATGATGCAGAGATGAAAGCTCAGAAAACCAAGATTTCAACCTGCAACTAAATGTTTTTTTGGGCAAAAAGAGCAGAGCCATTGACAATATGCAGGGAATAACACACAGTCTCTAGACTGATAATAGATAGTGAAGTTAAAATTCTGTCTTAAGTTCAAAATGGCATGTAGCAGAAAATGAAAGCTTTACCATTGGGTCTTATCTTTCAGTGTATTAGAAATTACTTTTTTATCTTAAGAACACTGTGGAAACCGATGAACTTAATGCAGTGCATAAGGTCTCCTCTAAGCAGAGGCAAAGATTACCTCACTCTATTATACAGTCATTTGAAAGTGAGGTAAAGGTTAATGATGAAATGAGGGTTGCTGTATATGGCCAAAGGTGCCACTAAGGCAGACAGGGGTCTACTCACAAATGTTTTACAGAAATGACTTGACACTTAGGAGACTGCTTGAATGATGAGTTAATTAAATGTATTAGATTTTTTAAAATCTTGCACACCATTTTCATTCATGGAAGTATGTGCTAAATTATTTCTGCTTGCTGATTTTTATCTTGCTACTTCGTCAAATATCCTGCTGTTTTCAATGTATTCTACTTTGGCTTGCAATATATGCTTCTTTAATAAGGAATTTAAACAAAAAAACTGTTTCCAAGTTCATCTCCGATCATCTCATCATAAATTCTGTTAAAGACAAACACCCTGATTCGCTTTAGTAAGTACTAAATTGCGTGCTCAGTCTATGAATTGTATTTATTTTGGGGGGGCGAGGGTGTTTGGCGGAGTTCTAAGAACTGTTATTATTCTTTCAAAAAATGTGATTGGCCACTAGGGTGAAATTAGGGGAGGGGGCCACATTTAAAGTAGGTGTTTGCATGTTTAACTTGCAATGTGAAATGAAGAGTTCGTAGAAGAACCAGCATAAACCAAGAGGAAGTTCAGTCCAGAGAGAAAAACTGTAAGTGGAAGTGGAAGAGGCTAATAATAATTGAAATGAACATCTCAGTATAGAAACGCTCACTCGAAGAAGGATATCTATTGGGAAAACAGCAACTGCATAAAAGTCACATTTGGCCTCATTCATTGAATCCTGAGTGCATGTATACTTTATCTATACTATAGGAATAAAATGAAACCACATTAATAATGCGAATGAGTTGAAATCAAGATGCCACACAACAATAATTCCAAGAGTCTGAGGTTGCTAGGGCAACTTGGTACAGAAACAAATGTAGAAAAGGAATCTGTGTGTTTGAGTAGGATACGGCTCACATGGAAAATGCTACAAAGCAAACAATAAACCTTTTTTGCACAGAAGTTTCTTTGTGTTGAAAACTGGCAGAGTATTGAAACACCCAAGAAAGGAGACCAGCCGAATGTCACGCACAGAATTGATTCAATGCAACAGCCACTGAATGAATGGCAAAAAGGTCTGTAGTTCAGTGTGTGTATTTGAAGCAGGGAGCAGGACGAGTTAATTTAGTGATGCCAACATGCCCTTTAATGTTACACAAACACATAATGCTGAGCTCTACAAAATGTCAACAACAGAGCCCCTGTGTCGTGTACCAAATCTTGTTCACTACATCCAGTTTGTTTTGTACCGAGACCTGGCTAAAAAGCAGGCCACATATAAATTACTCCCTTCGTGTGGACTACAGTGAGCACAAGCTGCCCCAGTCATGATTTTGTATTTCACTATTTTCAACTGTAATATCACAGCTGTTGTTAAAATGAAAGACAGATGATTACATTAGGTAATGATTAGAGATGTCCAATAATATTGGCCCCATATTATTATCAGATGATATTGGTATTAAAATAAATGGTGTCGGTTTATATTGGTATCGCATATTACTATGTTGGTATATCGGATATTGGTAAAAAATCCAGAGTAATGATCAATGATCAGTAATAATGTTTTAAAAACATTTAAAAACATACTTCAATCACAGAATAATAACTTTAACTTTGACAACTGAGTAAAATCTGTTTCTTAGTGAAGATGTGGCTAAAAGTATGTGTCGATATTTCTTTCAAATTAATATTTCTAGGGGTGTAATGGCTTAAATTTAGAAAGACAAGTTTACAAAACGCTGTACACAAAACAGTTTTGTATTGTGAAAAATAGTTTGAAGCTGCTTTAATTATTATTCTTATTAGTTTTCTAGGCACAAAGTTTCAAAACCAGATCAACTATGCAACCATGGCGACATGCTAAAACATGACAAACATGAAAAAAAATAAATAAACGTTTGCTTCATTTCACGCAAGTCACGTATGTTGAATTCACATTATTAAATCCACACACACACTCACTCTGCTGTGCATCATGGATTATTCCGTACTCACACATCTCTATACCACTTAGGAATAACTATATCACATTAAACAGTCTTAGCTTGTGGCCATGCAAGTGTATTAGGTGAATAAATTCCTCCAGTGGACTGGACATTATTATGTGCAGGCATGTGTTCAAGATACAGTTTGCTTCAGCAAATGTCTCATACTCAGCAGTAATTTAAATTAAAATAACCACCAGGGATTAGAGAATAGCATGAGCCGAGTTAAATAATTTGTGTTTTTGACACTAATGAGAACAATCCATGTGTCATGTTTTGATTAACATAGGACTTAGTGTATTTACACAGAGATCATGACACAGTAGTGCTTTCATGAGAAATGTGTGCTGCATCTCAGGTTTTCGATTAAATGATCAAACCTACTTTGGTCGACTGATTGGGAATCTTTCTTGTTCTATGGTCGCTCTTGAAATAAAAAAAAAGATCTCAACAAAACCTGCTAAAATAAAGTTGACTTCAAATAGTCTATTGGTCTATTGGACAGAAACTATTTCTTTTTGCTTTTTCTTCTGTTAATCCATATATACAAACATTTGTTCAGTTCATGTGTACCCGCAGTTCACAGACCTTAACTCACACTGCCTTTCTGAGTTTTTTTAAGTCCTATCTAGTAAATCTATTGCATCAAAGTTCTGCTGACGTTAAAGGTTAAATTTTGAAAATGAAAGTGCTAATAACAGCTAAGACTGCTCAGGCTGTGTATAAAATAATAACAGTGACTCGTCTTCAGTCTTAATTTGTTCTTCTAATAGATGTGAGAGTTGAGCATTAGTCATATGTTGTCAACATGGCGACGCATGATGGACAGCATGGAAACGGGTTATGCTGTTTTGAGACTTGAGAGGTTTTTGTTTTTTTTAGTAGATGTGCCATCACACGTATATGAGAGATATAAAGAGAAACAGCAATGGACATGCGCCAACTACCCTGCACAGAGGGGGGGGGGGGGGGCACGGCTCATCGCTGCCTCATCTCGCCCGTCTTTTACGTATTTGAACAGGAAATGCATACATTCTGCAATTTTCACCATAAAAAGTTTTAAATCATACAAAAGACAAATGACAGAACAGTCAAATGGACAAATTGATTTTCTCCTATCACTGTTAGTATTTTACTTGTCATGATGACAGGTGAGGCCTCACCTGACTGCACGTCACTGACTAAGATAACAGTGTTATTAAAACTGCACATTTTCATTTGTCCGGGTCATTGACACCTGTCACACACAAAGAGGAGTCCTGTGCACAAAAAACTGACTCAAGGGTAAGGCTCTCTTATACATGTTCATATAAATGATTCATAAATTATTATATGGCACGATGACATACTGTACAGAACACACTGATCAATATACAATATAAACAATGGCAATAAATCATCCCTTAAACCCAGTTCCTGGCAAAGCAAATCGATGATTGTTTTTGTTCATGTGAAGTGCCTCCACCAGTAGGAAATTTTAAGCATTGTCACACTGCGAAACCAATGTCCAGGACTATGAAGTCATACACACAGAAAAGCATTTATAAAGCAACAAACCCATGAGAGCAGCTCTACCGAGAAAGATGTTTGAACAAAATGAGAAATATTACAGATATATGTGGCCTGCAACAAAAACGACAGGGAAAAGGTAGCGCTGATCAGTTGGAAATTACAAACTGGCAGAGCAGTCTTTACTGGCAGGAACTGTAGATGTGTACTGGGCAGCCTGTAATGTGCAGCTGTCTGCACTGCTGAGCCATGTCAGGGTTAAACAAAACCACCACTGAGCTCTTAATGAAGGTACACCAGCTACCACAGAAGACAGCCAATTCTATCTGTCTGTCTCTTTCTCTCCCTCGCACACAAACACACACACCCACCCACACACCAACACACACACATTCAGCTAAAAACACAATTTTTTTTAAAGGAAGGTCAAATGAACCAATCTTGAATCTATTGACTGCTCTCGAAAAACAAGAGAAGAATTGAGTTGGTTAGAAAAATTTGGTCTTTCCTCTACTTCTCAGTTGCCTCGAATGTTCATCTGCAGCATATCTCTCATTAAAGGAGTACAAAGCCTCCATACATCTTGATATGGACTGTGTGCTTGACTCATGCAATTAATAAAATATCAGTGACATCAATGAGATGAACATATTTTCCTTTTTTGAAGCATGCTGCTTGCGTAAACAATTCTCTCTGCACATGATGCTGAATTTTTAAGCTTCTAATTTATTCTTGTCCTTCAAGTCAGCCAGATGTCTGTTTGACTTTGGTGTAGGAGGACACAGAAACAATGCAAGTACTGAGAAGGAATAAGACTATTTTTAATGACTAAGGTGGGACTGAAAGAGTGTTCAATCACTGGAGTAGTGAACACTTTACATCTACAACCTACTTTGTCTTTTGTCGATTTTTCGACATCATTTTGAAGTTGTACTTAAAGTGCTATCAGTATTAAACAGACTGACAGTATATTTATCCAGGTGCCACTGTGCTTCTTTAAAATTTCAAACACGCTGCATTAACATACATTTACATGTGGGAGCTGCCACAGACCTGCTGTCTTCAGTCACTGACTGCTGAGTAGCTCAGCTGCTCTGTTTGCTCCCTGTGCAGTTTAGTAGCTGGGATGCATTCATTTTAGCGTGGTTTACATTACAATCTGTTAACTATTCATTAATAGATGTTGATTACAGAATATGTATGCAATCTATCACAAACGAATTCCAATAGCAAGTTACTGCAAATGAGGACAAGGATTCAAATGATCAGATGTAAGTATTTCAGCAAAAACAACCAGACATGGAAATCAGAGTGGAAGTTAATTAATCCTGTAAATTTTCCATTTATCTTTCTTTCCATTCATCTACTTTGCCAAAACACTAATAGAACCTGGTGAGAATGAGCACTCAGCTCTGCCAACATGCATGTTTTGGTGTTGCCAGCTCCTGACAAATGGGTGAGTTTAATTTCTGGAGCCGTAAAAATCTCCAGCTAAATCCAAATTTTGGAAATCTAAATTATATAAGGCAGGATACATACTTTTCAGTTCAAGGTAAAAGATTCCCTGTGCTTTCTGCTTTGATTAGCTTCTCTTTAATGAGCTGTTTGTACAGTATTGCATAAAGAGTGGCACAGCAGCTGTATCTTCTACATTAAGGGTTTGTCAACATCATACGCATTAATGAATAAAAGAGTATGGAGACAGTTTAAAGTTTAATGTCTGGATTTAGAAGATTAGATTTCTGACACATGATTAGAACATAAAAGCCTTTTGTCATCTCAGTTCAATTTCACGTTTGCGAGACCTTGTAAACACAGTTGTAAACGTTGCATAAAATGCCATTACAGGCCGGCCTTGGTAGGAACTGATGGTCTTGTGCATGCACAGTAACCACGTGACTCCCTCTGTATGTTTTCATCTTTCTGAATAGAAGATTATTTAACTGGGGGTTGAGCATTGGTGACTTAGTGTGGCACAGTCCATTTTTCATCATTTCCGTTTTGAAGCTAAGCTACTATAACCTGCCGCAAAGCTCTCCAGTTATCTTCACAAAGATCAGAAAGGCAATGTATTTTCATCATGTGACTCAGGGTCCCAGCCGACTCAAAGATCACCAGCTTAGTGTCTGTATTTCACAGACATACTCATCAATCTCTGCTACTCCAAAGCCTTGTCTCGGGGCACACTTGCGTTTAAAGATGAAACACACAGAATGACAGTTTTTAGAGGTATGACTGTGTGTGTTCTGTCCATTTATCTGCTTCCCTGCAGCCTCTAACGTGACAAACCTCTAACATTACAGACATGATTATCCAAATTCATCACTTTAGATCCCTTAATACTGAAAGCAGCCTATCTGTCTCCAGCCATGCATGTGAATTATCAGGTGTCACAGAGGTGACCTAGACTTTCAGAGCAGCACAAATGTAATTTAGAAACAGCACACTTTGACAAATTAATCAACACTTTCCCTTATGACAGAAACTTCACTGACTTTGGTTTATATGCCCCAGGGTTTATTCTACAGTTTCTTGCCCTTTATCTGTTTCTGACATACCTTCGAGGGTTTTCTCTTGTATGGTGATACATGATTGGATCCTAGTAGACTGTAACCCAAAAATTGCTGTAAAATGGCAGCAGATGAATTTAAAACTTTGATTTGCAAACTGAAGCTTGTGCACTGATGAATCATTTCATAGGGCGTATTACAAAATTATCATTTTAATGCAATTTAGATGACAGACACTCAAAGGTGTAGTAGGTTAGCCAGGCCAAGGAAGATAATTAAAGCATATGTGTCAGATTGAAGCAGGTCCAAAAAGAATCACAGCTTCACAGTTTCACCCAGTTTTTCTTATTCAGGGTAGTTTTACTGAGATACCAGGTCTCGTTTCCATTAACGCCCTGATCAAATTCAGTTAAACTTCAGTTGCAACTAAATATTTCAAACTGATTTAATACCTCCAGTAGAAAGGCTCGAGCTATAAGCTTGGCTCTCTACCCTCTCCATCTAGCAACAGGAGATACAATAGAAATTTAAATGTCACAGTGAGTCACGACACTAGGACCCTCAAACTTAAACGGTAAAATGTAATTCAGTTTCTAGCGTATGAAAAGACAGATATTTAATGCTGAAGTAAGACTCTTTATACACATCTGACAATTCAACCTTAGTCCACAGCACGAAATGCTTTAGTTAACTTTGCAAATATTTTGTTGCCCTGGTACAGTTTAACAGTTTGATGGTCACTCTCATAATCTGCGCTTTGTATTACCAAATTCTCAAACAAAGGCTGTAACCAAACCAAACCAAAAGAATTAAAAAATAATGTTTTGTCATGGGCAATTGCTAAATGTATGGACACTGTCACGTTGAAGTACTAGCGATCATAGTAGACAAGCCAAATGACCGAATGCGAGCCCATAAAGTAGATAACAAAGAACAGGCTGACCTAAATATGTCTTCAGGTATTACAGAAGAATTGGCCCTCAAGGTGATGCAGTTTATTAGACCAGAGGCTGAGTCCCTTCATTTGAGCTCTCAGTGCACTGTTAAATTATACAGACTGTAAAATGTTACACAGTTTGTTTGTTTTCACGTTTTCCAACGAGTATGCTGGTGGAGTCTGATTGTGACTAATTGTACTTATATTTTAATTCATTATTATTTAATGATTTTGGGTAAGCATGATTTTTATGTGCAGTGACTCTCCTGGCTCCAAATCAATTTGTCCTAAGGGAAATAGTTAGAGTAACCTGAACCAGAGTGTTGCAAAGTGGGTGAAAAAGAATTTCAGGCTAAGAAATATGTAATATTACCAATACACTGCACAACAGACTTTTTCTGATATTGGGTTAGGACTAGTTCAGGAATATGAACTGACAGTGAGCATTACAAGCTTTGTGATTTTTCCAATTAGCTTCTATTTAAGGTTAGAATAATGGCTTTGTGGAACACAAAAAGAGGTCATTGAGATTTGTCCCACTTGCCACCAGCAAGAACAGGAAGTGAGATGGTAGAGGATGTTAATGACCCTGATTACTGACTTCTCACATTGATTAACTTATCTTTGTGAATTTCTGACATGGAAAGACTATAAATAGATGTTGTAGAATTGTATATTCGCTGTTTCACATCTAGCATGTCCTGGTACTGTTAAGACTTGAAGTGTACATGCTGTTGTTTTTATAGCTATTAAAGTAGGTCAGACTGGTAAAACTAAACAAATTACTAAAGTCATGTGTATTTTACAGTGATGGCACAAACAATACTCCCAGAAGGAGATTTAAGATTCAAGATTCTTTATTTGTCACATGTATAGTTATGCAAGAACGACACGCAGTGAAATGTACCCTGAACGCTTCTTTTTTAGGACTGTCTAAAATGAATGGCAAGTATAAAACCACAGATCAAAATAAAGTAAGGGGTAAAAGAGTAATCTATAGTAGAGCTTTTTTCTATATCATGGGTTAATGTATGTTAAGTTTGGCAGCACTTTTAGTAGAGCACATGTTTAAAGTGAGAAGGTAAAGTGCATCCCATGTTATGAAAGCCCAGCAATGTAAGCAAAGTATCTAACAGTAATGTAAGAAGACGCATCAAGTAAAAAACAAAAGGGTTCTAAAGTACATACAGTGAATAATACTGGATAAATTCTGTAAATGATCAATCATATCACTACACATTAAATATGATAGATATGATAGATAATATGTCACATTGTGTTCTTAGAATTGTCAATTATAATGGAAATACATTTTAAAAATTTAGCACTTACCTTGGAAACTTGTTTGTGCAAAAGGAAACATTTATCATTTGATCTTTGCTGATTATTTTTTGTCTTTTTAAAAAGCATTTTCTACAGTGTCTTGTTATGAAAGATCACATTTTTTATTTTGCAAGAGGCTTGTGCATCAGGGATGATGAACCCTAGAAAGAAAAACAGAGACTGGAGCTGAACAATAGAAGTTCGCTGCTTTAGGCAGGGTATGATATACTCTGAGAGTACAAAAATCTCTTTAAAGAAAAAATGTAATTTAATTTTGTTATTCATAGTTATGATGAATTCATGGTTTCACCGGTATTTTGCGTATATATGCATCATGCAGTTATTATTAGTAACAAAGTTTTGTATTGTTGTCCTTCTACAATACATCAAAAGTAACATTGTCTTCACTAATTGATGTGTTTTGACTGATGCAAATGAATAGATTCTTTTCAAAATTATAAGTGAATAATTAGCAATAATTAAGTATGCTAACAAGCGCTGATGTATTAACTGATCTCTCCATACCGGCTTCATCAGTGCTCACTGCATGTCAGGCTTTATTTTAATTATGTTGTCTGTCCCAATCAGTGTCAAGCTATTTCGGCAGAGAAAAAGTCTAATATTCCTTTCACTGTGCCATGCTCTATTGATGCTATTTCTATTTCACACAATTCTGCATTTAGAGACATAGTAAAGCAGTAATCTAGAAAGGACGCTCTTTAAGGTGATTGTAAGTGATGAGCAGCCACATTAATCACCTCAGCTAATTAGTATAAAGCAGAGTATCATGATCTTATGTAGTAGCTATGTTTTCACATGTCAAGACTGAAGTTTCGTATGTAAGAAACACAGTAGGTAATATTGTTATTATTGTTACAGGGCTTCCTGGACACCAATGGCATGCTTCAAACCAGTTATCAACAATTTAATCAGCTCTCTGAGTGATGTGAACATAAATAACACAACATAAATGTTCTGCAAATATTTGTAAAGGTATCTCCTAATTTAAGAGGACCAAACAGAGGTAGTCTGCCAAATAATAATAATAATAATAATAAAGTATTAGAAATAAAACTTTATTAATTCCCATGGGTAAATTCTTGTGAATAGGCTGCCCCCTTGAGGCATAAGGGTTCAGGGTTCACGGTCTTGACCAGAACACTGAGTGCTGACAACAGTGACCCTGATAGTTAAGCTAAGTGTATTTCCATTTTGCCATTTGAACTAACAAAAAAAGCTCAGTAGTTACAATTATGTAAGTAACATTATTATACAGAGGTATAAATCCACTCAGACACATCAAGATAAGCTAATTGCGAACGGTGCTTTATAATGTAAAGAGTAAAATAGAAGGCCTATATTTCTATTACTGGTAAAACAGAAAGACCTAAAAAACACATTATATAGTTATACAGTCAACAAAATAACAAAAATAAATTACAATATTAGTCATTAAACGTATTTTACACAACAATAAAATCAGTGCAGTATTTCTGCAAGGAAGTCCAAGTTAGCTTTTGGAGCCCTGTTGTATATCAACTTGTGAATTTATCCTACTTACTCTGTTGACTACAGTTGACAGCTTCCTTCCTGTGTATACCCAGAGAAGTAGAAAGCTATCTTTTATCCCTGGACCTATTTATGTTCCATGTACTGTATGAATAACATATTAAAATAATTAAAAAACCTGGATGGTAATATCACCTTGCTTATACATATTTGTCTGGTTTGTCTTGTCGTGTCTGAGTTACATTCATTATAAGAAGATTTGACAACTGACTGCTGTGTCTTTAATGTGTTCTCTTATTAATTCTGAAAATGCTTTATCAGAAATGCTTAGTTGTTGCTACCATATCATAAGAGCTCTTTTGGTGTTGCTACCACGAGCCTGAATGCTGGCATGCATGACAATGAAAAGGGGGACAGTGTAGTGGAATTCAAGAACAATACAACTCAACATAGTCATAAGTGTGACTGAACAGGTTTATGTTTTGTGATGTCTTTTGCTTCATAGCCATAAATAACTGAGACCATATTGTGTGGTAAGTCGTACAGTTGTGCTTCCAGATGTAGACTCCCTCAGTAGCTAATTAAAAAGATATCTTTTTGATCTCATAATAGCCATGCTGCCAGGGTAAACAAAGCGAGTGACAATGACACAATAATGAAGTTTTGCATTTCAAGAGAAAATACAACTTTAATACAGGTCTATTTTAACTGTTTTGTTAAGCAACAGTTATTTATATTTATTTTAATTCTTTTGAAAGTTTTCTCTCCAATTTTGCAATACACTGACGCTAAAGATATAAAGCATGAATTTTCTTAATTTCTCATCACTGAACTCAAAGAAAGAAAGAAAATACAGTTATCCTCAAATACATTGGAATGTTTTCTGCACACAAAAGCTAACGAAATGAACTTTACCAGGGCACGAAGTCCATTTCTGGACTGCTGTTGTTTTATGATACTGTCTTTGGGAAGAGTAAACAAATTGTATTCTCCTTCACAGCCCCAAAACACATTTGGCAGGATGTGTATGCACCAGTACATAGTGTTAAGTGCTGCCGTGGAGGTTGAGCAAAGCAAGTGACAATGGCAGAATAATGTTTCTGTGAAGCAGCCGGTACTGGTTTAAAAGGTCATATGCCTGAGTGGGAGGGATGCTGTACGGATCCCTAAACAGACAGCAGGTCATGGACTTGACACAGTCTGATATCACAACTTTAGCATTTTGAAAATATATTAAATGGTTAAAACCACGACCAGAACAGATTAACAGAAATACTACACAAACACACATAATACGCACTAAGAATTAATAATATATAGTGTAGCTATGATGACATATTAAAATGTTTTATCACAACGATTACAGTCTGTCAATCTATCAATGCACACAGAGGGTAAATGGCTACTGTAAGGAGGGACTGAACAGTTGCTCAAGGTAAAAGAGTTTTAATTTCACAACATTTTAAAGGATATACTTTCCTCCTTTCTGTCTCCTGCCCCCCCACCAGGTGAACGGCTGTTCAGGTGGGTAAAGTTCTGACTTCCGGCGACTGTCACGCCTGTCACGTCTCCCGTAACTAGTTTCAGTGGCCTCAGGTAACCATGGAGACACATTGCGTTACTAGCTTGTGGCCTACAACTGCTAGCTTTACGTTAGCTTCACTTTGTGCCGTGCTAAACGTTGGTTTTCGGTGCTTGAAATCCTTTACGTTTTACTTAGTGTAAGTAATAATTCATGTAGCCGTAACCCGCCACCTAAAATGTTCAGGAATAATTATCAGGTACGTTTATTTTTAGCTCAACTTGATAACGCTAGGCCTTTTTGTGAATGTGTTCTTTATTGTATGTCATTTTTTCTAACGTTAAGCTTGAACTTCACTGTAACATTAGCTAGCTTATAGTGACAACAATAACTTCTCACAGGGCGGAGCTGTGGTTGAAATCTTCAGTGGGCAAGGAAAAGACCCTGTAGCAAAATGGAAACTTTGTGGAGGCCGTTTTGCCATTCATAAGGTAACTGTTTCCGAGTTGCTGTTTCATCTTAGCTAGCCCATATGCTCACTATGATGCACAGTGATTAAATTCAGTCTGTATGTCGTCTAAGTCAATTAGTCAAATAGGCGTAAAATGTAATCTAAAACATATCAATAAACATAATACAGTTCATAATGTCTAAATGATTCACTACCCCGGAGCTGAATCAAACAATGAATCATAATTAAACATTGTACTGTATGTGCGTAATCTGCTGTTTACCATCTGTAGCCTACTGTTTAAGAGCTTAGTTGTAAAATATCAGAATGAACTGTGTTTGTTGAGGGTTGGCAGCAAACCTCACCTCGTGTCATCATTTTATTGCAGATGCCAAGAAATATGACTCCACACTTTTTACACCTGTTGCAGACACTATTACTTGACTTTCTCACATAAAAGCATTTGCAATCATTCAGAGCGGACACACATATACACAATGCTGGTCATACTCATCAGTATTATTTTTTTATTTTAGGAGTATAATAAAGATGTCAAAGGATTTGTTTACTGTCTGGAGGGAAGCAGCCAAATAGTCAAGATGCGAATACCTGAGAATGGAAAAATGTCTCGTAAGTCACCAACATGCTAGTAACCATTTGTAATGTTCATTTTATTGCCACTTGTTAATACTGCAGAAAATCACTTTACTCTTTCTTAGTTGGGCTTCTTCAAAGATTCCTGGTGCTTCAAGTGAATATCCCTCAGTGCAAGGATTTTTCCATTGAACTTGTGTAAGTTAGCAGTCAAGTGTTTTTTTTCTAATGGTTTTTCAAACCGTAGACATGGCAACTCACCCTGAAAAGCATTTGTGGAAGTGTGTGCTTATGTGCATCTCAATAAAAAATCAACTTTGGGGCTGAGAAAGGAAGATTGTAAAGATTGCCATGAGATTACTTAATACTTGTTCATATAGCTTACTATTGTAATCTTAATCACAAAACATAATTGTATTACAGAAAATGACATTAGTTTAATTAAACTAACCAAACAATCTATTGGTTAATCTATTTTTACTTTGCCAGCCACAGTAAATTCTACAAGGTTATATATAAATTTTATTACTTTGTTATAATATCTACAGCTAACACAATGCACCAAATATAGTATTATGTGTAAGTGTCAGTTGACTCCACACATTTTGTCGATTGTATAGCCTTCCTCAGGGACCTTTTGTTCATATTCATGAGTAATTTACTGAAAGTAGAATGGTATGCAGTGTAGTGCTCAAATGCATTCAGAGCTGTAGACAAAGATGTTAAAATTTGCTTTACTTTGCTTGGCAGACGCCTTTATCCCAAGTTAGACTTACAAGGAGCTCGTGCCAAGTGTTAAGAACACACTCGGTATGGGCCATGTGTTTGCGACCTCCTTCATCCTAGTCTGACTCTTATTCCTTTTAGCTGCCAGGCCAAATTTTCCTTCTGTGGAAAGTGTCATGACAAATAAAATAAAAACACATATAAGAGCTTACCTTAAAAACAATGAAGCTTGTGGAATTTTCTGCTTAGGACTTTTTGGTGACAGTTCTGGTGCTGGTGATAATTTATAGTCTGTTCTATTGTCTGTTATTTACAGGGTAACTGATACTGAGCACCTGAAAAGAAGACTTCACTTGTCAACAGTACATAAGGAGTTATCTGCCACACTTTTGCATGCAAAGATACCATTTGTGGGATTAAAGCGCAATATTGTGAGCATCTGACTCATTATTTATATATTTTAAATATTTTTTCTTTTTAACCATGTTTTCAACAATGATGTTCACATTTCATTCTTAGTTTTCAGCTGTATATCTAACTGATCTGTCTATTTACAAAATCATATTGTTTCAGTGGTCTACTTTGTACATCGACCTTGTATCATTCACTGCTGAACTGTTCAAGGGATTTCTGACACTGGATAGTATCACTGTGTTTGCTACATGTAAAGTTCGCAGAATCTTCACCATGAAAACAGAGCCAACAGGAATGGCAGCAGCTAATGGTAAACTTAATCATATCTAAGTGATTCATGTCTAAATCATCTTATCTTAAAGTCACCTACATGTGTGGTTATCAAAGAAATGCAATAATTAGGCACCAGCCATTGAAACAAAACAAGTTATGTTCAATTTAAATAGATCTATTTGTTATGGCGTTTGTATAGATATATAATTATGCCTATGCATATTGACAGATGAGAGAGAAGCAGACTTTTGCTTGTTGTAGTTGGCAGGGAGCTCAGTGTATTTTTGTTAAATTGTAAAATAGCTCATTGGTGCCACTTGCAGCATCCAGTGCTGGCTACTTACTACCTGCGAGTTATGATGCTTGTGATTTTCTATTTGCCAGTTGAACGAAGTGTTAACTTTGTTATGATGTCACGAGAATATGCTTTTATTTTATTTTGTGATTCTGACTGACAGTATCCTCATTTAAATCTAGATATGTTTCTCCGTGGAGCTGGCCTTATGGACTTGATCCCTCGAAGCTGCCAGTTCCCACCAGATGTAAACCATATAACCTTGATTTTGAACATGGAGAATTTGCAGAAGGCAGATATGAGGACCTGCCTTGTGAACTCTGACTGTGGTAGGTAAGACTGATTGTTATGTTTAGAGTGATAAATAACAATGGGAAACAACGGGTGTAGTTTATTTCAGGGTATTTCACACTATTAAATGAAGAAAACCACTTGAGGTCCAATGTGGATTTCTGTCCACTTGTTTTACTGGTGCTTTTTTGTGCTGTTGTTCGTGGTCTATACTAAGGTTCTTATTTCTAAATATATACATAGCTCTTTTTTTGCATTGTACTAATTGTTTATGGAAGACAGCTTTCTCAAACAGAGGTCTGTAAAGAAATGATTTTCCATGCTTGGTGTGTAAAATGTTCACAGAGCCCCTTACCTTAACTCCAACAATATATTTAAGATGAACTGGAATTCAACCAAGCTTTAATATCCAATACCAGTGGTCAGATAACGAATGCTCTTGTGGCTGAATTGGAATAAATGCCTCCAGCAAGGTTCCAAAACCAGAAGACTAGAGGCTGTTATAGCAGCATTTTAAAACCAAGAATTCAAAGTCATACAATGCACCACAAACAGATGTAAGTGTAATATTGAGGTATTTGTTTCCACCTACTTTTGATAAGTTTGTCTTATGTCTTCTCATATAAATCACAGCATGTTCATAGATTTTGTTGAGAATAATCTATCACAGGAATGCTCAAGGTGGAAATTTATACATCTATTTAACAATTATCAGCCACAATCTATCGACCAAACAGGTCATATACGTAGAATAATCAGGTTTAAGATTTGCTTGCACATAGAGAAATTGTTTACTGCAAAGACGCTGTGATGATAATCGATTTGTGTTTCTCTTGTGAAATTCCTGTGGTCTTCATTTTTATGGTCATTTGCACCTCACCTGTACTCAGAGAGCTGCAATTATCTCCTCATATAAATAGACATGCACCAGTAATCCAGTCCCACTGCCTCTGTGGCCTTTTTTATCAGGGCTTATTTATTTGTTCTGACAGCTGTCTAAGTCATGTTGAGTCAACTGACAATGCCCATAGAAGAGAGCGGTATCCACGAGCAAGAAATAGCTTTTCATAATTAGCATCTGCATCACTATCATAACATCCCTAATGATGAAAACGATTACTATTAAAGTAGGCATTCAATTTAACTGTGGCAGAGTTTGTTGGTGATTATTGTTGCTTCAGCACCCGATCTGTCAGAAACTGTTAAAAGTAAGCTGCAGCGTTTTTGTCATGAAATACCAAACAAACCCTGACTAACATACACCAAGGACATACTCCTATTCACAAGGTCAATGAATTTACACAGATATCAGAATCACTAATCAAAACATTTTTATTGTGTCATTCTATCACTTTGAGCTTCTGGAGAGCACAGATATTTTCACCCCTAAATCTTACAAATGTTAAATTCAATGCTGATTTTACTTCTGTCTATGTCATATGGTCGAACCTGTGTGTTTTGTGTAAGTTTCTGCTCTCTGCTCTGATGAGGACTAAAAGTGTGTTTTGCTGTTAGCATCAGCAGAGGTTGTCCTAATGAGCCCTGGCACAGATACAGCAGGGTCAGGTCATCATTGTATCATGACTTACACAGCATCCCATTATTTTTGCATGATGATATGGAACAGATTGATATATTAAAAGAAAAACATCAGTTCAATCAGCAAAGGAGGAGGGTCTAATTTGTATTCAGTCATCCATCTTATCTGTGTTAAACTGAATGTGACAATAGACCCTAATTCAAAACAGCTTAAAAAGTTGCGTGTAAAATGGCATTAATACTGACCTGTCAAAAACAGTTCTGTTTGTGTGACCAAACTTGTTTATCTTCAGTCCAGCTACAGCTGCACTAAAGATAAACAAGTTTGGTCTCTGATTGTCTGTGTTTTCTATATGATGTTGGCATCTCAGAAACACACTCCAGTACATAATGTATAAAAAAGTCCTGCTTTTAAAGTTTTCATTAAAATGACTAACTATAGTCAAGGAAATAGATTCAGAAATTGACTAAAGGAGAGTCTTACAGCTATAACAAAGATCAATACTGATCACTAAATAATAGGAATTTCTTTGCAGTTCCTGATCAGTCTGGCACTGCCAGATCAAGCAGTTATCGACCGACTAGGCACCAGGACATTTCACACACAGCCTCAGGCTCCAGGGCTTCAGGACCACCTCTTCAAACTGGAAGAAAAAGCAGTGCAACCTCAGATAGAATGGGTAGTGCACTCTTTATCTCAAATATGGTAATTGCATGAATCCCATAATATCACATGACCCTCTGTATGATCTGGACTAGTACGTTATAAATGACTGTAAGTGCAAAATAGAATATTTTGTCTTTGAACTTTTTCCTTTATCCTCTTTTCCCTTTCTTGTGCCCTGCAGGAATCCACATCTATTAGAATGAAGCAAAAGGTTTCAGCAGAAAGTCAGACCATGGCCAACCTCAGTGAGAATTTATCAAATGAAGAACCATTGGACACCCATGATGAGGGTAAAGTTGACAGAGACTCCACAGTTTTGTTCGGTCTAATTTGCATACTGTCTACATCCAAAAAGTGATATCCATCCTACTGATCGTCCACCTTATCACTTCCTCAGTTTGTTTGTTTGTATACTAACTAAATTATGCTAAAACATGCTTTTATTTTTCACTTGCTGGGACATTTTAAATTCTCTGGCATTAGACTGAACAGCAAAATTAAACCAAAGTGCTTCATTAGCAGCCTATTTTTGCTTTGCACATATCTGGGTCCATTTCGTTATTTCGTTGATGTGTGGGTTGCCATGCCAACTGTCCTCTGGTTATTAGGCCAAATATGGCAGCTGCTACTTGTGCTTGACCCCAGTGAAAAGCAGCTAACATGGAAGTATCTAATGGGAGAAGAAAGAAAGTCATAGGTTTACCTAACCTTAGTAAACAGTAATAACTTCACAGTAGACAAGAAATCAGTGAAGACAAACAATTCCAAAAAGGAGCTGGCAATAGATGGGAGACATAAAAGACAGTTTGTCTAAGAGAGTAAGAGAGAGTTGGGAGACAAATATATATACTAAGTGACTGTCATGAGTCATTGGAAATTTTCTAAGAGAGTAGGCAGTTTTTCTTCTGTGTACTGTGTATTGGTAAAAGCATTACATATAAATAAAAAAACAACCAAATATGAATCCAGCTCCTAGAGAATGTGTTAACAGCTTTTACAGTTTGTGAAATGCCATCCTACCAGCATGAGTGAATGCAAAAATAGATTATTAATCAAGATTATTAATGAATTCTATTCAATGAACATAATGTTCTAATATGTATTCTCTCAACAAAATAAATGAAAGAAGATCATGCAAGCCCATGCCTCCATTAATAAGAATTTTCACAGTGCATAAACAGGCCACAGATATGCCTTTGGCAAGTTTTAATACCATTACTACTTAACTTTTTTGTGTTATAAATCTTTTATAATATTTAAATCACTGTATGTAGGAACATCTGGCAGTTTACAACCCCATCCACCAAAAGACAGAGTGTTTGACAAGCAGGGATTAAAGAAGCTACGGGTCCTCAGTGCTGGAAAAGAGAGGCTAACATCATCAGGTAATCTGTGTCCTCAGTCTATGCTGCTTAAATCATTTTGTTCTTCTTTTTAAATTTTGCATAAGCATTGCAAGGGCAAAATATTTATCAATGTACTCACTACGCAAACCCACAAACGTAAACATTTTAACCGCTGCTACTGCACACATGCTTACAAACTGCACTACTGCACTCCTGAAACTCATTAATGAACACCCAGCAGTAAGCTCATGTGCTATTTCCCTGCCCACAGACAGAAAGGAGTTTGTTCATTAATGTAATGTGGCACGTTAAATAAAAGTCAGAGGGACATGTCCTGGGCTCAGGGTTTGTCACACAGTGGGCAATTAGAGAAAGTGATTATACTGCTGAGAGGTTCAAATGCGCTCATTCATTCATTTAGAGGTGCCTTCTTCTTTAATCTCAGACCTATCATGAAGTTTAAGGGTGTAGTGTGGTTGAGCATTTTACTCTATTTGTATGAACAGTATATTCTTGGACATAGTATCAAATATTAAAACCAGCTGTAAGATTGGTTCAGACAGAGCTGTCATTTCTTGAGTGGCAGATTAGCAGGACATTGGGAGTTCTCCCTACTGATAATGTTGTGTATATGGATATACTCTCATTAAGAAAAGCAGCGTTGTGCAGATCTATTAACAGAATTAACACATTTTCACTTTTGGCAAGCATCAGAATTTATTAGTTTTTTATTATATTCATGTGCTTATAGTGAAGTACATTTATAGAAACACACTCACATGAATGAAACATTAAAAACATTTATTGCTCATTGTAATTACACTTACATTTTGGCATCAGTTTTTGTAACTTAGTCCTTTGTGTGTATTTTGAGAGATTTATTTATGAATTATTATTAAAATTGTATTGGTCTTGTTTTGTGTTTATCTTTTATCTTAGATAAGTGCAGTCTCAGCCCTGGAAAAGAAGATTTCAGAGCCGATCGCACATCATCAGAAACTCTCTCCTGCTCGATCCGGCGAGATTTGTCTTCTGACCTGCAGGTCTGGAGCAGCTGGGAGAGTAATGAGGGGCCTGAGCCCCAGCTCATTCTGCAAGAGAAAGTGTTCACTTTCTTATCCCAGCCACACTCACCCAAGCGGGGCCAAGGCCACAGTGACCAGCAGAAGATGGAGAAGGGAGATGACCAGGTTCATAACAAAAGCAGGAGGCGGCATGAGGCCCAGCCTGAAGATGATTTTATTGGGAGTGAAAGCGATGAAGTGAGTTTTCTCTGGTGGGGAGACACAAGCACAGTGTAATTTAACAGCTCACACATTTGAAGTGTACCTTACATTCTTCTGATACTAATAACCAAAGCAAAGTAGTTTAGTGGTAGTTATATTACATCACATACACTGCTAGTTTGATAAACACCCGATTAAAAGAGAATAATATGTCCGTTTTGGGATGTATCCTACTTTTTCTGATCTAATATAATCAGACAGAAGATTCAGTGCATTGAAAATACCCTCACTCTGATTTAATTCAGTTTTATTTGATTAAATTTGAAATTTAAATTGTAATTACTTAATCCATATCCTCCGTTGATGGAACAGTCAGTCTCAAAGTGCACTGCCCAGTTTTTATTTTGTAGTGCTTTGTTTCATATGGCACAGTTTGCATATAGCTTAAATGTATAACACATAAAACATTGTAGTATTTTACACGATCAGCAGTGAATTAGTAAGATCATATTATGACAAAGTGGATATGGGTTATTATAATAATATAATTATTATGACCATCTCGCGGAAAAGTTAAACATACTGCATAATTTTGTTTAAACAATTATTATAATAAATCACCGTAAAAATCAATTATTTTATATTTATATATATATATATATATATATATAGCTTATATTTACCTTCTCCCTCCACCTTCACTTTGAGTGCTGCTTTTTAGTGAATGCCCGCTGGCATTCTGGAAAATGAACCGACAGCAATATATTACACAGCCAAAGTAAAAGGAAATGCACAAAAATAATTAACAAATATTCACAATGAAATAACACTGAAAATG
>JAUMHF010000021.1:12170426-12185535 GCA_032359275.1 Microctenopoma steveboyesi
TATATTACACAGCCAAAGTAAAAGGAAATGCACAAAAATAATTAACAAATATTCACAATGAAATAACACTGAAAATGTGTCTGAGGGCGGTGATTACGTGAGCGCTTCTTCAAATTAGCACATTAAAATCAGCTGCCATCACTCCATATGAACTAGGGTTAGGGAGTGTGATAAAAGAAACATGCAATTTCTTTCTGTGAGAGCACAGATCCAGCACAGTGCACCGTATTTTGACAAGCAGAAAGAAGGGCAGTTTTATGTTTGGCTTCCCTCCTACAACTTTTCCCCGAGATGGTCATTTTGAAAATGACTATTCTTGAGATAGGAAATAAACAAGCCACACTTGTTTGTAATATCCAAAGACAACACTGTTTTTCTAAAAAGAAACAAGATCATACACTCTATACTGGATAACCATAACCACTGTGTTTCAACATACTCCAGCAGTATTGTTTTTCTGCGATAGATAGTCTTGATGCTGAGCACATGTGGTGGAGCCCAAAACTGCAAATTGCATATTGCCTCACAAATGCTCACCTATTGTAGGATATGTATTGTAATATCTTCTATGGAGTAAAAGTTAAAGACATGGCTAAAAAAACTTTATTGAAACTGAGTTTTATAAAAAAAAAGGCATAGACATTTAGAATAACAATTATTCATTTTTTAAATTAGATGAAACCCTGTCATAAGTTACCATTTAAATATCAGCAAGTGTGGGAGTTCATCATTTTTGAGGATGAGGTTTTTAACCTGCTGTTTTGTTTTCTCACTGACAGCTTTTATTGGATATATTTATGTATAAACTACACCACATGCAATACAAGTTGTTAACCTGTTGTGACCTAAGCCTATTCTGCAACCCTGGCTACCAGACTCAGGGAATTGCCATCTGACACAGGTTGACCTGATTTTGATTTTTATACATTTATGGTGTGTTGCTCATTTCTCAACTAGGAGCAATATCATCTTTCAAGGTCTTGCATCAGGTTTATGCAATTCTTTTGAGCTAACGTTTGTTCTTAAACATAGAGAAATATTAAACCAAAACAAAGCACCGGAGCACTGGACTTTCATTGTATGACCTATTTTTAATGCATAAGATACAATGGACCAAAATGTCCTGTATTTTCATGAAACTATTAGATGTTTAAACATCTAATAGTAACCATGCAGAACTCAAACTCTGCATCATTTCACTCATGCAATGATATATACTTGACAAACAACATGTACAATACGTAAGCAGGCGCATAAACTTAAATACATAGACACTGCAAACCTATATGCTCACAGCCACATCAATGTGAGGCTTTTTAATAATACATGTAGCCTGTTGTTAAGTCACTTGCACTTATGAAAATGATAAAACATAGAAGAAAAGAGAAAAAAAAACATGTATCAGGGAGATATAAAAAACATCCGGGGGCTTATGATAACCATCCACCCCTAATCAAGTTCAGATATGTAGAAAACACCAGAAAAAGAAAAAGCAAAATGGGAGAACCAAGATAGAAAATAAGAAATAGGAGAAGATACAAGAACAATGATATCTATATCATGAATATATAAAAGATTGAAAAATTCCACATCTTTGTATTTCATGAAGCACTGGTAGAAACAATCTAGAAATAACAAATATCTCTTACCAAATGTTGCATTTTGATTTTAAGGATACTGAGTGCTAATTCAATGGAAAGCAGGTTTTGTCAAAAAATTATTTTTTAGATTAGATTATAGAAGTAATTGGCAGGGTAAGATGTGTAATCAAAAAATAAAATAATACTAGATTCCAATTCTGTGCTTTGAATATATCACGCTCACCTGCAGATTTGAATAGCAGCTGTAAAAATGTGGTAGTTTTCTCCTTAGTGGATGGAGCAGTTACAATGGACTCCAAGTGCGCCCCAGTTTCACAGGGAAAGCACATTTATCAAAATATCCATATAAGCCTTCTATTACCTTCAGTGCATGTTAGAGGGTACACAGCTTTCTCTGTTTCTTGGTAGCAGTTCTTTATTCTTACTTAACTTTTACTTTTACGATAGTTCTTTGGTTTGCATGTGTTTGTAAACTGAATGCCAGAAGTGTTTTTGCTGCAGGAATTTGAAATATATACATTTTTTTCCTTCGTGAAATGCGAATCTATTATTGCTGTTGTGCTGCTGCTGTCATCAGCAAATGAGTAATTCAAATTAGTTTAATATTCCAAGCGTTGTAGGGGTTTATTCCTCTAATGTTGAAAATAACTGTGGATTATGTCTGTATGTGCTATGTGGTATGTAACCTGATTGTTGGTCTCCAAAGCTGTGTTAACTTTGAATCTGAAGGTGGAAAAGATTAGCAGATTAAAAAAGAATGCCATTAGCCTTTTTAAATCGAGGTTAATTTAAAGCTGAGCCACCAGCTAGTCAATCACAATGACTTTTTGCCATCTCCAGTGGCAGCTTGCGACATTATAATGGGGGGGCACACTTTTGCAAGTCCATTTTCAGATGCACTCTAGGCAGGAAAGCTAGCCAATCTTTTTCTTTATTCTTGTGGGTGAGTGGGCTTTGGGTGCAAAATTTCACTCCCGAAGGTTCTCCTGTACTTTGTATTGGAGGAGGTTTAAGTGCGCATGCAGAAGTTACAGCGTAGCTCTATGGTGAAGACTTTTGCGCCCCAAAGGAACAGGAAATACGCCACACGACCTTTCGGGCATGTTAAATAAGAGAGAACATTTTTAAACTATACCAAACAAACATTTGTAATCTGCCTTTGACCCATCCCACCTCAGAGGGAGCACAGGGAAGCCACAGTGACTCGCTCTGGGACACACCTGGAATGGGGGAAGGGCTGGGAGTCTGTGTTGGGATTCCATCCTGCCACCTTTTGCTTCCCAGTCTGATGCTTATCCCATTGAGCTACCGGGCCGCTTGATGCGTTATAGTTTTTCTGGGTTAGGGTTAGGGTTACACTAAAACATAAGACACATGGTATTAGAGCTGTGTCGATAAAATCGATCTTCTAATCTTGGATCTATCTTCATGAAAAATCTAGAAGATTGTTCCGTATGTCGAAGGACGCACACCTAGTAAAGTTTGTTGTTACTGTAATTTCCGGAACATTAAGCCGCTACTTTTTTCACTTGCTTTGGACCCTATAGCTTATTCAGCGGGGCTGTTAAAGCTCGCCAAACGAAACAGAGAACTGTATTCACTTACCAGGTGAAACTGTATTAGCTTATCGGGTGAACTTTAATGGCGTCATTGAATTAACAATATTCACTGGGTGTGTGTCTTTTGGTGTATGGAACGATCTTTAGGAATTTTCAAGGAGATTGGATTTTATCAACACATGTCCACATGGTATACTTCTCAGGTCACTACATTTCGTGTGATTTATAATAATTTAGATTCTCTTTTTACTTAGTATTTCTATTTCTTTCAGGATACGAGCCACAAAATATTACAACATCCCAGAATGAGTCCTGACTCAAACCCTGATACTCCCACAGTTCTTCATTCAGCTTTGAATGCTCAACTGGAAGACTGTGTTAAAACTGCTAACACTGAACAAACAACTAATGAGCTCATTGCCGCTGCTACCAGTATGCAGTCTTCATCCTGTGAGAGAGCTGAACCAGCTGGTATGGTCCCCACACGCTGCATCTCTCCCAGTGCGACACTCAGCAGACACTGTGGCCCAAGTGGATCAGTGGTAGGAAACCAAGATTTGAACAACAGTGTGACACTTTCTAGGAGATTTCTGCAAGAAATCACATTGGATGACTTTCTACATCACAAGGTACTGTTTACAGCTACAGCCATTCACCTTCATTTCTTTTTTTTGTGACACGACACAAAACATATAATTTTGATGTTTCACATTATAATCACGCATATCTGTGTGAAAAATACTATTTCAAAAAACAAGTTTGACTATTTTAGACCTTTTTATATTCATATTTACATCAACACTGTTGGAAAAAACAAGCTAGCAAATGTCTGCCTTTAAGTTATTTGTGTAAAATGAAAAAAGGTAAATGCAGTTAAAAAGAGCTACAGCTAAATATGGGTCTTTTGAACTATGTTCAATGCACTGATTCAATTGTATGAGCCCAAGTCACTCTCAGCCGTCCTCATAGGCCTCCATATCTGGGGCCTATGATCGGCCTCCCGCAGCCTTGAACAAAGAGTTGTCAGAAATTGCTGGAGATAATAACAAAATATAAAAGTGTGTCAATTATTTAATTGTTATCTTTCACCAAAACTGATTAAGAGAGCAGAATGAAATGATTACCTTGGGTGAATACTATTTAAACATTTTTGTATAAAGTGGCTGTCATTGTTTTGCCAAATCTTATTTAGATTTGTCTACTGTAGGCTCAAAACTGTATTTGCAGTTATACAGAAGTTGCAGAGACTCTGATGGTATTCTGTCTAGTAGTTTCTGTTTGCCCATAGTAATGTGTGATCAATGCTGACGTGAACAGCTAAAGAGGACTGCTGAAAGGTTTGTTCTACCTTGCTGAGAAGCATCAGACTATGGCGTATTGCAAACTGAGGAAGGTCCCTGCCCTAGTTAAAAACATCCAGGATCAGAGGATAGTCAACTGAAGCAATCACAAGCCCTGAAGGGAGATCTGTCACTTGGCTGTTGCTTTCTGCATTTACACAACTCTCTGCAGAGACATATCCAGCATCCTTCATCAGTGCAGCTCCTGACTGCTGATTTGTGCCAACTCCAGCAGACAACACGCAGTAAAAGCTTTGACTGAAAGGTTGTCAGGGAAATATGACAAGGTGTTTGTTTCCCTCCCTACAGCCCTGGTTTATTGACTGCCATCGATTCAGCACCAGGGCAACAACAACAGGCTTTCTTGCCCTCAGACAAATCAAGTTAGCATAGTATGTTTCTAAATCAATAGCTTATCTGTTAAAAGATATTTCTTCAGAAGTTCAAAACAATAGCTCATGTTCAGCATTGCCTTGAGCTCTGTTTGTGACTTGTCTATTGTTTTAAGCTTCACACTGTTTGACTGCACAAACGATTATATTAAATTTGGGAACTCGTTGTGTATTGTGTATAAGTGATTAAGTTATAATTAAATCAGTGCCGTCTTATGTATGGATGGTTGTTTTAAAGGAAGAAGAAGATGAAACACTGAAGCCTGTTGATTCAAGTCATGATGACCTACACCTGCTTGGCAGTCTACAGTTGCATAAGGATGATGACGAGGAGCTCCTAATGCTGGCAAGCCTAAAAAGAGAGCAGGAGGAAGATGAGTGTAGAGCCTTGGGCCTCAGTGAATCTCAGATCCACCAGTGTAATGTCAGCATGAGCATGAGCAGTGATGACACCTCTACTTGGACCCACATGACCATGGTCTGTACTGTCATACTGTGCTACTAGTGGGTTTTTTATGTTGATATTTAAGACGCAACACATTGTATCTCATATATGAATTGCAATTATTTGTAGGTTTTTCTCTTTTATTTTTGTGATCATTACTCTTGCTAGTCTCCAGCCTATGCCAAAAATGTGTGCTAATGTCCCTCTTTCTCAAGTGTTTAATTACTAATTAATTACAGAATATTATGGAGATCAAAAAGCGTTGAAGTGGCTGCTTACAGAATTTAAAAAGATACTGGAATAAAATACACAATCCTTTTAACAGTGACTTTAAATGATTTAGGTCATTTGAAATTATGCCCAGAAGTCTTTTTAACATTCAAAGATAGTATGGATTGCTCTAGGCTATTTAAGGTCATTTAGATCTATGCTTCATTAGCATAAGCACATTGCACATATGAAGAAAGAACATTACTCTGTCTTGCCCTGCTGGGTCCGCTGCAGGTTCCTCAATGAGTACAGTCATTTAAGATGCTTGTGATATAGGCGTTACCATCTCTTTACATGCAAGTTCCCATTAATACACAGAGATTTATGTGGAAGACAATAAATAGTAGTACAACCACATCAATTACCATTTCATGGTCACAGCTTTGAGCAATGTGGTCACCAATAAATACATGTATCTTTATATCTGTCAGTAGGCAGGGTTTTGCAGGAGAATAAGATGCAATTTAAATTGAACCTGGTCAAACCCTAAACTGATGCATTTTGATTCAGCAACAGTGCTTTATAATTCTATATACATATAGCAACAGCACCACCATCAGCATTCTAAGCAAATGCTTGCCAATAAATAGAGAGCAAGAGATAACAGAAGCTTTTCTATAAATAAACAATTGATATTGTAACAAAAATAACTTTAAAAGTGGCTTATTCAATGGTGATCAAAGATAAAATCAAGGTAGTTGGCACTTGTACTCCTCCATTGAAGCTGCCCAGCCATTTCATTTCCTATACACTCACATTGATCCAGTTACTGCATCAATATTAACATACATTAGCCCAAGTGTAACTTCCCCGCCCAGTGAATTATATGCTATGTTTGGCATATCTTTGGTGAAACATAAACAAAAGTAAAACATCAATGACCCCTAAATGTCCCTCACAATGGTTGCACTTTGTTGTCTTTAGGTCGGTTTTAATGTTTTATGCTGTAATCACAAAAAACTATGAAACACATGTTACCACTTTTATTAAAAAGAGAGCTGTGCAGTGGACTAAATTCAGTCTTTAAATACAATATTTTAAATATTGTAATAAAATCCAGATTGTACTACTGGACCATGCAAATGACAATAGATAATTATTTGACTTAGCTTCGCATGTTAAGGTTATATCGCAGCTGTGTGTTCTAATGTTTTGCCAGTCAGGTTTATGAGAGAAAACTTTCACAGTATACCATTATGTCCTTCTGTTCAGGACATAGGTAAAAACAATAGTAATCACATATGCAGAAGAAGCAGTATAAAACCAGCTTTCAGAGTAAGGATGATTCACCAGACGTCCTCATCAATTTATAAATATAGAGGATAGATATTAAAAATACATTAGCTGGCTAAACATGGAGGTGGCTAAACACGTTTGCCAAAACTGTGCAGTCTATAAATGCTATGTTGTTGTGCAGTTTTTAACCAGACGATTTGCGGTTTACTTCTCCGTAATAGAAGGTAACAGGCCAAAAATAAGAGTTTAAGGCAATAAAGGTTCAGCTGTAGGTTGTAAAGACAACCAAAACACTTTAAGGTATTGTTGTTCTGTTGTAGTATTATTTAGTGTCATTTGTGCAGAGTTGAGAACACAGGCTTAGCCAACTAGTGAGTTGTACCTTCTTAGCTAACAAAGCGCTTAGGTTTTCAGAGAAGCTGTCCAGCAGAAAGTGTTTCAGGCAACTCATCACATGGCAGCCCACACTGCTGCAAGTGATGCAGTCCTGTTAGTAGCAGCTGTGCTTCTAATTCTTTTAGACCCAAGTGTTCCCTTTGAAAGTGTGCTTCATGCATGTTTAAAAGACCATGTGAGGTACTGGGTTTAATATTACACACAGAGAGATGGTTCAGCTCTTACCTCCCCAAACAGTGTTTTCACCCACCCCACAAGTAATTCAGCCTTATCAGTACATATTACCTACAGAATTCACCAGGGTAAAATTTTTGGTCTGTCTTATTTTTAGAAGAGGATTACACAAAGAAGGCACTGGAGCACAAAGATAGCTAAAATGTACTTAGGCAATGCAAGGACTACAGCTTCAACATGCTTCTTCATCAATGTCACGCAGTGTAATAGCCTTTAAACAGCCACTAGGCTTAAATAGCCTCCTGAGGCTATAATATGCTCTTTAGCTTTGACAAGATGGAGAGGGTAATGCACTTGTGTTTTTACAGCTGAATATTGCTGTACATTGAAATGAATCCATCCTTATCATCTACCCTTAATTCTACCTCAGTTTAAATTCCCTTATACCCTGAACTCCAAAGAATGCAGTTGTTAGTCTTTAAAAGCATTCAGCCACAGATATTACACAACTCTAATAAATAAATAATAATAAATAATAAATTTGTTTCACTACAATGGGTTTTTACAGATCCACTGATCTTTGTTTGGTCACTCTTCGTATTTCTTCATGTTTTGGATGTCTTCCTTCACTCATTGCCAAAAAAGACAGTTAATTAAATTAAATTGAAATTAAATTTCATGGTGCACAACTCTACTTTGGGGAGTACATACACAGAATTGTATTACGTTTGCTGCTGCTTTCCCTAAACTATAATATTTGTCTGCTTCTAGCTTTTTCAGTTCAGTAGTTTCATCTCATTGAGGGTTGGAGGAACTGGTCAATTCAGACTATAGTATAAGCACATGCCATTTGAAATGATAAACCCCTCTGGAAGGAAGACAGATGAGTTTGGTATAATCCATAGAAACATAGGAATCAAGCTGAAAATCGGGGATATGTGCTGATGTAACCATTTCTGAAACATTTAAGTACTTGAATAATGAGTATTAAGTGACAATTTAACTCAGCCTTTTACTTTTTTATGTTCCAGCCAGTTAATCAGGGTCACCACTATCAGAATGAAATGAACCCTCTCTTACACTCGAACCCAAGGTAAGCAACAACATTTCATACAGTTTACTAGATTTTTGAAAATGTATAATTACATAGGACAAAAAAAAGCCATAGTCCATACGTAGAAACAAACCTATATTTGTATTCCCTGCACATTCTAATACAAATGTATTGACTATATTGTCCTTGTGTAACCTGTATTCAAATTTGACAGCCTGTACAGTACATACAAAACTCTGAAAATGATCAGATGGCAGCTTATGACTGCAGAATTAAGGCTAAATGTCAACTGTCAGACTATGCATACTGAGGCTTATCATCTCAAAGATGAGTACAAATAAATGGAGAATGTGCCAAGGACTGTAGTTTTGTCTCCCTTAACTGCTGTTGTTATTTTCACAAGCACTAACTGAGTGTCCCCACAGGGACCACTGTTTCCTTCACCTTCCACATGTTTTCTAGCTCCTCTCTCAGCCCGTTTTATTTCTTCTGCTTCTCATGTTCCTTCTTCCAGATGTTGTCGTAACTTGGGATAACTACGCCTCTCACGAGCTCTCACTTCTCCCTTTGTCCATCTCTTAAACATCTACTTGGTTTGTCAGTTTGTATCTGGAATTCCCACAGGATCTTAGTTTGGTCATTCTTCAACACCTTTGGACCTTTCATTGTCTTCCAGCTCACACTGTAACAGTTGACAGTTGTCTGATTTGACACTTTTATTTGGACATTCATACTCAACTTTAGAAGACCCTCGACATGGTGAGCAGACTGGGTGATTGGAAAGATCAGTATTGGTTATGACGGGATACAAATAGGAAGCCCATTCACCTGCTTTCTGCTCAGACATTGTGTTTTCTCGTGTCCCACGTTTTGTATCACTTGCTTCCTGAACCCCTCTCATTCTGTCCATGTCTCGTACCATGACAGTGTAACTCTGATTTCTGATGGAATCCACTCTAGTGCCTGGGTGTTACTACATCTACGTGTCCTCTTTTTACCCTATTGTGATCTACTGCGCATCTGGGTTTGTCTGACACATTACAAAAGGACATTCTTTCCCTCACTTTCTCTGTGTCTGACACCGACCTCCGTACTAATCTCCAGGAACCCTGCAGTTTCTGCTTCAGACCTCCATCTCTGCTCTCTGACCCAGCCTGTAAGTCTGTAGCTCTGCTGTAATTTTCTGGCCATCTGACCCTTATCTCTGTCTATGCTCTGATAATCTCTGTCTGCTCAGAATCTGAATAATAACAGCAGATGCTGTTTCCTATTACCGACTCTGACTCTCAGCAGAGGAAATCACCATTCTGTTTCTTATTCACCTGGTATTGATCCAGGCTTTTACTGGATCACTGATTCAAGATGCTGTTGCTTGCCTTGCCTTTTTTTGTGGGTTCAAAAAGCAAAGAAACTCGAAGTACAATTTGGTCATTACTAACCCATCAGGCAATCAGAGTACGATAAGTTTGTTTGACTTCCATTTTACTAAACTGACAACCGGCAGACAATAATTTACAGCTTAGCTTAATAGTCTGACTTTCTTGGAATGAAAGAGCCATTTAAGCTACATTCTACCAGTGTTTTTATCAAAAGGCAAATGACAAACTTGCTGCAGGAGAGCTTCTCTAGACTGTGAAAGAATTGACTGGCCTAGCTTGTTGAATCAACCAACCATCACAGAGAGACAGGGAAAACATCATCCCCCAGCCCGCTGCAGTAGAGCTGATTACTTGACCATAATGGTGAACAATCTTTGTTTTCAAGTCATTTGGGAGTTGTGTTGAGATCCCCATGTTGCTGCTCTTCAGGGAATATTCAAAGAGAGGGGAAGCTTACAATTGCCCCCTCTTAAATTATTTTTCTTATAATTGGATTCACCTGTGTATGGAGGTCGTGCGTGACTTTACATGTTCTCTCCACAGGTGGGAGAAGCCAGAAACTGTCTGTGTGTGTGTGTGTGTGTCCATAAATCAACTTGTTCAGTGTGGTCGATAAGACACAAGAGAAGAATTTATATAACGATCAGGAAACAAACATTAGTGAGACGTTACTAACATGGTTTCCAGAAATGTATCATCTACATCACAAGGGGGCGCCAACAATCCATGATTGATGGGGATGGTGCAGAATCTCAAAAAGGTTTTATCCAAAGCAACTGGACTTGTTTGGTTTCTTGATGACGTTTCACCTTCACTCCAGAGGTCTTTCTCTGTCTGACTGACTGGTGTGAGCAGCAGGTTTATGAACCCTGTGGAACCTTCAGGTTCTTTCACACCTTGTGGTCCCGGTCTAGGATCCTGACTTGATTGTCCTCAAACGAGTGGCCTTTGTCTTTCAGATGTAGGTGAACTGCTGAGTCCTGTCCTGATGAGGTGGCTCTTCTGTGTTGAGCCATGCGTTTGTGGAGCTGCTGTTTAGTTTCTCCTATGTACAGATCTGTACATTCCTCACTGCATTGAACTGCATATACTACATTACTACATTGTCTGGGTGTTTTGTCTTTGGGGTGGACCAGTTTCTGTCTTAGGGTGTTGCCTGGTTTGAAGTGGACAGGGATGTTATGTTTGTTGAAGATCCTCCTGAGCTTTTTTGATACCCCTGCAACATAGGAAATGACAGCACTCTTACGTTTGTTCTCCTCCCTGTCAGTTGTTCTTATTAGATCTTCTCTTGTATTTCAAATAGTCCCAGTTTTAATATAATAGCCACATGTTGTAAGTGAGAAAAGCTCAATGTTTCCTCTCCAGAATTAAAATAATCACTTGGGTTTTCTTTGTCTTTGTCACAAGTAAATTAGTAGTTATAGCGGCCTCGAAACCACTATAACTAAATGTCAAGAAGCAACACACTCAGCGCTACCTCCTGCTAAGTTGCTTTGGTAAAAGTGCCAATACATTCAATTCAATTTAATTCAAATTTATTTATATAGCGCCAGTTCACAACAAAAGTTTGTGAGCGAGCATTGAAGCAACAGTGGAGAGGAAAAACTCCTTTTAAGAGGAAGAAACCTCCAGCAGAACCAGACTCCGGGTGGGCGAGCGACGTGTTTCCTCGTGCTGGAGCAGGATCGTCTCTCTTTTTTTACAAATTTTAACGGGTTTTTATGATCACTGTTAACTTCTCTGTTCAGTCAGGATGAAACTGACTATAAACCACATGTTCCTGTAGCTGCTCACCTCCTCTCTCCTGCTGTCTGAGCTCAGACCAAGCTGTTTTAAAACTACTCAGTTTTCCACCAGTTTCCATCTTGTCCAAGATAATTATCCTCAAATATTAAGAACCTGTGTTAAAAGATCTTGCAAAAGATTGAAGAAAACTATTACACTTCTGTTTTAATTTAAGCATACGTTCTTTGTATTTATTCTGCATTTAGTTTATTATATTGATTAAATGTCTGTTACAAGTATATATATATATATATAAAATTGACAAAATTTAATTGCAGGCTACCAATAAAGAAATTGCGATTAATCACAATTAATTAGAGAAAACGATTAATTAGTTAATTTTTTTTAATCGACTGACAGCCTTAGGTCAAGGTGAGGGTGACAGGATACATATTCAGGGTAATCGGCAGCAACACGGCAGAATGAGCGAGGCAGGACGGGAGTGCAGCAGACCATGGCGAGGAGACAACAGAAGCGAACAGCTGGTAGAAACAACAGTGAGGCAGTAGAGCCGTGGTAACAGATATCAACAGGTGAAGAGACGGAGGTTTGGAGTGTGGGCAATCAGAGAGGCATGACAATTGGAAGTACAAAACAGGTGATTAATACAGAACAAAGAACAGCGTAAGAAAAATCAGATGACTGTCAGAAGCAATCAGAAATAAAAAAACAATTGATCTAAGTAACCAAACCAAACAAAACAAGACAGAAACACTGGAAAAAATAAACAACGATAACCCCTCCCCTGTTCTTTCTCACTATTTGATTAACCTGGCATTACATTATAACATATAGTTACTTACCAGAAATTAAAAACGTTGATGAACAAGACGGGATTTGTTCTCTCTGGGAATTTCAGACTCCAGAACACTCTGATATAAATGGTCCCTCCCACATGATTTGGAAGTTTAGCTGAGTCAACTGTTCTCCCAACAACCCTCAAATAGAGACTGTAGTGTTTTTATTCTTTATCATGAATTTACTTTCAATTATAAATAAAGAATTTGTCACGACCTGCGCAGGCGAGGTCGTGTTTGCGTATGTTTTCTCTTTCAGGCCTGGCCGAGATTGACGGCCGGTGTGAGGATCGCCTGGTGGGCGTGGCCGCGCTGTGAAATACCGGCCGCCTTCGACCTCTCCCTCTCTCCTCTCTACTTGAGTCGACGCCGTGGCGTGGCTGGATGAAGTGTACGGACGACCGGGCTTAGGCGGAAGCGGCTTCATGCCCGGGCTGTCCGGCTTTGTGTGCACATGCGGCTGTGAATCTGTCTCTGCATTAATAAAAAGCCACATGTGGTGGCAAGTTTATCCTTCTGTTTTGGCGTTCTTTGTCATGGCCTAGGAGCCGGTCATGACAAGTGGGGGCTCGTCCAGCCGGGTTCTTGCCTTGTTGCGGTGTGAGTGTTTCCTGGTGGTCTTCGTGAGGTTTTAGGGCGCTTTCCCCTTTTGGGTTTGTGTCTGGGTTTTTTTAATGTGGCGGGGGAGTTTGTGTTTGCAGCCTTCTCGGGAGCACTCCGTGGGGTTGGCCTGTGCGCGATCCCGCTGGGTTTGTGCTTAATTTGCCCGCCGCCGAACCGCACGAAGACTAGGTTCAGCTTAGTTTAGTGTTGTGTCGGATAGTTAGGGGGACCGTCCAGGGGACTGCGTTTGCTGCCTCATGGCTGATTTGTCTGAGTTTTTTGCGGCGCCTAGTGCTGAGGGGTTGGAGCGCGATCCCGATACGTTCTTCGCGCTGTTTGAGCGTGTGGCTGACGCTTGGCGCTGGGGGGGATGAGGACCGGATCCTCCTCCTGCAGTGCGTCCTTACCGGTAGGGCGCAGGAGGCGTATTCGTCTTATGGTTTAGTGAAGGCGGCGGTTCTCAGCGCTTATGAGCTGGTTCCTGAGGCGTACCGCCAGCGTTTTCGGGGTTGGGTTAAGGGGGATGACCAGACTAACGTGTAGTTTGTGCGTGATTTAACTACCCATTTTCATCGCTGGTGCGCGGCGGGGAAGGTGGATTTCTTCGCTGGGCTGTGCGAGCTGATGATATTGGAGCAGTTTAAAAGCGTTGCTCCTCTGCGTGTGGCAGCCTACCTGACTGAACGGAGCCCGGCTACCGCGCTTCGGGCGGCGGAGCTCGCCGATGAGTTCGTATTGACGCGTGGGCCGGGACTTCCAGAGGTGCGCGGGGCGTACCCGGTTGGGGCTGACGGTGGCGCTGCTGTGCGTGGCCGGCACTCTGGGTCTGAGCCGTCCCGGCAGCCGTCCTCCCCTCCGTGGTCTAGTCGCTCGTCCGTGTGTCACTTCTGCCGGCGGGAAGGCCATTGGAAGGATCAGTGCCCTATGCGGACTCAGGGCGGGGTTGTGGCTTCACCTGCGCCGAGTATGCTGTGTGTGAGTGAACTCCGCGGTGCGCTGGTGGATGGGGCCTGCGGTCAGTCCGGATATGAGCCTTTTCTTGTGGATGCGTGGGTATCCCTGGTGGGCGGTAAGTGGGTGCGTATTCGGGCCCTGCACGACACCGGGGCCAAACATTCTTTTGTGGTGCGGTCGGCGCTCCCGTTTTCCCCTACGTCATTCTCAGGGGACCATGTTGGGATGTGCGGCATGGAGCTTGGTTTCGTGCCGGTACCGCGACATGACATCGTTCTGGACTGTGCGTTAGCGAAAGGGGTGTTCCGCGTGGGGGTCCGCCCCGCGTTGCCGTTGCCAGACGTGAAAATGGTGTTGGGGAACGACATCTGTAGCGGCCGGGTGTGGTCTGCGGTTTCCCCAGTGCCTGTGGGGGTTCCCCGCCGCTTACTCGGGGACGGTGGTGTCCCGCTGTTGGGGGCGCCGCCTGACTTTTCTTTAGGTTGTACAGTTACGCGTGAACGGAACGGGACTCGCTCGGGGTGTGTTGTTGCTGGGACGGGTCCTCTAGGGGACCATGTGTTGTTGCCCGGATTGCCTCGCCTCTGGCTAGGAGTGAGTGGGTTGCGGCCCAAAAGGCGGATGCCTCACTCGCTGTTTTGCGGGACCGAGTGGTGTCACTAGATCGGATCCGGAGCGCGGCACAGGGTTATTTTGTTCAGGATGGTTTGTTGGTGCGGAAGTGGTCAGCTTGTGTGGGGGACGAATCGGGTGCACCGGTGTTTCAGGTGGTTGGGCCTAAGGGCCTTTGGGCTGCGGTTTTGAGAGTCGCTCACGACAACTCAGGGCACCTTGGGGTGCATAAGACCTATTTGTCTGTCCTCAAATGTTTTTTCTGGCCGCGGGCCAGGGCGGACGTCGTGGTGTTTGTGAAAGCGTTCCGCACCTGCCGGCCGTCGGCCAAATCGCGTCAGAGCGACATTGTGATGCACAGGGGGGCGGACGGGACTTATCGCCTTGCTACTGTTGTCTCAAAAATCATACCTTGAGACATTCCCGGTTCCATCATTTAGGAAGGAGAGGAATCAGTTAAGTTAGAGTAACATCAGTTTAATTATCAGAAAGAGTAAGAGTTCCAGCGC
>JAUMHF010000021.1:12185635-12209635 GCA_032359275.1 Microctenopoma steveboyesi
ATATATTTATATATGTGTGTATATATATATTTATATATGTGTGTATATATATATTTATATATGTGTGTATATATATACATATATACACATATAGTCACATATATTGTGTGAGGTCTGTATATATTTATATACACATATAAATATATAAATATATATATATATGTGTGTTTGTGTGTGTGTGTGTTTCAGAAATATGGCAGTGTGTCTGCAAATCTCCATGTCTTTGCGAGTTTAACACAACCATGCAGAATGTTTCAAAAGAAGACAAAGGGATTGCATCATAGTCCCACTACTCAAATTATGCAACCACCACCTCACTAACACTTCTGATTTATTGAGAAAAGCAAGGTAGCCTGGTGTTAACATGTGTAGACTCTATTTTAAATATTTTTTTAAGTGCTGTTTAAAACGGATTTGATTGTTGTTTTTGAAACATCTGATCTGAGGTGTGGACAAGCAGAAACATTTTTTGATTTATTTTGTTATATTTCAGTGCTAACATGTCGCTGGGATTTTGAAACATTCAGTGGGGTGATGGTGTTTGATTGAATGTCCACCTCAAACACACTCACTGACTTGTCTCTTACAGCTCTACAGCAGCCGCAGCTGTACTTCTGAAATTAGTCTTCGAAGCCAGCCTCGGTTTACATATTGGAGAGCAGCTGCACAAGATTTGTCCTTGTTTTCTTTCAGGCGTTGCATTCCAAGACACCCTTACAGTGAATTCCGCTACGGTGCTTTTTGAGCATCTTGGCACCACTGCAAGGCCTTCTAGCTTTTGAAAACTACAGTTCTGTTGACAGTTTAAACTCGGCTCTTGCTGTTCTTAATGTTGCCAATCCTATTCTAGCATTTTAACATTTCTTTGCCTATGATACTTGTATCTGCCTTTGTTGGAAATACTAAAAGCAGAACCTCAAATCAGACTGTCAGAAAGACCTTGAGCAGCAATTCAGTTGTTTTACAGTAACAAGTATTGTGAATTTCAGCACAATTGATAAGGTGTGAGACAAACAGACAAACAGATACTGTTTTACTGGAAGATATTTGGAAAATATAATTTCTATATACTTCACTGCAAAGTAGAACTGCAGCCCAAATTAAATATAACTAATTTATTCCCTTTATCACATTCCATTCCTTCTCTGGATTATAATTAGTTTAAAATCTGAGTTTAATCACTCTTAACAAGTCCCACTTAAAAATTTGAAGTCCAATTTGCAGCTCTGTAGTTGAGGACCTTGTCTATTTTACTGCTTCCCACTGTCAGAGGGTTGTTAGCATGGTGCAGATGCCTTTGTTTGAAATAGAAATAAGAGCCTTAATAGACGCAATGTACTTGATCCCTTTAAATGTCAAAGGTTAGAACTTAATTCATTTATGTCACCATTAAAAGATCTAATCAAAAGGGTTTTTTAAATTTCAACATTTTGTCCTATGATAGTCATAGTGCTTAAACACATATAGTATATTTACTATAACTTGCGACCTGATCTGACGGTTAACCTCTACTAGGCTGCATGGAGAGATTTTCTCAAAAATGCACTTGGTTTATGCACATAATACACTGACATTATCAATCATTGCAGTTTTTGGGGGTGACGCACAACATGCAGAAATGAACTTTAGATTACCCGCGATCTGCTGAATATCACACACAAGAAGATTATAGTTTCTCATTAGATATTCTGTGGTGTGCTTTCTTTCCACAGGCACAAAATGCTAATAGATAATTGTGCAGATGATGTATAGTCTGAAATTTATTCTGTTTAACAAATGAATCTTGCAGTGCATCCAAGTAATGATTCATCTTCAGCATTTTTTTCGGTTCAGATCTATTACACCAAAGAGCAGTGTAATTTATATTTTGAACATCATTGATGTATATTTGAAGCCCATGTGCTCGTCATGTGGAGGGTAAACTCATTTAGAGAGAGAGGAAGTCCTACTCTCCCAGACACGGGCAAGGTTAAGACCCCTACTCTAGGCCAGAATGTAGACCCTGGGAACTCATAGCTTGAGTCACACTTTAAAAAAATGATCCTTCAGGTAAAACTGTGAGGCTAGGAGGCTAAGTGTGCAGGAGAAGAGGTTCAAGGACAATGGGAGCTTAGATGGGCTCTGAGAGCAGATGATGATGGGACTTCATTGTTACAATGTTGTACAGAAGCACTTTGATGCAGGGAACAGTAGTAGGATGGTGAGTGTAATGACATGTGTTGTCATGACTGTGTGTTCTTTTCCCTAGGGAATGGATGGATGTCCTCAGTCCTCCTATTATGCCTCCCAGCCAGCGGAGAAGGTCGACATGCAACAATCAGGAAAATCTAGTCAGAGGTACCGTTACTTTAATCTAGTCCTATTGCCCCAGCCAGCCTTTTATGTCCTCTAAAATTAGGAATAATCCTTTGATTAAACATCAACCAAACTAAGGACACAAATGTACATTACTAATGCAAACATTAAGCTTCTCCAAAATGGTGCACACAATATAGGGAAAGAGAATGCAAAAATGTATCAAATTAAGGGTAAAAATCCCCAAATCCCTTAACTCCATAGGCCAAAGAGACAGGCTCATTACAGGTTTGTACCCCTAGACACATCCACAAGGTTAATTGATGAAACCCTTGCAGTTTACAACATCATTTTAAAACCTCTTACACAATGTGGCTTATAATTAGTTTTTATTATAGTTGCCCAACTTCTGATAAGATGAAATGTTCCTCCTGGAGCATTCCATAACCTTTTTAGCATTTAACTTCCTGTCAATTTAACACGCTTTAAAGTACTGGGGATTACAGGGAATCTTTTTACAGCTTCATAATGTGGTACTGGGTCTGGGTGTCTTTGGTCTTGATTGATGAGAAAAAAAATGGCAGCGGCAGAAAACTTTTAAATCCACCTGCGTCTGAAGGTCATCTCACTATCTACACTTCTCATTTTATTCCAGTAATGGCTGACGGAGTATGTCCTTTTACATATGTAGCATGGTTATACTGCTCTAGAAAATACAATATGCATTTTAGATTTCGATTTTTATCTATGCAAATACCATGGTTTAGTGGATAGATGTGTATATATTGTATATATACACATGCATGGTTTGAAACATTGCTTTTATGTGTAGCAGAGAGATGTTTTCCATTTTTACAGGAGAGGATGTGTCTGTGAAGGAAGAGGAGGATGTGGATGAATATTTGAATCTTCTCTATGATCCTTGCCTGAACTGCTACTTCGATCCAAAGACGGGGAAGTACTATGAACTAGCTTGAGTCAAATCAAATTAATAAATCACAAGTTATTGACTCTGAATGAATGGCTTCAGGATTTTTGAGCTTATCTTATTGATCAGTGATAAAGTCCTTATTCACAAAAATCATTTTTATGTTGCTGCCTTTGTTTTTGAGACACTACGAGGAACTTTGTACACTGTAAGTATTGTCATGTTAATGTCTATCAGAGTGGGAGTCAATAATTCTCATACAAGCTTATTTCTAAGAAGTGAAGTTGTTTCCCATTTAGATCACATCTGATGGTAAAATTAGTCTTTTCAGAAGTCTTGGCTATCAAATTAATATGCGAGTCTCTTCAAATAACATCCCGGAGCTCTTTTACTCATGTTTCTGACATTCATATTTATTCTACATTGCTCTCTTCCAATATATTTGTGTTCTTCCCTTTTTGTTTTTCCCATTTGTGTAAGAAAATATATTGTCATTGATAAAATACCATTAGCAAGTCTTATTTCTTATATTCCTGAATCTAGATAAACCTCTGCTTGTCTATATCTAAACAAAAAGAATTAAAGGTGATTGATTTAAATGCATTTGACTTACTGAAAATTCCCTTTGTTGTAATAATTGTATTAACAGATGCACCTGTATCTACATGTGTATCTGTTAATGGTCTATAAATGTAACCATCACTATCAACAGACAGAGAGCTCATGGGGATGGCAGGCCTTCTCTTCAGTTTTGCCAAAATACTGATCGCACCTGATGAGTTGCTGATATGAGATTGATTCATCATTTTTAGCCTCATATCAGTTGTTGCCTCACAACAAAAGGAAAATTAACATAAACGTAAAAGCATACATTTACAACAATCTCCAGTGATTTTAATCAAACTGTAGCTCAGCACGATCAGTGACCACTCAATTGGCCTAGCTAGAATTATGAGTCAGAAAGAGCAGTAAAGGTAAAAATGTTGTAACTAAATAAATAATAAATGTTTCTCATTGGAATAGGTTCATTAGTAAAATTAGGATTTAACAAAGAGTAGCTAAGTACCCAGCACTCCAGTAACAATCTCAGTCATTCAGGTCATGCTTATCATAAAATAGGTTTTTCAATAGCAACTGGACTTATTTTAGTTTCTTGACAATGTTCCACCATAACGTTCTTGAGAAGGTTCTCTGGAACGAAAGGGTGAAACATAGTCAAAGAACTAAAACAAGTCCAGTTGCTATTGGAAAACCTTTTTTTAATAATAGTAGCTATATCTTAACACAACAAGAACCGTCGAGTTTAGAAGTCAACAATTTAGACAAAGACTAAGTGTTTTGTGTTTTGAATGTCATGTGACAATCAGCCAATCGTGATGCGACCTGACGGTGGGCGTGGAAACTCCTCGTCGCACAGGTGAGAGCAACCAGGAAGTAAACAACTACTTTGGCGCCGAGGTCGTTGGATAGCAAATAATGTTTTTTTTGGTATTTTCTGATAGTAATTTTGAACTTAGACGGTATTAAGTCTTTTTGCTGCAGTATTAACGTAGGTTAACCAGGCTCCAAAAGTCAGAAGGATGTCAACAGGACAGGTAAATACTGTCTTCGGTGAAGACAATTAGATCTGTCCTCTCGGACGAAAGTATTTAGTATATGCCACACATATACTCGATTACGCCATTGTTACACATTACGTCTCATTTTTAGCCTGTCTTCATTGACTTCCGGTGCGCTAGAGAATAAAGCGCTAAATGGTCTCGCCCCAAACTACCTCAGTAACCTACTGCAGTCGTAGAGTCCAGCTAGACCTCTCAGATCCGCCACTCATTGTCAGCTGATCGTCCTTAAAACAAAATCTAAACGCTTCAGCTGCTGCCTATCTCTGGGCCCCTACACAGTAGATCCGCACCTGATCCGATGGTGCAGATCTTTTAAATCCCAGCTCAAAACCTAGTTTTATTCATTAGCTTTTAATATTTAGTGAACATTGCATTATTAGTTGTTCCTTTTATTCCTTGGTGTAGTTTTTATCTTTATTTTACTTTATTTCATCCTTGTTGTCATTGTTTTATCTATTCTAATTCCTAATGTCTACCATTTATGTTTTTGTTTCATGTTAAGCACTATGGTCAACTAGGTGTTGTTTTCTAAGTGCTATATAAATAAACTTAAATTTGATTTGATTCACATGTAAGCCCATGTTAAACACCACAGACACAGTAATGTCGTTGTTAACAGTGTTACAGAAAGAAGGACACGGGGTGCATGTTCTCCCTGCGTCTGTGATCTCCCTTCTACCCACAAAATATGCTTGTAAGCTTAATTGGTGACTCTAAATTGCCCGTAGCTGTGACTGTAAGTTTGTGTCTGGGCGTCAGCCCTGTGATAGGGCCAGTCCAGAGTGTACCTCGCATCTCGTCCCAGCACCTCCGCGTCCTTTAAGACAGCAGGTAGGAGCAGTGATGGATGGATAAACGGGAAGGTGTATGAAAATATTAACAGTCAATGTGTGTGATGAAGTTACCGACATCATGAAAATTATTTTGTTATTTAGTTCTCGGAAGAATCAGATACTGGTGGATATTTGATGTTTTGTTTTTTAACCCTTGATGTTTTTGGGCTTGACCATCTCTTGAATATATATTTTGCATCTTTCATGTTGTTTATGGTTGTTCATATGTCCATGCACGACACAATCGGACATTTAGCAGAACCTGCAGTAACGTAGCACGTTAACAGTGAAGATCATGAGAGGATAAATACGCTGTTTAAACTGTAAAAAAAAAGTCTTCTCTCTCATTTATTGCTGAATTTGGATGCATTGTGACTATAGCTCCCATCGTTATCTTTCTTATTTGTCTTCAATTAATATTCAGGCTGATTAATCAAATGCACAAAAATATGAATATGTTATCAGTGTGTTGATAAATCCTGCAATCGCTGTAGTCATACCTCATTACTGTTTCATTGTTTTTCTTATCTGTCACCTCCTCACCTGTGTGATTAACTGTTCCTGTTGGGTTGTTATTTTACACTCAGTGTGAATTGTAATTATCACTACAAAGACTAATCTTCTCACACTCTACTATATGCATCGTCTATAAAGTTATCGTAGCCCAAACTTTAAAAATGTACTTATCAGTAGTGGTGATCAAAAGATGTGTCAGTTTCCGTGGTTGGTCAGAGACTCGCCCCTGCTATTCTACTTCTGGGTTGTACGTCGTTCTGATTCATAACACTTGCTGTTCGGCTGTCGTATCTCATGCCTATATTTCCTTTTTATCTGAGCCACACATCATGAACTGAGCTGTTAGGTTTATGGGCTGTTTAACTACCCCACTGTTCGCTCTTATTGGATTCATTTGTCTTTTTAGGCCGGGTTAAGGCTTCACCCCGGGATTATTGCATCTGTGATCCTTGTCTCATTGGCTGCAGTAGCTGCTGCTTTATTGATCATCCGAAAATACTGCTTCCCTGTCAAGTAAGAGAACTTTGTTAATGGAGCCTAATCATTATTAATTAGATGGTTTAAAATTCCCAGTGCAGTAAAAACACACCACACTCACATATCACGTCATTTCAGTGAGGCAACATACAGATACTCATTGCTGAGGCGGATGGAGGAGCAGGGTTCAGCGGTGACAGAGGAGGATGGCGACAAGGGTCCCTGCACACTGGGAGAGGAGTCAGACGAGGTCAGTCCATCTTGGCTTTCCTGGTTGTAGCTTTCGCTGTCATCTGTCGCACAGTACAAGTCAGCACGGTTGTAACCCTCTTCATCACCTCACGTGTCACTTCTTTTATTCTTGTGACAGGATCTTTTGGATTAAAAACTCATCCTGCGATGCGGCTGGACAAACTGGGAATGTGTTTATTGTGGATGAGACATAGGATTTAAGGCCACTGTAAATGATTATTTTCTTTATGGATTATTTATTTCACCAAACGACTACTAAAATTACTATTTCCCACAACCAACGGTGACACATTAAGCTCACATCAATTTGGACTAGACCCTCAATGTTGTGCAGGTGCAACTAAATCGCTGAGACCCTTTAAAAAGACTCTTAGACATTTTTAAAGGTGCATTAAGCAAGATATTTTTCATCAACTCTCAAATAAATTCAGTGTCACCTCTCAGGATCCATACAAGCACTTGCCCAATAGTCAGGTTGCTAATTGTCAGGTAATAACTTTAATTATTTTTACTTGGTAATGATTTACTTAAATACACCTCATTTAAAGGGTAACGAAACTTTTCCATTGTCCCACTTGCAATGTCAATTATGTCATTAATTGGGAGTTTTTCCATTATGAAGGATTTGTGCCTTGGCAATAATTCAGTATTAGTCAGAATCACAGAAGAATAAATATATAACATTATCCAGCAGGTATTAAATAAGTGGTTGCTGACAAGCACCACGTGGAGATTTGAAATTTAGCATATTTCCAACATCCTCATTGACCTGCAGATAAAAAACAAAGCCTGAGTACTATTCAGTCAGATCGTTTGAAATATATTTCTTTTTTCGTGCTTAATTAATACAGCAGCTGAATTTGCTGTTGAGCTCAGAGTAACTGACTCTTTAATTTGACATCTAATCTGAGTAATGTTGCATGACATTTTTGACAACTCCACCTGCTAGGATGTCATTATGTGAACACAAGAGTCACAGGATGCCAGTGACGGCTCAAACTGATTAATCATTCATCAGAAATCATTTCACTATGACTTCTCTATTAATTATTGATCAACAAACAAACCAGGTTCTTGTTATCAGTCTTATCTTGGCAAGTTGCACATTTTTACATGCACAGTTTCTGGTGATAGTTTGAATGATTTTGACAGCTACTGTTTATCATTGTCTGTCTGATGTGCATTTGACAAATATGTTTGTTGGGTACTCTCTCATCTAAATAAAATGTGGTATATATATATATATTGGCTGATATAAAGTCACAGTTTTAATAGTAGGTTTGTTGTTCCAGCTAAAGCGGACCAGCAGATTGTCTGATAGGTACAAAACAGATATTTTATTCCTAAAGATGTCTGCAGGTGTCCTCTTATTGTCTGAATGCATGATGGACCATCTGAGCAGAAAAATAGGACACAAAGACCCTCTGCTGGCTGTCTTCAGTATTACGCCATGTACGGACAATGAACGCATGAAGTTGCACATCATTAAAAGGATTGAGGTCACTTATAAATTGCCTTGTTATTGAATGGAAAGCAGACGTTGGTACCTGTATTTAGATTTGTTTTTTGATTGAATACCTATGAACGTGTACAGTGGTCCATTATCATCAAACATTAACAAGCCTGAAATTGCGTTTCACAGAAAACAGTAGTAAACCATTCGTATGGTGCTGCTGTTATTTAGATATCAAAGAACAAAAAGTGTTAAAGTTATGGTATCTAAGCAACATCTAGTGCCCAAGCTCACATGTAAACGTGTAATGTTCCTTAGTAAGCAGACGGACTCCAGGTTCACTGTGTGGCAATAAGGTTGTGGTGTTCAGATTATTTTAAAAATGTTGTAATAATAATAATCATCATCACGTTTAATATCTTGGCTTTTTAAGAAATATGTTGAACAATAAAAAACTCCAGTACAAGGCTTGGAGAATTACTGCATTATGATGGCTCAACACCTTACTGGAAAAATGTTGCTGCTTTTCTATTAGTTTGATTTATTTCTCATAGGCCACATATAAACTTAACTCCCTAATCAGCTATTCACAGGTTTGATGGATGAATTACTGCATATAGTTATGACCTACTTACAGCTGGCTTTGCCTGTAGTATTTTTTTTAACAGACATAGTCATAGTTCATGGAAGTGCTGTTTTACTTGGAGATCTCCAGGCAGGTAAAGTGTGAGTGAGCTGTCTACGGATCAGCTGTGCAAGTCCAGGCTGACATAATGGCTTGAACTCAATTTTATGGGATTACTATTATCTTTCATTCTTTTAACATTAACATTGACTAATTTATGTGCAAACAGTGTTGCTCCTCCATTAAGATATGGATTTAAATCTGTATTCAACAAACATGTTGAAGACTCCATCTTCTATTGTTTTTTTTCCAATGCAATTTTGCATTTGCGTCTTTTATTTTACTATATGTCAACAGCGTGTTTGTACAGTAGAAGCAGTTTTACATACCTCCGCACGCCTTGTTGTACATTAAAGACTTGGGCTAACGCATAACACATTTAAAGGTTTCCTCTCTTGTTCACTTTTAAATGTAAAGCTTGTGACTTTTTTACTTTTGTGTGTAGATTTTCTTCCAGACTTTCCAGACCGCATTGTGCACTACAGACAGTGGCTGTTACTGTTACACCTTTATAAAAGAAAGAAACTTGATCATCTAGTTCACAAGGGGTGTGTGTGGACATATTATGCCACATCCTGCTTCTCATTCAGCACACGAAGGAACATTGTGGCACCTTCCCCACCTTGTATTATAGGAATTATTAGGAAGCATGTTTACTAAAGCTGTGTTGCCTGTAAAACATTTCTTGATTACTTGAAATACACTATTTCAAAGGTCTCTCTCTTGGGAATAGGAAGAAACTCTCTGATTTGTTGCAGATATGAGACATCAAGGTAAGATCTTACTGTATTTAAAAAGCGGTTCTTCCTGTGTGACTGCACATTTTAATTTTAACTACCTTGTGATTGACAGCTGTTTTGCAGCTGACTGCTGTAATTTTTGTCCTCATAACATGGAAAATCGTCATGAATTCATTTGATGTACAGGAAAAAGCAAAAAGTATTTTTGGTAAGACCCTTTTTATTATTAGATCTTAAATCCTCTTTTTGTCTGAAATGTCTTCTTTCAGCTGCCTCATTAATTATACTGTCTCCATTTTAGTTTTAGGGTTCTATAAGATTGATTGAAACAAAACCTTTAAAAACAAATCCCATCTGCTCAGCTGGCCATTTGTACTGAATGATGTCTTCCAAGTAAACCCACTAATACTTTCTCTTGTTTATCATTTTTCAGCTACAACGACAAAGTGCAGCCTCTCCAGAGTCTGTCCACCCTCCCATTTTGCCGTAAATGTCAGGAGTGGAGCAGCTGATGTTGTCGGGCCAAAAATCTGCTTTGATGGTAAAACGTATGTGTTAATTCATAATAACTGCATTAACAGAAGATGAAAATAGAGCCTTTCTTGTGATACTCAACTTTACTGGTATTTGAGCAGCATCATGAGTCAAATCATCAACAATGTGGGACCGGGACTGAACGTTGTGCTGGTAAATGGTGAGTTCATGACTCTGTGATACTGAAACTGAGAACGATATTGCTGAAATATTAATGATAGATTTTGAGGTGAATTGAGTGGTTTCCTCCCAGCTAGAAGGAGCTGGGTTTGAATGCACAGATCAGTGTCCTCTTTGTGTGGAGCTCGTCTTTCTGGCTGCATTGGTTTTCTTTTATCAGTTTGTTTTTTCTTTCCAAGGTGAAAATGGATTGGTGGAGAAATTTGACTCTCTTAATATGATAAATGGAAGTAAGTTCAAATCTTTCTGTCCAGTTTTCAGTTCCAGTGTTTTTTGGCGCCTTTAAACAATAATGTGTCTTTTAATCACTATAAAAGATCCTGGTGAAATCATGGCGTTTCTGAAGGAGATTAAACCTGGAATGATTGTTTTGGCGGCCTCATTTAATGATGTGACAACAAAGTAAGTCTACGTTTCCATAATTCAAGAATCCAAATCATTTCATATCGCACAGTTTGACCCTTGTCTTCAACTTCGTGGCAGAATGACAACTGAAATGAGGGAGATATTTATTGCAATGGGAAGCACTTTGATCAGCTCTGTAAAACACAGAGACGCCTGGGTGTTTGTAGGGAGAGCAGGGGCAGGAAACAGCACCCTCTTTGAAAAGGTAAGTGATCCCGTTCACAACAGTTTGTTCTATTTGTGTCAGAAAAGGCTGCCTATTTTAAAACTTTCTAAAAGTGAAAAACGCTAGTAAGTGACGGCTAACCAACGTCTATTCCCCTGTTCCCCTGTCAGCACGCTGTAAATGATGAGAAAAACAACATTTATGAAGGATGGCCAGAAATGGTGGAGGTGGCCGGCTGTTTCCCAAGAACTGAAGGACACACATAACAGCTGTGATCACGTGTAATCATCCCTGTATCACTGGTAAACATGTAAACCTCAAACTATTTCACACCAATATTTTGTCAGTAATTGTATAATATTGTGATTATGCTTTTATTGTTATAGAACTGTTTAATTATAAAGAATTTTCTATTTTATAATGTATTTTTTTGTCATTTGTGACATTGGCCTGTATTAAAACAATTGACATGACTCCATGCATGTTGGTCAGCGTTAAAACACACTCGCAGAGTTAAAGCACACTCTCAGATGAGGGTTGCTTGTCACTGGTGAACAGCTGTAGCTCTCTGACCATTCATAGTATATGAAAAGTCAGATATGGAAAGACGTAAGTTACTTTTGTTTTCTGACATAACACATGTGAGTATCATTATAATTATATGTGAAAAAGATGCACATTTTCCTTTATTTGTTGTGTGCTTGAAACCAAAGTGTCATTTACATCTTGATGGATTCCTTTGACAGTTTGGTTTTATGTCACTAAGACAGGCTGCTTAAACTAAAAGCAGCATTTTTATTCAGTTGAAATTGGAAAAAATTGGTGGACCTTGGAGACTATTTATACCGTGTCTTATTAATTCTTCCCTGCACAATACTGTGTGAGATTTAACCAAACAGCACGACTCTCCCCTTATCAGACCCTTAAAACGGCAGCTAACAGCAGAGTTGTCATTAAAATGCCTCATGTTGTTTGTATTTTCCTCATTTGTACTATTAGCTTCTTTAAAATGTTCCTTTAATGAAATACTACATGGTGATGGTAAGCATATTAGCTCTGTTAGTCTTTGCATAAATAACATGCGCGCTCATGGTGCCAATGCTACAGTAAAGATGTCTCTAGTAGATAACGTTCAGAGCATGAATATTATTCATGAAACATTTTATCAAATGACAACAACAAAGCACTAAACTAACTGAACCACTTTTTTTCCGAAGTGTGAATCCAACAGAAGAACAATCATGTTATGACTATTAATTCTACACTGAACAAAAATATAAATGCAGCACTTTGGTTTTTGCTCCCATCTTTCATGAGCTGAACTCAAACATCTGAAAATGTTACTACATACACAAAAGACCCAGGACTATTAATCTCAAATCTGTCTACGTGTGTGTTAGTGAGCACTTCTCCTTTGCCGTGATGATCCATCCCACCTCACAGGTGTGGCATGATTAGACAGCAGGAATATTGCACAAGCGTGTCTCAGACTGCCCACGATAAAAGGCCACCCTGAAATGTGCAGTTTCTTTTCAGATGTTTGAGTTCAGGTCATGATAAATGGGAGCAAAAACCAAAGTGTTGTGTTTATATTTTCAGTGTTCAGTGTAGTTAAACTCCAAACCTCCACCTCGCTTCACTGGACATGTGGAACAGGACCCAAGACTTCATTCGTCTTTCAGAACCATAACAGAGCTACTCACAGCTCACATCCATTTGCATGGATCTGTATTGTTGTTGCTGTATTGCTGATGGCGTCACATGTTTTCCTGCTTTTTTTTTTTTGCATTATTTTACACACTAGTATATCTGTGAAACGCAAGGTTTGCTAATAATGCTTATATTATATATATTATTTTCTGGTTCACAGTACTTGACTTCCTTCTACAGGGCAGAGGCAGAGCTGAGATGCACATGAGACACACCTGAACGAGTCTGGTGAGAAATCTAAAAATATCCATAGTGATGTTTTAGATTTGATCTTGCAGGTATTATTATTATTATTGTTTATTATCTAGTATTTTCAGTTCCATATATTCATACGTATTAGTCCCGCACAGTACAAACCATCCATGTAACTGCAGTGGCATTCATAAAGTTTAGCATTATTTGTTGTGAACAAAAGGCAAAATGTTGTAAGGTGTTTGCCTCCTTCGGTCTGTTGTTGTCAATTGAGGAATAAATTGAGAACCCACAGCACAGATGGTCACTATTTGCTGCAGGGGCATTTTTATTCATTGTGACTGTCATTAAAGAGCAAAAGGATGAATTTGTTAAGTCAAAGAACTTTCCTTTGCTTGGCAGGCGCTTTTATAAGTGTCTGTGCAAAAGGCATGTGACCCGAATACTTTTGATGTTATCATAATACCTTTAGAGCTGTTTAACTGTTGCTGCACGGAGTATTTGGGGAAAGTAAACATCCTCATACCTCTGGGATGCCCTGTAAATCCTAAACAGCCTGTAATGACCCACAGAGAGGCGTATTTCAGTACATAATGCATCATCATAACCTTCAACAACAGGCAATGCAATGAAGCAGACGCACACTGATGGCTCTGCATGCAGACGTTGTTCCAGGAACTGATGCGTCAGCATTAATTGATGAGCTGTGCTCAGAGCTCTTCACCGAAGCTCTGAGAAGGTTTCTTAGAATAAAATACTCTTCAGAACCTTCTTCATTGCAGGTACATTTGTTCAGGCCTTCTTAATGTCATGCTGTACAATACCTACACGTCACAGTGGCTACAAACTGGACAACATAAACCCTGATAATGATATACGAATATGAAATCTGAAAAATCATTTTCTAACATGACGTACTGTATATTTCATGATTGGCTGATATGCCTTGCTCTCCTCAGTAATGCAGGGACATCAAAATGAACAGGAGGACCAATGGCGAGAGCTTGGAACTGCAGAGCGAGGAAGACTGCACTAATCCCATCACCCCACAGAAAGGTCTCAATCCTTTAACTGCCACCAGGAGCACCACAAAGACCGATGACCCACAAGAGGCTGAACAGACACTCTTTGTACTACACGATCAATGATCATATAACTGATTAAATTGATTTATTTATTCATAAATTAAATATTGCTTCTATCAAGAGAGTGTCTCAGGGAGGAAAAACTGAATTGAAAAATATAATTTGCACTTTTTTACAATAATCTTCTGCATGTCACCAATTGTCAAAATAGTTGAAAGTTCAATGAAATCATTCAGAGAGCATTAGGTAAAATTGTTTAGCATTCAGAGAAAGTGGGAAAGTAAGCCTCATAAGCTCAAACAGTGTTGTTTTTCTGTAGTTTTCCAGCAGGGGGCACTGCAGACATTGGTTGGACAGACTAAACATAAGGTTTACAGCGCCAACATGTGGCCAGATATGCACACGTTTCATAAGACCTGACCTGTAAAGCATAGAAAAATATTTTTTTATTTATTGATTCCTTAGATGGTTATGAAACACTGAGACAGCCCACTTCCTTCTGACTCCATGTTCTGCCATATTGACACTTTTCTCACCCCCTATTATTTATATTTCATTTAATAATCCTCAGATTTGGTAGATTGCCTTGCTACACATGACAATGTCATATCCCAGGTGGGTAATCATGAGGTGGCTTGTTCACAATGATGTTCTCCCTGGGCAAAGGAAAAATATAACATAACAAAATACCTTTGGAGAACCACACTTTGTTGTGTCTTTGCTGCTGAAGTTTGCTGAAATATTTTTTAAAGTCTGATGACTTATGGAGGGTGCCCCTTTGTGGCCACAGTCTGCCTGTGCAGTAGTACTATTTCCACAGGGCATGTCAAATGGCTCAGTGGCAGAGGCTGCAAACAGTAATGGTAGTACGCGTTCAGCAATTGCAGCGCTTCAGGAAATGCTTTGTCTAACTTGCTATACATCACACTTGTATCCTGACGCAAGCTAAATAATGCAGGTAGGGACATCCTGGAAAGTCTGTCCATCTGGGCGTAGTGTTTTTCAGTAGGATAAAGTGATGCTCATTAAAAGGCTATTGTGAAATGACAGAACATACAATGCATAGACAAGGAAGTTTAATTCATTTCCTGCAATCATATCTCTGTGGGTACAAATCATTGTATCTTCTTACATCTTGTTCATTAACCCATGATGCATTGCATCCATACATTTGTAGCTCAAAACAGCTTTTACAAAAAATGATATACAATATATACTTATATTTATATATATAATATACACGTGTTTCTTTATGCATTTAGGTGTGTTTGCAATGGGTAGAATATGCTAAGAGGCTAAAATGAGTTTAAAAAAAACACAGCCAAGTGGAAACAAATCCTGGGTAAAGTTCAACAGAAGGTCATTACCAAACAGATATAGCCAGGTTATCAAAGTCATCAACATTGGCTATCTTACAGAGAACATGAAGCCCTTCACGCACAGTTTGCATATTTTCCACAATTACAGTCATGTAAATCCAGAGTGATTGCCTTCTCTTGCTGTGGACTAGAATGTATCGATGACAGAGCTGGATAATCGCTTAATGCGGCAACAAAATCTAACCAAATGCGACAAAATGTTATGGATTTATTGGCTAACTAACTAAGAGAAACTTTGAATGGAATGACCAATACCAGGATTAAAGTATTCGCTAGCTATCCTTTCCACATTAAACTGCCTGCAGCCATCTCTGATCTGAGTCAGCTATTAAAGAGATGACAAAACATCTGAATCTACAAGAAAACATTTCCACTTCCCTGTATGGCTTTAGTACTATAGTCCTTTTGAGGACAGTTGTAGCGCTCGCACACTCATAGACAGATGTTTCCAGCACCTTTGTATTTTTTTTGTGTGTGGTGTGCTGTGACTGGAACGTGTTTAAAACAAGTGTTTTTTTCTTTTCTCTACGTGTGTCCAGGTGTCAGGTAGCAATACATAGTTTGAGAGATTCTACATAAACAGCAAGCAACAGACTGAGAAAAATATCCGAGTTGTAAACAAACATAGTACAGGAGAAATGTCACTCAGGTAGAGATTCGACCATCATAGTCAATGCAAATTATAAGTCCACTGTGCCGTGTTGTACTTTGTCAACAACATCTGGTTTTACTCACTTCACATTATATAGCTTAAAATTACAGTATTACATAATTTTTCAATACAACAGAGTAATAATAATCATGTGTGTTTATACTAATTAATCATCATTCATGTAAACATATTTAACCAGGTCATGCAAACAGTAGACCAAAACTTCTTCCACTAGAGGTGCACAGCACAGAGCAGGCGGAGTGCCCAGACTGAGATCCCTCCGAGTCAGCGTGACATGTGCCGGAGCCAGACTCAGAGACTGACAGCTGCTGGATGTGTCGATGTTGCTCCGACACAGAACAGGGGGGGTGAGTTTGATGTGAATGTGGTTGTGTCCTTCCCATGCATAGTGAATTCTCAGTGTAACTTACCCACGGAGGACGGTTGGATTCGTGTGTATTACAAATGTATGGGGATCTCAGTTTGAGCCTCTGATAACAGAACAGCCATAAAACGAAAAAGAATTCTCCTTTTGATATTCTTACATTTTCAGTGTTTTCCCCAACCAAAGCATGCAGACACTCCAGGTCAGAACCTTTTTTCACAAACCCAGTCTGAGCCAGAACAGAGAGTTCATAACCCCCAGAAACAAACCACAAGTTTCAAGTATCTCCCGTTTACAAAGGCATGACTAAAACAAGAAAATATTGGTAACTGGACAGAAACAACAAATAATGACAAAATAAATAGCATGATCAACCAGAGCAAATGGACGAGTGGAATCGGCATTGAAGACACGCCTCCAGGTTAGCTCTATGTAACTAAACAGCTACTACATGCAGCAGTTTCTCCTCCCATTTTCTTGGTGCCCTGTCTGGGTGGTGTTTTTGGAGGAAGCTGCCAGTTAAGGGTGTGTGGGCCAGATGAATGGAGTCACTCAGTAATTGTGATTAGAGGTAGATGTGACACATAATGGGAGAACGAATAATGGAGAAGACCACACTGTGAAAGTGACAGCAAGGCGTGCGACAGCTGCACAAAGGTCAACAAAATGGTTTGAATAAATGCTTTTTTCACTTGGAGCAGCCTTGCAATTCATTCTGCAGCAACTTTTCAAACGTGTGCATCTTAAATCAGGTTGTGGTTTTGGACAAAGACTTACAGTATGTTTCTCCATACTGTAACAGTGATCAGCCTGCTGTGGATGTATTCCACTGTCTCATAACTACTCTGCATTCCTGGCCAGACTGGGCGGGTGGACTCTGGGTGCTCCAAGGATATACTTTAGTGTCACCGTGACCTACTGGGTGGTGCTCAGACACGACTGGCTGGCCTGCAGCAGTAGGTGCAGCTCCTCAGGCTGTCCCGATCTGCGCTGCCCTCGTTGCTTCCGCGACGACCGTCCTCGTAGTGGGACACTGGAGGTTAGAATAAAACAACAAAACATCGACCATATAAAGTAGAAAATAAGTTTCAGTATTTTTCAAAAGTGCAGGTCATAATATATTTGCATTCACCATCTCTTTTTTTGTGTGAAATTTTATTTTGACAACACAACCTTATTCTGCAACAAGCAGTGGGAGCTTAGTTCAACTTACAAAATAAACAAAAATATTCAGGTAGTAAAAGTAAACAGCTCCCACCTTTAGATATTTTTTCTAGCTGCACAGAGATCTAACCAGCCAGCAAACCCTAGAGCTGCCTATTCACCTGTTTACATGTGTGGGGCACTGGTAAATTAGAAAAATATATGAGCAACCAAGGAAGATTTCTTTTTGTTGTTGGAAACCTGCAGTGAAGCTAAAAGTGAAACAAGCAACAAGTTATTATACAGAAAAGGGCATTTTTACACGTCCACAGATGATGCTGCTTGTGTAATCATAACAGATTGGTGGCTCTGACGAACGTTGTCATGCGAGACTGTTTCATGCATTACATATTGTTTATTTGAATTTAGTTTCTTCTTCCAACTGGAAGTGAAAAATGAAGTTAGCTGGAACAAAGGCTGAGCTTTCCATGTGCTGAGAAAAGCTTTCGCAAACACTGCAAACCAATCAAAGCTTTTCAGGACATTTATGTAATGTGTTTACTTCATCTGAGATCTTTGTCATTAACTTGTTTTCTCAGCTGGTTAGCCAAACTGTTGATCGTACAGTATATTCTCATTTCTGAGCCGTTATGAACATTATTTACAAAGCAAAAGAGGTTATTGACTTACTGATCATTAAATCATATTAGTGAATGTTTGTGAATTTCCAACTTACAGCTCTCCTCCTCCCCATTTCCCAAATCATCCTCCTCTTCCTCCTCTTCCTCTGGGAGCAGATGTCCATGGCAGGGACTAGTGGGAGTGATCTGACTGGGTCCTTCGAGACTAGTGCCTAGCTGCAACTTCCGCATGTGCCGCACCACTGCTGTGGCATTAAATGCTTGCTGCATGGACAGAAAGAGAAATGGGAAGAAAAATAACAGATACTGAGAGAGAAGAAGAGCAAAGATGTGCGATGTTTGCTTACACTAAAATATCCCAACGCCAACCTGACTGCTGCTCTTTCAGCAGGTTGTGTTGTGACTCAGCAAAGAAACTGACCTTCCATTTACTTTTGGCAAAGTTCTTCTTGATTTGAGCGCTGACAGATTCATGGATATTCTTGTCCAGAGCTGTGTCTCCACAGATCCTGCAAAGTCAACAACAATTAGAAAAATTTTAAGTTCTAGTCTCTCGAAAGTAACACAATCAGGGACATCACTAGGATCCAAAGACCAGGGGACAACAGGGGCGTGGCCCCCATGGTTGTTGGAAGGAATTACGCAGCACTAATGTTCTGTCAAATTACAAGTAGGAAGATGGACAGCTGCAACAGATTAAATAAGACCCAAAAAAATGATAGTTGCCCATTATTATATATTTAATTGATTACTTTTATCATTAATTATTTCAATTATTGAAGTATATATTTCTAATGTGTTTTGAAATGATATCAGTACTTTAACCCTCTTACCATGGATGCTGGAGGGCCTGTTCACATGTATATCTCTTCATTGACTCTTTCTCCATCAGGTGACAGATAAAGTCTTTGGCTGCAAAGACAAATTGCGATTCATGTTGCAATAGTTCACTAGGCTTTGATCTTGGATTTGCTGTAGTAGATGTTTTTAGTAACTGGCGATACCTGAATCTGAGATGTCATCCCAGTACGGAGAGTCAAATTCATACTCAGCTTTCAGAATCTGCTCAAATAACTTGGCATCATTTTCATCATAAAAAGGAGGATATCCACATAACCTGAGGGAGTATATTCATGATTAAAAAAAAATACTGTTCATACTGGATGAATAAGCTCCCACTTACAGAATATATGAAATAACTCCTATGGACCAACAATCCACTGCTTTGCTGTACGGCTTCTGAGCGAGCACCTCGGGAGCTGTGAAGGGTATACAGCACACGGGTGAATTCAAGTGATCTTGACCTTTCAGTAATACCATGTGATCTGTCAGATCACGTTAAACAAGTAGAGAGCACTTCTGAAACACTCGCAATTGAGTCAGTAGTGGATGAAAGCACCTCTCACAACGCATTAAATAAAGAGGAGAGATCAGCTGAAACAGCAAGTTCTGAGCCCGACATGAAAGATAGCGGGGAGGTGAGGGGAGTCTGCCTGGCCAGAAAAATAGAAATGTCTTACCCACATATCCAGGCGTGCCACAGGCTGTGGACATGACACTACCCACTCCTTCAATTTTTGACAGTCCAAAGTCGCTGATCATAATCTTGGAGTCTTCGTCCATACTGTAATACAGCAAATTCTCTGGCTACAATTAAGGAAGAAGGGTTAAAAAAGGGCCAACTGCATGACACACTGAGCTGTTAGATTTCTGTCTTTCTTGACTGTGATACCTTCAAGTCTCTGTGGACGATACCCATATCATGAAGGTATTTGACTGCGTCTAGGATCTGGTGGATGAGCTGGCTGGCATCTCTCTCTGTGTAGAAACCTTTCTCCACGATCCTGTCGAACAGCTCGCCTCCTGAAACACTACGAGGGGAAAGCAGAGAAGAGGAGCTAATAGTCGTTTACCTTTTAGTGTATTCATATCCAGTATTATCAATCTAAATCAATCATGCCATTTGATCAAACATTTAAATGTTTCACACTTCACAGCTAAAAACCACAATTAGCTTTTTTGATTTTGAATTGAAACAAACAATATGATACAGTCAGTACATGATATATATGAATATACATAATATTATAATGTAGAGTAAGATGGGTTTTTTAAGGAATTAAAAAGGTAAAGCTTTATGTCATCAAAATGTTCTGTGATTTCTCAGAACATATTCAATTCGCAATAACAAAACTAAGAAAAACAGCAAATACACTATGACATAATAAATCGTAGAACACAATTTTACATTCATTTTCTACAACCAATTAATACATTAATGAAATACATGCATGTAACAGACATTTGCTCAACATCACGAGAAAGGAGGACTCACAGCTGCATGACGAGATATAGGTGAGATGTACTTTCGAAGATGTCCTCCAATGAAACAATGTTAGGGTGCTTGATTCTGAGGAAGATAAACATCATCGTTAAACATGCTTACTGTCGAATGGTCACCAGATGGCATTCTTGCTGCATAATTCAGATTCAGAGAATCTCTTTTTTTCCATTCCCTTCTATTTTTTGGGATCAATCCCATCAGAGTACACTGACAAAATCCCAAATATCAAGCCCAGCAGAGCTTCAGATGGATGAACTACCTTTTGTTGGGAATGACAGTGAATGGGTAACAAAGAAGAACATTTAACAGCTTAGCTGCTAACTGTAAAAATGTGCTATTCACACACAAAGACACATCAAATAGTCTTTTACTGTTATATAGCAGCGAAATGCCAGTCAAGCATCTCTTTTGGCTCTCGAGTTGAGTTGAGAGCATACGAACACGCCATCACTTTAACACAACAACAGCTGAGAAGGGCTAATGTCATTTTTATTGGAACGAGTGAATCCCTCTTTTTCTATGATTGTGCTTCAACTTTCTTAATATCTGCTCTCATAACTCTCTACTTAACTCTTCACTAAGATAAATACTTACACGCCAAACTCCACTCGGTAAATTCTTCCATATCTTTCTCTCTCTATCCTGCCCTACCCCCCGTCTCTACATCTCCACCCTCTATGTCTCTTTCTCTTTCTTCAATACACTGCTGCGGGGAACTCCATACCATCTCCGCCTCTGTGTGCTGTTGCCCTGGCAACAGGGACACTAAAAATAGGTCTATCTTCTTTACTCCTGACATTTCCGGTGCACAATCCTACTGTTTCTACTGACACCGTGCATTTAATCACCCATTCAATTGACCCCATGCATTAATATACTGCATCTGTACATGCATGGTTGTATGAGGCTCCTCCTCCACAAAGCTGAAGCATCACAACAAGCTGCTGCAACCTCACCTGTGTAGTACTGCGATCTCATTTTCTATGTTGTTCTCTTTGCCTTCCAACGCTTTCTTCGGGATACACTTGATGGCGACCAACCTCTGGGTTCTCTTCTCCTCTGCTAGTACCACCTCAGAGAAAGCTCCCCTAAAACCACACACATTAGAGTAAGAGTTTGGGGCGAAACGGAGAAACAAAAAGACAGTATATGACTCTGTTTTTCAGAGCTTTCTAATAGGTTTGAAGACCTCCGTGATATCTCATCATCTTGTCACTAATTAAAGTCCATTTTCCCTCTGTTCTCATCTACCCACAAAAATGGGAGGTTTGGAAAAGAACTTGAAATACAATGCATTTAACCATCTCTGTGTGTGTGTGTGTGTGTGTGTGTGTGCGTGTGTGTGTGTGTGTGTGTGTGTGTGTGAAAAGATGTTTGTATGAATAATTCAAAATGGTGACATTACCAGGAGGGTTTTGGGGGCTGAGAAAAGCTCGGGGGGTGAAGCAACAATCGCACAGGGACACATATAGGAATAACAGCTGCTTTAAAAAAACTATTTTTAAGCCATTCAATAATAGATACAGTAAATGCAGTGTGGCTGTTTCTGAGAGAGACAAGACTGCATTATAGATTATGGTCTTGTGATGATAAGAGTGAGAATAGTGTGTATTTACAGTCTCCCCACAGGAGCGTGGGAGAGCTCAGGAGGAGGCCTGAACGCACGAACATCATAAACAAAGACAAGGATCCTTTGGATGTGTGTGAAACAGCGCTGTCATGCAATACACAATGGATCTACGATGTTTAGCAAATATTTTGTCGTCTTTTCCATTCGTCACAGTGTGGGAAACGAGGAGTTCTTAATCTTAACTTCACTTAAGTCTGGCGCACTAATAAAACGATGCAGACTTCACACTGATGTTGCCAACAGCAACCGTGTCATAGGAAGGCAAAAGTGTCTCACGTCATGTTTATTCTGGTTTAAGTGGTTATTAACATGGTGAATATAATGTTATTATTAACACCATGTTTCACAGAGCTGAGGAGTCGTGGTGCAACCTGACCCTCTCTCTGTACACTTTCCATCATCATGTCAAATATAAATGCTAAGTGTGAATGTGTGGTAATCCTTGAGATGGCTTTGTACCATGGCCATCTTGTGCTCAACAAACCAGCACAGCAGAAATGTTTGCATAGTGGAGCTGATGCACAAGAGGAGAGCCAATTCTCACACGTTTCCAGTTTCATTTTTTATTTTTACACAGACCTTAAAATAATTACAAAGCAATATCATATAAAGCTCCAATTTTAATCGATCCATAAAAGCATTTTAATGTGTTCAAGTCTGCAGCATTAACAGCCAGAGTTTCACCAGCAGCTCAAGAAAGCTAAAGCTCTAATACTGATCAATAAAAATCTATTTAGCCTTTTGGGCTGTTTAAAATAGGAGGACCAGTGGGCAGAGCCCAGGACCAAGACAGCAAGAGATTTCACATAGAGGAAACCTAATTGTTAGCTTTCAAAATCCATCTATCAACAACCAATAGCTAAATTCATGATTACCTCAATGTAATATCTGAAAAAAACAATATTATTCAAAAAAAGTTTTTATTACATTAAAGATGTTAATGACAAATATTTATGACCTAATTTCTGGTCATCAATCCATTTAACCAAACCTTATGTCTACTATTTCTAAACAAATATGACTAAATATAGACTGGTGGTTCAAAAGGTCCTCCCCCACCTATGTTTGAAAGTGACAGAGGGAGTGAAAGTGAATGAGACTGCACACAAACACACACATACACATACAGACCACACACATACACTTTTCTACTGTTGCCATGAGACACATTATAATTAACCATCCAGTTGCTCATTTCTCCTTGGAGATGTAGTAGGGGTGAGCTCTCAGCGGGTTTGGGAGAGGAACACAGGATGGAGAGAGGAAGCTACTGTAGCTGCACTAATGAGATTCTGTGACTAGTTAATATGTACATCTCTGCATTAGAAAGTAAAATGTCAAAATAGAAATGTTGATGTTACTGTCCAGCTGTTTGGACTTTGGTTAGATAAAAATACATAATTCCTGTTATTCAGTCGGCAAAGGGTAACTGGAATCATGACACATCACTTTGTGTGTTTCATGCCAGTAAATAATCCTGGCACTAGCACTGACTTGCTGTTAACAAATTAATATAAATAAGTTTTTTGTGAGTCATTGGTCTCAAGAATCAGAGCTGACACATCTGTCAGCTCAGTAGTTTTTGTATACATGAACAGATAGATACATAGATGGATAGATAGATAGATAGATAGATAGATAGATAGATAGATAGATAGATAGATAGATAGATGGACAGATGGATAGATAGATAGATAGATAGATAGATAGATAGATAGATAGATAGATAGATAGATAGATAGATAGATAGATA
>JAUMHF010000021.1:12209735-12234414 GCA_032359275.1 Microctenopoma steveboyesi
GATAGATAGATAGATAGATAGATAGATAGATAGATAGATAGATAGATAGATAGATAGATTGATAGATAGATAGATAGGTCATATTCCCAAAGCAAAATTCTCAAGCCAGTCCATTACTACAGCATTTTCATCACAGTATGGGTATCTCTGTCCTGCTATCTCTCTCTGTTACACACACACACACACACACACACACTGCAATCCCAGCTGTCCATATGAGCAAATATTGATTCACACATTCTTGTATTGCTATCGCCTCTCAGTCCATTCACTGTGATCAGTGTGCTCTTATTTCAGTCTTTCGTGTCTTGAAAGCTTTATCTGACAAATAACTATGATGAATTAAAAGATAATGGGCTGTTAGTTATCTACCTTAACTTACAGCTCCACTGTGCAGTACAGATACATAACCTAGAGATATGAGTCTGAGTGGAACACCCATACAAGTACTTCATCCATAAGTGCTTCCTTAGCTTTCTTTGGTTAGCTAGCTTCAAACGTAGTAACTATTAGCGCATCAGTATCTATATAAATACGCACAATGTTAGCAAGCTAACTAGTTAATATAAAATTAGAGGTAATTGTGGGGTGCAGCGTAAGCAACGCTAGGTTAGAACATTTACTTATTGATCTTCATGTGTTAGGGTTAGGGTTCATTCAGTGCTTTAGTGGTGATTTACTTTACTTTACTTTACTTTACTTTACTTTACTTTGCTTGGCAGACGCTTTTATCCAAAGTGACTTACAAGAAGAAGACACCATTCAGTTCTCGCAAAAGCTGAAATACTACAACAAAGCACCCTGATAAGGCCTAACTCGTCAAGACAAAAACATGCATACGATTTGTATATTGCTAGACAACGTAATGAGTGTGTTAGACTCACTTGAAGTACTTTTTGAACAAGTGAGTTTTTACATTTACACTGTGGTCGCAGTTACAGTTAATTACTGAGAGTCTGCTGATTTCTTACAGTAGTATCATATACTGTTCTCCGTGCATATACGTAGTTCTCTGGTTCTATTCGGTAATTTTGAAGTAAAAAAACCCAAGACTAACTAATGTCGCATTAGTTAGGACAGCTTAAATAAATGTGTTGGAGAATACACAAAGTATGTGTTACTTAAAAGTGTCAAATAGTAACTCTGAGTAGTCTGTATTTAATCACAAGAACATATTAAGCAAATTTTAAAGTTATTCAAATTATACTAAATATATATAGACTCACAAGCTTTTGTAAGTCTCTATATATATATTTATTTATTTACTTACTTTTTTTAGGTAATAGCTTGCGCAATTTGTGCAGTGGAACTTGTTTTAATTTAGTGACATGTACATTTCCACATAAGATGCACTTACATTATAACTAGGCTAAGTGTTTTAGACTGCAGGCTGCACAATTACTTGACACTATCAGGAAGAGTGTGATATAGATGAATCCCATGATGGCTCACCAGTAATGATGAATGTTTGCTGCAATAGCATTGGCCATTCATAAAGTTATTGTTTGCCTTTGAGAGCTGCATTATCAGTAAGGCAGAGTCTGGATCCTTGGATCTGATGCAGACAGCTGCCTGCAACTATTCATCAGTCTATTGATCTCACCTGATGCAAATGCCCCCTTCAATTCCAACATTCTTCCCCAAGTCCCCAAAAAGCTTTCTCATTTAAGCCTAATGCTGAGTGTTTGTGCTTGTTGATGTGTGTGTGTATGTGGGAATGTGGTGAGAGAGAGAGACAAAAAAAGAAGAATGGATACACACAATTATAACCAACCACATTCTCAAGACTCTGTCTCTCTAATATTTTACATTTAAAAAGTTCACTAACAACTCTATAAACAAACCAATCATCATGAGCATGTTCTTATCACACACTACACATCAGATATATATATTTTTTTCATCCAGCCATATGGAATGACTTTACATTTGAGTGCAATTGGATTGGTAGTACTCCTGCTGAGAATAAACATCGAGTCCTGCAGTCCCTCGCAGGTCCAGATTTGAGCTCATTGTTTTTAGCAGACGTGCAACCTCTGAAAGGCTAATCATTTTCCCATTACTATATTCTACAACCCCTCTAAGTCGTGTAATTATTTTGTTCCATGACAGAGAGATATGAAAAGAGAATCAATCATCAGCAATCCACTTAAGAGTACTCTGCTGTGAATGAATTAAACATTTATGCTGCTGTGGTATGAAATGGTTTAGTGAACTGGTCCCAGTCGCTTACTATTGTGGCAACCAGATGACAATATACAACCCAGGAAAGACCTGCTGTACTTCTGAATGAAGCTGGATTGCAAACAAAATCCACAACTTTATGTTTCGTTTATACAAGCTAAAATATTGGATTTGCTGCAGGTCTCAGTGTTGTGCATGGCCTTCGTTAACGTAACAATGTTGAACTCTTCTCTTTTAGTGTGAAAAGAAAGTGTAACATGCTGATTGTAAAGATGTTCTGTACATGTGAATGTTACACATACCTCTGAACCGTGTCAAGTAAGATGTTTCCCTCTGTTTTCTAGAGGAATGCTATGCTATGCTTGACCTACAATCAGGACAGCTTGTCCTGAAGTGGACTCTGTGAGAACTGTGAGGATTAACTGGATTGGAATATAATATTTCAACATAAATCAATTAACTTCATACACTGAATTCCTGGATAAAGCCTCACTGTAATCTTTTGTCTGAGCATAAGGAGCTTTCCGTCAACACATTAATTCTGCCCTCTGCCAGGTCCAGCTATATTGACAGAGGGGGAAAGATATTACTACAGATTTTTCTCTCTTTTTTTCTGAAATGGGAACACACTATGCTGGCAATTGATTCTTTCAATCATTGTTATATAATTCCTGATATGGTAAAAAGTTATCCTTCAAAATTACAATGACTGTTTCATGTTTTTGTCAAGTCTCAGTGGAATCATAACAGAAGTTATGAGCATTTAGAAGCAGACATGAATTCTCAGATATACAGTGTGCTAGTCAAAGTGCATGGCACACAGCATGCACAGCTCTGAGACACAGACACAGAGTCTTATTTGATGTCCTCCTACAGCCCTCGACATAACCATACAGGCTCATCATCTACCCACTGCTATTTCACAGGGTTGGATTTGGACCAGAGTTGCATGGTCATAAATATCTGGTTCTGTGCAGCCTCTCTGGGGAAGCAGGTGTGATTCCAAGAAGAAAGAAAACAACCACACTCCATATGGCACCCTCGTGTCATCACAGGTGGACATGCACTGGGTCACTTATACTTAGTTTGGGGGGGAGTGGAGAGATGCCCCCGTGACCATCTGGAGAGTGCAGTGAAAGGTCTGTGTGAATTTAGCCCTAACAATTACTGTAAAGATTCATTTTTCAGTTTATCACAAAACTAAGGCATATTAAATGAAAACTTGAATGTACTCCATTTTGAATTTTGAACATTTTGAACAATGACTATTTTACAATTTATTCAGGGTTAATGTTAGGGCAACAAGAAATGTTAAAGGTGTAGCTTATTCGTACAAACTCTACACATCAAAAGAAGATAAAAATAGAGGTGAGTCATATGAGTCATTTGCAAAATTACAGTTTTCTTCAGCATGCATACTATAATCAGTATACTAGTGAGTGATAAGAAAGCACTACTGAATTTAGTTGCTGTTTCAGGGGAAAAGGTACCATTAATGTGTTTTTACAGCCTCCATACACAATAGAAAAAAATGCTCGTACATGAAAATGAAGACTGTACCATAACCCCCTCAACAGGAAAACCAAGTCTGAGCTCATATGGTTAGCTCTGTGATATCAGTAGCAACACTGTTGAGACTAGATTCCTTCAGTAGTGATCCGTGCCAAAGAATATACAGTAAATAAACAATATCAAAAGAGGTGTAATGAGTTCATTTTAGTTTCTAAGAATGCTCACTAACGTGTGCACATACATTACTGATAGTTTCTCAAATATGGATACTTTTAGATGAGTGGAAAATAGTTGACTCAGCAACAAACTGCTGCCAAGAGCGAGACAAGTCGGACTCAAAGGAGGCATGTGTGACAGGCGCCTTCGAAATGTCAATCAAGTTTACTGAGACAGACTCTAGACAGACTTAAATTCTGCAGCCTTGGCAGCGAGTTGAGCAAAAAATTAGTGAAGAAGACTTTGACCCTTCGCTGTAAACTGCATATGGTCTCTCCTGTGAATACCCGTCAGCTATAGTGTAGACAACGCACAGCTTCATTATATTTTGCCTCAAACTCAAACCAGTGATAATGTGCAGGAACACTTCCAGGTTTTTTTGCTTTGCAGGTAGTTCCGTAATCCATGAACAACAGCACAAATATTGTCAAAGATGAGATATAGCAAGACTCTATTAGACAAGACTCACTCTATTATTATCTAAAATCTTATTTGGGGCCCTAGTTGTGGACATAAATTTGAACTAATTGTCGAAAGTCCTGAGGCATGCTCATGCTTATGGAGCGAAATGGAACCTGTGCAGTGGTAAATGGCCTATAAACTATACAGGAACGTTTTATGAGCATTGCACTAAAATTGCACCTGAAACAACCACCTGACACTTTGCGGTTGTACTGAGGTTCAGGGACACACTCGTGCAGTTGCCCCTTTTGCTCAGTGCTAAACCCGTTACACTGTCATATCATCACTAAGCAGTAGAGGCCTTCAACTTACGTTCCCAGCACTTCTTTGAAGTCATAATGTTCTTTGATGTCTGATGTCTTCTTTTTCCATCCATTTCCATCCTCTCCAAGAGGCATCCTACAATGCTGACTGGATTCGCCACACTACAGCTACAGAGGAATAAGAACAGAATTACAAACGGTGAAGGGACTCAAAGGATGCACAGTTAAGTTTTGACACACCACATGTGTACTCAAACAAATGAATCTTTGATCATGAGGATTGTTGTATCTTTAGCTAGTGGTGGATATACTCATTAAACGAATATTTATTAGAAAAAAGGAGGACAAAAATGTCCACAATTAATTCATAAACCACAATTAATGAATTGCTGTAATGTTAAATACTGACTGCACCAAATATTCTGCCTACATTAGTTAAAAATATTAATTTAAGCGTGGCTGACTGCTGGAGAATAAACGGTTGCTAACTAAGTGATAGTAACGCCACTTTATGGCCACTGCATTTGTTGGATTGCATTGAATGAAAAAAAGGAATATTTCTCTCATATATGCACATGGGGCATCAAAAAGTCAACACTGAGGTAGAAGGACTAGGATCATATTTTAAATTTGCTATTGTGTAATTATTGAATGTATGAATAGAAGATAAATGAGAAATTTATAAAAACGTTATAAGGCTGAATGTTAAGATCTAATTGTTAAGACTGGAGACATTAATATGACACAGCTCCAGGAAAAATAAACGTGCACCATGGTTAAGTTCATATCAGTACTACTTCCCCAAAAAACCAGCATCTAGAAAGTAGGGCAAACAGTGCAGCAGAGACAGTCGCAGGAAAGAAAGCACACGTCGCAAAGACAAACGCATGGTCAGTAGAGGCAAACCAGCTGGGGATACCACTCTATATTTAATACAGTATCTAAAGCTGTATTATATTATGATCACTGAAGAAAGATAAAAGTCCACAAATCCTACGATAACTCTGGTTAGCGGAGACAGTTCCTGAAACTGAAACGTTGGAGAAACCCGCAGGGCGTGAATGGCAAGCAGGACGAAATGCAAAGGTTTGGCCCGTGCAGTGGGTTGTGTCTGCATGGCTGGAGTGAGTCCGTTTTCTGTGGCGGTGATCATGCATGGAAACTGCAGGAAGACAAGGCGATGTGTGTGTGTGTGTGTGTGTGTGCGAACCGTACTGCAGCGCCCAAGGGTATGGCAGTCAAACGGAGGCAGCCGCATCTTTAGGTTCAAGCCGGACGCTGCAGATATGCGACACGAGAGCGCACCGCTTTACGCAGTCACAAGTGTGACTGCGTAAAGAAGAAAACACACAGTGAAGGTTTAAGTGGGAAAAACACCTACCTAAACGGTGATCTTTAGCTGTGCTGTGCTCTCCTTCCCTCTGCTGGGAGCGATGTGGCTGCTGTACTTGTGCGCACCGCTGGGTCCGCTCAGACTTCTCCTGACGTCAAGAAAACCAGACGTCTGTGGACGTAGTGCAGCATAAAATCACTCACTGTTCTCTACACAGCGTGATCTGCGATTCGCCCTATGATAACTGAGCCGCCGTCTGGTAAATGCGAACAGATTTCCTCCACAGCTGCTTGTTATTTTCCTTGAGAGAGAGCTTTGGCACAAGCAAAGGGCAGCGCTCCCGCTGTGGCACAACGTGCAGCGTCCTCCGACGATTTTATGGTCGTTTCACTCAACACTCATGACGGGCAGAACTGACAGCGCACTCACAGGCAGCACGTAGGCCTCTCCAATTAGATTAATACTCCAACAGTGTCCCAGAATGAAAGCGGACCGGTGCTGGTGCCTGAAGTGCTTATGGTGTTTATGATATTTAAGCTCCAATCTTACGGCAACGCCCTGCTTGATTTAATCCAACACACATCATCTCAATACCCAACACCATTCCCCGAGGCCCACCAGCACTGGACGGACCTGTGCACTGTGGTGTCACTGTTATTTTCTTCACTCTCCCCGAGCAACGTGTTGACATAAATATAACATTTCAATAGTTTTGTTTGTATGAGTTTGTATTTTAAACCACAAATAAATTCACTTGAATATTTACGTTGATTTGATCTGTGCAAAAGTCACTTAAACTTGACCGCTTGAGTGTTTTGAGTGAAATCTGTGTTCAGGTGGAGGCATGTTGCTGCAGACTGACGTCACATCCACAAGAAGATTTTAAAAAGTGAATTACACTGGCCTTCCACCCACAAATGTAATAAATTCTTCATTTCTTGTGTGTTAGATAATTCTTACATTTACCAGTTTTATATACACACATCTGTGCAAATGGAATTAAGTATATATCTAAACTCAACTCAAATTTTATTGTTATATGTATTGTAAACTCTGTGAAGGCTTCAGGTGTGACGTCTAATAACTATATATGTTTTACCTGCACAGTTTAAGTATATGTACTGGTGCATCATCCGTTTTTTTTCCATTTTGGCTGATCATCATAAATTGCACCATTTTGCACAAATACAATTGTCGTCATCAAACACTAAGGCACAGCATCTCCAGTCATTTGTGGATTCAAATGTTGAATTTTAGCAAGCACTCAACATTTTATTCTCTCCTCTCCACCTACCATTAATCTGCACAATCAGTTCCTTCTTTTGTACATGTGATAAAAATGCCCAGTGATCTACAGAAGGTAAACAGACGTTGACATAATTCCTTTTTAATTTTTATTAACCTAATGGTTATTAGGGTTTTTTTTACACATCTGGTGTTAGCTTACTGCTTGTTATTGACTGCCCCACTTGCAAAGCATTCCCATTCATTTTCTTATAGCAGAATCAGAATCAAAATACTTTATTTTACTGAGAGTGGTTTGTAAACTTGTAAGTATGTGTTAATTTAAAAGTTACCAACCTCTCTGGCTCCACCTCATACATTTTGGGGGTTAGGGTCTCCTGATATTTGTACTACTAAAATCTAACTTCAATTAGAAAAAGAAATTCTGGCTGGCACATAGTCTTGGGTGCATTTCTCCTCCTGAACTGTAGGGGCGGAACTAGCTCTGAGGGCGCGTTACTTCTCTACTAGTAAAAACAATACAAGCTTTACTTCCGGGCAGGAGATTTCAAACAACACTAGCTAAAAAGCTAGTTGCTACACATTTTTTCTCAGGGAACTACGGCAAACTTTGCTGAGCTTTGTGTATGTTTTTCTTTTAAAAATTATTTATGGTTTATTTGTCTCGGTTTTCTTGTGACTTTTACTGTATGATATGTAGTTTGGCGGTGTTGTTTGGAAAGCGGTAAACCAGTGTTACTAACATGCTAACAACCGCTTGTTTGTTTGCTTTGTTTTATACAAAGTGATGCTAATGCTAGCTTTAGCTTTGTTATGAACGAGAGAAAAAACTAATTGAAATACAATTAACTTGATATAATTACATGAAAGTCGATTGACACATTTGTGTTGTTGTAGCCAGCGGGCTAGCCTGTTCTTAAATTAAACAGCGATGTCGTCGAGCTCCAAGAGGAGAAGAGCCACTTCACCCTCCAGCAGTGTGAGCGGAGGGGGAGACCTCGATGATACCTCCTCCTCTACTCCTGGAAGTGGCAGAAAAAGAAGAAGAATGTCCAACCTTCCACCCGTGGATATGGTAAGTGTACTGCAATCATTGTATAATACTGCAGCTACACTTAAATGTAATACTTTTAGACCTGCCCAGTGCCTCGTCTGCTGCTCCTTGTTGTTGTTTTGATCTCTGTTGCTTGTACTTTTCTCTCTCCTCTTTTAACTCACCCCAACCAGTCTAAACAGATTATCAATGTTAAAGAGTTCTTCTGTCCATTGTGGCCTAATACTTGCACAAGTGGGACTTTTGGCTTTTCTACATTGTTTTGTATAATGTATGTATTTTATTTGCCTCTAGGGGATAAATAGGGTTTTCTGATTCTGTACTGTATGCAAGGTCCTAAACCTTTTCTATGCAAAGTACCATGAGATGTTTGTGATGATTTTTGCACTATTCAAATAAAGATCAGTTGAATCTACTGATATTAATGATTGTTAATGTCCCTAGATTGGTGTATGTCATGAGTTGTTCAACGCTGTCAGGGACCACAAGGATGGGCAAGGGAGGCAACTCTCGGAAATCTTTCTACGAGTACCAAAGAGAAGGTATTATCATCAATATTATCACAATCATTAATTCTTTGCTCATAATATTCACAGTACTGAAAAAAGATGAAGCAGTAATCTTGGATTTATAATGAATAGCTAGAACTGCATTTCACATTTAGATTTGGCAAGCTGACTGTTGTGTGGGTGTAGCTGGACAGCTCAGTAAAACAAATAAATACAATATATAGAAAATTATATAGGAGAGTATGGTCAAATTTGTGCTGTTGTTTGCCAGGAATCTGCCAGACTATTATGAAGTGGTGTCCCAGCCAATTGATATGACAAAAATCCAGTATAAACTGAAATCAGAAGACTATAACGATGTGGAGACACTCACTGCAGACTTCCAGCTCATGTTCAACAATGCCAAATCATTCTACAAGGTAAAGAGAAAAGAATAGTTCCATGCATGCATCTTGTACTTGTAGACTTTTTGTGCTGTAATTCTTAATTTTTCAGAAAATTCATGATAACAAAGTAGTTAGATTTACTTATTATAAGTAAACACATAATTACAGTGTGACTGATTAAAAAAAAACCTTGTTTATGCTCATCAATTAAGAGTGACAGCGAGGAGTATCAAGCTGCAAGAAAGCTGTGGGAGGTGTATTTGCAAGCAAAGAATGAGTTTGTGGAGCCTGGAGAAGGAGAAGATGATGATGAAGATGGTGATGATATGATGGATAATCCTGGACTGTCCACTGAAGATGAGGTTAGTTCATTTTTTTTTCCTCAGATCTATTGATTACGCAGCTGCCCGGTACAACTTTCTTTATTGAGCCTAAATGTTGCATGCTTCTATCATTTTACTGTAACAACTTATGTGTGGTATGTTTTCACTATAAAATAAATATATACACATATTGAAAGTTTGAAATGTTGAGAATTTTGTCTATAAAGTACATTTATTTTCCCTAAACTTGTTATGATGTTCTTGTGTTTTTAGAATTACATTTTACAGCCAGAAACCTTCCAGCTGTATGTAGAATTCTTGCGTTTTGCATTTGTACACATTGCTAAAAGGATCCCTATGAACATTTCTGCAGGTCACCCTACCCACCTACCAAAAACATTTGTCCCACGTATTTTATGTGAGATTGTGTTTGTGCAACATCACAAACACAATCAATATATTTGTGCAAATATATCTTTTAGACCTCAACTAGCAGTTTAAAGGAGCTGCTGGAGCAAATCCTGGAGGCGGTGGTGTCGTACACTGATCCCTCAGGGCATCTGGTCAGTGAGCTGTTCCAGAAACTGCCTTCCAAAGTGGTAGGTTCTTTAAGTCGTTGTTAAAGACTAACATACATTATATGACACTGGGAAAGAGTAATTGTGCCGAAGCCATACATTCATATTCCGTTTTAGTTTAAATCAGTTTAGTTTTTTTTAAAGCCCTGTTATTTTATAATGCTAGTTTAGCTGACTAGTTCCGCTAGTCTAGCAGGCCTGTTCTGTATTTCATCTCTCTGTATGTGTGTGTCTTTCCTAGCATTACCCTGACTACTATGCCATTATAAAAGAACCAATAGATTTGAGAACAATTGCTCAAAGAATACAGGTAATTGATTAACTTTGTGTCGGGTGTGCATCATTCAGCATTCAGTGATTTCAGAACTTAATGATGTTTTATTATAACCAGCACTATTTTTTTATTTCCATAGATTGGATACTACAAAAGTGTCAATGCAATGGCAAAGGACATTGACCTGATGACCAAAAATGCCAAAACATATAATGAACCAGGATCTCAGGTTTTCAAGGTAAATTCTTTTTTCCAATTTTCCTTTTTTCTAGTGTTTCAGATATTTACAATGGTTCATTTACTGTACAGGATGCTAACACCATAAAAAAAGTCTTTATCCAACGGAAGTCTGAACTTGAACATGCTGAACCTACTAAATCAAGTCTTCGCATCAGGTATTCATTTTTTTGTCTCACATAAAATAGAAGATCCAAAGATCGACATGATGTGTAACTTGCGCGTTTATCGTTTCTTTTCAGAAATCGCAGGTCCGGCCAAGGGGATCGGCTGTCTGGCGTCAACGTGACTCTTCAGTATGGCTCAGAAAGTGAGGATGACCCTGTACTCTCTGGTAGGTGCTTAATGGCTTTAGGCAGATGTTTGCCTTGTGTTGTGTGTTGAAAAGTAAAAAAAAGTCACATCGCAAATGTTTGCAGGCTCCGTGTGCTATGATGAGGGAGAGTCAGAAGCTGAGAGTCAGAGTTCCAGTATGGAGATGAGCAACCCAATCTTCCAGCTGTATGAAGCTGTGAGAGGTGCGAGGAACAACCAGGGCCAACTGTTCTCGGAACCTTTCCAGCAGCTGCCTTCTCGCAAGGAATATCCTGACTATTATCAGCAGATCAAACAGCCCATCACCCTGCATCAGATCAGGTGAGGAACAATTCTTCAGCATATTTAGTTAGTGTTATGTCAGCAGACAAACATAGTCAAACGTTTCTTTTCCAGGGCAAAGATGAAGAATGGGGAGTATGAAAGTGTGGAACAGGTTGACGCTGACCTTAATCTGATGTTTGAGAATGCAAAGCGCTACAACATGCCTAACTCAAGCATTTACAAACGGGCCTTCAGACTTCAGCAGATCCTACAGGTAATGTCTAGTGAAAGGTGTTTTACTCCACACTTAAGCCAATACAATAAATAATTACTTTGTATGTTGAGAACATCAGACATTTTAATTAAAATGGATTAATGTGTACTATTCACTACTGTCTGGGTCTCTGTAATGTTGTCTATAGGCAAAAAAGAGGGAACTTCTAAGGAGAGATGACGAGGATGGAGACAGCATTTTGTCATCTGATACAGGAAGCGTCAAGAGGAAAAGGTTCCACTTTTTACACTTTGTTTATTGCTCCTTCCTATAATCTATCAAAACGTCTGCTAAAGAATGTTAACACAACAAAATGCATCACTCTTATGGAACAGTGGCTCTTTGTGCTTATTCCCATTCTAGCCACAAGAAAAACATAAAAAAGAATCGATTGAAAACCCTATTTGCTGCAGTGACTGAGGCCAATGAGGCGAACACCAATCGACGCCTCTGTGATCTTTTTATGGTCAAACCATCCAAAAAGGACTACCCTGACTACTACAACGTTATCCTTGAACCAATGGACCTGAAGACCATTGAGCACAACATTCGCATTGAGCGCTACGCCACAGAAGAAGCTCTGATGGATGACATGAAGTTGATGTTCCGCAACGCTCGACATTACAATGAGGAGGGGTCACAGGTGGGCAGTGTGAATCTATTAAGATAAAATAGACTTTATTTTAAGTCAATAACTAACTATATTCCTCCCACATTACAATTTTTCAAATCTTTACTAGGTGTATAATGATGCTGACATTCTTGAGAAGATACTCAAGGACAAGCGTAAGGAATTAGGAGCTGCACCCGAAGAAGAGGACGTGGGATCTCCCAAACTTAAACTAAGTATGTTTTATTATGACAGTGTTTTTCTTTAAACTGGACAGGCTTGCACATTACTGCTGACATTTTTCTATACTGTACTATATTGTTGTAACGTTTCAGGCACCCCTATAATTTCAGTAATTTTATTATGGTATTAAATTACACCACAGTGAAACATCTCAATGCTTGGTAACCCATCACAATAAACATTATGCTTTCTGGTATACAGAAATGTGGGTGATCCATTTTGCTCTTTGATATCTGTTTAATTTTTACATCAAGGAAAGAGTGGCATTTCTCCAAAGAAGTCCAAATACCTCACTCCTCTCCAGCAGAGGTTAAACGAGCTCTACGATGTCGTGCGAAACTTCACCGACCGCCGAGGGCGACGCCTAAGCACAATCTTCCTCCGATTACCTTCTCGAGCTGAGTTGCCAGATTACTATGCTACCATCAAGAGACCCATTGACATGGAGCGCCTGCGAAGCCACATGGTAGCTGGTCGTTACCAAGACGTTGAAGCCCTGGTGGAGGACTTCACTCTTATGTTCAACAATGCCTGCATATATAATGAGCCTGAATCTTTGATCTATCGGGATGCTCTGGTACTGCACCGGGTGTTGCTGGAGACGCGTAAACAGCAGGAGGGAGGCGAGGACTCTGGGCCTCCGCCTGTGGGATCTCTGGTGCGCGAGCTGATCAGGAACCTATATGTATCTGTGATGGCTCATCAGGATGAAGAGGGCAGATGCTACAGTGACTCACTAGCTGAGATTCCTGCTGTGGATCCAGCCGCTTCAGAGAAGCCTCCACTCAACTTTGATATCATCAGGATGAACATGGAACAGGGCCGCTACAGGAGACTCGATGTTTTCCAAGAACACATGTTTGAGGTGCTGGAGAAGGCACGGAGACTGCATAGGTACGGTTGTTTTGAAATGAATGTAAAATCATCTAAGGCTTAAAAATGTGTTTTTTCCTAAAATTATTCTGAACTGTTGAAGCTCTATTTTTTAAAAATCTTTTTTAATTTGCAGGACTGACTCAGAGATATTTGAGGACGCAGTGGAGCTACAACAGTTTTTCATAAAGATCAGGGATGAGCTATGCAAGAATGGGGAGATTCTGCTGTCCTCTGCAGTCAACTACACGTCAAAACACCTGCACAATGACGTGGAGCAGGAAAAAAGAGAGAAAATTCCAAAAGAGATAGAGGAGGACAAGCAAAAGAAGGACGAGGACGAGGGGGACAATAAAGGTATGTGAGCTGTTGGCATAACACACAATTTGCCCCTTGGGGACAAAAAAAGCCTTTTGAATTTGAAGGTCTGAATGTTGCTTTGGTCTTTTAATTTGGATGCCATTCTACATTTGTCCCCAATAGACGGTGAGAAGGCCGAGGATCTACCAGGACAAACATGGCAGTTAGAGGAGACGAAGCGTGTGTACAGTCAAGACTGCAGCTTTAAAAACAGCACCTACCACGTGGGCGACTTTGTCTATGTGGAGCCATCGGAGCCGAACCTGAAACCACACATTGTCAGTATTGAGCGCCTTTGGGAGAATGAAGCAGGTAACACGCCTAATACACTTTTTTTAAAACAATGTTTAAAACCATTCAGTCGGCAACGGCCCATCAACGTAAAAACAGTGCGTTAGTAGTAACGGCACATGTTGTGCCATTTATTTACAGACTTATAAGAAAGATCTTTGATCTACCTTCAGGTAGTTTGAGATGCATTTTATTGAATAATTGTGAACGTGAGCGTGTTTTTATGTGTGCAGGTGAGAAGTGGCTGTATGGCTGCTGGTTCTACCGACCAAGTGAAACCTTCCACCTAGCCACACGCAAGTTTCTGGAAAAAGAGGTCTTCAAGAGCGACTACTACAACAAAGTGTCCATCAGTAAAGTCCTGGGTAAATGTGTGGTCATGTTCGTAAAGGTAAGACACAGAACCAGATCTTCACATTGTTTCATATAACTTAACCCAAGGGTTGAAGGTCAACTTGAATTTTTTCTGATTTGTGTAGGATTATTTTAAAATGCTTCCTGACGGCTATAGAGCCGAGGACGTCTATGTCTGTGAATCCCGCTACGCCGCCAGGAACAAGTCCTTCAAGAAGATCAAGATTTGGGCAGTGCCTGCAAGCTCGGTGAAATTAGTTCCACGTGAGGTTCCTTTGCCTGTTGTGCGTGTGGCTTCCATGTTTGCCAAGCCTGACCAGGAAAAGCTTGAACTTTCATATACAGGCAGTGGAAGTTTTGTGGACAAGGTGAGGGGATGCTGCTTTTCCGGGGGTTTAACATGACAGTACATAGTGTTTTATTCTTCAGACCCAAGATGCCTTTTGTCTTTGACAAGAGAACTTTGTTTTCTGGAAGGCCTTACAGTTTCTCTGAGCTGCTGATGGTGCTGTTCTTATGGAAAGTGGCTGATTGATATAACAAATTAAAGACACATTTTGGTCTAATGCTAAAAAGCCAGCAAGATCTGAAATCTATCCCTGTAGTTAAATTCAGTGTAAAGTAGAAGCCTTGAGCTAGTGTAAATGAGAGAGTGTGTTGATGACATACAGGAGCACCTTGGTTTGCTTTAACCACAGGGAATTAATTAACTTTCAGATTTGTTATGGGCATGTCTTGACAGAGGCTAGTGGTAGTCTGTAGTTAATTCCCGTATAAAAGTTTGTTTGTCACAATATAAACAAACACCTGAGTCCTCTGTGTGTGCATGTTTATTCATTTAGGAGAGAGAGGATGTCCCTATGGAGATAAGTGGAGCTGAGCCCAGCTGTCAGTACTATGAACAGTTACGCTACAACAACATGTGGTTTAAAGTGGGGGACTGTGTTTACATCCAGTCACATGGTCTGTCAAAGTCCCGTGTTGCCAGGTGGGTGAAAGTGTTTTTGCTTCCTGGTCTGATGTGTTTTTGGTGCGTTGTAGTTGTTTTTTGTCAACACATTCTGTTTTTTTTTACTGCAGGATAGAGAAGCTGTGGGTACAGAATGGAATGACCTTGTTTTTTGGACCCATCTTCATTCATCCTGTTGAAACAGAACATGAGCCCACAAAAATGTTCTACAAGAGAGAAGTGTTTCTGAGCCATCTGGAGGAGACCTTGCCCATGACCTGTGTCATAGGTATCACTTTGATAGATCAACACACATTTACACATTACTTGCACTAGAATCAGAAGACTTTATTTATCCCCTAGGGGCAATTAAAATGCAACAGAGCCCGTTTGGCAAATAAGCTTATTTAGTCTTTGGTATTTGGATTATTTTCAACCAAAGCGATTTACAAGCTTGATATCACTCTCTAGTAATCATAAGGTTACAGCCACCTGTCTACCATAGCTTAGCACGAACAGCTATCGTGATTCTTTCTAAGGTTTCCAAAATCCACCCAAAAGCTTTCATAAAACTCCTGGTCTCACAGACACTAACTGTGTCTTTCAAGTATTTTTAAAATGAAATTACTGCTACGATTTTATTTGCCATCATAGTTTACATTTTAATAAAATGCTTTGTCTGTAAATGTATTAACAAAGAAGTTTTATTTTTCCCCATCTGCTCTCCAGGCAAATGTATGGTTTCCTCCTTTAAGGACTACGTCTCCTGCAGACCTACCGAGGTCCCAGAAGACGATGTCCTGCTGTGCGAGAGCCGCTACATTGAGACTGAGAAGCAGATGAAAAAGTTCAAGGGTCTGAAACGCTTCTCGTACTCTTCCAAAGTGGTGGAGGATGAGGTCTACTATTTCAGGTTAGTTAGTAAGAGCACTGCATTTACAGTCAAATGTGTCCTTTTAGCTCAGTTTGAATTTTTGTATTCTGTTGTGTAGGAAATTGATTATGCCGCAGAAGGAAGCATCACCATTTTTGGACAAGAAGATAGATGAACTTGAGGTTAAGTTGGCAGATATCGAGGATGGTGATGATGACATGGAAGACATGGATGATGAAGAGGAGGCTCCAGAGACACCTTCAATACCTCAAATGCAAACCCCACTCTCAAACGACATGGATATGATGCCATACACACCTTCCCAGGTATTAGGACACCTCAAAGATCTTATATATATGTATAGATGTTTCTGACCATTCCAGAATATATTTAAATAAATGCAAAACCTAATTCCAATCCTTTTCCTTAAGTCCACTCCTAAAGTGAAGGGCCTGTCAAAGAAGGAAGGGGCAAAGAGGAAGATCAACATGAGTGGCTATATCCTGTTCAGTAGTGAAATGCGAGCAGTCATCAAAGCACGACATCCAGACTTCTCCTTCGGAGAGCTTAGTCGGCTCGTGGGTACGGAGTGGAGGATTCTTGAGGCCTCCAAGAAAGCTGAATATGAAGGTGCGAAGCAGTGCAGTGTGGGAGGGTATTTCCCTTCTGTGCACCAAACTCAACACTTAGTTTGTATATTTCTGTGTTTTGTAGAACGTGCAGCCAAACTAGTGGAGAAACAAGAACGTGAGAGGCCGCCCCAGAAGCAAGCGTCCCCTAGAGCAGGTACCCCTGTAGGGGCACTGATGGGGGTGGTGCCTTCGCCTAGCACTATGGGAATGATAAACCAGACCATGACACCTGTAGCAGGTAACCCCTCTCAGTGACAGCACGAGTGTTTGAGAACCAAACAGCAGGGAATTCAGGCTGGACTGTTAAATTCTGTAATCCATTTCAAATGTTCTATCCATTTCAAATGTATGTATTTCAAAACCCAAACACATTCAAAAGGCAACATTTTTGCTGCTATGTCGTGTCTTATATTTATATTTTTTTAATCACTAGCATCACATTTGTAATTGCATGACATTGACTGCATGATTGACATTAACTGTAAATAACCATTTAAAAACAATTTCATTTAACGTTCTTGCTTGTTTTGCTTGCTAACATGTTTAGACATCATTTGTATTGTTGCCTGCCCCCTTTTGCACACTGAGCCTTTAACATGACTCGATCCGGCCAATGCCGTTGATTTCATCTTTCACACACGGAGCCCTTCAGCGTCACACATCTTGTATTGCATACTGTATGTATAGCAAACTTTTACCACAGTGACTTAAGCAGTCAGGTGTATTGCTTTGTAAAACCGTACCTAAGAAAGAATATTGTAACAGTCTTACACTAGGGCTTTTCCCTCCTAGTGTTCCAGTTGTACTCACTCATTTTAAGACCTGCCACTAAAAACTGAGCATGTATGACTTGAGGTGCATGTGTAAAAGGGGTCAGTGTGTGCTGCGGTAGTGCATGTGTGTTATTTTAGAGTCAGCTGCATGTCACTTATGCATGAATATGTTGTTGTCCTCTCCTCACCCTCTTCCTCAAGGCATGATGGGAGCTTATGGCCCACCTTACATGCCCATGCAGGGCCCCCATGAGGGCTTGCTAAGTGTGGCCCCAATGCCACCTCACCCTGCAGGGGTGCCTCCTCACCATCTCCAGCAAGGCATGCCTGGGTATCCAGGCATGCCTCATCAGGGTAAGGACCACTGTCCTAGCCACACCTGCTTGGTCACACTCATTCGTGTCTCTCCTGCTGGAGGGGTTTACCTGGACCACCGGCTGCACAGCCTGAACTACACACCAAGCAGTCAACGTTTTCTGGTTTTTCTAAAAGTATAGTCACAGAAAACACCGCGTTCACACATGTAATGCATGTGAGAATAAACCAAACAACTAACATTCAACTGATAGTCAATAACTAACATTACCATTAGTGACTGTAAACATTGTAGATCCTAATTTAACATGATCCCACTATAGAATGACCTTACCACGAGTTACTAAATGCTCAGGAACTAAATACTGTCATTTAACAGGCATGATGGGTGCTGGTATGAATGGCATAGCGGGAAGTTCTGGGCCAGGAAACTTCATTCAACAGGTGAGCCCCTGTTCATAGTTCCTATATATTTATTATATATAAAATGTTGTTTTTATGATTCAATATTCCACATATTTTTCACATGATATAAACAACATCTTTGTTGGTCAATTTTAGCCTGGGATGTTCAGCCCAGGACAGCATGCTCCTCCACCATATCCAGGACAGGGCCAGTTAGGCCAGCCCTCGCACCTGCAGCCCACCACGCCCATGTTTGTGGCTCCACCACCAAAGACCCAGAGGCTTCTTCACTCAGAGGCCTATCTGAAGTATATTGAGGGCCTGAATTCAGAGTCTAGCACTGTCAGCAAGTGGGACCAGACACTCAAAGGTGGTGTGCTTTAAATAATCGTTGCTTTAACAAGCAGTTTAAAAACTTTGTGTGTCTATATACGGTGTTCAATTTTGGACCAAAGATGAAAAATCCGGAACCAGTTCTTTGGGACAAGACAAGTCAGTGTAAAAATTCTGGAAATGAAAATGTAATTATCTTTGACATAAACAGAAAATAGAAACAGTATTTATTTATGTTTAGTGCTGCTTTTGTTTTCTTAAGTCATTCACATAGCATTTTCTTTTAAATAAGTAACCCAATCAAGAACACTGTGTATTCCTAACAGCTCAAAGGCGAGATACTCACCTGACAAAAGAGCAGGAGAACCGGCTTCCAGCTCACTGGCTGAAGAGTAAAGGAGCCCACACCACCATGGCAGATGCTCTGTGGCGCCTGCGTGACCTGATGTTACGAGACTCTCTGAACATCTGTCAGGCGTACAACCTGTAACCTGTAGGACACTCTTGCTACCATAACCAGCTGACTCTTAACCTGTGGTGTTTAGGGAGCATTATAGACCATAGAAGCAATATTTTTTAGTAAATCATGAGCAGTTTTATATTTATTAGCATTAACATGAAGGGCCTGATAGTGATTTGTGTGTGCATCATGATTCTTTTTACACCTTTGCGATTATCTGTGCTGTAAACCCAGTGTGTTTGGCTTATTGACGCTTCCAAAATAAATTTACGGACACCTTGTTTATTGTGTTTTTCAATTTCTTTTACCGCTACCAAAAGTTTTTGTTGAGCGGTTCATAGAAGTGTGACGACTCCTCGGTATCCAGTCAGTCGTGCATTATTTTGGAGGTACTTCCTCTGACTGTGTCACTTCCTGAAGAGAGAATCGAGCTAGGGTTATTCTCTTTAGTGTTTGCCCTGTCCTCCCAATGTCCCCCTCCTCACCGCCCGCATTTTGATACGAAAATAAAACGGAGAGCATCTCGGAACTGGCAAATAACAGAGGCAAACTGTAGCCAATGAACGTGTCCTATGGAGTAACCGAAAGTGGTCAGAAGGAACGACGAGGTGAGGTTTGTTTTGTGCGGTGACTTGACGAGGGTCGGGGTTAGCCAGCGAGCACCGGCTGATTTCAGAATCGCCGGGAATTAAAATGAGACACTGATTTAGTTGTCTTTATAGGCTGGTGTGGAGGAAATGTTGGTGCATCTTTGCGAGGACACCACTAATGTAAACATTTAAGCAAAGAGTACATTTTCACTGTTTGTGGAGAGTGTAACGGTATATCTCCATCAATCCCTGCCCAGCTAGCAGGGGTAAGCTAGTTAGCTACCGTGGCTAGCCGGGGGCCTGGTTTTAGATACGTTTTATCACAAAGTCTGATTTATAAAAGCTTTCACACAGATGAATGCACAATAAGCAGATATCGACGTCTAATAATGGGAGACACAATCTCATAGGGGGGCTTGGAAGCTCTCTACTTGCTAACCCACCTTAACGTTAATCAAAAGCTAGCTAATGTTCCAGTTAATGTCTTATTACCATTTCAAACACATTGGTCTAGCTGACCAACATTCGTAGCCAGAGGAGCACTGAACGACGAGTGCATGGGATTTATTTTCGTAGCGTTTAGTCTTTGTTAGCTTAGACCCCACAGGAGCCTCAGCCTGCAGACTGTGGCACCACCCAGCCGGGCAGGAAAATAATGATGAAGTTTCTGGATCAGCAGCATTATGACAACCACCACAAAACGTTGACGAGCAAATAATCAGTGGTGCTATTGTCCCAGTCTTGGTTTGAAGCTCTGTCAGCACATCAGATGCCCTGTCGTTCATGTCGCCTGCCTTGTGTGATGATGTGACTGGTACACACATTTCATTACTATCTCATGCTGACACGACGGTCAAGGCTCAGCTCTCTGTACACTGTGCGCATTTTTGCAAGCCTCCCTTGTTGGTTTCCTCTCACAGTCCAGACACAAGCAGACTATGTGAACTGGAAGGAAAAATTGTCTTTTCGTGTGGTTGAATGTGGTGTAGACGTCAGACCTGTGATGGGCAATCATGTTTACTGTGCAACCTTTGTTTTTTCATTGGGAAAAAGTCTATCTATCCAACATTGGTAAGATTATTGATTGATCCTGCTTCCTCCGTTATAGGCAGAGCTTACATTCAGACCTCCTCTATCAACAGTTCCTCTCACATCGGCTTTCATCATTGCTGCATTGCAGAATTCATATCCTGACCTCAACCTACTAAGCTACACCAACAACGATGTCCCAACTCCAGTTTCAATGTCCAGCTAGCCCCATGCCTGCTGCTTCTGCCCCGCTGCAGCTGGGGCAGCCACAGCCTGGCTATAGCATACCTTGTGCCTCAGGCCCCCTACCGTCGGAGAGTGCCAGCCAGCCCATCAGGAGCTCCTCTCTCCCTGCGGGCTCAGCCACTCCCTATAATACCACCACAGGTTCGTTTCAGTTGTTTTGCTCATTAAAGAAACGTTGTTTACAATACCTTTATGGTAATGAAGTGTCAATAATAAAAAAGTACCATCATTGTTGAGCCCCTGACATAGATTGTTTCACATATCAAGTATGTACTTTCCTTCTACCATAATGCAAGCATGTCAACGTGTTCCACATAACTGCATCTATTAAAATGTCCATCTGTAAACGGGACCCACAATTAAATGATGTTACTCTCATTTTAGTTCTTATAGGTCAAAACTGTGAATGTGTCCTACTTCAGGAGTTTGTCTTATCACGCCTTGGTGTTTAGCTGTGAGTATTTTCTCTTTTTGCTGTGTTATAGTATCTAACATGGCAAACCCTAAAGAGAAGACCCCCATGTGTTTGGTGAATGAGTTAGCCCGTTTCAACAAAATTCAGCCCGAGTATAAGCTGCTTTGTGAGCAAGGACCAGCTCACTCCAAGGTAAGCTGGGAGTAGCTTTGACACAGCGACTATGTGATTTAATATTTTTTTCATTTGTCAGATTTAAAGTGAATGAGAATTTTTTCTTTCCTCCTTGCTCAGATCTTCTCTGTGAGGCTTACACTGGGAGATCAGCACTGGGAGGCAGAGGGGACCAGCATCAAGAAAGCCCAGCATTCTGCTGCAGCTTCTGCTCTTGCTGAGACAACACTTCCCAAGCCCACTGTGAGGGCGCCCCGCAACACAGGCAAGAATCCAGGTGGGCTGTTCCCACCAACACTGTCCCACTTGCTTATGCTAGTGACCATTTTGCAGAAGAGCATTTTCTGTATTTTTATTTTGTGGCGATTTTATAGCAGATGGCTTGACGCATACCATGGAGTTGAATGCGCTTTGTATGAAGCTCGGTAAAAAGCCTGTGTATAAACCCCTTGATCCATATCCGGGAATGCGACCACCTAACTTTAACTACAACGTTAGGGCTCCAGGGCCTTACCAACGCTCTATGCAACAGTGAGTTTGTTTTATTTGATCATTTATTAATTTCATCTTAACTTTGCGTAATTTCAGTTTTGTTAATGAAAACATTGTTGCCTTTAACTTTGTGCGTGTCCAGGTACTACTATCCATTTCCTCCAGTGGGACCAGTGATATACAATGTAGAGCTTTCAATAGGCGGTCAGCAGTTTATTGGGAAGGGACGTACGCGGCAGTTAGCTAAACACGATGCCGCTGCCAAAGCCTTGAAAGTGCTGCAAAAGGAGCCAATATTGCAGCAGTTGCCAGTGGTGAGGACTCTCAGCATTTAGTAATTTTCCAGTGCTTTGACACGGTTCTCTTTTTCTTACTGTCATTGTTCTTGTTAACAGATGAATGGTGAGCCCGAGGAGGAGAACCTCAACAAATCAGAAATCAGTCAAGTGTTTGAAATTGCACTTAAGCGCAACTTACCTGTCAACTTTGAGGTAATCTTTACTACCAATATTAATTAGAAAATGTCAGTTGCAGTAATACATATACTGAAGGTATGTCTTGCCCCAGTTTTGCATCCAGTTTAAATATGAAACACCAATGCCTCTCCACGTACTAATTTAAGAGCCTTGTTGTTTTGCAGGTTTTAAAGGAGGAAGGCCCTCCACACATGAAGAGTTTCATAGTGCGTGTTACTGTTGGGGAGTTCACGGGAGAGGGTGAAGGGAAAAGTAAAAAGATTGCCAAGAAGTTGGCAGCTGCCGCGGTGCTGGGGGAGTTGAAGAGGCTACCCCATATACCCACCGTGGAAAAGACGCTGCCACGCATCAAGAAGAAAACCAAATCCATCATCAAGGTAGTTTAACTGGCCAGGTGCTCTGAGGATGATTAATCCAGACCTAGAGACACTCAATAATAATGATTAATGTTGCATCAACAGCTACAGACCAGCCCGGAGTATGGTCAGGGAATGAATCCTATTAGCCGCCTGGCTCAGATCCAACAGGCCAAGAAAGAGAAGGAGCCAGAGTACAGCATGGTGACAGAGAGAGGGCTACCGCGACGCAGGGAGTTCGTCATGCAGGTGAGTCGACAGTAACTCCAGCATCTCCTCGTTCGACTGTTTACTTCATTGATCCGTGCACGTTGCATGTCCTCGGGAACAGGTTACCGTGTGTGGCCAGTCAGCAGAGGGAATGGGACCCAGCAAGAAGGTGGCGAAAAGAAATGCAGCAGAAAAAATGCTGGATCTCTTGGGATATAAAGTGCCTCAACCTCAGCCCCCTAAACCGGCACTCAAAACCGATGAAAAGGTACCTGAAGACTTGCATCAGCCATGTTTTCTGAGCGTGACAGGTTCATGTTTACCTGTGTTACATGTTTATGTATGCGTGTTGTTTTTGTAATGTTTAGACCCCAGTGAAAAAACCTGGTGATGGGCGCAAAGTGACCTTCTTTGAACCTGGTTCTGTTGAGGACGTGGTATTGGGTGAGTCTTGTATTTGACTACATCTAATTTCTTTTTGTGTTTTTGTTAACATCTTTGAATTTGATCAAATGTGCCGCTCGTTTGAAGGTCCTAAAGAGGAAGACTTCCGCCTGCCTTACTTGAGCCACCAGCAGCTGCCTGCAGGTATCCTGCCCATGGTGCCTGAGGTGGCTCAGGCAGTCGGGGCCTGCCAAGGATCCCAGGCGAAGGACTTCAGTCGAGCTATTCCTAACCCAGGCAAGGCCACAGTTACTGCCATGATTGCCAATGAGCTGCTATATGCAGGGACATCCCAGACTGCTGAGACTATCCTAAAGAACAAAAATAACTTGAACCAACTGCCGAATGGACCTCTCACCAGACCCTCAGAACAGCTTTGCTATCTTGCCTCCGTGCAGGGCCTGCAGGTAACAGACAAAATGTTTGAATTTTGATTTGGCCTAAAAATTATTGAAAAAATAATTGAAATCTTTCATTTTCTTGCAGGTGGAATACAAAGATTTTCCAAAAAACAATAAGAATGAGTTTGTATCACTAATAAACTGCTCTTCCCAGCCACCGCTGATCAGCCATGGGATTGGGAAAGACGTAGAATCCTGTCACGATATGGTGAGTATTTGAAGTGTTGAGTCAAGTTTTACCTGAGCATATGGAGGATGCCGATCTGAGTTCCATGCTTGGTACTGTACAAGATGTTTGTGGCTATGTTGACAAAGCAAATTGCTCGTGTAGACACCTCCTGACAGTTTTAGCTCATTGACATTTGCAGTGACTAGTTTTGTCCATAGTAGGTCCACGTCTGAGCTTTTAAAACTAAATAATCTCCAGACAAGGAAAAAGTCCTTCCATGTCATCGAGTTGCACTTTATCAACTGCTCCAGCTTCTCTGTTCATTTTCCTCGCTCAACACCTCCTCCCACGCAGCCACTGTTACGTGTGTGTTTAGCGTTGTAGCAGTGAGAAAACAGTGAGACGTTGTTTAGGCTATTGCAGTATAAGAAAAGTCCATATCATAACAAAAACTGGTTTTCTGGATGAACCTGTATGTCACCCAGCACTACCTGGCAGAAACGTTGTAAATCCCATACAGTTGAAAGTTAAAGTTACAGTTAAAAGAACCAGAGGGAGCAAACATACTACACCAGTTTCATAGTCACTGCCCCACTGCCTGTTAATCTCTGTATTGATTTTAAAATATTTCACTATCAAAGCCCTTTATGTTTTACAGAAGCTTATTGACATGCTGTCAGTGTACCAGTAATGTCCTCTTATATCTTGTTTATTAATTGTTCCAAAACACATGGTGAGGCAGCATTTAGTCTGAGGATCTGAAAACCACTCAAAAG
>JAUMHF010000021.1:12234514-12277650 GCA_032359275.1 Microctenopoma steveboyesi
TATATCTTGTTTATTAATTGTTCCAAAACACATGGTGAGGCAGCATTTAGTCTGAGGATCTGAAAACCACTCAAAAGTGTTAATGTTTCCAAATGCAAACCTAAAACCTACATTTTATGGCTATAATTACTCGCCAACTTTTTTAGTTTGTCTTTCTTTTTCTTTAATTTCTATTCTCATGTTTTAAATATTTTTGTCCATTTCGTATTTAGAGTAATTTTAATATAATTATATATTATTCATTCAAATGTTTATCCTATGTTTATATTCTGTTTTTTACCCACATCTAGTTTTTCCTCCATCAGCTGTTTTTCACCTACATAATGAGTCATGTAAATCAGCTGCTTCCTGGGCATCCTCTCCTTTTTGATTCTACTAAGACAACATGTCTCTTACTCTAATGAGTTGAAAATGATCACTGCAGTAAACCAAACTGTTCTTCACCTCCACAGGCTGCGCTTAATATACTGAAGTTGCTCTCAGAGTTGGACCAGCAGTCAAATGAAAGGACAGGAAATGGACCAGTCTCTGGGTAAGTTGTGAGCAAAACCTTCAACCTTAACAGCTGCAGTCAGTGAGCTGATGGTCCCTTTTAATTTGCCACACGTAAGGACTGTTTACCCTCTGCAGTGATTGCCTACAGCGACAGCTTTTCTGCGTCACCATAAAAAGATCAGATTGTGTAGAGTTAGAAAGAAGTTAGCTTAGTGATGGAGGTTAGTGTCTCCAGGCTGCTTTAACTCGTTAACATAACACAAGCAATCTCCCGTTTTTACTCCCACTAACACTAAATCTGACTTATTTTCCACAGGTGTGGCAAGCAGGAAATCGAAGGTGACTTGCACCTAAAACAGGCTAACTCAAGCACATTGGCACAGACCCTGGATGGCGCTGTTTAGACATTCAGGGTTGGTTGTCTGTAAAAGCACTAGAGAAAACTCCGACACTGTGTTCCGTCAGTTTTAGAAATCTACAGCGAGCGTTGGGAACTGTAGACTCTAAACCATCACTGTTCATGATAATTGTTCCAAAATGTTCACAGTTAAACAAGATTGATAGGGAAAAAAATAGCTTATTCTCCTTGATGTTGTTTAATTGTACACATTATTTATTTTGTTGCTTTGTAGGAAAAGTAGCTGCATCCTAGTCAGTGAGATGGGGGTTTACTTGGAAGAAAAAAAAGCAATTAACTGTGAACTCCATTATGTTTTGCCTAGAACCTCTCTGTAAGACTTGCTAACTCTCGTTTTTAAGTGTTTTATGTTTTATTCTCCGCTGTTGTAGTTCATTTAACCAAAACCTTGTTATAGTTTGAGCCTCATTTTTGTCTAGGGTGCAGCTGGTGAACCTCTGTTGATTTTCCTAGAGTGCTTTATATCAACAACCACCACAAGTTAAGTGTTATCAACATTACCATGTAGGGCTGGGAAGAATTTGTGACTAAATGTAGCGTGTGATGTAATGTGACGTTCCCTGTTGCATCAGTTTTTCTGATACTCCCTTTCCCCGCCTTATGTCGACCTTCATTCTCTCTCTGCTCCCCATGGTAATTAAAGTTGATGTGCGTATGTGCACAAAACAAAAACTGGTGCAATCGTGTATTTTCTTTATCTGCCAACGGTGGAATATAAAACTGACATCTGTTTATGTAATGCTGGGTCATTCAAACTCACCATTTACATTTTATCAGTTAGCGCAGTTCACGGTAGCGTTCTGTAGCCCTGATGATTCAACAATCGTATTTATATAAACAAAATCAAAGTTGAATTAGAAACCCTTCATGTATTGCAGTATGACTTTACCGCACATTATTACCTTAATAATAAACACAGTATAATTATCACATTGCTGACAGTTTAAACAAAAACTGAAATTATAACCTTGTTCAAGTTGAATAATTTAGTTTAGAAGATTAGGGAAAAGAAAAGTTATCACTGAAATATAGGCTCAGCCATTGATACATGCAGGTTTTAGGTATCATTCTAGTGTTAAAACTTTTTAACACGAAATAAATCGGATATTAAAACAGTTCTTCATGAAATAATGAGATAATCTGATTTGTTTTAGACACAAAAATAAAGTGAAGAATGTAAATGATGGTAATGTTGTTATGCGAAAGCTTGCTGATTTAATTTGAATGCCCAAACAAGCTGATTTGGGCCATTATGCGTATGACTGGAAACATTTTAGTGCTTTCTCATATTAAGCTGCAGGAAATGATTAGTCATAGATTCTCCCTCGCATGAAAATGTTATTGGCCGGTGGTTACGTCCTACTTGTCTTTTGAGATTAGCCACATGTGTGCACTTATGCATGATGTTGTGAACACACGTGTGCGCCGACACATTCATAATTTACATGGTGTGGGGAAACCATAATCTGCCACAGAAAAGCATTTGCCGTTCTCACACATCCTCTGTTGTGTTCCCTTTGCGTGTCACGTCTTTGCACTGTGCAGCACACATCATATACTTTCATCAAACAAAAAGTCGTGGTATTCACTTTATTTACTGCTTTAGTTTTCACTGTTTAATAACATTCTGTTACACCATTTGTTATTAATTCTGTAATTAACATTGAGAAGGACTTAATCACTGTTTGGTCAGTTTACAGGTTTAGGTTTTAGGTGCTGATGATCACTTGACGTCATCATCTAGCGTGATTACTGTGACATGTTTGAGTCTGTATCTAGGCAGTTTTCCGCCTTCAGTCAAGCAGTTTTTCTGATTTATCATAAACCTCTTTGGATTATTTTTGACGGTTTAAGATGCAAAGTTGTCTTAATTGTAGTTATTATGTTGAATCAACTTTAATAGCACCATTAGATGCTTTCTTCATGGCTTCAATGAAGGGGTACATGCACTTGTCAGACCGCGTGAAGCGATTCACAACTAAATTGGATTCCCATGGCAACGACCTGTAAGAGAACACGTGCAGTGGAGTGTAAAATGAAGTTCCATAAATAACAGTTATTTATGGTTAAAGTGAAGGCGTGTCATGCTACTTACACTCTGGAGAGGAAAGGCAGGTAGATGAGGTGAGGGATGCACACCAGTGGCTGGTCTATCAGGATGGCATTCATTGCCTGTTCAACGCAGTGCTGGGGCTCCATAGGTGGAAAGAGTATTTCCACTTCCTCCCTGAAAGCCAAAGCACATTTATGAATTAGTATGCAATCTCTGAGAGCAAACTCATACCAAGACATAGCCCTCAGCACCTAGTGTACTACTACTGTCTGAACCATCACTGCTGTAATAACCATAGTAATAACCTTTAATCAAATTACCTACACATATAAATAGAACAGCTGTTGTATCCTATCATGTTTCAGCTTTTCAGAGCATGATGGATTTAGTGGCAACGTTTTTCTCATTACATTATTTTGGTAAAATATTGCTCTACAAGGGCCTGATATACGCCCGAGGACATTATACTTTTACTGTTTGTACTTTCTTACAGACAAACTTCTTCCAGAAACTGTTAGCAGCACTTCAAACGAGCTGTTGCTCAAAGGGCCACAATTTTTGTTTCTCATTTTGTTTTTGTTCTCAGGACAAATGTTGAGTTTTGCTCATTATCATTACTCAATTGTGACTTTATATTTTTTTATCAAAATTTAAAACAAATATTATCATATGTGAACATACTTTTTCTCAGAAACTACATCAGGTAAAAATATAATTCTTTGTTTTACATTCATCAGGTCACAATTAGCCCAAATAGCAGAGAGAAATAAAAAATGCATGTCATGAAAAAGTTCGACAATATGCCGTCTGCTCTACCTGCTGAAAAAAAATGTGACAGAGAAGAAAATTCAGTCCTTTGCATTGAAAATGCCCCTTTTTCTTTTTCATGGTGCAGTGATTAAACATGTGGAGAAAAATTAAGCCAACACCAAGTCAACAATTATTATAACATATACTATCAGAAATCAACCACAGTTATGCAGTTGTCCCAGTTTTCAGTATTTAATCTAAGCCGCTTGCTGTAGCTTCACAATTACCATACAGATGTGATTTATACGTGACAATCCTTGCCCATTTACCACGAAATTTGTCGTCAGGTTGAAACTCATCCAAATAGCTCTGTTAGACAGGTCAGTAGTGAAGTGACACCAACCTGGAGGATAAGTTTGTGGTTTCTACCAACCTTGCTCAGAGTGATGAAGCTACTGGGATGAGAAGTGAAATGATTCAACCTAAGTTGCCATGACTCAACAAAATTAAAAAGGTAAAGACAGAAAATGCTGTATGCTTTGTTGTAAATATCTATCTATCTATCTATCTATCTATCTATCTATCTATCTATCTATCTATCTATCTATCTATCTATCTATCTATCCATCTATCCATCCATCCATCCATCCATCCATCCATCCATCCATCTATCTATCTGTCTATATATATATATATATATATATCTATGTATCTATGTATCTGTCTATCTATCTGTCTATATATATATATATATATCTATGTATCTATGTATCTGTCTATGTATCTGTATATCTATCTGTCTATATATATATATATATATATATATTTCCTGTAGTTCACTTACCTATATACTCAATAAACAGTTATCTCAGGTAGCAGAAAGAGGATCCTGGTTTCATGGCCCTGGTGACTGCTGAACATTCTGCTGAGACGCTTTGTGTCCGACATCATATTTGTACGGTATGTATTTTGAGAGGTGGACTGGTGAATGGAGGACGTTGCTCAATTGTGATGGGTCATATTTCCTGGATATATTTCTGTCACTGATCTCCGTCTAATCTTTCAGAGCTCACAACAGGAACAAGTACCACTAGATGGCGACATTTATCTCTCAGATCTTCAAGATCGGTCTCCTTCCTTCTTCACACCCTCCCTCCTGCAGAGAACAGTCTCTACAGTGGCAGACGGTGGGAAACCCTCAATGCAGGGATGTTTGCCGATGTCTGGGGAGGATGGAGGTCTGTTCCGGCCCAACTCCCCACAGCTTCATCTTTATTAGACCCACTTCACCTCTGTCTACTTAAATATACACATGTATATATAACAATCTGCCAACAGAATGAAACAACATGTAAACACAACATGTTCCAAAAATAATTCCCAGTATGTCATAGATTAATTCGATTGTTTTCTGCAATATACAAACTTTAATGTGCACATTTGTCCTGGTGTTTTTGCTTGAATGGAAAACAGTCAAATGAAAGTCAACAATTCCTAATCAAAATGTAAAGTGATTTCATTTATTTAGTTTTGAGTCATCCAAGGGAAATGTTGCTTTTCTTAAGAAAAAAGTCTAAAGGACACTGAGACACTTTTCTTTACATGACAAGTACTGGCTCTGTGTGAATCACAACCAGTCACAACGCCAAAGTTACAACATGCACTGAACAACAGAACATTTATACAGAAACAACAGCATAGAAAGTCAACAAGTAAAAATGTTTTTGTGTTTTGTGTTTTTTTACAAAACAGACAGCCTTGGGACCTACAAACAACATTGTATAAGAGCTGGCTAAGGTCATTCAAATATCTTTTTTCAGTTCCCTGGAAACAGTGTACTTTACAAAGACTGATGGCTTAGGCAAGGTTGGGGTCAATTCCACTGAGAGCTTAAAATGTAGAAAAAATATAGTTTTTCATGTTCATTTGTCTCATGCTGTAATACTGGTTCCTGTTATAATGTCATGTGTGATGCGTGTTTTACTCCATCAAGGCATCTTGAATCGACCCCAACCCTGTAATACAGTGTAAGAGAGTGTGAATTTGGGCTACCTGCTAAAGCAGTGGGTCCTTACTGGGTTTTGGAAACTACTGCATGTCTGTGAAAAGGTCATATGATGACAACAAAACCGTTGATGTCTTTACACTTAGAAGCTGGTGCAACAACCAAATTCTTTGATTCCAGTTTAAATGCATCTACTGTACAACTGAAAATCTCATAAGGAAAACTTTCAGAACTTGTGCTCTTCTTAAGTCTAAAGTTATATCAATATGTGAAGTATGAAAAAAGTAACTTAATATTGTTTTCTCCATAAAGAATAGAGGTTCAGTTTTTTGATTCACATCAGAATTTCTCAACAGAGATTTCAGTGAAATCTGTAAAGATCTGTTCAAATGGGGGTAACATGCCAAAATAAAATAAAAATAAGGATGCCGTGTAATAATTAAATATCTTTTGTGTTAGAGTGGCGTCAAGTCACAGTATCACAGTCAAGGTATCAAATCACAACATCATGCGTGATGATATTTAAATTTTTATTATTTTTAATATTTATATACTAGTATATTCATACTAGTTTCAGGACTTTGATACTTTTCTGTGTGTGTACACACATGTGTGAAATGTGCGCATAATAAATCTAAGTTCTCTTTAGTGCTTGCTGCCTATTCATGAAACATTGATTGTCATCATTGTTGAGAGATAATTCAGTGAAAATGGTCCCTGACTTCTTTTACGTAGAAAATAATGGGACACAGTCTCACATTATGCTTAGTGAAAGATTAAGTGATTAAATGATGTCAATGCCCTTTATCTAAATTAAACCCAGTTATTCTAAAAAGAACATGTCTGGCTGAAACATTTCGAAATCTCCTTGGACATGTAGGTGTAATTATGGAAAGTGTTTGGCATACATTGGCCTTGACTTGTAAAAAGTTAAATAGAAATGAACACAGCATAAAATGTTTTCTCTGTTGTTGAGACTAACGTCATGTAATAATTTCATTGTGGAATAAAACCAGTAAACATTGACGGATGACTGTAGCCTGAATGAGCAGCCACTCACAGCAAGTATTTTAAGTAAGATTGTGAAAGATGTATTTTAGACATATAATTTAAATATAGAATCATTGAATTTTGGTCCACATCTTTACAGATTATATTTGGGTTTATATTTTAGATGTTTGGGATAATGGTTCTTTTTGTGAGCTTTTAATTAGAAGTACATTATGTGCTATGAAACAATAATTTAAAATATTAACTTAGCTGAGACTATGATGCAGCTAAGCATCAGTTGATTACCAACTCAGACCATCCATCCCTGCCTCATTATTTCATGTGCACTAAATAGCCCCGCCGCTCGTCCAATCCCTACTTTCCCCCTGTAAAAGATGCTGCTCGTTCAAATTTAAATGTGCCAAAGTCATCTGAATGTCTCATGTGTTCTCTTAGTATTAAAATCAGAGCTTCAGAATAAAAATGGAGAAAAACAAAAGCAAGATTTTTCCCAACATCCATGCTGCCCTTGAGCAGCTGCCGCACAGCTATAATATCCTGGCATTACGACAGTCATACACAGAAACACGTGAACATTTCCCTCTGCCTCGTGGTCATTGCTATTCCTTTCACACCTCAGGTCTCTTCACTATAAAATAAAAATATGAAATGGTTAAACTCTGTGGATAAAACAGGAAATGAAATCAGGGTTTGCAATAAGACTCTTAACCACAACTAAAACACACCCTCTGTTGACTTTAAACAAAATTCTCTGAACACCAATTTGGTGAGCGGTGCAGTGGTCTGTTTATTAGCATCCCTTAAAACAGTATTTGTCAGGATTTGACTAAGAAAGCTTTTTGTTTAAAGGAGAAATGTATGTAGGATTTCATTTAAATGCTGAGGTCCAGCACTTTCTTATATCTTCAGTTGTTCTATTGTGTTGCTGTAAAATCATTTTTTTTAGTGTGGGGCTATAAATGATATGAACGAAAATTAACTGAACTGATTATCAAGGCAAACATGTCTGTTGAAATCATTTATATAGACTGTTGCCTCCTCTAGACAGATAACTAATGGAGTGTATGATGCCAAACAAAACTAAGCATGTGGTTAGGGTTAGGGTACAAATCAAGACAGATTCTGTGTGTCAGTATTATTATGTGACATATTATGTAGTGACTGTGATTAGATGTATTGTATAACTGTGTATCTTTAGGTACAGGTCATCTGGATGAGCCCTGTGTTAAAACTGAATGAGTTTGTGCTTACTCTTCTTCTATATTTTCTTTTCTTTCATTTGTACCCTCTTAAACTCACGGTAGATTTTGTTTTTCCTTAGCAACATATTTTTGTTAGAGTAACCTAACTGATTTAACTGGTGCAGTTTTAACACACTGTGCTTACACAATAGTTAAAGTGATTTAAGCTTGCTTGGATATTTAGCTTAACATGCATAGCAGATGTGGGCTGCTGAACTACAGGTGACAAGAAGCCACTGCCTGAAAGTGACGGCCCGAAGCGAGGGATTCGAGTACAGAGCAGGAATCACCTGCTGCATCATGGCTCATCTTCCGCAACAAGTTGACTTGTGAATACATCTATACCTAAATTCACAAATTCCTGTCTTCCGTTTTTTTCTATAGTCTGTATAGTTTTCAGTCCACAGCTGTTAATTAACTGATGTTTATCCTTTATTAGTTCAAAGGTTAGCCACTAATTACACTTGCTATATAAATGTATTTCACCCAATTAAATCCATTGACATGTTGTTTCTTTTGTTTATGACATCACTGATAACAGCCAAAAACCAGCCGACTTTGACAGGAGGCTGATTAAACTGGTTCTATCATGTGTCATCAAAGAGATATAATCTCTTTAAAATCCTAACCTGGTGCCCGTTTTTATTTACGAGTGCAAATTCGTGTAATGCTACAATACTGTATACAGCGTTTTTCAGTACTCTAAGTGGTAATACTCTGCATGAAGAAGGTAGTCCTGTCTTGTTACATGGGTGTGTCAGTTATTGTTACTGTTCTGTCAGTTTTATATGACTGTTTCTTCTGCTATGTGCCAATAAAAACTGAAGATGCCTAATGCATTCTAGGCCCCTAGCAGTCAAAAAAGTATTTTTTGCCTGGAATTATAGTTATTTATTGGAATTCTTACGTTGTAACCTTGTATTTACAAAGAACTCATTAATTTAAACAACAAGGAGTGGCTCTGCTAACATAATACTACTGTGCATATCTGTCCATTTAAGGCTACATGCCCATGTGTGTTCTTGTACATGTGTGTGAGCATACATTACATGCAATCAGACCTCCCTGCCCCAATTAAAAGCCCGTTGTTGAGCTGCTGCCAGAGGACAGCTGCTATCACCATGGAAACTAGGTGTATCCTGAAGATTGTCTAAGATACCTATATGTGTATTATGTGTGTTCTCATGCATTACTTTCATCAGTTCTGGCATTACAAGTGATTTAGGATAAAGCTAACATGGTTGATTATATCCAGTGATATTTGGCTTTATTTTGATGATTTAGGGAGCAAAGTAGACATGGATAACTGCCCTGCTTATAGTGTCTTCTGCATGTATTGTCCATAATCGGAAACTGCGTGCTGCTTTCATGTTGGTTAATGGAAGGCCAATGCATGCTGAACATCTGCTGCTCAAATCTCAATTACATGTCTGTATGTTGTATGATGTAAACATATGGAAAATATTAGTCTTTCCTTATAGATAATTATTTCTTTAAATATAAAGGACAAGCAATTAATTATGATTTTGTATGTTGGCTGGTTGGGCACATGCATACCTCAATAATGTGTGTTTTTTCAACAATCTAGAATACAATCTCTGGCAGTTATATTTGTCCATATCCAAAAATATTAGTCCACTGCTCTTATCGCATGATAATGAGGTTCTCAGACAATATTAATTGGCAACAATCAGAAGCCATCATTCGTTTTCACATAGGGGATAGCAAAATACTATTTCAGAAAGAGTTGGTTTATGGACTAGAGCCTCTGTGCCAAGACATTGAACCTTATACAAGATTACTCTTCACATATGGTTATGACAGAGAAGACTAATAAATTATATATTTCTATGAGGAACTCTCTCTTATCTATATAAAAATAAATCCGGTAAGACAATCTTAAGAGTGTGTACACAAGATTTACTTCTAGATCACTCATCCCATTCACACACTCTCACGCACATGCACACTCATACTCTATATGCAGACATGCACACCCCTACACATGTAAATGACTAAGGCCAGGTTTTATAATGGAGGGCACAAGTAAGTAGCTTATAGGCTTCTAGGTACTCTCCTGTATCTTGACAGCAAAATGAACTGGGACTCTGTAATGGGACAGTGGGCAGCTGGACTGTTTTTTTTTTCAAAAGAATATAGACTTAACCACCTGTTGTTAAACCACATGTATAAGTAGGGTTACACAAAGCTCAGTTTCTCTTTCAACTCTTTCTGGGAGTGGTCCTTTGCTTTGTGGGTGTGGTATACTGCTAATAGGAATGAACTGAAGGAGGGGCAGTGACATTCTCCAAGTTATAAATGTTTTTGTCTCCCAGAGTATTCACCACACATGGTTGCCAAGAGCTTATTGCCCAGTGGCATGCTCAGGTAATTTGTGAAATGTTTCAGTGAGACCCTCACCATTGACTTTCCCTCTCTAATTGTCTCTGGAGTGTTTTTAAGTCTGTATAGCGTCTTAATAACAAACACTCCAGACCCAGCTTTCCGTTTGTTTCTGCTTTACCTCAGAGGCTTTTATCCAGAGTATTTTGACGTCCCCTCTCAACCTTTGGTCTACGTAGCATCTCAGGTCCTACGTGATTCTCATGAGTTACCCCACGAATCCCTTCGAGGGGGAACAGACAGTTCTGGCCCAACATTTTCTGGGCTGCTTCTAAATGGCTGGTGCCCCTCTGGTAATTGATGTTGATGCTGCGTTTTGGGCTTAAACCAGCCAACAGACACTCAGAGGGACTTGTGTCAGAGATATCACGGAGGTGCTCATCATCATCTGTATCTGCATCGATATATTTGCTGATGGAGGAGTCGTGGAAGGTGAAGACAGTTGGGACCAGGGCAGTGCTCTCTGGGGATTTTGGTGGGGTCCTGCTGCTGGCAGTGGTGTAGGCAGAAGTTTCAGGGCTTAACAGAGAATGGTCTGACACAACTGAGCTATCTGACAGAGGGGAAAGTCCTGACTCTTCCTCACTGCGACAACCTCTCCTGGGGATAAGGCTTTTTGAAGAGCTACCAGAAAAGAAGAATTTTCTTGTCTTCTCTGAGACTGAGGGCTTTGTTACAGACACTGGAGTCAGAATGGGGTCATGCTCACCAATGATTTGTTGACCTACTTTAGCACTTGAATGCTGGGGAAAAGCTGTACCTGGACTGTGAGAGAACTGGTTGCTTTCCTGAAGACCAAGGTCAATTGCTGGACTGTGGGGGAAGCGTGGATTCTCCTGAAAGTCTGTAGCACAGCTGATGTAGCTATCAATGCTGGATAAGCTTTTCATGTCCCCCACTCCTTCTCTGGCACCTAGCACTGTTGACCTGTGATCTTGGATGGCCCCTAACTCAATCTCATCTCTATGTTTTCCAACTCTGGAGCCTCTGTCTTTAGCATTGAGGTTAGGTTGTGATTGTGTCTTTGCCATCTGGTTGTACATCTCCTCTAGCTTCTGAACATTTAGCCTTTGGGGACTGGTGTCTTGGACCTTGTTGGGAGAACCTAACTCATGGCAATTGAATGAACGATTGGAACTTGTCTCTGATGCAGCCCTTTTTGGAGTCCATTTCCAACGACTTGGAGAGAGGTGGTTGTCATGAGGCCTTTCACTCTTCTCTACCACCACATCCATCAGTTCTGCACTACGAGCAAAAGCCTCTTTCAAGTTCATTGAGACAATGCTGCCATTTCTCTTTGCCCTTTCAAGAGCCTCTCTTCGTTTAAGTGCTTTTTCCTGTCTCTTCTGCTCCTTGTAGAATTCTGAGAAGTTATTTACAATAATAGGAATAGGTAGAGCAATCACCAGTACACCTGCTATGCAACACAGCCCCCCCACTATCTTTCCCAGCAGAGTTTTTGGGTAAATATCTCCATAGCCAACTGTGGTCATAGTAATAGTAGCCCACCAGAAAGAAGCTGGAATGCTTTTAAATTTTGTATCCTCCTCATCCTTCTCAGCAAAAAAAACCAGACTGGAAAATATCATGATACCCATGGCTAGGAAAAGGATGAGCAGACCCAGCTCATTGTAACTTCTTCTTAAGGTGAAGCCAAGAGACTGAAGACCTGTAGAGTGACGTGCCAGCTTCAGAATGCGCAGGATACGCATGATTCGAAAAATCTGAACCACGCGGCGGACATTCTGAAATTGCAGCACACTTTTGTTGGATTCTGTCAGAAAGATGGTGACGTAGTAGGGCAGGATGGCCAACAGATCAATGACATTTAGAGGACCCTTAAAGAACTTCCACTTGTTGGGGGACGAGAGGAAGCGAAGCAGATACTCCATGGTAAACCAAGCAATACACACAGCTTCCACATGGGCTAGCTGTGGGTTGTCTGTTGACTGGCCAAACTCATCTGTGTCCTGCAGCTCTGGAAGGGTGTTCAGAGACAAGGCAATTGTGGAAAGCACAATAAAGAGGATGGAGATGATGGCCAGGATCTGGAAGACAAATACAAAAAAGTACTATGAGTAAGGATTGTAAAGGACAAACAACAGATATGCATTTAAGCACACATTTCTTACACAGCCAAGTCAATGAAACCTAAAAAGGAAATTAAAAAAATGCACAACCAGGGTATTTGTCAAGGGGTTTGATTATAATGTGAATGTTCTGTCTATTGATCTATGGAGTCATGCTCCTATTAAGGCCAAATACTGTAGATAGTGGACAAATTGAAAACTAAGTATTTCTTATACTGTAGGTCTGAAAGATTACTTTCACCTGAACAGAGATTTGCATGAATTTGCACAGTACTGACCCTGTTCAATATCCAACAAATCAGTGACATGCTAATAAAGCAGTATGGTGAAAATGTGATCAAAGAACAATGGTCACAAAACCTTTATGGTATTTAATTCTATAATGTCTCTAAATTTAGAGGGGAGAGGCAAATCTTGTACCATCTACTGTCACTCCAAAATGCCATAAAAACATGAAATAGTCACATACTGTAGGAGCAGAATGTCCCAGCGTCAACTGCACTAGATGACGCCTGATTATCATTACACAGTACCAAGTGCAGTCTGGGAAGTCTGTCAAAAGCAGCTTCCACACACACACACACACACACACTTCCCCACCCACACTTAAGCAGTCATACCAGCAGTGGTAGACTTCACCTCTTTTACCACTGTATGACAGTTCCCCTCTCAACCAGTATTCATGGTGTAAACAAAAATAATCACAGCATTGCCTTTGAAGTATATTCTTCTTGGGCTTGTTTGATCTGAAGAAGTGACTACACAATGGGAAATAGCTGAAGAAATGTTATCTGCCCTGTCTGTAATATCACAACCATTCCATGTACAACAGATAAAAGATACTTGACAATAACCACAGTGATTGCATTTTTATACAATATATTTTAAGAATAATAGAAGTGCTATGAGTTCTGCTGATAGGTCTAATGTTGTGTACAGGTAAAGGTGGGAATTGTTGTTGAAACACAAATCTATTGACGAAAAGTCAGTTTATCCAAAACAACACATTTTCTCCACTTACAGGTATCTGCCACAGAGATGACTTAAGAAAGGTGAACTGAATTTTAATTGTCATTTTGTGAAAATGAGTTTCCTGAAATGATACAGTCACACTGCACGATAGATGATTCAGGTCCAATACAGCTCAGTTAGGACCTTATACTAAGTTTACATTGGCCCATTCACAACTACTGAAAAATATCCATGAAATTGTTAAAAACGGAATACTTTCTTTCATATATATTTGGTAAATTAGGCTACACTATATGTAGACATTTGCAGACTTGCCATTTGAGATTCGTGTGCAGTGTGTTTTTTCATTACTCATATAAAAATATCCATGCATTGGCACCCCATGTATGCCCTCTGTTGATAAGAGAGTTCCAAAATCAGCTTTTCTCAAACATGGGGATGAACAGCATAAATTCAACTGCTCCCTCTTTATTTGAGTGCTAAGGTGTAAGAACACGGCTCCTTTCTAACCTTAATAATGTTGAGTCATAAAGGCAGCTGTATACTGGTGTATACTGTTTATATTTATCATAAACATACATACACTCTGATATTCTAGTTTCTGTAATACGTTGAACACAGCTGAAGATAAGTGACAGGGGTGCAGCTGTTCCATTAGAGGATCAAGGAATCAGGACAAATTACCTCATGATCTATTAGTCTGCATGTAAGTCCTGGCACAGGACCAAACAGCACAATGATGGATAAGATGGTAAATGATGGGAAAAAAAAGAGCTGGTAAAATGACCTTCTTCTAAAAATGAGTGCAGCCAAGATAACAATGCACTAGGCATTAAAGTTAAGACACTCATGAAACAACTTAGCATAGATGAACCTGAAATCATTTAACTAGAATGATGAACTACTGCAAGTGCAACACAATAACCGCATTGTCTCTGCTTTCGTCAAGTTAAATCAAAATCATATCTAAAGAAAAACAAACGTACTGGTTAAACACACAGTTGCTTGTGTAAACAAATACATCACATGACGTGGGGTTTCCCTGTAGAACCTCCAGAGGAAATTAAGGCACAGAGGCAGAAAGAGAAATTGGTTGGATGTCGCTCACAATGGTGTAATAATTTGGAGTAACGTGAGAGCTAAAGAGGCCACCTTATCTACTACCAATCAGAGCAGGAGGACACTGTTGCTATAGCGTCATGGCAGACATGAATAATGACCACCTCTGTTTATTTTCTTTCCCTCTGTGCTCCTGTCCTCCTGTCCTGGAGGAGATCTATTTGAATCAAATACTTCAAAAGCAGAGTGGTGGAGCTGGCGAGGGCAGCCAGAAACCAAGATGCACTGTCAAGAATGGAAAATGATGAAGTTTGATGATGTATATATGTAAAACCTCATTAGTCCACTAACCAAACAGACCACACGGACACAACAGGATTGTAATCAATCAGAAAATGGACTGAGATGTGCTGCTTGAAGTCATGGGAGATTGTAGCTATGGAAGAGCAGACATTAAAGGGCAGGGCAGGGGTAATAGGATTTTGATGCTAGAAAACAGGTCTCTAATGAAGTCACATTGGTGCTACCATGTAACAATCTGATTATGAGGTCAAGTTTCTCTGGAAAGCCCTGCATATTTCCCGCTGGACTATGTCCCTGTAGGCCACAATACAACATACAACACTCTCTCACACTGCCTTGTGTCATACTCTCATAGGATGGTAGCAAAGAATTGCGCTGTAAATTCAGAGATAAACTTTTCATTGCACACAAAGGAGGCCATAAACAAACACATGTCTAGTAAAGGTTGAATGAAGCTCCAGACATGCTCATAATCAACACAATTAGAGGCTATTTATAAACTCTCAATGGAAACAGATGCGCCACACCTAAAAAGAAATCCTTTATGTCCTCCACGTTTTGTATGATGAAAACTCTATTGTTGTATCTAAATTATGTGGGTACAAATAATGAGACGGCGTGAAACTCCCAGTGAATGCTCCTTGGTGGCCTAATAAATGGAGGAGAAGATTAGGAGAGGGAGATATTTATAACTGCAGGAGAGGAAAAGACAACGTGTGTGTAAGAGAGAGAGAGCGAGCAGATTGACAGGAAATCCCACTGTGACTCTAAACAAAGCCAGATGACACTGCTTTGTGTCTCCCATGGCACACTGTCATGTGGCTCAGCAGACACACGGGCCCTGTCTTCCACGCAAGGTGAAGCGAGCTCGGTATCATGAACTGCGACATGCTCCTCTGAGCTTCATGGGGAAGAGAACGGAATTCACATTTGGAGGAAGGTATTGACTCTTCTATTACTTTGAGACTAATGCCAATACCGTGTGCATAGAGCAAAACAAATTCACCTCTCCCGAGGCACCTACGTTCAGAGGGGGAATAAGTCATTCATTGAAAGTTATTCCTGGGTATGGTAGTTGTATATGGGGCACCAGTTGTAAAGTGGAGCATGCACAAATGAGCAGCTCAATCCTGCCACATTTAGCACGAAACAACTCTGTCATGTTTAAACAGTACATCTAAATCCTCAATGTTAACTCTAATTCCAAACCTACTGTCATATTATAGATAGTGACAATAAAGTTGAATCTAATCTATTATTACTAGAATTTTAAGCTAATATGCACTACTAGAGGTAACCAGTGATAATTAAAGCCTGTTTGACTGAGTGCACTTGGAGGTCTGCTGCAGCCACATGTTCTCGCCAGCAATTATGTCAGATTCCAGCAACTACTTAAACACTGGAGGAGCTGCAGCAATGGCACCTTCAACGTCATCTGCCACTTGGACATGACATCAGTGTCATGTTCATATTTGTGTACTCCAGTTACTGTTGTTGGAACAAGATAATCAACTCAGAGTGTCAGTGTGACTAACTGAGTTCAGCTTGTGCCATGCAAAATATGTATGTGTTTAGTTTTTAAAGTAGCTGCACAAACTGTACTGTTTGTCCGCTACCAGCTCTCATTAAGATACTGACGCCTGGTTTTATTTTGACTGTGCAACTGTGAAGAATAGAAAGTGACACCAGATAACACAGATAATAAAGAAGAATTTATAAAACCCCTCATTCGTGTTAATTATGTGCTGTGAAACAACCCATAAACAACACATGATTACAGTAGAAAGTCATGACAGTGCATGTATTAGCAAGCAGTTGCCTAATTACACATTCAAATGACACAAGGCACCATTAGAACAATTTTGGCTATTTGAGTACAGAAGTACAAATTCAACAGAGTCAACAGAGCCTTTTTGCTGCTGGCTGCTGTAGCTGGAAACACGATTGAGAAGCGGTTGCCGGTTCTAAAACCAAAACAACATGCTTAAAACAAAGCAAAGAAACAAGGTTTCACAAGTGAGGCTCTTACATCTGATCTTGTTTCAGCTCTTTTGATGACAAATGTGATTTAGATCTTTCTTGATTTTTTTGTTTATTTTTATTAGCCCCCCTCGGTTAGGTGCAGCTCAGGTTAGTGTTCTGACGCTGTAATGACTCTGATTGCATCACATGTGGCAATTCAGGACCTCCCAGACTCCCAGTGCTCCAGCTCGCACCCTTCTCATTAGCAGCAACAGGAGCACCAGACACACACTTTTCCTGAGAGTCCTAACACCATTGCCCATTAGCTCTCCCAGTGCTTACGCAGGGAAACACATTAGACCCCCCTAATAATGAGAGGCAATGCACTCAGACTTCCATTTCAAACTTAAATTGGTACGTTCAGAAGGATTTTGGCAAAGGTCTGTCTGTCACTAATACCCCCTGACTATCTGACTTGCCTTCCCAGCATGCCCTGAGCTACATCCAAGGCCACAGTGATACCATGCAACACTCTCCCAGCCTCAACTGCTAGCCACTGTCACCATGACAACCCCCTTAAAGCTCGAGGTGGTGGCTACGTGGACCTGCTTTAGAAAAGCAAGTCTGACAGAGTCTCCTTCTCTTTCTGTCTCCACCCTCCCTCTCTCCTTCCATGATTTGTACCTTATTCGAAGCTCACCCAGGTTTGAACCATTTGTGCTGCTCCAGTGTTCTGTCTCCAGGGTTCTCTCCTATTCGTGTCAGAGTATTTGCATTTTAGTTGGTGCGCTACCTTCCTCACAAGCTCAATGGGTTCTGTTCAATCAGTTGAGTTGGTTCACAACATACAGTAAAGTCATTTTAAACATAATAACGTGAAAAGGAAAAGGCTGCTTCATGAATACCGTAACTCTCATACATGATCTTGATCACTTGACTGGATTACCAGACATCACAACACTGCCGATCTTCATCTTCATCAGGATGTTATTCTCTTTGTTCAGTAGTACAGTGATTTTGTAAGTGTTAAATAATGTGGAATAATTCGCACCCCTCATTCTGAATGTAGAAGGGCTCTGCCTCTCTTCCTGTGAAAATGATGGGGTTTCCATGGAGACGGGAGGAGACTGTGACTTCCACATTTCCCCCAGCATGACAGCTTGAAACACACACACACATTTGCAGTGTCTCAGCTGTAGTCTACCCACCTTACATCACTTGTGCCTTGTTCAGCTTAACCAACCCACATATCGCCACAATGAATATGTTGTATTTTATGTCTCCTTAAAAGTGCTACTCTCAGTTGAACCAGTCTGCAAAATGAAACTGGTGACCTATGATCATGACCTTGCTTCTCTGACATTAATGCATCTGCACTTCTAACCTCCATGTGTGTCTTAATAATGGGCAGCTCTTCCTGAACAAGGCCTAGCCTATAATATTATTTAATGAGACCCTTCATTTATAATACATTTAACTAACTTAATTCAATCATCTCTTCCCATCATCTATATTTGACCTACATTGCAGACCTTTTGACATTGCTTCTTGTTACATATTCCACATTTGCAACACTAATAGCAGAGGTAATGTCCGTAAGACCGGACGTAGGTAGGAGTATTTAAATGAACAGCAGATCATATCTCCCTCCCCTAAATGAAAATATATACAACTTTTTTCGTTATTTCTTAATTTAGCCCCATCAAACACTGTGTACTTTGAGTTCAGGGCGAAGATTGAAACAAGCCATTTTCAGTGCCTTCGTCAAACTTTTTTCCCAACTCATGCAGAGCTTGCATGCTCAAAGTGCACCACAACCCCATTCAGCAAACCACTAATGCAGGTAGGAAATCTATGCTTGGACCACCCATCTCTTGAATGAATACCACCTCATCTCCTCTCCCTCTCAATTATTCATGCATTTCAGATGAGGAAGAGAATCCAGACTCAGCATCTATATTTAAACTATGGCTAGTTCATGGTGATGGTATAAATAGAAACAGTATAGGGTCTGATGCGCTGCACCAAAAGAGGTTGTGTTTATCAGGAATCTAAACGTCCACAGCATTAATAAGGATTGGAAAGAAATCAACTGCAACTTCAGGGCTCAAATATCATAAAGCAATAATAAAGATAAGACACTGTAATGGCTTGACTAGTTGCTGTTGTCCAATAAATGTTTAAAATAACTTGTCCTTAGTGATGGTGTCACATGTTGACAATAATATAACAAGGCAGGTCTGACTGATGCAGTCTTGCAGTCCATGATAGTTTATTTATTACAGAAATCAGAGAATGTCACAGTATACTCCGCAAACAGTAGCACAGAGGGAAAAGTAAAGAAGAGCGAAACATTGACTTGAAATGCAAAGACACATACACACACACACACACACACACACACACACACACACACACACACGGTCAATCAACGATGATGCCTGAATACAAGCAGCTGCAAGTCTCAGCATCATACAAATGACAGTTGCCATGGTAATAGTGACAGTGAACTTTTAACCATGTAAGTGATGGCAATGAAAGAGAAGTAAAGACAGAAATGGAAGAAAAACAATAACCTTCAGAAAGGGAGAAACAAAGAGAAGACTCTGATGACCTAGAAAAATGTGAATGTCACATTCTATTCACTGAGCAAGACAAAGCAAGAGTACTCTTAATTCTGAAGTCAAACACATGCTCACTGGAGATATTCTACATCCCCAAACATTACAAGTCGGGTCCATATTTCACAGTGTGCACGAGCTCAGATCAGTGGCCATTCAGTGTAGGTGCTGTTAATCCCTTTGAGAACTGCGCACAGATTAACATGCAAATTCTTGAAGTTCAGACAATTGGACAACTGTAAGCATATGATTTTTGTACTTAAAACCATCTGTTGCATTGTTCCAGAAACCATTTGATAATCCTCCTGACATGAGGTACCCACCTGCTAGGTAAAAGAAATCATGGGTCACATTCAGTAACATGAGTGCACCATGTGTAGGAGGACTTCTTTTGTAAATGAATAATTAGCTATTTTTAATTAATAATCAACAAGTCCCACCTCCCTTAGTTATTATTATTAAGCTTTCCATTTCACACAGCAAAATCCAGTTTATTGTGAAATTCGTGGCAAGTTTTCAGTTAAGTGTCTTTTTTTCAAATAAAGGGTCTTTGTAGAAACAGTACTATGATTATGTTTGCAACAAATACTTGATCACTTTTGTAGTGTAGTGACATATAAACATACTTTTGGGAGGACAAGTTTGCAAAAATATGTTTACATTATCACCACAATATTGTATAGTGTAAAGGGATCCTTGTAGGTAACACTAAGCCAATGAGCAGATTATTTTAGAGGTAAAACTATACCACTTATGGTGTTTAGAGTTGCAGTGACAGTAAGGCATTAGAATAATGTAGTATGAAAACTGTGACGAGGTGGTTTGTGTACGCAGAACTGTGCTGAAACCTTAAAGTAGTCCCAGGCCAGTTTAAAGTGGTCGTCAAGGTGATAGTCTTCTTGCACCAGTGCAAGTGCACTCTCCCTACTCTCAAAATCAGCTATTGACTTGATGAATGCTTCTCTGTCACCTTAGTGGGTTCTATTTCTGCCTCTGGCCTTCACGCTTTCCCCAAAGTCATTCATTCACCTTTCCTCACAAAGTCAAGGGAAATTCACAGATGTGGAAAGCTGGAATAGCAACAGTACAACAACTAGGGCAACCTCTAGACCTACTGTATGCGTTCTGATTATAGAACAGAACTGAGGATTGGTTCATATGTGCAGGAGGTCCCATACTGTAGCACAGTAATGGTGCTATGGCCTCTCTGCAGGGCCAGCAGATGCCTTAAGGGCCACTATGCTGTGTTGCTTTTGGAAAAGTGTATAGCAGATGGTAAAGATAAAAACACTCATACCTGTCCCATGAAATACGTGCTAATAAAGGTTGGGAGCTAGAATGTGACATTATATTCACTGTTTTAATGGGGTAAAGTCTTTAAACGATGATGATGATGATGATCTATAAAATTTAAAGCTACGGATACTTTAGGAAAACAAGGAAAATGTACTACAAGCATATAAATAGACAATAGATAGTTTAATTAGCCTAATATTAGCCTGTCAGTCAACCGTATAGTGAAAATATTACACAAACCAATGACAAACATTTAGCGCTGCTGTGTTCTGGACATTATATGACGAGTGTTAAATGTTGGGCTTAGCAGTAATGTAATCCATCTCCACCTAATCCTTAGTTACTCTAGATGGATGTTTACTAATGGGATTCCCCAAACCAGAGTACATATTCCTTCTTAAAAAAATGAACATATTCCGCATGAACTGACGGACACGGTTATTTTGTCGTCCACTGAACAGTGTGTAGTGAAGAACACGGGAAATGATGTGATGTTTTGCTTTAGGTTGTTCCTAACAATTATGGTTCAAACCTATGATAACACTGGAAAAAATAATATCCTCAATCATTAAAATAAATCAATATTTTTTCCTGGCAGTAGACTCTGGCATAAAAATAAATGATGATGATGAAAATTATGGCTGAAGTTCCTGTGTAGTCAATCTTTTCCAGTTTGGATAATTTTCTCAGGCGCCCATATTGATTGTCAAAGAATTTGCTCAGTGTCATGTACACTGCTTTGGGATTTCATGTATGATTCAGCAGATGTGAGAACACTCTTTGGTTTGGACTGATTTGGGAAACTGCAGACCATCAATGTTAATCATTCTCTTACAAACTTGAAAAGCATAGTTTTACATTAAAGTGTGAAAGCTCACATTTAACCACAAGACTGAAACAATATATAATAAACAGAATTATAGTAATAATTTTAAATAACATCTAATGCATCCACACACTTTACAGACACTAGATCTCAACTCAACTGAACAGCAATGGGAGATTTAGACACACTTGTTAGATATCCGTTTCCACCACAATCATCAAACTGTGAGTGAGAGAATAGCTTTTGGAAAAATGATGTTCATCCCTTATTTAAGGTTTCAAAGACGTTGAGTTGATGCCAAGGTGTGCAGCTGTTCTGGTAGTGGCCCATAACTTTCCATTTGTTGTTTTTTCACCACTACACTTTCAAGACCCTTTTTTATTATAGAGTAAAGGAGAGTAATCACATTTTGTCATCACGTTACAGAGACACTGGTTTCCGTGTTGTCTATTTATGTCTATTTATTTATTATGCTCTGCATAATAGGACAAGACTTTAAAATGCATTACTTTTTCAGTAAGCTAAATATTATATGATCAGTTTAACTATACATGCTCATATAAACAAAAGGGTCTCTCTCTCCCAGAATGGCTTTGTTGCAAAACATAAAAGTCTAAATGATTTGTGTTCTGCAAATGCTGCACTTTTGTTTTCTACTCTTACAGCTGAAACGAAATTAGCCCAGCTTGTGAACTTACCAGCTTGTGAACTTACTACAGTAGAAGCTGGTTATCTTGTTGATAATGCTGCAGCCTCACTGCCCATGATACTTAACTGAGTTTGCTCCTCACAAAGAAGGTAGTGCTCCACTAATTAAGACAAATCTCGCCTAGCCTGGAAAAACTGTTTCATAATGTACAAACAAGTGACCCATCATAGAAACACATACTATTCAACATGTTTATAGACAAATGAGAACAACCCCAGGTTCCCTTTTTTATCTCTGTGGAGAGTATTACCTCATAGAGACAACTTTATGGATAAAAAAACAACACATAACGACCAATTAAAAAATGATTAGAGAATGCCCTAGCAACTATTAATGAATTCATCAAAACAGCAGCTTTTAGACTTTATCCCAACTAGAATGCTTAAAAGTGTTTTACGTTCGATCAGCATGTCTATATTAGATCAGATCAGCCGTTCCCAACAGGTTACGTAGCACTACGTACGCTGCATGTCCTGTAATTCTCTATTCCTCAATTCAGACAAGACAGTTATTCTGTCTGGGTCAGAGACAAGTAATCTAATAATGTTGCTACCCTAGATGACATAGCATTAGCATCGAGTACTACTGTGAGTAATGCTGGTGTTATCTTTAATCAGTATATCCTTTACCTTGTACTATATATGAATTAAATCTCTAGAACTTCATCTGAGGAATATTTCTGAAATTAGAAGCCTCCTGTCAAAGTGAGGCTGAAAATCTAGTCCATGCATTTATTGCTTCTAGACTGGATTACTGTAATCCATCAATAGCAGGACATCTCAATAAGTCATTTAAAAGCCTCCAGCTAATCCAAAATGCTATACCCAGATTTATGACTGGATACAGTTAGTTATGCTCTCCTCTCCTCACCTCGCGCTCCTCCAACCATATACACGCCCTAAGTTAGGTTGAGGCAGTTATCGCCGCCTGTCAGACGTATGTTTGCTGTGTGCGGTAACTGGCCCTACCAACCAGCCCAGTGCTTTGTCTGCTGCATGTTGTGGTCCTTTTGTTGAACGCTGTTCTATTCTCTCTCCTCTTTCCACTCACCCCAACTGAATGAGGCAACCACCCAGCCTGAGCCTGGTTCTGCTGAAGGTTTCTTCCATCAACCCTCGAGTTGCCATGAAAAAATAAATCTGACATTAAAGTAGGGACTGTGTGTAATTTTATATATAGTACGTTAAAAGTGTAACTTTTGTTGTGATTTGGCTCTGATTAAACACATTTGAATTCATGTCTTGAAAGAAGTTTCTCTTTTCTGTGTCCATCTCTTCGGATCTCTTGGTCTAGCTCTAGGGTTTTTTCTTTTGCCTCGGAGCCTTTAATCCTCAGGCTGTCCTTCTCTTTCAGAAAGTGATGTTTCAGTGTCTTCTCTTTTCAACTCCAACTTGAATGAATAAAATAACTGTCAGTCTATATAGAGGCAAAGCACGATTCTTGACCACGTCTCACCATCCACTTACCTATCGCAAAGCCCTTTATATTCAACCAGATGTTATTCTGTCCATCAGTGACAAAATAAATTATGAAATACATTTTTTGTTTAATCTTTCTTTTCAGCAGATCTGTGCATGCAGAAGATTAACTGAAGTGTTTTTGCTGCCATGACCACTGGTATGTAATCGATGACACACTTATGAAACAGTAACAGTAAATAGCAACCAACTGTCTTTGCTAAACCTGTTCTGCAGCAGTGAAAGCGTGCCATGACTATGCCCCAGCGCAAGCCTGAGAGGCTGAGATGACACTACAAACCCTGAGCCATCTACTACAAAATGTATGACATGGCTTGTAAAATACTCAGGAACACGACTCAACCACTAGAGAATCCGACTTATGCACGTTAACAGTGGATGAGCATTAAAGTATGCAGCACAATGCTCCACTGTCCCAAACGTTTCCCTAAACCTCTGTCAAATACGAATCCATTGCAACAACAAATCTTACTATAAATCTGTAAGGAGGTAGTACAAATGATTATCGTAATCTTCTTAGTCATATAGTCTGCACCCTCTTATTACATCACATAATGCAGCTATAAAATGTGAAATGATGATTACCACTGCCAGGATGGTTATGCAATCGCCTCAGTTCCATCGTTTGTTTGTTTGTTTATATGTGACTGATTAGGTATGAACATTCATTTACCTCAAGAAAAAAATCGTGAGACCCCTGTGACCTACCCCTCCATTGCCGTAAGGCCAAATATTGAACTGTAATGAGCCTGACCTGAAGCACAAAGTATGTGTGACGCACGTTCCTGTTCCCAACAGAAAACCTAATTAGGCTGACAATCTGATCACCTTTTGCGTGATGTTGTTGTCAGGACAAACTTCTGTTAATATTGCTTAATTTACCCAGTAGACTGTTAACTGTGACAGTTACAGCCAGATGGAGGGATTAACAGGCTTTAGTGGACATCTGCATTTTAGTGAGTGTTTTCTTGGCTGCATTTGCTCTAAGAAGCATTCACTATGTAAGAAATGTGAGTGTGAAGTCATGGTATTATTTGTTATTCTTACTGTCACTATGAGACTAAACGCTGCAGAGACAGACCTTTGGTTGTCATTTGTTCGCTTGTCAAACTGTATATTGTAGAAACCTTAAAGCCGGAACAGATTAGTTGACTAAATCACATAACTATGTATAGATATCTCTTTTTTTTACCATACACCACCTGTCCAGCACCTAACAGCAAACTAGCTTCTTTCTGATTATTTGTCAAACACTGGCACCAGTTGACAAAACTAAAAGGCACGTTTTTTTTTTACTATTTGTTAGGTGTCAAAGGAAACAGTTAAAACTATGTCAAAAAAATGTAACTGTTTTATTAGTCAAAATGTGGTTTTGTGAGTTTTGCATCTGAGTCAGCTTAGGTCAGCCCGATGGCCTCTGAATGTACAGGTTCGCAGACTCTGCTAGTTCTTTTATTGTCACAATTCATTTTTGACACAGTAGTAATGTAAGTAACACCATTAATTACCACACCATTAGTCTAAATAAGGTTTTACTCTGAATGTCAGCCTTAATCTCCTGAGGCTTTCAGTCTGTCGGCAAAGTGAAGCTGATTGTGTGTGTGTGGAGAGTAGGCTAGAAAAAGAGGAAATAGAGGCAGTGAGCTATATTTAGACATTTTACTTTGTCATAAGAATCAATTATAAACTCTAGGGATAGAGTTTACTACATTAGTGACTATATGTGTGTGTGTGTGTGTGTGTGTGAGAGAGATAGTGTGTACAGTTTGTTTGATTGTGTCCTCTTGATAGTTACAACAAAGTCATACAGTGGTTAATGTTTCTCCCATCTATGTAAATCTCTCTCTCTCTCCCTCTCTCTCTCTCTTTATATATATATATATATATATATATATATATATAATTAATGATATATAATAAAACATCAGTTGCTGTTTTGAGTTCATATGATGATAAGCGGAAGATAATGGACGGATGAAGTTTATATGAACTTTATCCTTCATAGCATCAATATTTGAATGGGACTTCAGGGGCAAGTTGGAAGAGACATAACTACTCATAGACACCGTTGTTGATGAGAAGACAGTATGACAGGCAGAGAGAGCAACTGGCATGAAAACAATCACTGATGCACTCTATCTTTCAGTACACATGATGCCAGCTTATATGTCTGCACTTCCCACAACATGAACAAACCAGAGAAACCAAGATGATGTTATTTCCCCTTAATACCCTGTCAAGCACAAATTTGTGACTGCAATTTCACCTGGGTACACAGTAGCTTCTTGTCACAGAGTTACGTGAGATGCTCAGTGTGTTACCGCTCTCTCTTTCTGTGTATACATTCTGTAGACACATTACTGATACATACTGTATCGTACCTATGGTGTTCACTATCGACTGGCAGCAACTTCAGCATCACTGCCCAACACTTTACTGTTCGATGGTAACATTTGTCACAATGAGGATGAATTATTCATCAGTTATGAAGACTCTATTATTACTTTATGTAGATACACTTTACTTTGTGCAAGAAATACAAATGTTGTGGAAGCGTGTATGAGACTGGTATTTACGGTATGTTCAACCTTTAGCTCTAAACATCGTATTGTGTATATCATTGTTTGCGATATGTATGCCGGTGTCATTTCCATGAGGTTTGGTTGAATTGCCGTGAAATTTACTAAGAATATTTTTAAACACCAGACTCCAGAGGATGAACTGTCCTAATTCAAACTCATTTCAAGGTGACCTTGAAATGCCTCTTTCCCACATCAGGTTGCCTAACACCTTTACGGACTTCCTATACACCATCATCCATTTTACAGGATGTTGCTCTGCAGCTGTCAGAAATATTGTTCATTTCTAGCCTGGTTGCTGTGTGTCTTGGATCCAGCTGCAGGCTCATTTATGAGTAGAAGTATATCCAAACAGCCTTCATATGTCATCTTAAGTGTGACATGAGAGGAACATAATTGGAATCTGTTGGCTGCCATGTGATGCACAATACCCAACGACAAAGCAGAAACTGGTAATTCCCTTAGTTTGGCTGAACGGACGACAAACATGACAGTAACATTCACATTCAGCTTGGTTTAATTTGTAAATTATCTGATGCCAAACCCATGCGGATACTAGATTTTATGTCTCTGTTAAGTATCGTATTGAAAAATGCCTCAATGTGATTATTTACAGTCAGGATATTTATGACGGCTCCTGAACCTCAGCAATGAATGTCTGAGAAAAAAGGGAATGTTTTGACCAGTGCCCATAAAATGTTCCAATAATATCTGCTCAAAGATGTTTAACAAAACATCTTCTGCAGTATTTTAACAATTACTCTACAGACATATATACCTATATCAATGCTTTAGAAGTGACACATACCTGTAAGGAAGGATCCTTTGCCTGCCAAGTTTCATTCTGGTGATCTCTAACAGTTTTGGCATTATGAATGACACCATTCAAATCTATGATGATGTTAGATCAATACTACGGCAGGTGAAAAGGCTTTTTCTGCTGCTAATTAAACTGTCAGGTGCTGCTTTCCTAGCAATCAGACACTCTTGTTGTGACGCAAATTTGATTTGAACAAGAGAGAGATGGACAATGCTGCGGCTTAGGAAGAATGTAAACAGAGAGAGGGAAGCTTCAAATTGGGCATAGAGTCTCCTGGAGAATAATTAATGTGACATTTCTCTGACATTTAGTCTGAGGTATAGTGGAGGCAGGAGAAGGGAAGGAAGGAAGCAGAGATATGAGCTGGGGAAATGAGAGAAAGGAAGAAAAACCGAGCAGAGAGAACACGGGCAACAACATCTTGACAAATCTGCATAGACATAAAATCCAGTAACTAAGCAGAAGTGTGATCTCACACACACACACACACACACACACACACACACACACATAGAAACACAAATAGACCTACTCTAATGTTCAGTACCCACTCCTTCAATGATGATAAAATTGTACTTTTGTTGCTTGGTAACCATTTGTTATGTGCTCGTCTCTACCATTCACCATCTGTTTATGCGCTGTTACACATACATTACCATCGCTGACCCACAATAGGAGAGCACAGCTGATGAGCTAATACGAGGACAGTCTGTGGTCAAAGTTGGACCGCTTGACAAGCCCACAGTTTGTTGCAGCCTATTAAAAATGACTAAGACTATAGATCAACCCCTATCAGTGCTTTTAGTAGTTTGGTCTGTGGTTTCACATTGTCCTTTTAAGCTAATTAGAAATTGACAGACTCTGCTTCTTGGTGTGTCGGGGCTGCTCTTTTTTCTGGCACGCCATCCACCATTATCGGTTTATAATGAATCCAAACAAAGCGACGCTTGGGAAGAACAGTTTCTTTAATGGTAAGCACTGCAACCACTGTGTGGCTGTTGAGAGCTATAGATCAGCAGAAGACAATATTGCTGCGTCATTATTCAAAGCGAAGGGCACCTATTTCGGTTAAGCACTCCAGATCTGTTCTCCATTGATACATTATTTTGATAAACTGCAGATATCAGTGTGCGGTAATGGATACAGCTGCGTATGGTTGAGTCAGAGTGGTCGTCTCCTTTTTGTAGGCTACAGCACTTTCTTAGCTCTAACACAATAAACATTGATTTTGCATCTCTATGATTCGTATGAAGAAGACATTTCACAGACAGACTCACAGCCCTCATCTCAGTTTGTCTGTGGCGTGGCGCTGACATTTCTTTCACACCCTAACCGTAACGGCGTCAGCCAGCAGAAACTGCTGATTGTTTAATTTCCCTTTCACATACAGTGATTGCTGCAAGACAAACAAGGCACGGCGCTACCTTTACACCAGTGTTGGAAAGACAGCGCGCCCTCTTTGATCCCGCTAATCCAACATAGAAGAGCGTGATCAAAGACTGCTCGTGTCGAACACTGTTGTGGTCTGCCCGACTGCAGCTGCAGGTGTGGCTTCCTGAGCGGCCTTCTGACTCTGCCTTTTTGCTCTGACTAAAGGTGAGCACACCTGATAGAAGTCAGCAAACACACGACGTTCAGATAAGGAAATAATGTGCAGCAGGGTGAGGACCTCAACATCTAATTATGTCTGGGGGCATCCAATACATGGTTGTTAGCAAGTAGTGCCTAATATTAACTGTGTGGGAGTTGAATTCTAGCTCAGCTGTCACTTCTCCTTCTCCTGACTTTTGCTTTAATAACTTGCATGAGCAGTTTCATCCAGCTTCTTTTTTACTGATCACTAATTTTCACTTATGTGCAGTGATGCTGTGTTGCTGATTTATCCAAACCCTGAATCATGTCTGGCTATTTATGTATTTATGTGTACACACATGTAATTCAGCAACCCAGCCTCCTCCAGAATATCTCACATTCAACTGGCTCAGGGTGGGGTCCTCACAAACACAAACGGAAACAACACAAAGAAAGGGGCCAAATAATATTCATTACAATATTTGAGTGAAGGCAGCTAAGTGATATTTCAATGATTTACTGGTGCATGAGATCAGACAAAGTGTAAGCCTGAATACCTTTGCTGCAACAGATGAACTGGGCTTTTCCAGGAGGTCCCAAAGTTTCTTTCGTTTTTCAGCGCAGCAGGTGTTGTCAAATTCTTCTCCCTCTCTGTCTTTTAAATTGTCAGCCTCCCTTTTGAGCTCCTCGTTCATTTGCTCCTTTTTCTGGTGGTACCTCGCCTGGCAACACGACTCCAGGTAGATCTCATCAATGCCCCAGTAGTCGAGTTCTTGACTGAAGGACAGCGCGCACATTTCCTCCATCATGTGCAGTTTACCCGTGCGGTAGAAGTTGAGAATGGACGTGAACGCCCCCGGGTGTCGATCAAAAAAGTACTCATTCTCTTCAAGATTGTAGTCATCGCACACTTCCATCAGAGATTCGTGGGTGCCGCAGTCTCTTAACTTTCCCAAACGTGTTCGTGGAAGCCTGTCTAACGTTCGCCACAAGACTTCATGTGGGAGACCCCCAACATTCAGCCTGACTCTGCGGAAACACGACTTGCTGCGAATGATGTCCACTGGTTCCGGTGGCAGCGAGGACGTTGAGCGGGAGCCAGGTTTATTTAACTCTGCCAAGGATTTTTCCATGGTGACTTTTTGATGTTGGAGCAGCAAACCTCCAGGATTATGGACTACAGTTGGTCCTGGTGTCTTTCATTATTGTAGCTAGAGATATCAAAAAACAAAGGGTATAATTAGTGTATTTATTAGTATTATTGAACAAAATGTATATTTGTATTATGATGGTGATATCAGGTTATTGCCCAAGGCCTCAGGGCAGGCGTTCCCAACTGGAAATCAGGGCTCCACAAGGGTCTGGTTAGTCACAGTAAGAGCAGAGAAAGACAAAGAAACTATGTGTACTAAAACTTGGATTGAATTTTCACATTTCGCATTAAACTTTCATCTCTTCAGGCCTCTGAAAATAAAAAAGCATTCCAAGAAGTCAGTCGCTATGAGTTGTGCGGAGTATTACTTCTCATGCCTACGTTCACACAAGCCAATAACCTGTGCTGTTACAAGCAGACAGTGCTTAGAAGAAAAATTAGGAATACGTAAAGTGTATATTTTTATTAGTTAGTTATTATTGCTCCATTTCTGATCTTATCTTGTTTGTTTACTCATGAACCAGATTATGAATCTTAAGATGACACATATTAGGAATGAGTGAGGGTAAAAATAGAAAGCTGGCTGTATGTCACATTGTTGGTTGTTGTTAGCTAAACAAGTAAGTAAGACCAATTTAGTGAAATTATTTCCCACACTCTTTCCAGAAGATACTCTGCCACCTACTCAGTCTGAAACTGGTCACAGAACTGCATATGCCCATCTACAACTTAAGATAAAAACAGTTTGAGGGGCAGGAAGTTAGATTATAGCCTTTTTACTACAGACAAGGTGGTGATCTCATTATACTCAAAGTTGTGCAGGCTTTGACTGGTGCTAATAATCAGCCTTTTGCTTCCAGCCTTTTGCTTGATCTTTGCTCACTTGATGGCCATGCAGGGCTGTGGGTGGGGACGCAGGACAGACGCTACAGTGCTGAGCGTATAACCAACTGAGCGCTGTCCAGTCCAGCGGTGCTGAAACACCAGGAAGCGCTGTTCACTCCCTGAATCACAGTTCCCTTGGGGAGGCATGAGCAGAACATATACAGCCAACACCTTTCCCTCGGCCCAGACATTTACTGAACGATTTATGACCTGCCACGAGCTTCGCATTGTATATGATGCTTATGTAGTGTTGCCTGCAGCATGACGGCGTGATCCAGCAACACCCCGGGCCTGCAGATGTGACCATTAATCACTGTCCCACAAAGTTTCTCATACTTCCCAAACACCATTAGGCCCGAGCATCCTGTCAACATACATCAGGGAGCACATGCAAAACAGCAGCATTACCAGAGAGCGTGTCATGTAGTGTGGTGTCGGCGTGTGGACGCGCAGGAACAGGCTGCAGAGGAGCAAGCAAAGGTTCATCTGAAGCAGCCTCCACCCTCCAAGACGTCGATTAAATAATTCAGCTTGAGACTAGGCACAAACACAATCTGCATGCCATCCTGTTGGGGAATCGTAATTAGCCCAGTGTGATGTTTGATCAGGCTGTGGACGCGCGTCTTATCTCGTTATCCTTCGTCATCGTGTTCAAACGCACATGAGTCTCATGCATCATCGACAACGTTACACGGAGATCAAAGTCCACAGATGGAAATAATCTTAAAGAAATACCGTCGTGAGTTGTTGTCATCCTGCGCTGAGTGAACCAGCACGTACCGCTCAGCGTTTCCAACCATCAGTCTGCTGCTGCGGGCGGAGATGAAGGCGAAGCTTCGTTTTTTCAAACACACTCACTAGGTTTTGCTTTACTATCGCCCGGGTTTAATCCAGTCCATTTCCCCGTCCTCTCCCCCTGACATGGCAGAGATCTACTCCCTACCCATCGGTTTCCCGCTGCGCATATCGCCTCGCTGAAGATCAACAAGTACGCCGTGCGTGCGTGCGTCCGTGCGGGCGGGCGGGCGGACTACCTGCGCTCCCGGTCAGCTGTGCGCGGAGCGGCGGGTCCGCGGCAGCTCGGTGCCCGCTTCCACACGGCATTAACCGTTTCAGCACACCGCGTGTTGGTGTTAGACAGAAACACCATGCAATGACAGCACATGAAAAAAAAATGGGTGTAGGCTGTTCTGCCGGGGTCATACGATCTGAGAACACGGCGCCGACATCAGGAGCAAAAAAATCAATGGCAGCATCTGCATGTTCAGAGAAAAGCATTTAAGCAACCTTACTGTGGAGCTCAGTTCTATTTAGAGGTACATATCAATGTGGAATAAACTATAAGAGACATTTCTTACTGTAAGAACCAGTTCATGCACGTATACAATCCTGAAGCAGTAAAATAGACTAGGTAGTAGTGGTAGTATTAGTAAAAGTACTCATTGTGAAGAAACTGCCCCCTGAGAAAAACTATTAAATACATCATGACTTCATCAGGTGGTTGATGATTAAACAAGATATTTAATGTTGCAGCCACTTGAGTTTGCAGTCCAGTGCATCAGGTATCTGGCTCCAGCCAAAGAACCTTGACAAATACGTGACCCTTTCTGGGTGAGTTAAGATGATAAAAATCATATTTGGGCAGCGTTTTTATTGAATTAATATTATTGTTATTATTATTAGTAGTAGTAGTAGTAGTAGTGGTATAGTGCTAGTTGTTCGACTCTTCATGTCCAGATAAGAATGAGCTCATATCATACTAAATTCAAGCTCACTGTACTTTTAAAAAATTAAACTTTTCTGGTTGATTTGGATTTTTTATTAAAAATAGTAACCACACATTAAAGTAAAATGCAAGTGCAAAGAGTAAACACAGAATAAATAGTGCTACAGTACATACAGTAAAACAACATTTACTAAGCCCTATTTTTTACAGTTAATCAGATAACTGAATTACATTTGATGCTGTGTCCTGAGTCTGTATCGGATCTGCATATCTTTTTCCGGCTGGAGCATCCCAAAGCCATAGCGACTTGGATTAACTGGTGGCAGTTTAGCCTCCGGGTCACACATCACCAGATCGAGATGGGTCAAAACCAACAACACAAATCTAAAAACACAAGGGCCAAAGCATTTCAGATCAGAACTACCCATTAAAAAACATGACTTCAGCATTAGACTTATATTATTATGATATGATTCTAACTTAGTATGAGGCAACTCGGTCTCCTTTCCATGTGTTGCACATTATGGATTGTGGACATGCGCTCCCTATTTCCCTATGCTTCATGCAGTTGAATACACAGTATACAAAAACCCATTAACATATGACAGCTAGTTGCTAGTGATGACAGAGAACATGAAAGAAGGATTGAAGTGATAACAGCTGGACAGATGGATTCTACTGGTCTTATAATCAGGGTGAAATTGCGTTTTAAAACTCAAGATACACTGCGGAAAGATATAAATAAAAAAGACACTCACCGTTTAATCGTTGCAACGGCAAACTCCTTCCCAACACACATGTTAGTCCCCGCCCCCCAGGGCATGGTGTAGTATTTCAGCCTTCTTTCATTCTTGTAGAAAATATCCTTCACTGTCATATCTTTATTTAGGAAGCGATCGTACTTGAAGGTCTGTTAAAGAAACATGAAAGAACAGGGAAAATGCACAGGTTGTGTGCGCATTATAGCAGCCTTGATCACATGTACATAATGTGTACATAATGACCCCTTTAACCATTGAACAAAGGTAAACAAATAGTTTAAATGACAGTGATTTAGAAGCTCATATATATCTTGTCACTGATGTATTTTTTCGTGACGTGACCATTCAAAGTTCACTTTAAGTACCTGAGGTTCTTGATGTATCTCTGGATCCGTCTGAGGGCTGAGAAGAGGGAACAGACATATTCTGTCCCCGTGTCTGAGGTGGTACTCCTGTCCATTGGCCATGCGCAGAATCTTGTCCTGCACCACCTCCCTGTTGATCATTACCGCAGCAGTGAGCCGCAGGGTCTCACTCAGAGCGCTATCTACAGAATGGAAAGGACAGCAGAGTGGATAATGTCAGAGCGGTGTCAGCGTAAGTTAAATCAGAGGTGCCCTGTAATTTGAGCAGGTAAAAACAATTGGACCGATATAAATATATGAAAAAGCAATTATAATGTAATTAAATGAAAGGTCAAACACTAATTGTCACTGTTTACATATGCTGTGCTTGTAATTGTGCTCTTGTTATTTCCAAAAAGTTAAAGGAGCGTTTGTTTCCATCTCACTGGAGTGGCTAAACCCCACGGCGGAGGAGCTCAAGTGAATAACTGAATAGACAGCTAGCTGCTGTTACGCACCAAACACAGGTGTACTGTATGCTTCCAGCGGATTGATGGGGGCATGCTGTAGGGAAATGTCCTGCAGAGTAAGGCCTCTGATTTCTGATTTAACCGCCTCCATGGCCTCAGGGTGAGTAAGCAGGAAACCAAGAAGCCAAAAGGCAGCAGGTCCAGTATTACACTGAAAGGAAAAAAACATCCAACATAGAACACACTCAATAAAAACTCCACGTTTTTTTCCTTTTTGGGAACATTTCAACCAATCTTTGCTCTCTCTCTTTTCTGCAGTGCTGCCGTCTGAATGTGAGCGTGAATCAATCCACATTTTGTAGACACTGCTGTCAGCCTCTCAGGGAGAGACACCTGAGCCTGTCAGACGGTAACTGTTATGAGTTAAGGGAGCTGTTCTTCTTACTTCTGCACATCTTAGGTTAGCTCTCCACTGACAGCCAGGGCAAATACAAAAAAGTGACTAGAGGCTCATCACATTTTCTTTCTGTTGTCCTTTTTCAGATCACCACATATGATGTTTTAGTCCTGCTCAGACAGTTATACACTTTAGGGATCAGGGATAAATATTGAGTTTGATAACACTTGGTAAATACGTTACTATTGGCTTTTACACACCGCATTTATATGGACTAAAATAGAAGACACAAAATAGCAATACAAATGGAGAGGACAGCAACTGCCAGCAGGCACAGGAGTCATATTGAAGTGATGGGTGGCCTTGAAATCCTATTGCACATTACAACATGTCGGTCTGTCTGTAACACATACAGTATATAGTTTAGCCATATTCACTCTGGCACCTCTAGTCTCATTCCTAACACTTTCTCTGTTCTCTGCAGTAGTGCTTTATGTACCACCCCAGACTGAGTCTGTGTGCTCTAAATCCCCAGTGGACATGATAATAATGCACACTGCACTGGAAGACTAGCAGCCTTTCCTAAACCAACGCGCCTGAGCGGAGTAGGGCATTCTTCTTGCTGTAACCTAGTGATACGTCAAAGACGATGACTGTCAGGTTAACAGGGGGGTGAAGCTACAGTATTACAGCTATAATGCAGCATAGATCAACAGCAGACATACAAACGTTCAAACAGCTCACATCCTCCCCCGCCTGGCAGAGAGCAGCAATAACACCTGGATTGGACTGGTCAGCAGCAACTATTTACACCTGTGTCCATATTTCTAATAATGATCACCTTACACCCTGTTATCATTAGAAATAAAACTAATAAATCATATTTGAACAAGACATTTTTTAATAAAAGGTTTAGTCTTGAAGGAGATGAAGCCAAGTATTGTGCAATTTTCTTTCCAATAATGTGCAAAGCACTGTAAGTGGAACTAATTTGTAGTCAGCGGGAGGAAACCAGTTTGACAGTAAGGTTCCCGGATATGAGAGCCTGAAACTGAATGATGTTGAAAGAAGAGGAACTATTCCAGCTGACCAACATTGCCTTTATTGTGCATTGCATTTATGGGCATGCACTAAAATTCAGACATCACGGGGTGTCATGGAAACAAATGCACATGACCAGAATGTAAAAGCTCCACTCTGAGTAACAGGTTGAGACAGGTAGCATTACACAACTTAGGAGAGAGGAATGCACTGTCTCCAACGTCTGCATTGTTGGGAGGCTGAGCACTGAGTGAAATTCAAGCTTGCAGTGTGGGTGTGGAAGTTTACAGTATGTGTTCTGGGCCGTGTTTGTTCGTGTGTGGGGAAGAGACAGACAGTAAACCTCGCTCACCTGTGTGGTCCACAGCTGCAACAGTAATGCTCTCTTCTGCATTTCTGCATCTACTCCCTTCTCTTTCAGGAGGTGACAGTAGCTCTGGTGCCAGGAGCTCGACTCCAACCCTCCACTGAGCCAGCTTGGGGACAGCAGCTCCCACAGCTGCTCCTGGGATGATTTGGCATTTTTTCCTTCTGCTGTTAGAGATGAAAAAAAAACCATACATAAGATACTATGCAGTATGAACACAGCAGTTTCACTTTGATGTACTATTGCACAGCTTACCTTTCGTGAGTGAGCATCGGGCCAGTTTGGGGAGAAGATCATCAAACTTGCGGAACTCTTTGTAGACTGCTGCAGCGTTGTCTTTCCTCTCAAATAGTGTAAGATAGCCGGCCCTAAAGAAAAGTATTTTAGAAGAATTATAAACATTGTTACATTTTTTTTGATGGTATGAGCACAGATATAATTTGACATACTGTATCTTGCCTGTTACCTGAAGAGCAGGCTGTAACAAAAGCTGAAGAGTCCATCCTCTTTCCACACTGCAGGATCGCAGCCTTTCTGGTCAGTCAGTAGCAGTGTCTGAAGGTGAGCCTCCGTGATACAGTTGAGCTTGGAAAGACTCACACCTTGAAAATGGCTGAAGAAATAAAGACGATCGTTGGACAACTAGTTTACAACATATTACTATCATCATATCTACATACACTGACAGCTGTGCACATTAGACAAATGTACATATAAGTCGTATTAATTACTGTTCCATCAACCGCCTCTCTGATGACGGGCCCGGCAGCATCAAACTGAAAGTCCTTTTCAAGAGCAGGCTTCTGATCTGGGTGAAGTCCAAAGATACTGTGTCATTCAGTAGAGCATCGTAGGAGTTTGGGTCCAAGAGCACTGTCACATAGTGACCAGCAACACAGACCTGCAGGGAGAGTAACTTGGCATATTCAAACTTCCTTTATTCTTAAACTCAACCTTTTAAAGGACAGGTCTTTCTCGTTGAAGCCATCACATATGATATAAATATATATATATACAGTTTTACTGCGCTTGAAGGTCACATTTGTTATTTTCCTAAAGCTCTAAGTAAAGCTTTTCAACATCTGACTATTTTTAAATGTGAAAATTCTTAGTCAGAACTTACTGTGAAGATATCCCCATGTTTGTCCTTCATCCGGGCCAAAAACTTTGCAGCATCTTTTCCAAATTCCAGAGCATGGCCTAACCATGGAATGAAACCTTTGTCCAAAGGTGGCTCATTTTTCTGCCTGTCGGGTAAGAGGAAGCTGATTAAATTACAACACACTCCACTTCCTTTATCAACATTTCAATCTCATCCAACAGGTTTGGAGCTAACGAGATCTCACCTCTAGATATTTAGTTTTTTGCTTAATAAGCACAGAAGCACTGTATTATTTACACATGGTTTTGTTTGCCTAATTTTAGCAATTATATCATTCCAATATTTAAATAAAGTGGTATTTTAATAAATATAGTTGTTTTTGATTGATATAATAAACATGCTTGAGTGTAGATAGTAACATACAGTCTAAATACTTAAATCTACATCTTACCTTGCAGTATTTTCCAACCCTTCACTTTTACAGCTAGTATACAACTGCTAATAATTATATAGATGCAGAACATATGAATCACTGACTTTACCTTCTGCGAGTGAAGTAGCGCAGAACTAGTATAAGCAGTCCAGTAAGCAGTAAGCATGTTGTCCATAACATGTTGCTGTAAAGTCTGAGAGCTGTCCCGCAGATGATTCACTCCACAGCCAGCAGGCAGCTCACTTCTATCTGAGAGCCTGTTTCAACTGTTAACACCAACTTATTAGAAGACCTGGGAAGGTGTGGCCGATGACAAAAAGTGTTACGCAACGCTCTACCACAGAGTGTCAGACACCACAGAAACCTCCACATGCAAAGTTGGTCACAGACTGATACTGTTTAAAATAACAGTTACCTGTTTCAGAACGGACTTAGGGCTGGTTTCGCATGAACTCGCACACCTCACAGAGAGTCTGCACAAAACAGTTCCTTGGAACTTCACACTGTACATTAAAAAGCAACGGGCCTGGCTGAACATTTAACAACAGTGAGGTCATCGAGGTAAAGAATCGTGTTTCATATAGCAAAGACCGATGACACGTGTCACATGTTTTGTAAATGAGGTCACTCTGTTCATTTCCCAGCATTTGTTGATGCGAAATATGTCTATGGCAACACCTAATTTCCCTTTAACATTGGGAAATGTCGTTTTTTACATTCCTTAAAATGTGACACACAGAAACCGCTGATTAATAACAGATATCTTTAGCACAGATATCTGAAATTAAAATGACATTTAAGGGTTATTGGGAATTCAAATGGCTCTAAAGAGTATTCTTACAGTGTAGGATGTACAGGTAGGTTTATAAATAATTAGAATCTGTTCTCTGCACACCAGCACATTAAACTTAAAATGAAACTCTCACGATCTAAGTGACATCAAGACCTTTAGCTTTAATTCAAGGGATTTGACTAAACTGTGACTTTTCTATAAACACACTCACATAAACAAAGAAAATGATGGCTGGACAAGTAGTTGCATGGCCAGGTGTGGGCTGTTTAAAAAGCTACCCAGGAGGCAAAGAAATTGGATACTCTCCACTGACGAAGACACCTGATTTCAACCCAACAGAGCATGCTTCTCACTAACTAAAGACACGCCTGGAGGCAGAGAGATTCCCAGACAAGCAGCAACTACAGTGCAGTGAAGACCTGACATTCAAGCCTCTCCAGGACATAAACTAAGCATTTTTTTCATGTCTACTAACTTCTAGACTTCAAGCGGTAATTGGCAGGAAAGGATTTTCATCTTAGTATTAAAGGCAATGTTTCTATTTAGTTTTGTTTTTTAATTTTTGATCGTGCTCACATTTGTGTTACATTTCAGATTCAGTGTGGTGGTGTACAGAAGGCAAATGTCAAACACTTATTGTGATTCCATTATTTACGCACCTACTGACCTGATGTTCACTTTGTGTGCACCACCAGCAGAGGGTGGTCAAGCTTACAACTTACAGCACCTGCAACTTTCACCAGCAGGGAAAGGTTTAGAAGTGGACGGAATTCAGAATACTTGGTCCTATTTGAGGAACTCCAGCATATTTTAATCAACAGGATAGTCAGGGTAGGGACACTTAAGCTCGTGCACGTGAATGAGCTGACTGAGCTCCAACAGGTGGATGCGGCAGCGGCTGCTCTATTTAGCTGTGTTGACCTGCTGCGACTGTTGACGTGGTGTCCAGAAAGTCTTTCACCCATCGTACATTAACCACCTCTGTATTTCTCTGTTCTGATCGTGTCACTTCAGTGTCTCGCCGCCAGAATCAGCACATCTGAAGCACTCACAGCGACAGCACTTCACCTGCAGCTGGTCAGTAATAAACAGCTACGGTAACTTTCTGTCTCAACTAGTGGCGGTTTAATGTACGTCATGTTACATACACATCACACAGTAGGTAAATCTGCCTCTATACACAAAAATAAATGCAAGTATGCCGAGAGTTCAAAGTAGTTCTAAAATAGCCGCTAGCCTGCAGCTAGCTTAGTGCTAACACCCTGTGTTCTCTCCGCTAACTGACCGGACTAGCAACGATAACCTGAAACTTCAGTTCCTACAGTAAAAACAAAACTGTAATCCACGGGTTTTGACTATAAATTTGGACAATGCAACTAATGTAGAGGTACTGTAAATATAAATTAAGCATAAACATATGTTTCTGTTAGGACCATCCTTTTCCAAGTGCCGTATTTTACATTAAACACATTTATTATACCATATGTAAGAAAAAAAGTGATGCAATAAAAACCTCATAGATCACCCTCGCTTTTTTAAGATGCAACAAAACTAATAACTAACTAACTAACTAACTAATAAAGACATGCACAGTAATGTTTACAAAAAACATGAACAAAAGCAGGACTTGTTAAACACTGCAACGTCTTAATACATTTTAATATACATTTTAGTAAATGTTATCTTAATACTCTTTTATGTAAAAATTACATACAGACATTATAAGATTAAATAACTAATATTACCTGGGCAAACCTCAGAGTTCAGTGAGGATCACCTGAGATATCTCAGTGAGGATCATGTTTTGATGTTATTTCTTCAGTGCATTCAACACCATCCAGTCTGCACTGCTGGGAGAGCAGTTAAAAAACACGTGGGTGGACCCTCCCATGATTTCCTGGATCGTGGACTATCTCACAGGCCGCCCCCAGTACGTCTGCCTGCAGAACTGTGTGTCTGACACTGTGGTCTGCAGCACAGGAGCTCCACAGCGGACAGTCCTGTCTCCACGCTTCTTCACCCTGTACACCTTAGACTTCAGATACAACTTGGGTCTCTGCCACCTTCCTAAATTCTCTGCTGACCCTGTGGTTGTAGGATGTATTCAGGGTGGAGACATCACAGAGCACCAGGGAGTGGTGGACAACTTTGTGGACTGGTGTGAGCAAAACCCTCTCCAGCTCAACATCAGCAGGAACTGGTGGTGGACTTTAGGTGTCCAGTGCCATTTCCTTTGCTGTCGTTTGCTTGCGCAGCAGCTTGAAGGTGACAGACACTAACAGACTGGACAAGCTATTCAGGAGAGCTGGTTCTGTTCTGTGAGTAGAGCTGGACCCTATGTGTTGTTTTTGAGAGGAGGCTGCTGTCAAAGTCCTCTTCATCCTCCCATCCACCTCACAGTGTCAGAGGTTGGCTTTACTCTACCAGTCAAAAGTTTGGACACACATAGGCTTTACTATCTTTTTCATGTCTTTAGCTGTTATCCTCTTAATTTACGTCCGTTATCAAAGCGAATGATACTCAATAATAATGTTTGATGATTATAGGCCTTTAAAATATTCCTTTAAAACACAGTTTCTATATAAAATAGTCATTTTAGTATTACCACTGTCTACACTGTATTTCAGATTAGTATTTAATGTTCAAAATCAGATTCTATTTCAAAAACATATTCATTTCTGTATGTGTCCAAAGATTTGACTGGCAGTGTATATTCACATTCATATAGCTGCTACATTTGGTACTCATCAGTAGGACAAACAATAGGTTAGATTAAGCTGCACCATAAATGAAGAATAGCAGATGTATGTTATAAATGTAGTAATCACACTGTAGCTCTGTATAGTAAATAATTTAAATTGAATGCAACATTAGCTACTATCAAAGCATTATACAGTTTAATTTAAAAACTAAACTGGTGACATCTACAAAATAACAACCTGAACATTTCACATAATCCTGTGTAACTCTGTGAAGAGTGTGTTGTAAATATTATCTGATCATTGACCATGTGATTTGTCCACCAGTAAAGACATGTAAGTGAATAGCATTAACGTTTCTGTGGTCTAGTTTTATAAAGCGGTTTCACATTATTTTCAAATCCACCCCAACTTTTACCACATCAACTCCGTGGCCAAGGACTGGTGAGAAACATTTGCACAGGAAAGTAGAAGTTGGAGTGAAGATTGCATGGTGAGAACAGTACAATTCGCCTACAGATTTCTCCTGGGCTCTCTCCCAGATTTAACAGTTGTCACAGGCTGACAGCCCCCAGATTTCCTGACAATTGGGTGCAAAGACAGACATATATCTTTTGACACAAATTCAGAATGCAGTCTCTTCACAAATCAGCTCAGTCAGAGTGCTCAGTTATCTCTGTGCTATACATCAGTTTACATTCCTCTGAGACAAAAACATATTAGGGAAGATTGTGCTGGAGACACGGGCTTTGATGCACTTGTGAGCAAACATGTAATGTGCAATGGAACATTTTGTAATAATTATCATTAGATGGAGTCTATGTAATTCATACACTGATAAAATGATGCGTGGCAGGATTTCTTAATGGTGTTGATCCCCAATCGCCCTAACATCTGTCCATTTGCAATTAGACTCAGTCTTATGCGCTTAACTCTGGGCTATAAGATCTGTACATGTATTCCTCAAATCATCGGTCTGCGTGTCAGTTCAGTGAGAAGAATCTGAAATCATCCATGGCATGTGGTGAAGAATGGAGGGGCTTGGGGGGAGGAGTCTTAGACTGACTTTCACATTCATTCACCCTTTTCTGCAGCAGCACTGAACTTGCAGAGAGAGGGAGGAAAAACCAGGGGGCAGACTGGGCAGTGTTTTTGCACAAGCAGCTCAGAGCTATTATCGTAGCTTCTCCCTCCTCATCTTACTCCAGGCTTTGACATGCACATCAAACGCGAACTGTTTTCCGAGTCACTGAAGAGTGAGGGCGAAGAGGAGTGGCCAGGGACGGGGATCGCTATGCACTTCTAGGTCGCAGAGCAGCGACACAGCAGAGCCTCAAGTGCGTTAAATCCTCCAAAGTTGTCGCGGAGCGGGCGATGCATCGCCGCTGATCGTTGCTCAACTATCTGGAGAGGACTGCAGACGAGAGACGCCGAATCCTCCCGAAGGACTGCACAACCCCAACATGTCATCGCAGGCGAAAGTCAAGAAGGACAAAGAGATTATTGCAGAGTATGAGACGCAAGTGAAAGGTGGGTAACGTGCAGGCCTGCTCGCATTGTTATTCAGCGTGGCAGCGCACTATTGCGTAACTTTACCACACGCCTGTGTGTGTGCAGCGCTGCGGGGTGGGACAGATCTTATGGTTTAACGAGCTCTTTGGTAAAAGGAGGATGGAGTTGTTATTACCACAGCTTACACCCAGTGGTGCAATCATTGCGATGCAACTTGGATAGACTGGTTCCTTTGTAAGGGAGATAAGCTGCAGCAACGCACAGCCCTGCATGTCAGCCGCTGGAGCTCCGCGGTGTGTTTCCAAGTGCAGACCTCACACCCAACAAGGGAATGTACCAATTCACCTTGGACATGTTTTTCCAGTAGACTGGAGGTCAAGCATCTCAGGTGTTTGAGCAAGTTACCTGGAGAGAGCAGCATGCATTTACCACTCTGTTACATTTGATTGATTGATTATGTGACACAATTTGTGCTGTTTCAAAAGGCACATTGTGGGACAAAGTGTAATATCAGCAGGAGGATGAGGGAATGCTTCAGAAGGTCACACAGCAAACAGTTCAGCAAGTCCATAAATAATGTATGCTGTCTGTATGAATTATGAACCGTGAAAGGGCTTTACTGTCTGCCGCTAAATATGTGGCTGGATAAGGAGCACTGGCACTGTGAGAATGTACAGGTCCTTCTCAAAAAATTAGCATATTGTGATAAAGTTTGTGAGGTAGGTTAGCCTGAGCGGTGATAGGTAAGAGGCAGACTCAGAGAAGTTCCACAGGTTTCCCAAAGAAAAGT
>JAUMHF010000021.1:12277750-12300153 GCA_032359275.1 Microctenopoma steveboyesi
TGCCACAATCATCAATATTAAAACAATGAAAGGCCCTGAACTACTTCAGTTGTGTGTAATGAATCTAAAATATATAAGAGTCTAATGTTTATAAATAAATTACAGAAAATAATGAACTTCATCACAATATGCTAATTTTTTGAGAAGGACCTGTATATGGGTGGGTTTTCTTCTCACCCTCTTAGTGACAACCTCGGGCACTGTCAACGCTCACACTTAGTGCATCACCAGCTTACAGTTGGCGTTTTGCTCTACACAAATCTAAAAAGAGTTTCTGCTCCCTAATGCAATAAATGACTATTTTTAAACCAACAAGAACACCAGACCATTAATTCATTACTCCATGACAGACAAGTGATAACCAGCCACTTCTACCGTTGCATAATTGTTCACCTCTGTTTTCTATTTCCATCTGAGGATTTGCTGCTTCTCTTTGTTGGTTGTGGTAATAAAATGTTAAGATTTCACAGTAGTTCCTGGCAAATTGTTTTTTACATGTGGCACATGTTCGAACCTGTTTGTGTTTAATAACAGCTGAGATATCAGCGTCCAGTTTACTGGAAAAACTGAATCATGTGTCAGTATGAGGATAATGTATTTGTCCAGTCATTTAGATCAAAACAGCAGCCTGTGATGGTTACTGGCTATGTAGTGATTAACCCCCTACTCACTGCTTTCTAACACTCTATATTACGTCAAACAATTCAACAATTAGTTGGCCAAATGGGTGTTTATTAAATTATAAAACCCACAGTCCCATACGTTAGATGTTAACATACACAATAATACACAAATACGCAGTGCTGGATTTTTTTATGTAGCAATAACTGGATTGATGAAACTGAAGACTAAGAAGTAAAATCCCATCAGAGGTATCCAGCCACTTAGAACAGTTTCACTACATAGCCAGTAAGCATCACAGGATGCAGTTTTGTGCTTCATATATCGAAGGATCTAAATGACAGGACTTATACATTATCCTCATACTGACAGACGACCCAGTGATTCCAGTAAACTGGACATTCCAGTTTTCCATCACGCAGAGAAAACTCGTACAAATGCTGCAACTGAAATGCAAATCATGCAGAATCTCAGGTGATATCTCAGCTGATATGAAACACAAAGAGGTTCAAACACACGACAAATTAATGAAAAGCCCGTAAAACGAGTAACAGGTAAAACTAGTAACAGGTAAAACTAGGTTTTTAAGGCACCATGGTGATAACACTGTATGTAATTCTGATGCCAGTGAAATCATTTCAATATCTGTACAAATATTTGTTTTTAAATACATTGTTAAATGTATTATTATATGTTAAATATATAATTATATAAACTGTAACTTTACTGCTAATCTAATGGCTTTTTACAAAGGACCAAATGACCAAAGCTTGTCAGTGTGTGTCTGGAATGACGAGGATGATTAACATTTGCAGACGGGTTTGGTTTACTTTGTCCCTTTATTTCACTCTCTTCCTATCACACACTCACCATCTCTCTCTAACTCTGGTCTCCAGACCAGCTCTGTGGCTGTAAGAGAGCCATCATAGCCCCGTCTCTCGTCTCAGTTTCAGGAAAAGCTTTTAAGCTGACATTTTAAGCTTATTTACAGACTGGTCTCAGATCAGTTTGGGGCTGTGGGCGCTTTATTCTGACACTGACTCAAGCCTCCAATAATGCTGACTTGCTGACTGTACAGTTGTACAATCAGGCACAAACCCAATGCACTTGGCTGTATTTTTTAAATTTTAAAGTCATGTTTAAACACTGATTGGACTGATGAGTGTTTCTGCAGTTTCTGCATCGTCACATACCATAAAATATGAGTCACTGATGGCTGAATAGTCACTCCTCATACGTGATACTGCTTTCCTAAGTCATCGTTTAGTCATTCGTTCTTATTGGTTTGATGATCATAACAGTACTTGTCTTCCTTAGTAGCACAGGTTTGTTTTTGTTAGGGTTAAATAAACATTTCTAATTCTATAGCACATAGTAGGTCAGTCTGAGCGATCACTAAGCTTCCGGCTGATCTCAGTACTGTAGGACAACATAATGAGCGAATGTCACCGATCACCTGTTATCAATTTCCTTTATGTCACTGAACCAGTTTGGAGTCTTTGCGACCAACTGCTCTAATGTCCTGTAGTGTAGCCCGTTTATTGTATGATCTGTTTATGGAAAAAGTCACTTTACCCTGAATCCTCCTACGACCCAAACTCTTCCATAGCATGCATTTTAATTTTCTCTATTTTGGCTAATTCTGATGAATGTATAAATAAAGAAATTAAAGTAAAAATATCTTTCTACTTCTTCGTCTCCTAGTTTCTGAGAAAAATTATGTCCACATATAATAACAATTGTTTTAAATTTCAATAAAAAAAACTATAAAGTCACAATTGAGTAATGATAATGTGCAAAACTCAACATTTGTCCTGAGAACAAAAACAAAATGAGAAACAACAATTGTGGCCCTTTGAGCAACGGCTCGTTTGAAGTGCTGCTAACAGCTGCTGGAAGATGTTTGTCTGTAACAAAGTACAAACAGTAAAAGTATAATGTCCTCGGGCGTATATCAGGCCCTTGTAGGACAACCCAAAATGTGATGTCCACATATGTGGACGCCAGTTCCTTGGAGGTTATATATGAGAAATAGACCTTAAACATTTTATATTGTGTTGTAAAAATCTATTGTCACTTACTGTTGGTGTGAATGTAACATATCTGCCACTGCGGGTGTGTTTATGAAGAGCATGTAGACATACCCCTCCCATCATAACGAAAGAATGCGGAGCCTGATACTTCAGTCAGGTACTGTGAAATGTCAAGGTGTCATTACACCAGTAAAACAATCTCTTTGTTGCTTGTGTCATGGTTACATGAATGAGACAGTGTGTGCTGCTGCGTGGACAGATGCATAGACACAGTTAGAGGTTTAAAGAGAGAATGCCCTGGAATTTTGCCCACTGCTTCCTAGCTTTTCCTTTTCCGTGGTTGCACAAATTGTGATGCCTTCCCTTGTTAGCAGTATTTGTGCGGTGAAACAGAGGAAGAGATGTGAACTCAAGCAAATAGACTGTAAAGCCATACTATAACCATTACTGCATTCAGAAGGCAAGTGTTCACAGAACACAGCCTTGATTTGTTCCAAATTATGTCAACGTGTCAGTCTGGTTTAGACCACATGTGACTAGCCACGCATGGCTAACTGCAGACACGGCCCCAGAGACAGCTACTGGCCATGCAGTAGCTGTGCTAGGCTAGTTTAAATAGGCTACTGTGGTGACAGTGACCCCTCACTGGGTGATATTTGGTGATCTACGCGCGCAGCAGTACAGGAGTCCACTTTAATTGGCATCCCTGAGAGGCAACATTGGCCAAGCCCCCCAATTTCATTACATTACAGTATACGTCAGACATCTAGGCACGTCGCCACTACAGCCATACTGCATGTGGAAATGGTGGATGAACTTAGTGGACATATAGCTAAAAACTATTTGAGCAATGTGAATGTTGTTTCAGTTGAGACATTCTGAATTAGGGGCTTGATCTCTTCTTCATGTTTTTGTTTACAACATGATGTGCTTCATACTCATCCTCAGTCACATCCAGTTAGAAGGAAACTCTTTGCCAATTTGCTTTGCTTCAGTGTTGCTCCTGAACATCAAGTCATCAGAACATACCAGGATAACAACTAAATACAGAATGTAGAAGGAATTTAAACATTCTAACTAGGTTTACCAGCATTTCTGAAAATGTTTGGGTGTGAAACATTTGATTTAATTTGGTTACACACTGTTCCCAAGTAGAGAACCCGGTGTGGCAGGTGACTCACTGTGTTCTTTCCTCTGGTGCAATCAATAAAAAGATAGAAGAGAGACTGTATTTAGCTTCTGACGCTTCTTACACTTGAACACTTTGCCAGCTTCCTCGTAATTATGCATTACTTCGCAAAGGCTTGAATCATTCATTGAATGTAGTAAATTCTAAAAATGGCATACTCACAAGAGAGTAAATGCAAATATGATGAGTCCATTTGATGTATCACTGATAAAAAATATGCAGTTAAATCAATTTAGTGTTGCTTATTATAGTGCCTGCTCTGTCTTGGACTGTTTGCTATGATTAAAAAAGACTAAAGTCATAAAGGCCAACAGATTGTGTTTTTCAGGGGGTCTATTTTAGTACAGACATACATCACAGTGACATTATTTTCTGTTTTGATTTCAATATCTTCTTCGTTCATCCCCACAGGCTGTTTATTGAACATTTTTCAAGGCAGAGAAAGTTGCCCTTGTCCTTGCACATTATGCTAAGCAGACTGACTACAGCAACTGTCAGAGCAGGGAACTGGCCTGCTTTCACTGAGATACCTCCAGAGGCATGTAACCAGGCAACTGGGCAACTATGGGGACCACGAGGGGTACATCTCTGAACAGCAAGGGACTACATATTTACTCTGTGGTTCTCATTCTTGCTCTTTCATTCACATTTTCACTCTCACAGCAGCAGACGGCGGGGAGAGACATTTTAAAAAAATGTCTTTATTCTTAATATGGAAACAGCATTTACAAATGAACAAAGGAGCTTTTCTTTCCCCGGGCCATCTTTTCCATTGATAATTTCTTGTGAGAGGTCTTTTCAGTGCTCACCAATCATATGCATGGTTGAAACCATCTGTCATAATGGAATCTGCAGCCATCTTAATGTTGGTCAACTGCTTCTTATTGTCTCGTGGAAAGAGATGCTTTGTTTAGCCACATTCATGACTGCATGCATGTACGTAATCCTCCTCCTCCCTGTATAAGTCATCAGTAGTTTAGTGTTGTATGCGCTGATTTCAGTTGTTCTGTTGAGTTTATGGGATTTATGGACTTTATGATATGGTGTTTATGCCTCCTCAATGTACACATTTCTGTCATTTAAGCTGAGGATTTCCGCCAAGCTATAGTTAAAAAACAATAAAACAAATCATGTAACATTATGTAGCAGTATTTCATTTACATCATTTGATTTCTTATTTTGCCGTGTGTTGCTATATGTATTAGATTACACTTCAACCATCAGTCACTCTTACTCAGGTTCTGTCTTCAAACCACACATTCAGCAATAAACAGTATGTGGAAGTAATGAAATGTGATTTCTAATCCTTTTCAGTGTTATTGTAAATCATAAAAGTTATACACAACTGGATATTTATATCATATAATCTACAGTCACGACTACGTTCAGGAATAACCAGTCTATGTTTATTTATTTGTGGTCATTTTGAAATACCTAGACAACATAAACTAACCTAAAGAGTAGGAAAACAATACCTAACAGACTGTTGGTGTCATAAACAGCTTTTTAAAATGATTAGAATATTTGAATATAATTTTCATTTACTTATAATTTTAAGATAATAATTGTCAAGGGTCACAGAGTTTTTAAATGATCATTAGAACTTATAATGTGTCCTCATTCTCAGACTATGAATAGGAGCAAAATATTTCCAAACCTCATAAGCAGAAAACCACAGCTTGTAATTGAAGGAATGCCTGCAATTTCTTTTTTCAAGACAAACTTCTCTGAAGGCCTGGTCAGCACAAGGCTTTTTGCAAAGATGACCTATTTTATATTTTCCATGCTGTCTGCTGCAATCATCAGACATGCATGTCATGTACACGTGTGCCACCCCAGCATTTAGACACCCCCACACCTCCTCCCTCCCACCATGCACACAAATACAGACAGCGGACAAATGCACGTTGGCATACAGTTTTATCCAATTATGAAGACTTTGTCCACGTACTAAACAATGCGGGATAAAAGATGACCTGTAGCACTGTTTGTCAGGCAAACGTGGTGCCCAGCGTGCAGTCCCACTCTTTAATAGAGGCACTCTTTAATAGTATTTCTACGTAAAGGTGATCTCTCTCTTTTTAACATGCAGAGATTCGTAACCAGCTGGTGGAGCAGTTCCGTTGTCTGGAGCAGCAGTCTGAGTCCCGGCTGCAGCTGCTCCAAGACCTGCAGGAATTCTTCCGCCGAAAAGCCGAGCTTCAGCTGGAGTACTCCAGAGGCCTGGACAAACTGGCTGAGCGTTACTCTGCCAAGATCCGCACCTCCAGAGAGCACCAGCACTTCAAGTGAGTCTCTCCACTGTCTGACTGCTAAGATGCGTAACATCTGTATTGAATGTGTTACTGATTAAACTACAGTCAAATATTTCATACTGATTACTGGTCATAACCCAGTGATGGATAAAGTGAGAAAAGAACAAGAGAGGAGGTATAGTAAACAAAAAGGAGAGGGGGGATGAAGCAGACGAACTGACCTGAAATGAAGCCAGGGCGAAGGAAGCTTGTGGCCTCAGGCTGCTGTGTGTGTCCCAACTAGGTCAGACTCTTTATCCACCCCCCTCCTGTCTTTTCTCTGTGTCTGTCATTTCATTTCCATTCTCTAAAAACTTCATGCCAGACTGATACCTAAGTACTTTTCTCAGTGGGCGCAGGAAATAAACCAGAGCTGCCAGTCTAAGAGATGAAATAATAAAGACCAATTTTCTCAAACGGAATTCTGTTTATGTAAAGTAGATTTGTCGTTATGTCGTTATGTTAATTATTTGGTATCATTTAGAGTATGTTCAATTTAAATGTTTGGCCTGGAAATAGACCAATTGTGGCCAATGCCAGATCAGTGATTTACTAATCCCATACAGACCTATCAAAAATGAAACTAACGCATGAAAGTAAGTAAATATATCAAATGAGTCAAAGCTGTGAGTTGATATCAATTTGAATAACAGCTTCTTCTGTAATACACTCTAAATTAGTATTGGATTAGCAGGGCAGACTAGGATCATGTGTAGTATTGCAGTACAGACAGTGTACTGGCGGCACCCCCTCACATTACTTGGCTGGATTAGTCATGTGTGCCAAACACATTGGTTTATTTAGGAGAGGTCTTTCCATCTCTCTTATCGTTGTCCATCTGGACATGGCAAAGAGCTCCTGTCACTGGGACATTGATAAATGGATTGGTTTCCTCAAAGGGAGACCCCTGTAAGAGACTCACATTGCTCGACTTATCTCATAACCCCACGCCAACGGCCATTAATAATCCCATGCTGTCTTCTCTTCTCGACCTTCAGAACTCGCCCTGCTCGCTCATTTAACTTCTCTTCTTTTTGTGTCCATTGTTCTTTCTTATCCTTGGGCCTTTCAGATTTTCATTTCTGGTGTCAAATCTAATAAACAAGCTGGCAGGAGATTGTGAGGGAACATTTCCAAACTCTCCTGTAATAAAATGGCTGCAGTGAAAATGTGAATACAAGAGAACATGACAGTGTGAACCTTATGAAAAGACAACAGTATCCAACCTGCTGTACAGTAGTTAATAGATGCAGTGAGTGTTTGTGTTATCAGTTCACTGTGGTGTATCTGAGTGTTGCATTTTTATTTGTGACGATATCTGTTATGAAACGGGTAATATCTGCATTTTTGAAAGCTCTTTGATTGTCATCATTCATCAACGCCTTTGTGTCCTGAATACCACAGTCTCATCCTTACTGAAGAGCAGCCAGCAGTCAGGCAGGTTGTTGGCATGTCCAGGTCAAGCTCTTGCTGTGGTTCTAAGGATGCCCGTGTTTTTTTTGTTTTGGTTTTTTTCATGAAAATCTTGAGCAATGAAAGGAAAAACATAAATATCATTCTGATGCCTAACATTCTGGATTGCCTGTAGCATGACATGTAACTTTTTAACCACCCAGGGATACATAACATTTAGACCTGAATGATGTTCAACCAGAGAGAAGAATGAAGTCATACACTTCAGTCATACACACAAGTATCCAAAATCCAACAAGGATGAAGAAGAGATAACTCAATGAATGTAAAATTACTAAACTATCTTGAGAACCCATTGAGGCCTGGCAGCTCAATGGATTCTCAAGATAGTTTAGTAATGCATTGAAGCGTCTGCCAAGCAAAGTAAAGTAAAGTAAAGATTAGTGTGCGTCACTAGTAGAGACAAATCAGCCATTGTTCACTTCAGTAAAAGACCCCATGAATAAAATTCTTCAAATGATCAAAGATGTTAAAGCAGTTGACAGGAAACAAGTCAGGTAGTCTTTCAATATATCCTTCAAAACTGAGATCAGAGTCCTAAATAACAAGAGCTACAAACTAAGATGCTACTGTGGATCAGCTTGTCATCGGACATATTTAGACGAGCTTCCATCATTTAGAGCGACTTAGCAGTCTATTACTCTTTCTATACAGTAGCTACTGATTGCTTCTGTGATATGATAAAAGGCTCTGTAAGTACAAAGCAGCAGAGATGGCTATCTAGATGCCTTTTGAATGTCCTCTTCTCTGTCAACAAAGACAGGAAGGAGTGTTGAAATCAGTTATATAAACGCCACTCTTCTCTTTTTACCCCTGCTTAAAAGAGAAATACAGTTTGACTGGGATGGAATTCCACTACAGATCAGCTATTAGCCAAAAGCAAAACAGAAGCAGACTGTATGTACTTTATGTATACAATGTAATATAACACAGCACTTATATTGCAGCCACGATTGTTGGAGGTTACAATGAAGGGTGAAATGCTCTTTAAAGACAGAAGAACACAGGAGGAAGACAAACAAACTCTTTGGTGTGAGGATAATTGAACTCACATGCTCCCTGGAGCAGGATGCAAGTGCAGTCAGCATGCCTTCTGTGCGTGTCAGCGAGTGTATGTGTACAGCTATCTTCATACCCAGGTTCAATGGACGCTTCCTCTCCAATATGCTGAACCTCAGAGCTGGTACAGCTGGTAGAATTTGTCCTGCTTCATGTTTAGGTTCCACACATTATACCCACAATCAAATACATCAATCATACAGCAGGTAGGATATATGGGAGGGGGGGCACCCTTATACATAGATTATCTATAAGTTGTACCTAATAAAATTGCCAGTGAGTGTACTAAATGATCTGTGATTAGTTTTGATTAGTTACCATGAAAGTGCCGTTACACAGTAGCATAGTCACAATAAACAGACGGTAACCAAGTCTTTTATTGGCTGTTTCAGAAAGGACCAAAATCTCCTATCCACTGTGAACTGCTGGTATTTGGTTTTGGATCAGACCAGGAGGGAGAGCAGAGACCATGCCACTCTCAGCGACATCTACAACAACAACGTGATTGTCCGTCTGGCACACGTGGGCGAGGATGTCATCAGACTTTTCAAAAAGGTCAGACTCTTGATTAAGTGAATAAGGGCATGTGACCCTCTCTTTTATTAATTCACACAGTCAGAAATCAAATGCTCAGATTGCACAAATGGGAGTTTGACGCCACTGAAGCTGAAGCTATTTCATTCAGTTTATTGTTTGAAGTTTTAGAAACATGGAACGTGTTTGTAGTGTACGTCCACATCTCCTAAAGAAACTGGCAGCTGTTAGAGTAGGAGAGCGTCTGTCTTTCAGGGGCTGCAATAAACAATCTGCTTTCAGAATCTTAGATCCGTATTGTTTGGCAGTAGAAAGAGTGTTTAGTAATGAGTGCCCTCCAGGGGGATCTGCACTGTCACGAAGGGAGCTGTGATGAGAATTGGACGACTTGTGGCCAGCACAAAGAGGAGGACTAAATAATTGCCTGCAGAAAAAAATGGTGTCTTGCACTGAATGTTGTTAACTCAAGCTGTGGCAAAGTTTCGAAACTTAACGTAATCTTTTCATACTGCACCATCCTGGTCTAATTGCACAGCAGTGTCATTGCTGATAAACTACACATTTGGAAAGACGAATGAATCGACACACACAAAGGATACATTTTATGTAAATGTAGCTAAAGTTTAATTCTTTAACCTCGTCTTCAAAATCCCCTGACGTTTCTAAATTGGAAAGATAGGCTTATAAAGGCAGAAGTTCAAAGAGGTAGGATGTGTTTTTATATTCCAGGGTTGTACTTGTGTAGCTAATTCAACCTTCAGTACTTATGTGTGCACCAATAGACCATGTAATATTAGATCACGTATTCCCCCTTTAACTAAACAAAATGTCCGTGTTTGTGCTAAAGTGCAGAAGCTCTTATTTATTTACTTTTGAATTTCAATCCTTGTCATGTGAAAAGTTGCTGATTGACAAGTGGTCTCTAAGGTGGCTAAAAATATGAGTGATTGGCCTAAGCATCACCCCATATCCCTTCAACAGGATTTCCAGAGCCACTCTACGGGCCCATTCCTCCTCATGGGCTTTAAGCCCTGTAATGGGACATGTCCAATTCATCATAGGCTCTTAGGCCTTGTAACTGAGCTAAAACTGTGACTCTACTCCTTTGGAGATGTTTTGCAGTTACTGCACTGTTCTATTTTTGTCTGCCTGGGCACTTTGGGCATTGTATTAGATCTTTTCTGGTGCAGAGTAATCACAGCATTTCAATGCCTGCTGACATCCATCACATACAAAAATCCCTGCCGTTTAGCCTTCCAGCTTTTTTGTTTGTGGGAAGACATATTTCTTAAGTTCTTGCTTTAAAATCAAATCTGAATCTGATGTAATTTATACAGTAAATGTACCATTATTGTCATTTATGAACTTTGCTTCTTTTTCAGAGCAAAGACATCGGGGTGCAGATGCATGAGGAATTAGTGAAAGTCACCAATGAGCTCTACACCGTGAGTTAAATATTACTGTCTCACCTAACCTTCTCTGTGTGTGCCAGGCTGTTGTGTCTTCAGCTCGTTACCTCACCATGGCTCAGAACCTGTGTGTGACCTGTGAAGCAGCTGGCCTGACACTGCACACTGCAGATATGCCAAATCAGCAGTGCAGCCTGTAGCAGGTCATCTCTCCTTTTCCTAAGGTCGTGAAAGGGAAAAAATTAGCATTCGTTCCCTCACTGTGAATTTCTTCGTTGTTTGAAGGAGATAGCGATCTTGCCCCTGGCTACGCTTCAAGTGGACTCAGCGGTCTGTGCCGCAGAGTGCGCTCATTGCAATAATGTAATAGTAGTCTGCTGTAAAAGTTTTAGTAACTGTTACATGTAATCATGCATGTACGATGGTAGCAGATGTCACTCTGTCAGTTGATATAGATTTTCTGCAAAACCCTAAAACAGAATAGGAAACAGCTGTGCTCAGTGATGATGCTTGTTTGGCTGAAGAACATGGACCTGATGCAGTGATCTAATCTGTTGTATGTGGGTCACAATGCTACAAACACACCAGAGCACGTCTTTCTCTGTCTTACTGCTGATGTCAGCAGCTGTAGTTCAACAGCTATTTAGAAAAGAATAAAAGTTAATATGCACTAAGTCTGCCAGTCATTTATTAACTGCCCAAACGGCCCTTTGGGCTTCAGGTTGAGAAAGAACAGAAATACTCATCAATTTTTCTATAATGAGAGCGGCTGTATTCATGGCAAACAATTTCCCTCTGGGATTAATAAAGTATTTTGAATCTTGAATCTTGATACAATCAGTGTAACTGCACTTTAACAGAACTCATTTTATGCTTGCTCAAAGGACTTAAAACTCATTTATCAGAGCACTGTAAATGTTTTGTGACCTCAATCTATAATTCTTTGACAGTCTAATCAGAATAATCAGTGGAGAATAAAAATCACAGGAGCTCAGTACTAATAGGAGACATTTTTAAAATTACTGCACATGCTATTCTGATTGGGTCTGATTATTCTGAGTGCTTATTACACTTGAGAGCTAGTGTGGTGACCACTAAAACAAAAATGTAACCGTATATAGCTGTTTTAGCATACTCAAGTAGTTTTTTATATGTTTAAGACCAGTGAAAGTGCTAAAAATACGAATAGGTTTGAAGCAGAACCACATGAGCTATATTTTTACATGTAACATTATACGGCACTTTACTGCCATAGCCACATTGATTTTTTTCTCTTTCCAATTCATGCTTTATTAAATATCTGGCTGTAGCTACCGCACACACACAGCACAGGGGAAAACATATTCTGTTTGGATAGGTGAAGTTATATAGCTTAAGTGAGAGTTGTATCATTACTTTATATATTATGAGATGTGTGTTAATGTGAAAGCATTTAACACACCAGACTGCCGGGGTTAGGGTCTCAGCTATTGATTTGCTGCTGGCTCATTGTGGAGCTTCTGGTTCCCAGAGTAGCAGAGAAGGTTGCGTATTGTCACTTTGTAACCTCCTGCTTCCCCTGCTCATCGATCTCACCGTCCTTTGCACGTCCGTTTCACTCATGGTTGCTTGGAAACCAGAACCTGAGAGTGAGTGATGGAGGGATGGATGGATGTTTAATTCTGCTGTTCATTCAGTGTTACTGGGTAAAAAAATGCATGCGTTTCCGTCAGTAACATCTTGTAACATTCTGAGTATGATTTCAGTTTGTGAAAAATGGATTTGAAAAGGTTTTGTTGACTTCCACCTCTCCAGATTATCATATTATATATTCGTCTCTTTAGCCTGAAGAAGCTCTTTAATGCTAACATATTTTCTATATTTTCCATTTGTATTCTAATAAAGAGACTAAAAAATAAATATATACGTTCATAATAGCACTGCCAAAACAGCAAATCTAATGGTGGCCTAAGACTTAAGCAGAGTGCCTTATCTACATTATGGTTCTCAGCACTATATTGTATGACAGTGTCAAATACATTAATTTAGAAGGTTATCATTGGAGCCTTTTGGTATTTGTATTTCTCTTCGAATTGACATTTCATTTGAGTACTTCTAGTTTTGACCGTGATACCTTGTATATATTGGAGTTGGATGTTATGTTCTCACAGGTGATGAAGACATACCACATGTACCACACTGAGAGTCTCAGTGCTGAGAGCAAACTGAAGGAGGCAGAGAAACAAGAGGAGAAGCACATTGGGAAGGCCAACGATGTAAGCACCAGCTTGCTGCGTTACGGTCATGATGAACGTCCACAGCGGCGAAGCTCCGTCAAGAAGATGGAGAAAATGAAGGAGAAGGTGTGTTCTGGTGCATATGAAGATGTTGCACTGTGTGTGAGAGAGACTGTGCTGACACACTCTTACAGTAGAGAATGTAGTGAAAAATTATAAAAATTAAATTGGTTTAATGATGTAAAGCATTCTGTGAGTACTTTTAGGGATCCGTGTAACGTCATGCTTCGATGGGATTCTCACTTCCTCTTTCTCCCTAGAGACAAGCCAAGTACTTTGAAAACAAACTGAAATGCACAAAGGCTCGCAATGATTATCTTCTCAATCTTGCCGCCACCAATGCACTGGTGGCCAAATACTACATCCATGACGTCTCTGATATGATAGATGTAAGTTACTACTGTTTTTGAAGCTTCTGAAATATGCCTGTTATTATTTCATAATGAATCTATGTTTTCCTTCCTATCCTCAGTGTTGTGACTTAGGGTATCATGCAAGCCTGGCACGGACCATGAGGACTTACTTGTCTGCAGAATATAGCCTAGAAACATCTCGCCATGAAGGTTTGGACTTGATAGAGGGAGCAGTAGATGCCATGGACATCAGAGGAGACAAGCTGAAGTTTATGGATGCACACTGCCAGATCTTCTGTCCTCCAGCACGCTTCGACTATCAGCCACACATAGGCGATGAGGTGAGCTTTGGTTAGTTCTTAAATCACAGTTCATCCCACCGCGCTGTTGTCTACATTAAATCCTCATGGTAAAGTTCCCTTTTTTTCTCCAATCCCAGGTGTGTCAGGTGAGTGCACAGCAGCCCGTCCAGACCGAGCTCTTGATGCGCTATCACCAGCTGCAGTCTCGTCTGGCCACGCTGAAGATAGAAAACGAAGAGGTGAGAGGTTTCGTGTGCTTAATTCTCAAAAGAGCTGAAATAGCTAGTGTCAGCATATCATTTGATAATGAAGCAAACTCACAGCAAATGTGCTATTCAGAGATATGTCCTTCTTTGCCAAGGAGGGAACAAATGGCTAAACATACTGATTTATAATAATATATAATTATTTTAGTTATATAAATAAGTTAGCCTTATACAATGTTTACACTCTGAATAGTCATGTATATGTCCTAAAGCAGAGTTTCTGTGTTGGCTGGTGTTGCATCCTGTGATTCACTTTATTGGTAGATTATAAACTAAATCATAGCCATACACATTAACTATGTACTGCAGTTGTATGAAATAACACATTTTCTCTTTCCCTAAAGAGAATGCAAAGTGCATTTAATGTAATTTTTTATGTTATGATGAGAGGTGGTATTTGTGGACCAATACAGTTTGAAAACACAGCTCATCTAACTGTATGTGGCATGTTGAGAAAAAAAAAAAGAATCCTAACTAATACTATTAAAAAACTATCTTGTGCATCGGGGTGCAGATGCATGAGGAATTAGTGAAAGTGCGGTGTGCACATAATAGTCAGAGCTGAAATGTAAAAATGCAGATTCATTGCGTGTCAGTAGATTTTTGTTACCCAGCTGGCCAGGAAATAAATGCCTTATCATGAAATCAGTGATGTGCAACCACATGTAGCCGAACAGGAAGGTGTCTTAAATATGCATATCTGCTGCTCTCTATTCAGAATATTGTGTCACAGACATTGGAATCTTTGTTTTTATAGATTTGCACTGTCTGTGATCCAAATGCAACAGTTTCAATATTACAGCTAACTATGGTTTACGGTGGAAAGATCTAGCTTCATCCAGGCCAAAAAGCAACAACATGCCCCTACCAGCATGGCTAGAACTCGCTAATTAACATGAATCTTTATGAAATTATTATTCTTAAATCTAAAGTGTAAAAATGATCCATTCTCCAGCCTTGGTATGTTCTCTGGCCAGTTGTCCTGGTTTAAAGGTTACCAGTGTGTGTCAGTGACGAGCACGGAAATGGACGCTCCCTCTCGTCTCTAAGAGAGTTTCATCTTGTCAGGATCCTCCATGCTAAAAAGCTAATTATGTCGTTGTATTACGGTCTGCCTATCAACTATTGTGCAAATGGCATTGAGTGGTATGCTTAGACTGTTCTGTTCAGGATGCATTTTGAAACATGTGCTGTGTGTTGAGTATAATTACGTAATTCTCTGATGCACTGACGTGTACAAGTCACCTAATTTCAGATGGATTTCATCTAATTCTGCTGGACATGACAAAGATATTTAATAAGGAATTATTGATAATAATCTCCTGTTTGAATACTCTTTGCATGTTGTGTGTGTCAGGTGAGGAAGACTCTTGACGCCACCATTCAGACCCTACAGGACATGCTCACTGTGGAAGACTTTGATGTGTCAGAGGCCTTCCAGCACAGCCAATCCACAGAGTCGGTCAAATCAGCTTCCTCTGACTCCTACATGAGCAAGGCGAACATTGCTAAGAGACGAGCCAATCAGCAAGAGACTGAGGGCTTCTACTTCACTGTGAGTTCTCAGGCAAATGTCAGTGCAAAGTCACTGAAGTACAATTTGTCACTATTTTCCGTATATCTGTTTCATCTGCAGAAATACAAGGAGTACCTGAATGGCAGCAATCTCATTATCAAGCTGCAGGCCAAGCATGACCTTCTAAAGCAGACACTGGGGGAAGGTGAGGCGTTTTGTGATGAGCATTAGTGGAGAAGAATGAAGTGACAGTAATTCTTATATTAAGGTTTGCGAGGAAAGTGCCAGTAATAGAATGTTTCTCTTGTACAAGAGGGTATTTGGTGGAGCTGAATCATTTAAATTGATGCAAAGAACTGTTTGCTTACGTCACACTTACCCTAATCAGGCAGAATCACACTTGGTTGCATTATGGAAATGGAAAATAAATGATGATTTTGAATGTTCCTGCACATTGTGTCCATGTGCTTGAACAACTAAATGATGTGATGCTGAAGTTGTTAGTGTCCTTGGACATAAAAGGGGGTCAAAGTGTAGAGAAACTCTGGACTAGTTGTACTGTAAACATGTTTGATGTCATTATATCGTATTTCAGACTCAGCCAAGTGTCCACATCAGACTCTGAATTATGTGTCGTTGACTTGAAGTTAAATTTTGCATATGATGCGAATTCCCTTTGACTGATTACTATGAGGTCTATTTATTTCTGCACAGTGAGATGTTTGTGCAAACGAGGTGCAGATATCATTAAATCATAACCGTGTACAAATCAGCTCCCACAACCTTCCTCTCTCGTTGCCCCTGGATACATTTTCGGTTTGCAGAGCGAATAGACAGGCCATTCCCTTCTGGGGCTCTTGTGCTGTTTCTAGGGCGACTGCTGAATGACCGCTGCCTGGCAGTGAGTCAAATGCAGCCATGGTGCTCACCCCATTGAGCTTGTCTGAATAGATGCACATTTTCTCATAACACCCCTTTCCGTCTCCATCTGCCAGCCTTGTACAATCGGCCAGCACTCAACCGTACCACTAACTTCTGCAATTATAAAACTAACGTGTTCTAATTCAGGCTCTTTGTCTGCTGTTTTTCTTTATAGGGGAGCGAGCTGAATATGGAACCACAAGGTAAGATGTTTAGTGACACGACGATGAATAAAGTAGGCGATGATGTGTAAAATCCTTCCTGTGATGTAGCAGAAATTAGTTCACAGTGTGGGAATAGGAATGTAGTCTGAACCTTTTATTATTCATTGAACAACACATTGAATTTATTTAGAGAAGGTTGTTCTTCAATCAATAAAAATATGTTAACACTAAAAAAATGTATACCAGTATTATGATAATGTCCTGTTTTGTTTAAAAAGAAAAGCGGAAATGTGTTGCACAGAATATGTAATACATGGTTCTGGTAATTAGAATGAGTTTTCTGCAGCAGTTCACTGTAAGGGTCGTTTTAATGAAGTTGTTTGACATTTTGGGGGATATGCTTATTTTCTTTCTTGCAGATATTTTAGATTATTACAGTTCCACTAGCTTGTTCTTTAGGCTAGTATGTAAACGAACATTTTACCATGTTATTATTTTTCTCATCCAACTCTGTGCAAGAAAGCAAATAAGGTCATTTTCTAAAATCTATGTATTTATACCAATTGCATCATTATTCATATTTACCATGTACCAACTATACACCCCCCACCATTTCCCCAGGCCCCCCATTCTTCCCCCTAAACCTCAGAGAATGCAGAAGTCTAGGCCGCGGCCCATTTTTAACAGTAATCTGTCTAACAACAATATGGAGGCCTTCATTCAGGTATTTAGCTCTTCATGAGCTCAGCTGCCTCGCTAGCAGTCCTTCAGGGTTCTCTTACCTTTGACCACTCTTTCACCTAAACGTTGGCTCACTCATGCACTAAATTCCCTATGGCTTATCTCAACAAAGGTTTTTCAATGGCAACTGGACTTTTACTTCCCTGACTACGTTTCACCCTTTCATCCCAGAAAGCTTTTCCAAGGCTGGCAGGAGTAGCAGGTTTAGTAGTATGTTTACTACTTCTACTACTACTAGTAACAACATAGTCAAGGAACTAAAACAAAGTCCAGTTACCAGTGAAAAATCTTTTTTGAGATAAGACCTGGATGTCTGAGAATCTCCACAGATATTTTCCTCTTGCTCAGTGCCTTGTCTTTACAGGTGAAAATCCAATCATGTTTTAAAGATTATTTCTTTAAAAAAAAACTCACCAGTGCAAGGTTTTCTTTGAACATCCTTACTGTTCTTGAGAGTCCAGACATGGCCACATGAACAGGATCAGGTAGAGTTTGCACCATCAGCAGTGGAGACTTCTCTCACACAAATACATATACATAGACATTTGTGGCACTAATTCCAAATGGAGCTGGAAACCTAATTAAGTGAGCTGTGAAAATCAGTAGAGTGTAAATATTTAAGTAACAGAATGATTATTAATAGTCATATTTCTGTTTATAGTTAGAGATCAGTCTGGAAAAACTGCAACTTTTAATGAAAACTAAACTGTACTGAATTGTAATATTTAGCTTTTAGGGTTTTAAGAAATACAATACTGTCAATCTGCCATTTTGGGCTTCAGGAACTGTGGTGGGCTAATATTATTTAGCAATTTACAAATCAAATGATTAATGAATTCATCAGAAAAATAACGTAGATTAGTAAGTATATAAGTAGATTAGTAGAATAAAATTTAGCCGTGAATTTAGCTCAGACAGTCCTTTGTGGAGGGAAAAAAACGCCTTATCCCACCACTTGGGTAACACCCCCCACCCTCCCATTCACTCCACTTTCAGCCACGTTCTCATGTCTCACACCTCACAAGGCACTGATGCTTCAGCTACTCTCCCAGGCAGGGCTATTCTTCTCTTTTTGTACGATCTGTCTCGCTCACTAACCTGTTGTGGTGGTTTTTGCCTCTCCTTCTCTGTCTACGTGACTTATTGCCCAGGGGAAGACGAAATGTTCGTGCCAGGAGTCAGGTACACATCACACACTGCTCAATATGCTAAACATATTTCTGTGCCCTTCTCCTGTTGGGGTACTGGATGTGTGAAAATATTGTAGTTAAAAAAAACATATTTAAAAATGTAGTTCTAAAACACAATAAAAATATGTAATTTAATAATCGTATAAACTAACCTTGTTTTCTCAGTGATTAATTTAAGGGGTGGGGACTGACTCTGCATCTCATGATAACACCCTGCTGGCATGGCTGTTGATATTTTTTAGAGATACTTGCAGTAGGTAATAATCATTTGATCGTTTCTGGCGCTGTAGGACCCGGGGCAGCCTATACCGGCGGTGGTTGAAAGCTGCATTCGATATATCAACCTCTATGGTAGGATCTTTTCTCTCCCTCTTTCTGTGGAACTTATTGATTTTACTAAAATTATTGACTGTCAGGATTCATTACGGGTGCTTGTAAATTTGTAGTTTGTAGGCGTAAAAATACATCTAGGAATAAAGTTCTATCATGTGATTTAATAAATGCAATAAAAATCGAAAATAAACAAGTCATCTATATTTTGACAGACAGATTTCCATTTTACATTAAGGGCTCTGTTTTTCCACAGGTCTTCAGCAGCAAGGTATATTTCGTGTTCCAGGCTCACAGGTCGAAGTCAACGATATTAAAAATGCCTTTCAAAGAGGTTAGTCCCATTGTGCTTGCCTATCTTCTCTTTATTGATTTTAAACTGTGTTTTGTCCGCCTCAAAAGCCACAGCCTCCCCCACGGGTCTCTAAAGTGCAAATAAAGAGCCACACGTAACTTAATGGATCAAATGTAAATCACTTTAGATTTATAATACATAATGTGAGATTAGCACGAATGAGGACGTGTAAGTGCACTACTAACTGCTGAAATTGAAAATAGCACAATATGCTCGTTACCTTGATACTGTACTGGTGGAAGTAACTGAGCGTGTATCTTATCTCTATAGGTGAGGATCCGCTGGTGGATGATCAGGCTGATCATGATATCAACTCCGTGGCAGGCGTTCTTAAGCTGCACTTCAGGAGGCTTGAAAATCCGTTGTTCCCTAAAGAACGTTTTCTTGACCTCATATCCACTACCAGTGAGTCACATTCAAGGAAACGTACATGTAACATAAACATAAAAGCGCTTGCTTGTCCTGTGCGAGTGTCTTACATATAATAGCAATAAACTTGACTTGTTCTTTGTTGTTTGTTTAAGAGCTTGAATCAGGTGCAGACAGAGCCCATCATTTGCAGCAGATAATTGTGACTCTTCAGCGACCTCTGATCATTGTCATGAGATACCTGTTCGCATTTCTAAACCAGTAAGTCCTGTTCGTATTTAGGTAATAACTTACGTTGCTTTATATACTGTACATCCAATTCATGCTACTTTTACTTTTACTTGACTGCAAATCAAGGGAATACTGGACTTTTACACGCCTACAGTTTTTATCTTTTGAGAATTTGTCAAATAAATATTATGATATACAATATTATTATGTTATCAACACCTTGAAATTCAACATTCATTCATTCACTCTTAGTGAACAATGTTCATGTGTGCAATGCTGAAATAGTCAGACTTACATAGTCATACTTGCTGCTTCTATCTTTCCAGTCTTTCTCAGTACAGTGATGAGAACATGATGGACCCCTACAACCTGGCTATTTGCTTTGGCCCCACGCTGATGCCTATACCCGATGACCAGGACCCCGTGGCCTGCCAAGCGCATGTTAATGAAGTGATTAAGACTATTATTATTCACAACGAGGTCATCTTCCCAACCCAGCGGGAGTTGGAGGGGGCTGTGTATGAAAAGTGCATGACTGGAGGAGAAGAATATTGGTAAGTACAGGCCGAGGTGGGTTTTTTTGTTAAAATTGAAATATTTACTTTCTTCTTAAGACCAATTCAAAGAAAATATTCAAAATATTCCATCAGGAATCCTATTGAAACCATTCTTAAATTACCCCTCATGCTAATTTTAGCATGAAATTGTGCTTTTGTTTCTTTGGGCTTTGTTTTTGAGATTGTTTTATGAAAATCTTGTACAAACATTGAATTGTCCTTTTTTTGTTTATGTTTGTTTGACAAAATATTTGCCTCTTTTTTTTCAGTGAAAGTCCCCACAGTGAGCCAGGAGCTCTTGATGAAGTTGACAATGGTACCGGGCCAAACACCAGTGATGAAGGTGAATCACCAACCATAATCAGTCTACTGTGATGACTGCAGCAGTAGCTATTGGAGCCGACAGAGGAAATATTTCATTAGAATATTATAACATTAGATTGTGTCACATACTTTGTTCTGCAGAGTTGGAGCAGATTGAGGCCATAGCGAAGTTTGACTATGTGGGCAGAAGTCCCAGAGAACTTTCTTTCAAGAAGGGAGCTTCTCTGTTACTCTACTTGCGAGCCTCTGAGGACTGGTGGGAGGGCCGACATAACGGAGTGGATGGGCTGATCCCACATCAGTACATTGTGGTGCAAGACATGTAAGCAAGAGTGATCCTGTTAGTAGCTTTGTGTTGCTACTGGGACAAACAGAGCAGTTTTACATGCAAGTGTTTTTCTATTTTCACCGTCCCTGTGAGCTGTGTAAAATCTATTCATCCATTCATACATTATCCTAAACCACGTGTCCTCTAAAGGGTTGTGAATGTGCCTCAGGAGAACCCTGCTGTGTACAGCGTGGACATGTTGCCATTCTATCACAGGGCTTCTGTCTAAAACGCATTTTAATAATCTAAATAATTTGCAGTTCAGCCTTGTGTTTGATAACTTTTCCCGCATCACAGATAAAGTAACAAAATTAAAGCCAAATTAAGAAGATTTATGTATAATCTCCAAATGTGTCTTCTGCAGCTCACCATGTTCTTTTTATGCCAAGAATGTGATTATGAATTATGTGTGTCTTAAGTTCAATCACTCAAAACTAATGACAAAAGCTGTTAGCGTTTCCCTGACGACAGAAGACAATAATTGAGATATATCTGTGTTGTGTCTCACCAGGGATGATGCATTCTCAGATAGCATGCAGAGGACTGAGAGTGAGGCTGGCACCATGCACCATGACAGAGAGCCATCAAGAGTTGGACGGCAGTCTCCTTGTGAACACACTCCTGAGCACCGCTTCGGAGCAGCACTGGGAAGGTAGGGTTAGTTAAACAAGCGGGAGTTCACGGTGCCTGTATTTGAATGAAGAAATGCAACAGAGGACAAAGTCTGAATCTGTTTCATCACATTTCAGGGTTAGAGTGCGGTCAGATGGAGCTGCAGTTCCACGCCACAAGAATGGTGCTGATGGTCACAGCCCCACCAAGGCCGCTGATCAGCCCCCTAGGGTTATGCCTCGACCTTGCAGCCCACACAAAATAGCTGTTAGCAGGGGCCCCACGGATAGTCCAGAGAAACGACGTCTCACCACTTTTGGCAGTGCTGGGTGCATCAGTCATCCAGACCGAAAGGCCTTTGTCGATGGCCACTCTCAGCGGTCGTCACCCAGCACCATTCGGCATGCAAGTTTAGGAGATCATAAAGCTCTGGAGGCTGAGGCACTGGCTGAGGTGAGTATTTTGAGCACTGACCTCACCAGCTCAGTGTAGTGTCAGAAGTAGGGAAAACACAGAAGAAATGGACATAACACAAAGGGTTAGGTTTGAGTTTTTATATCACCCTAAATAACAACACATTATTAGATTGGACGTCATGTGTTTCATCGTGGGGCAGCATGACAGCTCAGTGGGTGGAGCAGCTGCTTCCAACCTAAGGGTCAGCAGTTCGATTTTCCGTCCACAAAACCTACATGTCGTGGTGTCCTTGGACAAGACACTGATACCCGTAGTAGTGCAGACACAGATCTAGCAGCTGTCCAAACAACAAAGTATTCATTATTATTAGGTGCCTGCCATATAAAAAGAATTCATTTTAATGGAGGAACCTACTATTCTCCACCTCTAAACTGGTCTCTTTATTTATAGATTTATGTCTTATTCTTCCGTCAACCGGAATGCGGCCCGAACGGGAGAGAGATACCACACAAACTATACATCAAATCGACTGGCTCGGT
>JAUMHF010000021.1:12311461-12360709 GCA_032359275.1 Microctenopoma steveboyesi
CCCTGTAGCGCTGACACAGGTCTAGCAGCTGTCCAAACAACAATTTCCTCAAGGGGATCAATAAAGTATTCATTATTGTTATTAAAAAAAATGTGCAGCCTGACCGCATGTTCTCAGTTGAAGGAGAAACGGTTTACTTTTTTACATATAAAGAGTAAATGACGGTGTATTTTCACATTAATTTGTTTAAAAAATGTAACCAGCCGCCACTGCTTAAAAATAATTTTCTTCATATGACCACTCTCTGACCTTTACCTTTTATGGCCTATCCTAGGAGAAACATTCAACTTTCAAATAGACCTGCTGCTGGTATAAGAAATACTACAAATACTAATCCAATACTTCACCTCAGTTGCAAGCCCGCTGCCGTTTATCTTATATAACTGTAGCTTTACGGAGGTCTTTGTCTATAATAGTTTCTTCTATAGCCCATAGAAAATAAAATTGAAACTAAAAGATACACAATTTGACTTGTACTCAATTCAACTGGACTATATAGAAATAAATAGGAAAATACCAGAAGCCTTGGACTGTTGCCACCTAAATATATTTTTGTCTTTTCTGCAGTGAGTTCCAGTAAACTTTGAGTTGTGTGAGAGAACCTAAATTCTATAAAATCCTTTAATCCTTCAAATATCTCTATCTGATGTTGGTAGAAAGAATGCACTTGTTGTGACTATGCTTTTTATATCATTTTTGCTTGTAGCACAGAGGGATGAATCAGTTTCACATCAGTAACAATAATCTCTGTTCAGTATCGAACAGTACAGTGCAGTACAGTACATTGAACAGTATTGAGTATTGCTGATCTATTAAACCACTGTACCTTTGATATGAATTTAATACTCATGCCTTAAGTCACCAGCCATCTGTGAAGTTCAGTTGTGAGTTTATAGTAGGGCTGTCCAATATTATCAGCTTACTGATATTAGCATAAACATGCAATATTGGAAAATATTGGTATTGGTTTTTACAACTTTTACATACCATGCACATATTATACACACACCTTGCAATATTGTAAGTATACATGATAGGGGATATTTGATGTTACTTAACTAAAATGATTTAGTTTGTTGTTTTTTTTGTTTGTATTTTTTTAATTGGTATCGGTTTATATCATTAACAGATATTAGGAGTTATACTCTATCGGTATGTCAGATATCTGTAAAAAATGGGTTAAGCTCAATGGGTTAGGCGTCAGACTGGGATGTAGAAGGTCGCAAGTTTGAATCCCGTCTGATTCCTAGTCCATCCCCTACCAGGTGTGTCCCTGAGCCAGACACACAGCGCTAGCTCCCTGTAAGTCGCTTTGGATAAAAGTAAAGTAAAGTTATATAGAACTTTCACCAACATCACAAATATTTGCAACACATATAAAATATTTTCTCTTAGTATAAGTATAATGTGGTATAATGCAAGAGGAACATGAGGGTTTAAAAGGTTAAGAAAACACACAGCACACATACTGATGAGAGACATTTAACATTTCTTGCTTGCTTATCAATCCAACATGCAAAATGTACTGTCATCGCACTATAAGACATAACGCATTTTATAATATTTTACAGTATTTTGGCACGCTGTTGACATGGGTCAATCAACACCAACACTGTCTATTCTGATTTATTTTGAGTCCCAGAATATCGAACATCTGAAGTCAGAATAAGGAGTGTGTCCCCAGGTAACTAAAGTCTGCACCAACAGTACAATAAATTAATTTACTGAAACATGCTGCCATATCACTTCAAATCAAATCCAAATTTTATTTGTCACATACATTATTATACAGTGTACAATCTGCAGTGAAATGTGTTCTTCTGCATATAACCCATCCCCCCTTGGGGAGCTAGCGCTGGGTGTCTCGCTCAGGGACACACCTGGTATGTGGTGCCTGGGAATCGAACCCTGTTTGAAATACAGTAACTTTTTTCTTTGGCTTTGCAGAAGGCCAGCTGCAATGCTAATTCTTATAATGTCAAATAATCCTAGTAACACACACAACATGCACAAACTGTTCTTTAAGGCACCTCTCTCAGGACATAGAGAATAAAGACCAATAGTAGAACCCACAGATTGTTTCCTTATACTTTCTATATCTTAATAATAATAGTACAGGACACTTGACAGTCAATCAGAAACTGTTTGTGGCCATGGCATCCTGTAATTAACGTAGAGATATAGATGTAATGTCAAAACAACAGAAATAACCCACAGATGGGTAAAGAAAACTGAAGGAGAGATGAACAAAAAGACAAAGAAAGTTCAGTGGAATAGATTTCAGATCTACATATTTCTCTTTTCAGCTGTGTAGTTTTCTATAACCTGTTTTCCATTTGTATTGTGTTTGTGTAGTCCACAGTCACTGATTTCTTTGGTTCTTGTTAACTGAAATGTGTTTCATGTGCTTGTGTAGTGTGTAATACAGGCTTGTAATACAGGCTTCGTACTGAAAGTTTGATGAATATTATTAATCATACTGATTGTCAGATAGAGAATACTTTAAATGCAGCTATATAATTGTCTGTTTCAGGGTTATTACACAGACAATGACCACGTGTGTTCTGCCTCTCTGTGTTGTGTAGTTTCCTCATGTGTTTTGGCTTTGTTACCAACAGGGCAGGTGTGGAATGAAGCCAACCTGTAGAATATATTTGTGGTCTACAACCAACTTTCACCCATACTTAAGACGCTACATGGATAAGTTAAGTGCAGTCCAGTCTAGTTGTTATTACTCAGCTTCCAGATAACGTCACATGATTGATAAATGTTTCTCACTGACACTTAAAAAGGCTGAACAACAAATATTCTATGATTTTACACATCCATGATCAAATAACAAGGCAGGCTTTTCTATCCATGGAAACCAAATTAACACATTTTCTTCATACTGTGCTTTTTCTTGATTTAGAACATATTAAATGATAGAAGAAGAAATTATTCTTCCTGTAAACCACATGGAAGCTTCAGTATTTATTCAATTTAATTTTAATTACAGTATCGGTCAGACCTTTCACAGCATTCTGACTATTGTTGTGCAATATCCCTTCTGTTTTTGTAATCGATTTATTATAATACCAAAGTTATACTAAACTTTTTTTAAAATCCATAACAATGGTTTTATCTGTTTACCTTTTACGTTTGGCAAATATAATATATATATATATTTTTTTATGAATGTATGTGTATAAATAACATATAGTAATACTTAAACTGCTTGTTGATGAATAATATTTTGTAAAACAGTTCTCAGATATAGTTCTGTTGCAAAGAAAATGCCTCATCTTGTTTAACAATCATTGCTTGTGGATTATTTATTTTTTTGAAGAATTCAGTCGCTTGTCGATAGAAGAATGTAGTCCCAATCTTGTTTTCATTTCACATGCTCCCAGTACAATATCTTCTTTCATTGGTACATTAACAGATATGATGAAACCAGTCAGGAAGTGTCTCAGTGAGATACAATGCACAGTGTGCACAGCATCTCATCCAAATGTATTATGTTTGAATTGTTTAACAATAAACTGTGCTCATTGAGAAACAAGTTGGCAGAGATTTCACAAACAAATGTTGTCTAATATAACGGCAAATAACATGGCACTTCAAAAATACAAGAAAATACTTTTACAAAGGAACTCTCTGCACCCCCAGCACATAGCACTGCCCCATCTTGTAATTTTATAGGTAAAAAGTAAACTTTTTTTTTCTTTTATAAAATATATATATTCTTCCCCATTTTCTTATGTTGCTGTTATTCTCTTACATGAGACGCAGCCACATTTCAATTGATCTATTTGTTATTTAGTTCAGATATTTATGTTTGATAATTGGTAAACTGTCCTATATGAGCTTCTCTACATAACACAATGTTGTGTGGTTCAATCCCTGGTTCTTCCAGGCTACATGTCGAGGAGTCCTTGGACAATACACCGAAACCTCACAGGAGCGCCATCATTTACTGAAGCTGTACAAACAATAATTTCTCGAAGGGGATCAATAAAGTTTGTCATTATTATTATTCTCTTCGACCGAGTCTTGTCTCAGTCTGTTGTGAAATTAATGCCAGGTAATGTCATAAGCATGGGCCTAGAGTAAGGCCTGTCTTTACTTTTAATTTGGAATATATCATGTGTTTATAAAACCAAAAGGTACCCAGACACTGTACTGCAACAGCCCACTGCTCCCAAATAGATCTAAGTATCAAAATCAAGGGAAGACGCTACCACTGTCATGTAATAACTCACTTAAAATAAGAGTAATGTCCTCAGCTGTTATGCTGGAAGGATGTGCAAAGTAGCCAAACTACTTGTAGAATGAATTGTTTAATTGCACTAATGACAGAACACTATGTTCTTTTCATGCATCCTAGAGGTTCCTGGCTCACTGCAGCGTAGTCATTGTCCTCACAGCTCCAATGTTTACTGAGAAAGTACAAATACAACAAATACCACATTGCCAAAATATGTGTTTTGTCCCATTACCAAATTGTACTTTGGTGAGGGAAACAAACAGGAAGAATTATGTTTGTAAATGTATGTAGTTTTTATGACTTTCTACTAAATGTGGGAAAGTGTTTTTATTCCATAAAGTTTGGGAGTAAGTGCTTCACATAAAATTGTCTAATCAAGCAATGGGAATGTTGCTTTGACAAGGCAAAATTGTATAATGACTTAAATCACTGGGAGAATAATCCAAGTCAATTAAAAAAAAATGTTTGGACTAGATCTGTGATTACAGATGTAAACCATCCAAACATTGGAGAAAAATCCACGAGATCTGATGCTCACAGAGTTCTTTACCTGGCAAAGAATCATTATGCCTCAAATCCATATAACATAATTTAGACCCACAGACAATAGGTACTTAACAGTGGCACATTACCAAAAGGTAGAAGTTTGTATTCAAACTTTCGTACGTGCATGTCATTGATTTTCTATTAATTGAGCTCAGCTGCAGATGTAACTGAAGCTGGAGGTACTGCAGTGTGCTATCTCCTGAGAATAGTATCAGGCGCTGCAGTGGTAAACACTATTGTCTTATGAGTTCCCCAAGGTCTTTTATTCTTGTAACTTTAAATAATGTCCACATGCTTGTGTAGCTGGTAAAATTGATGACTCTTAAAGCAAGCAATTCTTTTTTTAAGTCAGTCAAAAACAGTTCTCCACTTTTAAAGATCTAATTAGAATAAAACATTTTTTTTAACTCCTTCAGTCTTAACTTATACTTTGTTGATAGTTATAAACAAAGTGTTTAATGAGCTCTATCAGTGAAGCTGCACTGACAATGCCATGCTGCAGTTTTATTGATTCCATAGAAACAAATGGTGCAAAGGCAAATTCTTCAAGACTTCTGGAACAACCACTGCACTGCACAGATATGCTAACCACAACAAATCAGGTACATTCTGGGAAAGTGTGGATTAGGTACAGTATATCATATCCACTATAAATAAGATTTTACATTTCAATTACTGTAAATTACAAAACGTTCAGAAGGCTTCTGGATAGAAAATATTTAATGTGGTAACTGTAAGTAAGATAAATTGTTATTGTCAGTATTATTATAGATTTCTGTTGAAAAGAACCGCAAGATTTACACAGAGTTGTTGAGGATAAGATTAAATTTAAACAATTTGCCTCTTAACTTTGTTTTAGTACAACACCTATTGGTTCATCTGGTTACATTTATACAAGGTATTTAAACATGTAATAAGTGGTTTATAACACAACGACTACTTACACTGTCTTGCTGCTCCTGGGTAACATACAAGTGTTGCCACACACTTTGTTTGATAAATTCACAACTTTCCCTTCATACTTTAACTTGGACAGAGGTCCAACATGGGACTTATAACTGAGAACACCTACTCATGGATGACTTGAGTATCATTTTTTAGTTATTCTGAGAATTATGTTTTTTAAACAATGCAATGAAAGAAATTGAGCTCACAGATCAGTTCATATTTGTGCTTTGAAAAGATTCACATTGCTTCTGTTGCATTTCCTAATGTGTAGCAGCTTAGTGTGGTGTTTTTGTGGTGTTGTAGAGACAGCATGTTCAGACAGTGCCACAGCAAAACGCCTCTTACTGTCAAACAACTACCACAACATGCAGAATGGATTTTAAAATATACAGATATATACAGTGTTTTGTGCAGATCAAACCATAGAGAGAGAGAGAGAGAGAGAGAGAGAGAGAGAGAGAGAGAAAGAAATATAGCATGCAATCTGGTCATATTCAATCCAGACAGACTCCTTCAGAGGAAAATAAGATCAGGGGAGGGGGTTACTGACACTGGAGTGATACAGAGATTCTGCAAACCAGCCACAAAGACGGACGCAGCTAGTGACTGCGGTGCCGTCGGCCCCAAGAAGGTAGAACCCTCAGTGTTTGTAACTTTAACGAAGTGCGTGGGTAGCAGGTTGACTGGAAAGCGCTCCTGAGTGTGAGTTTGTGATGTGACCGCTGGCCGCGACAAGGTGGCGCTTTTACGCACGATGGATGAAGTTTTACGCGGACAGCACAGCTGGGTGCAGAATGTTTCATGGAGCAACTCCAGCGGAGCGAATGAAAGCCATTTAGGGAACACTACAGTGAATCCTCTGAAAAGAAACGAAGAAGTGGCAAAGGTGGAAGTTGCCGTCCTGGTCCTGGTGTTGCTGCTCGCTCTGACAGGCAACCTGTGTGTTCTGTGGGTGATCAACACGACCAAGCACTCCCAGTCTCGGATGTATTATTTCATGAAACATCTGAGCATTGCTGATCTTGTAGTTGCAGTTTTTCAGATCTTACCTCAACTCATTTGGGATATCACGTTTCGTTTCTATGGCCCGGATTTGCTGTGCAGGTTGGTCAAATACCTCCAGGTCGTGGGCATGTTCGCGTCTACCTACCTGCTCGTGCTGATGTCAGTCGACAGATGCTTAGCGATCTGCCAGCCGCTTCGTGGCATGAACAAGAGAAAGGATCGTTTCTGTGTGATCGCCTCTTGGATGCTCAGCTTGATATTCAGCACCCCTCAAGCCTACATCTTTTCTCTGAAAGAGGTCGGCAACGGTGTGTATGACTGCTGGGGAGACTTTGTACAGCCGTGGGGCGCCAAAGCATATATCACATGGATGAGTCTCACCATTTACATTTTCCCAGTGGCAATTTTAGGCGTCTGCTATGGCCTAATATGTTTCAAAATATGGCAGAATTTCAATTTAAAAACCAAAAAGGGACAATTTTTGGCTCTTACTCCAATGACCTCTAAAGGTGCTCATCATCTCTCGCGTGTGAGCAGCGTGAGGCTCATTTCAAAAGCCAAGATGCGCACAGTGAAAATGACATTTGTGGTGGTCGTAGTCTACATTGTATGCTGGACTCCTTTCTTCTTTGTCCAGATGTGGTCTGCATGGGATCCCGCTGCACCAAGAGAAGGTACATTACTGTGTGCTGGTGTGAAATGAAATATGTCAGTGTCTCACATGTATAGATATACAAAGGTCATTCTTCCACCTCCGAATCTCTCTGGGAACGCCAAACTAATCCACTTCACTTCCAAGTCAACACAATGGTGTTTGGCTTCAGACTTCCCCAGAATATATGCAGATGAATGGGACGGTCATTTGCAGAGTTTATCAGTTTGAAGTAAGTCCTCAGAGTCACTAAGAAACTAAATGTGCCAAGACATCAAAGACTTCCCCCTCTGTCCCCTTGGCGGTTTATTTCCATCTAACTGCATATTTTACTCCGATTTTTCCTCCATATCTTTTGAATTTGCAGTTAAAAAAGGACTGAAGCAGCATTGCAGATAACCGTGAAGGAATGTTGCAGAGAATTTAGTGTATTTTTAAATTTACTAGATTTGCCAAATTAAACACTGTTGTTTTCCAGAACTCTTTCAAACTATTTTGTCCTGAACAGTACTGTCCACAGAGTGTTGTAATGGATGGACTACCAAACTACCAAATTACAGAGACTACAGAGAATTAGGTCATCTGTGAAAAATGTACATTTGTATAAACTAAAGGATTTAAATAGGTAATTGTTCCAATTATCCCTAATTACTTACAGTTATACACAGTACAAAATGACACAATAACTGTAAAGAAAGGTGTAAGAACAAATCACTGAACTAAGCATTGAGCAACACAGAAGAGCATATGATCCACTACTTTATAGAAAACCTTTAAAACCAAACCCAGCTGTGAAAGGAAAGATTCTCTTTGATGTGAGAATGGAAAATGCTGCAGGTGATATTTCTTATTTCTCAGTACAGTTTAAAGTGTGAAAACCTTGGACCCTCTTGCCCCTGAACTTCAGTCATGTCGACGCACTGGAACTTCCAGTGAAGCCCTGATGAAGGATAGTCTGACTTCTGTGAACGCATGTGAGCGTGTAGCATATTTGTTTAACCTCTTATCCTCAGAACTGTCTTTGATCTTCTGATAAAAATTAGGATCAAGTCCATTTTTCCAGTTTCAGTTTATAAAAAGGGCAGTTCTGTGTGTACATCATGATATCAGTAAAAACGAATCGTGTATTTCTTTCACCTCTGGCAGCACATGAAAGTGGTAGATGTACAGTAAGTCAAAGTGATGTGAAGCTACTTGACTTATCTTTTCAAATCTCATTCCTTTGACGGGACATTTAGTTAACACTGCACAACACAGCTCTCAGAATAAATCAAACGCGTAGGGGGAGTCACAACACCACAAACAGCTCATCAAGTAGAAAATAGCATGCAATAAATCTCTCTGTCTAATAACAATTCAAAAAAACTTGCAACTCTTCCACTTTGCACTGTTTAAGTGGTGTACTTCTTCTGTTTGCTCTGAGACTGCAATAAAAAAATCTTATCTGTAGCCTAAACACCAAAGATTATAAACAAGCACAAATAAGCATATCACCAAAGTCAATAAATCAAATGTGAAGGAACGACAAACGTCTCTGTAGAATTTCATTACAAAACAGATTATTAAATATTTCATTCTGGACCAAACTAGCCAGACTGTCTGGCTGTCTAATATTGTCATATCTATTTTACCTCATATACAGTAATCACAACCATGCTCTAGTAATAAAAGTGAAAGCTGAAAGACACATAGCAGACAGAAAATAACACCCACCAAGTGATTCAGTTTTACTGGTGTGGAAAAACACTTGCATCTTGAGGGAAGACATCTACCCATCTTGTTCTTCTCTATTGCATATTATACATAAATGATTTTGATCATTAAACTACTTTTAATATTACACAAAGATAACCTGAGCAAATACAAAATGCAGTTTTTAATGGAGAAACCTGTCTGGCTCTATGTGAAAAAGTAATAAACAAATTAAATAACTGAGGTGAACCCTCCCAGCAGTGACTAACTTACCATAATTACTACAGGAGCACAACAACAACTCTTTTACAACTTCCAGCAGATCATTAAAGAACTCAGAACTACAAGTAAAGAACTTGTAGTTCTGAGTTCTGGGTAAAGAACTAAGCCTCTGTTGCCTTAATTGATTTAACCATAAAATATATTGGACAATATCCAGCCATCAGCTCATGAGCTCAAACACAGCAGGCAATGATACAAAACACACCAGCATGTCCACTACTAAAAAAATACCTTCCAATGTGCTGGAAATAAAACAATTCAGCAAAGAGGAGCAGGCCAAAATTCCTCCAAAGCGATGTGAAAGACTCATTGTCAGCAATCTCAAACGCTCGATTACAGTTGTAGCCGCCAAGGGTAGCACAACCAGTTATTGGGTTTAAGGGGAGGATTACTTTTTCACATAGAACCAGGTCTGGACACATTTTTTTCCTAATAAATGTAATAACTGATGGTAGATATTCTATATACAACATTGTGGGGTTTTTTTAGCTTAGAATCACCCTTGAACTTGTTCAGATCCCAACTAAAGCACTTTCCTTTGTCATCACTTTTGTAGAATGCAGATTATCTATACTGCACCAACCATTTGCTTTTCTCTCTTTCTCTCCCCAGACATGGCCTTCATTATTGCCATGCTGTTGGCCAGTCTCAACAGCTGCTGTAACCCCTGGATTTATATGTTCTTTGCTGGGCACCTATTCCATGATCTGACAAGGCGCTTCTTCTGCTGCTGTAGACAGTACTTGACAGACTCTTCCTACAACTGTGATCAAGACCACAAGCACAAGAGGTACTCCTCCGCTTACGTCATCAAGACCACAAGCCAGCGGAGCCTCACACACACATCTAGCACAGGGGGGCCTGGGCATTAAAAACAGCTAAAAGCTGTCCATGCTTCCTGAACTAGAATCCTGCTTTCAGGAACCACTGTGATACCCACTGCGACTTGTTTGTTTTCATATGTTGTAAATTTGAAATAAAGATCATGTTAAACTCTGGGCAAGAGAATAATCTTCACCCTGTGATAGCAAAGAGCAGATAAAATTGTGATTGTGTCCAAAATATAAACAAAATTTGGTGTAAAGTACAACTTCCACAATCAGCTGTATCTGGCATCTGTTTACATATTTAAGGATGTGTGTCCTGGACTTTCCCTAAACATCACTTTCCTCCTGACTCTCTTTGCACTTATCAGGTTACAAAAAAAGGCACTTTGTCAGTTGCTGTAATGACTTTTTTTTATCGTGCATTTAGAGCACCATTGTTTTGTGCACAAGCATATTATTGTTAGATTATCACATAGTAAGGTGGGTTTCAATCAATATTTTCACATGCATGAATAATATTATCAGGAAAAAATGCACTCTTGGGGTTTGATTTAATTCATTTATCTCTATTGTAACAACAAAAATAAATCAACAAAGCAAAATATAAACAAATACAGTTCACATACACATTTTGTGTTTTTCTGTTATTATGTATACTTTTATGTTAAAAATCACTCACAAAATAGTACATAGTTTTTACTGCTTCTCATGTGTTGTGATACATCATAATAGTTATAAACTGCGTCTCTCCTTTTCTAGGCTCTTTGTGTTTTCAGGTTCTCAGTATGGACTGGAGATTTTACCCAGGTTGTTCTGGCAAAATGATTCCCTCTTGTGGCCACACCTATTATATAACATATAGTCAATTTTCTGCTACTTGCATGTGTTTAGAAATGTATTTAACGCACACTCACAGTTTCAATGATTGCAGAAGCATTTAATTGCATTTTGATCATGTATGTTTTTCTATCATAGCAGGTTGGAGAAATTACTAATGTTTTAGTTAAATAAAATTATTCATGTTGTTATTAGTTATTATTAATCAAAGCCTGACTGACATCAGTAAATCATTAAGAGTGACCTTATTGATTAGATAAATGTAAGATTATGCTGTATTGGTATATACAAATTTTATAAGAAATTCAAACAAAAAGGTTTAAAAGACAAATACATATCTTGTATAAAACTATATCAGCAATACAGCACTCTTTGTGTACAAGACATGTTCTACATGAAAATCATCAGCTTGGTCAGGTGATGGCCCCTGTTATGATTAGTTGGCATTTTGAGTTAGCATGGCAACGGAAATCGGCAACAACCAAACACGAGATGCTCCACAAGACAGACATCACACATCAAAACGACCGTTTCGGTCTTGAGTGTCAAATCGTATGTAACAATTAAAGGTAGGTTGCAAATATTTCTGAATATTATCTAAAGCTGTATTAGCACATATTAGTAATTACTTTATTTTGAGTTAAATATTAAAGAATCAAATATCAACGCCCACTTGGGGGTCGGCTACATACAAATTAATCCCAGTCTCGATGTGCTTCTCATGTATGAGTCTCATTCCTTGGCCAGGTGAATACTGAAGCCTCCACAGCCTTTCCCAGCACTCGTGAGGAAGGGACGCACAATGATATTAAGCACAATGCTCCACAGGCTCTGCAGCCAACGAGTGCCAATAAGGATGCACTGGATACAGGGACCAACCATCCTGTCATAGTGAGATACACAAAAACAACAAAGAATATGACATAAATATATTTACTGTCTTCTGCTACAGTGTCACGACTGCTTATTTTGGGTTAGATCAGTTTGGGTTGATTGAGTTTATTTGAGTTTATTCAGGTCATCTTTAGTCTGATGTACTTCTGTAATTCCTAAATCAAAATGCCTCTTCGAACCCTACCATCCCATAGTGATGTGTCATCTTGTTTCAAAATCAGATCAGCGATAATATCTAAACTTTTCTTTCCAAGTCTTTTTAAAGAGTATTTCATTACTGCGGTCATCTTGGTGCCTGTCTATAGCAGCAACCTCAACTTACCTGAGCCAGAAAATTTGGCATTCTTGTGATTCTAGCTATAACAAGACCTATAAAATATTGATAAAGTATTTTGTGAGCCTGCCAAGTGCAGCTGCATTTCACATTTAAATAATACAACTTTAACTGGGAGAAGTGAACTGTGAAATTAAAACAGACATTTTAAAAAATGTTTTTTTACCTGACCCCTATAATGTAAAAATAATACAATTTCAAAGAACTTTATTTTTTATTAGTGATGTTTTAATATGATGGCCCTTAGAGACAAAGCACAGACAAAATAAAAAGGTGAAACATAATAAGTTGTGCTGCAGGGAGCTGGCGCTGGGTGTTTGGCTCAGGGACAGAACTGGTAGGTCTGACTAGGAGTCAGACTGGGATTCGAACCTGCGATCTTCTGCTTCCCAGTCTGACGCTTAACCCATTGAGCTACCAGGCCGCTTGGGTGTAGTTGTATGGGAACTGTGTGATGCGTCTTTAACAGGCTGTGTACACTCTCACGCTTGTAATCACTTTTCTGGCAAACAGTCACATTTTGGCACCGACCTTCCTGGTCTGTGTAGTGACTGGACCACATGAGCTCATCGTGCCCTCTAGGGTCATGGAGCACTTCCGGTTTGGGACTGTCCGTTTGCAGTGCATTCTCATGTTGTTTCTGCGTTTTCTTTTGTACGTGCTTTGTTTCTGTGCGCCACCATTTACCAATGATTTCAATTACCAACTTAATTATTTCACAATTTATTTTTTCCAATTATTTAATACATAAACAAATATTTATTTCATGATGACCTATTTATTTATTTAGTCAGTATTGAAGGCTTTGTGCTTTTGTACCACAAAACTCATTCAATTAGATACTTAATTTATTGAAATGGATGCAAAAAACAGATCTCGAAATCTGGCAAAATGAAATCCAGACTCTAAACCTACCAGATATGGAGGCAGCTGAGGATAGCAAAGATGACACCTGAGATAATTGCCATGGGAATTGCCAGAAACACTGAGACTACCCTGTAGATCCAAACCCTTGACACCTCAAACAGGGCATTACTCCAGATCCACACTCTGTCTCCACTGCGCACTGACACAGGCTCGGCAATGACATCTTCAAATGACACCTGCAAACAAAAAGAGAGAAGCACGGGATGCTAGCGATAAATTGTTATGTCATGCTCTAGCTGTACTTGTTTCATTCTCATCAAAAATATGTCTACTGGAGGGCAGCACTAACCGTTGAGTAGCTTCAGAGTTCCAACAGTTTCTATTTCTTAATTCATTTAGCATGTGAGAAATACAAAAATTGTCTACAATGCAAGTTCAGTGGAGTAACTGTATGAAAATGCAATACCTTGAGGCAGTCATTGATACCTCGGGGGTCTCTGACATTAATCAGAGGTTTAGTATCACTGATTTCCACTAGTGTAGACGTATGAATGTTGTCTTCGTCCTCCAGAGCAGGAGGGGCTCTCCACAGTGTCTGAGGTTCCTCCCCATTATCAAATTCCTCAGAGTCACTGGAGTCCCCTAAGTCAATTTCTACTTCCTCTGAATCTTCCCCTTTCATCATGGTGCCCATCCAAACCTGTGATGAAAACAGCACAAAAAGAGCAGAGCAGAGCTCAGACTGAGGCTGCTGACCGGACCCTCAGCTGTCTGTGTGCAATGAGGTTATATTGGGAACGTTACAGTGCCCTCCATGGTATTTGCAGATGGTCTTTCAAGTCCAGATCATTTTCCTGTGTGTGTGAGAGAGAGGATAGGAAGGGTTGGGGCGATATAAATACTATAAGCTTGGAGATAGCTCTGTATACGTTGATACTAGAAATGCAACCACAGACAAATCTGCAAATAAAATAAATGTTTTACTTTGGTGCTGTATTCTTTAGTGGCACTGGTATACTGTCCCTCTGTCTTACTGTCTTGCGTGAGCTTTCACCACAACTTAAGTTAACTTTGTTCCTTTGTGTCAGAAGATTTTGCAGGTCAATACTGCCCCCAGCTGGGCTGCACTATATATAATTTAAAATAATTTTTCTTTGCTATTTTAATAAACAGAGTCTTGTGCTAAACCCTAATATGATATATTTAACAATGCTCACATGCAGCTTTAATCTGTTGGACTGTCACCACTTGTTAAGGAAAGTAAGAGTTTGGAGACAGCTTGCAAGAAAGTTTTTCATTAGGTTTATTAAGCTTAAGCTTAAGTTTATTAATTTATTTTTTAGACCCTTACCTTAACTTGAAATATAGCACCACCCTTCCAATATTTCAAAACGGTAGAACACTGTTATCAAAGCTAAATGTGCACAATTCATATTTTTCATGTGAATGTCTTCATTTGTTTCTGAATAAAATACAATCTAATGCTGAAATAAAAACAGAGGTTCACTAACACTTCCTATCGTTCCCTTTGAAAGGCAGCTAACTGTTCAGCTGTGATGCTTAAATGCCTTGGTTTGCACTTTAACCAACACCAACAGCATCAGTCCCAACACGGATATACGGCTTGTTATCGCCACATCCTCGTCCTTGTGTCAAGAGTGTTCTCATGTGTCTGCTCGCTGTTTGGTGTTTCGCAACAGGCTTTTAAAAAATCCCTTTCACCCCTTTCTACCTTTGGACCCATTAAGCAGTCTTCCACTCTGCTATTATTAGGTTATTATAGGACTTTATCGGATTATTTTCTGCTACTTTCCAGACCTTTTTTTTCAAGTCTATCTCAAGTCCATCTGACATGGCTCTCTTCGTCATAACCAAACAATGACCCAATTGTAATCTGATAATATATGTCGATAAATCTGTACTTTCTAAAAAGCTCAAACATTGATTTTAAGAGCTATGAATCCAAGAGTTTAGCGTTGATTACAGAGTTGGTGACCTATGGTGACCACTGGACAGTCTCCTTGGTAATGATAATTTCTGCCTGCTTAAAGAAGACACAGAGAGAACACAGTGTGATGACGGAGAGTTTCCAGTGTTGGTACAGGAGACGACGGAATGCTAATGGACTGCAAACCTCACCAGATGGGGTTTTATTTGTGTGGTAGGTAGGCAGGAGTGAGTGTGAATGGAAAAGAAGAGACAACACCATCTCAAGATCAGCTTATGATCATGATGATGACCCCAAGTCGCATGACTTTTTGCCAGATAATTTACAGCACAGTTGAATTTTCACAATTTTGGCAAAATACAGATATTTGCCATCTTTTTGGTTTTGCAAGCGTATAGCATTACATTACAGTAAATCAATAGACTTTTTGTAACAATAAAGTATAAATGTGTAAATTTAAATTGTAGAAATAACTTCTACACAGTTTGAGTTAAATTATTATACAGTTACTGTAAATTTATTTAGTTGTTATTTTACAGTAAATGTATAAAAAAATGGCTCTGAAAAGTGTTTCAATGGTGAGTGGTCCGGTAGCTCTATAGGTTATGCGTCAGACTGGGAAGCAGAAGGTTGGAGGTTTGGAAACCCCTCTGGCTCCTAGTCCATCCCCCACCAAGTGTGTCCCTTAGCCAGACACCCAGCACTAGCTCCCGCTTTGCATAAAAGCGTCTGCCAAGCACAGTAAAGTTAAAAGTGTTTCCTCGCTTTTTTTTAGAATTTTTTATAGTACACAGTTTTAATTCCGCCAACAATATACTGTAAAATCACGATGAGAAGTGAAGAAAAAAAAAGTTTTCTATGAAATCTTATAACATTTGGTATACCTTAATTTAACAGTTACTGTTTGCTATAACTTTGCTGCCAGACTTTTCACCATTTTGTCATGTGTTTTTTTTACAGTGTAGTCCTTTGTTGAAGTTTTATACATTGAACAATTGTGTCTAAAATCCCAAAGATTGTCCTTTATGACATTGTAGAATTAAATGTATACTATATATTTTTATGACTTGGCTTATCCCAAAATATATGAAATTACTTTTTTCAAAAGCCCCACCCACCTAAACCCAGCGGGAAAACCGACAAAAACAATCCCAGGTAAAATACACTTAACTTTGATGAAGATTTTATTGTAAATTGATACAGAATATCAGTTCAGGGGCACTAATAAACTCAGTTCTGTGTTTCCTGTCACATTCACACAAACACAGGTCAGTAATATTCAACACAGAGTGAAGAAAATGTGTGTCAACTAATTCAACTACAGCCACAATTCATACCCGCTGTTCCCACCAGCAGCAGCTTATGTGGGGCATTAGGGATGTCAGACAACCTTCCTGCTCAGCACCTGCCAGTCCAGCTGTTCTCAGTACAATAGGTCAGACTGATTATTTGCCATGTCTAGTTAACAACTCAATCACCAATCCCTCTTATTGAATTCTAACACCACACCAAAGAGATTTGACACATTTAATTATTTTAATAATAGCCTCCCTATAGAAATTCCAACCCCAAATAACCAAAGACCATAAACACAATAAAATCTGCTCTAGTCTATTATCAGTTTAGAAACTCCTTTTTTGTGTTGTAAGCACCTAAATCAGCACAATATAGTACATTATGAGACCACAGGAAGTAGCCTTACATTCTGGACAGAAGTGTTATAGATCTGATTGATCTATAACACTCTGCTCTACAGGATAATTAATTAGTTGCTTCCTATACTATTGGTAAAGATAGTAATTTAGTGTGCCTACATTAAGCACACTTTTCCTGTCCTACAGGGTCCGTGATTAGTTTGTTCTAGCTGAGTGCACTTGACATGAGGTTGTGCTGTGTGAACTGTGAGGATGGTTGGATGGTCATGTCGAGGAAATAACACATCTGTCAGACAGTGCCATCAATCACAACGTCTCCCTTTCACTCAATCATGAGTGGTTCTGAATATTTCTGTCTGTGCAGCAACAGAGACTCTCATTAAGTATAATGCAAACAGACTGCACAATGTAAAGCACATGGAAGAAGACTGGCTCTTTTCCATAGATGTATTATAAAGCACTGCCAAATAATCAGCCACACTTGACTGAGTTTAAATCATAAATTCTCATTGTGAGTGGGCTTGTGTTTGATCTACAATGAATATGCTTTGTGAAAGAGATGGATAGTCCATGTGGTTGTGTTTATGTACTAAAAGCTGCCACTGCGATGGGAGGTTCTTCCCTTTAATTAGCAACTTATCTGCTCGGGCTTAAATATTTATTAAAGTGAATCACACAGTCTGGTACTGGGATGATGAAACAGGCAGTCAGCTCTTTGAAGCCTATTTGGGCAAAACTTCTTTCCTCTGTTGCATAATGTTAGAACATGAAGCATAGAACAATTAAACCATTGGTTACTGTCATCTGCAGGGTCAGTGTTGTTTTCAACTTCCCGTAAAGCACAAAATCTTGAGCATACTGCTTGAGATAATGTTCTTATGTATTTGAACTGGAGAGATACAGATGACATCTAATCGAAACGTATTCTTCAGTTTTGTGCATTGTGTTCTCAAAAATATATATAATGTTTGACATGATTTCAGTGTGTTTGACCAATGGTTGGGTGCACAAAAGTGTCACATTTCTAATCTTATAATCAATTGTTTACATACTATGTCATGTTTGTTTGTGTCACATCATATTTGGATGTTGTGTGTGTACATCATTGCTTGACTGTATTTTATTGTGTTGGTTTTGCTGAACAATTATAAGGGTATCAGTCTCTGGCACTCAGGGCCATAAATAATTGCTATAATAATAATAATGGCTGTTTTTTTGTTGTCTTTTGTTTTTGTTTTTCATCCTCTATGCAGCACCACATTCAATCGAAGATGTTAGAAAAGCCAATACTTTTAGGTTTAATTCAATGGGTCTGACAAAAATGGGGCAATAACTGTTCCTGAATTACAGACATTTTTATACACACACACGTCCATTTTGGGAAAAGCTCATAAATAATGGAACAATCATACATAATAACCACATAAGGATTGCATTTCATTTTAGATGAAAGTCCTTTACAGTCGACTGCCTGAGGTCTTCTCCCTTTGAGATGCTTTGACAGGTTTTTACTAAAGCCGCCTTCAGGTGCTGCTTGTTTATGCATCTCTCTGCTTTCAGTGTCTTCAGTATGTGAAAAAAACGTACTGTTGAGTTGGGATCTGACTGAGTTGGCCAGTGAAGAATATCCCATTTCTTTGCATTAAGAAACTGTTGAGGAGCTTTTCGGTCTTTATCCAGCATCAATTCTGCAGAATTTTCTTGAATCTTAACAGAGCGTATACACTATTTATTTTCAAAATTCTAATTTTTCTTTCATTGGGACAGTGTGTTTACAGCCAGAGAAAAAATGGCACAGTGTTATCTTTCATGAAAAATGTCTGGATGTCTATAAAGTGCTTTATCTCCTCTTGTTTGTAGGTGTTTGTATAGGATGTCTTTTTTCTGCCTGGCAGTTGTCAGTCTTACAGAGACGACTCTGTTATTTCTGACATCCAGGCAGGAGCAACATCTGCCATTAGACCGTAAAGCATGGGGTATTTTTACACATTTCTCTGTTTAATCTATTTATCCGTTCACTGATTAACGTTTATATTTGTAGCTAGTGTTTACAGGGATTTTGCAAATTTAGCTCAGCATGCTTTTTTCATTTGTCACTGGTTATAAGCGTGTGTATCCGGTGTTATCCCTTAAATCTAATCTGTGTGAGAGCGCTGCACTCTCCCTCACAATATTCTCTACAAAAAAATCAACAACTTATCAATAACTTGTGTCCACTTATTGATCTTGCAGCGTAAATAATTGACAGATCATCTAATATAAACATCTAATATGAACTGCAAATAAAAATAATTTCACACAGGTCGGTCGTTTTCATAAACAAATGTATTGAAATGTAAATTCTTTGTGATTAATCTGCCAGTGTACAAATATTAAGAGGGTATTAGAGAAAACTACTTCAGCTGTTATGAAATGGTATTTTCTCCTTATATAATCATGTGTTAACTGGGCTCAGTCTTAGTCACAGGCTTTCCATAAATGGACACGCAGGGGACACATTGGGCAGGACCCAGAATGTCAAAAACGTACGAAAAATATTACATGCAGGTGCACAAGTATCACTTCTTATAGAGCTTTGACGTATTGAAAATTAGAGTTAGTGTATTTAAGGATCCTTTGACTGTTTGAGTGTTGATCTCACCGTTACATGACAGTATAATCCCTCCGCTGCCTCTTTGAGGGTTCTGGTTCTACAGCAAAGATGATGGCAGAAATTATTACATTTTTTCAGTTTTCATTCAATATTGTTAAGTTTTCTATTATATTTTCAGTATTTCAATTTTTCAGATTTTGTTTATTTGACTTATTTCACTATGAGAAACTGCTGTTTCTGTTTAAAAGGTCTTCATTTTAGAATTTACTGTATGTTATTATCAACAACAATAAATTCATTCCTTAAAATAGTGCTTTCACTTTTGTACTGTACAGTAAAATTTAGAGGTTGTACTTTAGTACTTTTACTTGAGTGGAAAACTTCCGGTGCGTCAAATTGTGGTTTAGTATTTCCTTTACTTTTTGAATGTTGAGTAGTTCCTTCACCTGTTTTGTCTTTATCTATAAAGGAAAGGTATATAAAGTAAGTGCTTTGTTTTTTGTTGTATTTTACCTTTTCCTATGCAGAAATACACTTTACAGACATATTGCAGACAGTCCAGTGAAGACCTCTGGACACTTCCGTAACTGCCCTGAAGGAGAAAAATGAGGTATGTCTAACTGAACTCTTCTGGGATTTGTCCTGGTATTCTGATGCCAGTCTGTACAGTGTGATTCAGAGTGCTTCTAGGACTGGATGTGGCAAAGCTTGCGCGTGTCTCTAATGTGCAGCTAGTCCTGTGGAGGAACTGCAGGAAGTTCTCGTGGCCTGAACCTTCATGGCTAGAGACAGCCAGCTCCACTGGTCGGGCTGAGTAGCAGCGTCTCAGCTTACAAAGCTCTTCCCTGATCTGACGGTTAAGAAGTCCATAAAAAAATGGGTTAATAGCAAAGGAGGAATATGCCAGCCAGGTAACTGCTTCTTCCAGGTCGTCTGGGATTTTGTACGTTTCATCTAGTGTCAGATGGAGAATTAAGGCAAAGTATGGCAGCCAGCAGATCAGAAACTGGCCAACGATAACCACCAGAGTGAGAGCAGCTTTACCACTACCGAAAGGCCGATCACGTAGAGTCCTTCGTGGGGCGCTGCGTGTTGTGATTATTGTAGTCTGGCTGTTTATTGAGTCAGAGCGGTGTTTCAGTTGACTGTTAGTCCACGAGGGCAGAGGACCGTGCTGGCGGGCAGCCACACGGGCCACCTTGTATACATTACAGTAGACAGCAAAAATGACAACAGAAGGGAGGCAAAAACACGTGACACTAAAGAACACAGAGAAAAGCTGTCTGTGGTCACTGTGGCTCCAATGCAGTGAGCAGTGTCCAGCACTGACGGAGCTGCGGCTCCCATATGATGACCATCCAAAAACAGTGGACAATCCCAGCGCCACAGAGGCAACCCAAACCATCACCACGACAGCAGCCGTCAGCTTCAGCGTCATCTTGACCTCGTAGCGCATGGGGTGGACAATGTAGTAATAGCGCTCCACACTGATGGCTGTGATGGTGAAGATGGAGGCAGCTATAAGGAATACATTGAGGAAGACGTAGACCTGACACTCCAGCGCTGTGAACACCACACCAGCGAAGTACGGAGAGCTGGATACGATACCGAGGGGCATGAGCAAGATGGCGCACAGCAAGTCCACTGCACACAGGTGGCAAACAAAGGCAAACTTTCTGAGATGAGGGGCTTTTAAAAAAACAATGAGAACAGCAGTGTTGGCCAGTAGCGCCAGGACATTCAGTGTCACCATGAAAAATATCCCTGTCAGCTCCTTGAAGTGTGTCTGGGAATTAGGAAGGGTGCCGAGCTGTCTGCCCGGAGCTGTGGCGCTGTCATTGTACTCGGGGTTCAGAAATGAGCTCTTCTCCTCCATGTTTCATAATGAAGATTTCATTTTCGCACATCTGCATTCCAGACTCCCCCCTTGCTGTGTATGGTGACCAAAGGATCTATCAGGCATCAAATGAAAACATCTTCACTCCTGTGAAGAAAACAAGCAGGATACTTAGTTTAATGGTAAATCATCATCAAATCTTTAAGCGGGAAATTTAAAGTATTATTAAATTGGTTTTCCACTAATGCTGCACTCTCACTAGTTGCTTGCTGTGTTTGTAGTGACTGAGTTTCGTCTTTTACTTCACTGTCTTTATTCCATAATGAAACAAGCCTTTAACCTTTAATGCCCAGTAAACATCTAGATTTTTTAAGTCTGTATCTCCAGTTAGGCCTTTCGGCTATAAAGTCTACAGGTTGCAGTTAAAACATAATCTTGATTTCATATGATGTTGACAAAGCTCATTTTCAGAGTTGCACAATTCTATATAAACAATTGACAATTCCATACGCTGTCATTCAACTCACAGTGTGTAAATAAAACACCAATAGAGCCTTGGAGCACTATAACCTTCAAACGAACACATGCAGTTCATACTTTAAAGGTACTGGAAAGTTAATTAATAACAGTTCACCATATTGTGGGAGGCATTTAAGAAGCGATGCTGTCGCTGTTCAGGGTGAGACATGATCAATAGAAATAATTCATGCAGGGCACCCTGTCCCTCTTCCATCCATCCTCATCCTTTTGAAGTGAAAGATAATGAGTGTGCTTGTTGTAGCCCAGCTGCAGGGAACAGGCTGCATTGATTAGTATGTGTTCAGTGTCACCCTGCACTGCATCACTGAAGAGGAAACCTCTTACAGGTCTGACCCCCGACTACTGTGTGATAGCAAGCGAGGGCTGAATCCATATTGAAAATACATTTTTGTTAAACATTGAAATGACACATCCCTTGAATTGTGCATCTACCTGCTGATAATCACAATCAGGTTTGAAATGTGTGATGCTGAACGATGCTGTGTCCTAAATACATGTGCTTGCTCTCTTCCGGCGAGACACTGATGCTCTTCCCAACTTTAATCTTCTCTGGTGGTCAGCTAGTGGCATGTCACGTTTGCGGTGGGATTTACCACCAGGAAGGACTTGTGCATGTGCATACTCATGCACATTATGTAAGGGTGTCCTCATTTCTCATCAGGTTTTACTTGCAGCAAAGCAGATGCTTCATCCTTGAAGTCTACATTGTATTTCTTCACATAATAATCGTTTTCAATCACTCATCTTTTCCAATTTATGTAGTTCTCTAAATATTTTGTAATTAAAGGTGCAGTGGGTTTTTGTCTTTGCGATTGTGCTTTTATTATGTTTCATATAAAAATGAATAATGACAAATACATTATGTTTTACAATATTACCATAATGACGATAACATGTTTACCTACTGTATACAGGAAAGCCCGTGAACCCAGCCTTTGTGATGATCTTCTAGAAATCTTCATTATTGTTTTTAGGTACCAAATGTTAATATAATCCCCTGCTAACTTAAGGATTATAATTACAGAAATTGTTTACGTATTAATATTTAAAATGTCCCTACGGAAGGACTATACAGAGGTCTGTAATGCACAATGGAAGTTTATTTTTATGCACGCATCACAATCTTGTACAGAGGTAAACCTTTTCAGGAATAATACCCTCACACATAGGTATAAGCTCCAAATAGCCTCTCACCACAGTTGTTTATTAAATATCAATTACAGAGCACTAACTATATTAAAAATGTGTCTCTTATCATGTTTGACCAAGAAAGAAACTTACCAAACAACTTGGAAATTTGCTGCCGTTCCTCAGAGTTTTTATGTTGTATCCAGCACTGCGATGACTGAAGCCTTGAAAAGCATTAAATTCAGCGCTCGGGTGTCGCTTACAGGTGTGCAGAAGTGCTGGTTCACCTTGCTGAGCTCTATCAGTAACTCTAATGCTGCAGATCCTGGGGAGAGTTGACACGAGCAGGGAGAGAGATCATGTGCTCTGCGTCCACTGAGACAGCACAGCTGGCTTGAGGGGAAGGAGGGGGAGGAGCCAGCAGTTGGTGATTGTTCAAATAGCATCTTTCAGGACAAGATGACTCCATCAAATTGTCACTGACGGGCATGACAGTGCCCCCTGCAGCATTTACACTTTTTCTTTTATCGGCTGTGGTAGTGACTGCTGCACACTGTTCCTCTGTCCTCACACATTCTCCCTCACTGTTCTCTGCAGAGCTCTGGAGAGAATAAAGACACTGACACACTGCTGAAATTTGCTTGCTTCAGTCACTACCTCACACACAGTATTTAAATGGAGCCTCCCACATCTAATCATTTTAGGCTACTGTTTGAAAGTGGTATGAAACCGAGCTTGCTGCTGACATCTGTTGGTTGCTGGAATTAACAATACTACACTTCCATGACACCAAACTGTCGTTAATACTTTATTGCGCTGAATCAAGAAGGGCTCCACATTCAGAAAACAGAAGCATGTCAGTTCAAGATGTTGTGGCAGGAGGACTGATCCTCACTTCAAACTCATTCTGAAACAAAAAAATATATTCTAGAAACACATTTTTAACTTTCATACTTTCAAACACACAGTTGACTGAAACACAGTATATATGTTTGATACGGAACAACTTGGTAATTTGTTATTTAGACACCACCACTTACTACTTTAAATTAAATAAGAACACTTGGTTTTACCACAGACGATTACAGGTGACATTTTATAGTGCTGTTCAACATCTTGGCTCCGTCACCAGGTTAAACTTTACACTTTTCAGACATACAGTATAATAGACATAAAGCTACCGAAGTAAAAAATTAAAAACACTTTTGAAAAACATCTCCAACAACTAGACTCCAATACTTAGACTTGACAAAGGCAACTTGTCACACGTCTCTACACATGGAATAGTAGTGACTCACAGATGAAGGCAGACTTGAAGGGCTATAACTGAGAGTCATTTCTCATTGCTCCATTTTCAGGCAAAAGTGAAGCGTCTTGGCAAAAACTTTGATCAATAATGGCTTTGTTTTCAGCTTTTCCCAAACCCAGTCTCTTCTTCAAAAGTTTGTCCTCGTTATTCAGCTTTGTCCGGATTGCAGTTTTTATCTGGCTGCTATCCACGCCAAACTTGGCTGAGACGTGATCTGGTAGAGGAAACATAATAAATGAGTAAATAATGAGCACAGACTGTAAAGATAAACTCATGTCTTTTTTTCTTACCAATTATACTCCTTAAAATATCAGGTGGGAGTTGAGGTTTGTGGGAATCCTCTCCCGTAAAGGTGTTCCTCCGACCCTGCAGAGAGTGTGTGGCCAGTGTTTCTCTGTCAAAAAGTATCATGAGTAGTGCTGAAGTGTACTTCTTGTAATCTGCAATCTCTGCAATGCGTTCATAAAGATTTTTTGGTACTCGCAGATTCTCAGAAAGATACAGGAAGTTGTGGTCATCCTGTGGGCAAATAAAGAAAAATGTTAGTTCCAACAGCAGTAAAACACATTAAGCTGAATTCGACAGCACCACTTTCATAAAGTTATTTACTATCGGTGAAGCAAGTGAACCCCTTAAACAGAAGTACTAACATTAAAATGTTAGTAAGATATCAAATTTAACAAAGCAACCTATTTAAATCGTGCCGTTATCAAGACAAGGTGTAAATGAGCCCTGACCTCCGGGATATCATGACCCATTCTCATCTCTGCCTCGGGCTCAGACAGGAAGGAGATGCTTTCATCGTGAGAGTTTTGTGGAGCAACTGTTCCCTCGCCACCTTGGAGAACATGATCCAGAGTGACCCGTAGCTCGTGTGCCGTGTGCCTCATCTGCATCATGAGAGTGTTCATCTCTGCAAGAATTGTCCATTTAGTTGTAAAAATGCTGTCACTTGAGTAGCAATTTATTTGAATTATTAGAAGCATTAACTAAAATATTTTTAGTTTGGCTTAAAGCTGTAGTGAGGTGTTTAGGAAAATTAAGATTATGCTTCCAAATTCCTCTTGTAGAAAACTAAAATATATTATACTGCTCAATTAAAATTAGAATCATTCTCTCTGCCATATGATGAACAATGTGTAAAACAGAATTATTCCCAGAAGAAAAACGCAGTTTACACCTGGATCAATATTCACTCGTAAATTATTCAGGATTAAAAAAACTCTGGGTTACATAATGTATTACTTAACAAACAATATTTATCATTAATAGTTTATTATGATGATTAACAATGTTCTTCTGATTTCTAAACCACCATGATTTCTTTTTTTAAGTTGCCTAAAAAATGTGTCAGACTCAACTTTATCCAATCCAACATGTGCCACACACATGTAACCTCCTCTTAGTGTCCTTAAAACTCTCAAATATACAAATACAGGACACGGGGCATGACCTTATTGCCCTAGAAATGACTAACGTGACTCCTCTACAGCAGTTAAACATTTTTATCCACCCACCTTTCAGCTCCCTCAGCTCTTTCTCTGCCAGTATTCTACATCTGCGTTCATATTTGAGTTGCGCCTGCAGCTGTTCTATTTTCATCAGGAGACTGATGGTGTCTGTTCTGATGCCTGGGCTGGCAACGTTTTCTTCGTCAAATTCGATACTTTCATGCTGGCAATAATAATAAAAAAAAACAGCAATTTACATGTGCAGTGACGTGAAGCTGTTGTTTCTGTAGAAATGAACAGTGCACTCTCTCACCTCCGTGTTGGGGAAAGGTGAGAAGCTGGACTCCTCGGGCAACCTGTACTTATCCTCCACTGGATCGCAGCCAAACTGCGCGTCTGTGCTGATCTTTATCATCTTGACTGGTGGTTCTGCTGTTGCCGCCCCTGCGTCTCTCTTGGGTGGCATGGGGCTACAGAAACCTGGAGAAAGTAAGAATTGTAGTGATTCGCCACATCAAGTCGTCTCCTGCTTATCTGCGCCGGATACGGGAAAACTTTGAATCAAACTTTTTCCCTCACTCAGCGCTGTTTATTGGGTTATGTTAAAGTCATCCGTGCGGAAAAAACGAAAAGTTAGTTACAATTGCATCCTCCACCCCCCTTCCTCCCCAACCCCTCCTACTAGCGTCCAGCTGGAGCCAGAGAGTGACACAAACTGTCCTTCAGTGCGTTAATACGGGCGATGTTTGCTGTTAGACGGCTCATAAGACGCTCACCTGGCTGTTCAGCTCGACTTCAGGGATAAACTGTAACCACATTCAATGAGGACAAAGACAGCGCAGTAAATGGAAATACTGCGTAGTAGAGGAAGTAGTAGTACTACTGCAGTAGTGCAGTACATGGATCCTGATTCAAATACGGTTAATTTATAGGAACAGCGCAAAACGTTTCCTGATAAATACGTGTGAAATACTGATCCGATATTTATCGTCCAGCACGTATGGTACACGTGTATGTAAGATTGCGGTGTTGTGAAAATCACATTTTTACAATTACGTGCGGAACAAAGGTGCAAAATATTATTCCCCGAGGGAAGTATTTTTCTCCAGTACAGTTTCCTGCTCATCAAAAATATTAATTTGACCAATAGGAATTCATTGTTTTAACATAGGGCGGGACAATTAATGTGGCCGTCGATATCAGCAAATCGAAGGCTGACTTCCCCCTGACGTCAACATCCTAGTTTGGTTGGCCTGTACCCATGTGGGTTCAATGTTGATCTACTGGATGAGAAACTTGTGGAGATAACTGCATTTTTCCGAGACGCTATTTGTCGCATTTGATAATGTCTTCGTCTTTCTTTATCAAGACAAAAGAAACACCCAAATTAGCTAAAAAAGGGAAAAATGTAGCGGTGCCAAAACGAAAGGTAAGAGAGTTGGACAGTTAGCAAGTCAGCTAACGTGCAAGTTGACTCGTGTGACTTAACGTACCTCATCTAAACCGCTGCTAATAAAGCGCTTTTTTACACTGATTCGAGGACAAATGTTGGCACACTCTATGTAATCAGTAACTCTTCTCAACATTTCTCCTGTTCCAGAGTGATTTGGGTCCTAAAAGCAAAGTGCAGGCGAAGAAGCCCAGCTCTAAATACAACGAAGAGATTTCCAGCGACTCTGAGCCAGACAGGTACATTACCTGACATGGGCGATTGATGTTATGCGTTGCTGACATGCTTCTTAGACCATGAAATCAAAACACAAATATGCCTAAGTTGTTATGGATGTTTTTTCTTTTGCGCAGTCCTGTAGCGTCCAAGAAAAGACAGTCAAATGAGGAGCATGAATTTGAGGAGACGCCTCAGGAGAAGAAGCTTAGATTAGCCAAACTTTACCTTGAGCAGCTAAAAAAAGACGGTAAGATTGTTTGATCCATGTAGGTTTGAAAACTAATGTTATAGTCACCTTCTGTGTGCGTTTATATGTGATTTGTTCTTATCAGAGGAAAACAGAGAAGAAGAAGAGTCATTTGAGACTCATCTGATTGCTGGAAGACTTCAAGAAGAAGTGGTAAGAAGTGATAAACCAGTATTTTTTGACGGGGTAGGACTGTAAGTGGGGACACATACTGCTCGTTTTTTCTTAATCTTATGGAGTTGTGTAGGTTACTCATCAAATCCCTTGAAGACTTTGTTTTCTATGTGTGACTATAACCATGTTCAGACCTGTGTTATAGTTAATCTTCCTGTTTGTCATTCTCCGTAGCTCGAACAGAAAGGAAGACTTCAACGATTTATTGCCAAAGATGTAAGTATTGACGTATGCACTTCTTCAACACATTTTGTAAAGGGGGGGGTGTACTCATGAACAAACTTTAATTTTTTATTTGGTTTCATGCTGCTTGCTTAGCTCATAGCACCAGATGCTTCTGAGATTAGGTTATTAAGAGGGCACAAACTTCCAGTTACCTGTGTCGTCATTACCCCTGATGACAAGTGCATCTTTTCTGCTGCCAAAGACTGTTCGATCATTAAGTGTAAGTTTACTATGAAGTTCCTTAAAGCTTAAGTCCAATAGTTTGATTTAGCAGCCTCGGATAAGTAATTTTTCCATATATCTTAAGGGGATGTCGAGAGCGGCAAAAAACTGCACATGATACCCGGTGGCAGAAAAGGTACAGAGGATCGGCACGTTGGACATACAGCTCATGTCTTGTGTATGGCGATATCATCCGATGGAAAATACTTGGTGAGTAGATCTGGCAGTTTCAAGACTGGCTCCGTCTTGAAGTGACTTGTCCTGTTGTAACAGTATCAACGTTCTCTGCATCCTTTCAGGCCACTGGGGACATGAATAAGCTGATCATGATTTGGGAGGCAGAGACGTGTAAACATCTGTATAAGTTCACAGGACACAAAGGCCCAGTGTCGGTATGCTCTCCTTCTTTCCCTCTGTTGCAGAAAGTTCTTTTTTTTTAATATTTTGGCGTAGTTCAGATGACCTCCTATGAATCTTCTCCTATTCCTCCTCAGGGACTTTCCTTCAGGAAGGGAACTCACGACCTGTACAGTGCCTCTCATGACCGCTCAGTCAAGGTCTGGAATGTGGATGAGAATGCATATGTGGAAACTCTGTGAGTAACTAACCAGAGCATAGAGAGACATCACTGTCACATACTTGGTTTGTGCTAAATGAGTGAATTTAACTGTGAATCTCTGTAGCTTTGGGCATCAGGATGCTATCACGGGGCTGGACAGTCTGAGCCGTGAGTGCTGTGTAACTGCAGGAGGACGTGACAGCACCGTGAGGGTGTGGAAGATAGCCGAGGAGTCTCAGCTTGTCTTCCATGGCCACGAGTGAGTTTCTGTATGCTATCTGTGTCTTGTTTAATTAGGCCCAGTGAAGCAGGATGACGCCACTGTCAAGTTCTTTTGAAAACCTGTTTTGAGATGATGAGAAAGTAAAGTTTTGTATTGCTTTTAACTTTGCAGCAAAGCTTTTAAAACAATTTAGTTAAGTGAAAATAAAACCTCTTGTAGCAAACAGACATGAAAAAGACTTTCTTTAAGCCTAAAAAGTAAAAACATTCAGTGGTTACTGACACAGGAATAACTCCACTGTCCATCACTGGGTGTAAATATCAAACGCACATTTAGTCAACAAAGTGAAGTGAGTGAACACATTATAAACTGACATCTGTTCTTTTGCCTTTCTACAGGGGATCAATTGATTGTATTCAGCTCATAAACGAGGAGAACATGATAACAGGAGCTGACGATGGGTAAGACTTCCCTTTTCTTCCTCACAGATATTGAGACATGATGTTTTCCCCTCGGCTCTCAGTCTTACTTACAGATTCAGTCATGTTTCTCTTTTGTGCCCTCTCCCAATTTTTCTGAATGACCTTAGCTCCGTGTCTCTTTGGAGTGTCAACAAGAAGAAGCCTCTCAGCACAGTGAAGAAGGCTCACGGTTGCCATGGTGACACAGAGCTGGAGCAGCCTCATTGGGTCGCTTCAGTAGCAGCTCTGCAGAACTCGGATACCGTTGCCTCAGGTGCCTCTGGCTGTGAGAGTCTTACCAGCTTTTTAATAACACACATACAGTCAATGTGTGTAACTACTAAGTGAATCATTATTATTTATACCAATACATTTGCCCCTTAGATAGTGTCCTACACAGTTACTAGGACAATAAGTGGCGTGTTTATCTAAGCTGCACTTGATGTTTCCAGCTGTCTGCAGTGATATATTTTAGACTTGATAATTTTTCTGTACAGGTTCTCACAACTCACAGGTGCAGCTGTGGAAGTGTGGTCAGAATTATCGTGGGCTGGAGCCTCTATTCAGTGTGCCAGTGGTAAGCTCTCTTAAGCTCCTCTCTCTTGTTAAAATAAAAAAGGTTTACATTTACATAAGATATCATCAGCTTTTTATATTTTGTACATTCTTTGGAATGAATTATTAGCAGTTAACATAGTTGATTTTTCAGAGTATTATCTATAATTATTATCCATATTTTAACGTTTCCCTCCCAGACTGGTTTTGTCAACAGTCTGAAGTTTTCGAGCTCCGGACGCTTCTTGGTGGCAGGAGTTGGACAGGAGCACAGGTAACCGAACTGATTGCACTGTGTTCGTAGAAACTGTTGTGTTGATGCCACATAATCAGTGTTAGCCGAAGTTCGTGTTCAGTGCATGACATGTCCACTAGATGTCAGTGTTGGTGTATTTTATCATTCCAAATAGTTTTGAGTTCCTGCACAGAAGTGATGCTACCTCAATAAGACACAAATTAACTCAAGAACATTGAAGTAATTAACATTGGTAACATAGGTATATCATATAATTACTGTCTTTTTATATTTAAAAATGAACTAAATTGCTTTTTATAAATTACTGTGGTCGTTCAGTTCAGTTTATTTAACTTGGTTTATTTATATAGCACCAAATCACAGCGAAAGTCATATGAAGGCTCTTCACATGTAGGATTTGTGCAGATTTTTAGGGTTATAAATTGTTGCTCACTGGAATGAAGATAATTTCTATTTCTGTGCAAAAAAATCTTCATGAAAGAGACTGGGGAAAATATTTTGTATAATTTATCACACAAAACCTTTTTAGATTTAGTTGTACATTTTCTTTATATTCTCAATTTCTGTGTGTATATCTTTAGATTGGGTCGATGGTGGAGACTAAAAGAGGCCAAGAATGGAATCTATGTTATTCCCCTCAAAAGGAAACCTAATCAGGAGGAAGCCAAGATAGATGAATAATTGACTGTTGAATGTCTTTTTTTTTTTTGTAAATTAAAAGTTTAAAAGTTCAAATTCTGCCTAAGTATCATGTTTTTGTTACCTACTAACTTATATAAGATAAAAAAACATTGATTTGTCTATTTAGGCATTGGCTGTAAAACTCCACACTGATCTGTTTTTGAAGAAGTTTTTTAACAGCTTCTGGTTCAGTGAAGGAATCGGAGCACTGGGAAATGTAGGCTGTGCCTGCACTGGATCACTAGTGAGAAGACGCTGTATGGTAGGAGTCAGACTCCTGATTCTTAATCCAAACGTTATTAACTATTTTTGCCTATTCTTCTTTTGTTGACCTTATCAGTGGGCTAAAGGACCACAGTAAGTTAACTTGGCTCCAACCTGACTTACATTATCATGTAATTACTTCAGTCGAGGTTATAGTTGGCCTGTCGAAGCCAAAAGTAATATAGCAATTAACTGTACAGCAGAATCCTTTATTGCTGTCAGTAGTGCACCCAGATAATCTTTTAAATCTGGCAAAAATGTAATTGATGTTCTAACACTTGCATTCAAAGGGAAGGTGCAAATAGTTGGAGACATTGTACTGCTCCACTATAACACGCCATGTCAGATATCAGGTAGCTCACAGTATTTGATCTTAACTGTGAATAAGTATAGTGAACTTTCATTTTGGTTCACAGTAATGACTCTGTATCAGCTTTCAAATAGTTGCGGGGTGTCAAACTCTGGTCCTCGAGGGCCACAGTCCTGCAGGTTTTCCAGCCTATATGTTGCTGATTACCTGGCACAGGTGTGCTCAGTCAATCAGCAGCTGTAGGTGTAAGGTTAATTGGAATACCGACAGGACTGTGGCCTTTAAGGACTGGAGTTTGCCACCTGTGACGATAGTATCACTGTCCCTTACACACCACACAGAAAATTATTTCCTTTGCATAAATTGTTTGTAAAATGTGATCTGATCTTAATCAGAGCGGCATATCAACAAACGCAATATTTGTAAGCCTATTAAACACTATAGTTGCGATATTACATTTTTAAAACACCCAGTGTGATAGTCGACAAAGTAACTGTTTTTATAACTGGTTCAAACACCTGCACAACTTTAAGCAAGCACGTACTCTAGCTTTAGATTTGACCTACACAATGTTCAGGAAGAACTGTGCCCCAGTCTCCCTTTCAGATCTGCTTCAGCTAGGATGTCGGTGAACAGCTGTCAGCATCTGTAAGGCCTGGGCTTTGAGCCGGCTACTCCAAAAGGTGAATTTTGTGTCTTTGAAGCCAATCTGTGCTAGATTTACTTTGGTATTTAGGGACATTGTTCTGCTGTGTCACCCAGCTACTACTAAGGATTAATGTGCAGATGGACAATCTGACATTATTCTGTCAAATACCTTTATGAGCTTGAAATAATTTTCCTCCTCCCACTGGTTCGTTGTCCAGATCCAGAGGCAACAAAACGGTACCAAGTAATGATGCTTCCTCCACCACATGTCACCACTAATATGTTTTAGTGTTAGATTATATCGGTGACTTTGTTGATTACATTACATTTCATGACCAATTTATAGAGAAAACCAGGATATTATGATTTAATATAAGAAATAGAATTTGCCCCTTTCCACAATTATCTATGAAAATAAATTCAAGAACAAATGAGAAGCAAAGTAGCGTTAAAAGTGTTACAAAGCCACTTCTGAGGCTTTCCAGTAAACCAGGGAGAGAGCAACTAACCACAAAAAGAACACCACACCAACAGTCACACATGGTGGTGGTAGTGTTATTGTCTGCTTACTAATCTTTTCTGCAACCAAAAATTCTGCGCTGCAACAAATCCCAAAGGGAATGTCTGCCTATCAGTTTGTGAATACAAACTCAAGCACACTTGGGTTCTGCAGCAGGACCATGATACGAGACACATCAGCAGGTCCACCACTGAATAGCTAAAACAAAAAAAAGATTTTGGAGTGGCCTAGCCAAAGTCGGGACTTAAATCATACTGAGATGCTGTGACATGACCTTAAACAGGCCATTCATGCTCAAGGGCCATCCAATGTGGCTGAATTAAAACAATTCACAATGTGAAAGACACGAACATTTATTCACAGCTATTGCCACACAACCAGTTAATAAGTTTAGGGGCCATTTACTTTTTCACATAGGGCCGGACAGGTTTGGACAGCTTGTTCCCTTAATAAATAAAATCACCACTTGGAAACATTTTATCAGGAAGGAGCAAATGCTTTTCAGAGCACTGCATGCATGTATTATTATTCATACTAGTATTCATTAGATAATGGTATGCATAAAACAAAAGTTTGTAGGGAATATTGTCCACTCTAATATAGTAACAAACACATTTCAAATATGGATGACTCCCTATTTACTAACTGTACATTTAACTGTCAAAACAAACCAGGCAAACGTTGAGTTGTTTAGATGCTTGTTACATTTTAATATCAGGAAACTCCAATCAGTATAAAAGATGAAAAAGTTTAACTCAGGTCAATACGTGAACAGATTTTATAGGCACTGTACATGGGCACACTACAGTTTAGCAATCTGAGCACCAAACCACATCCCGAACTGATCTGTTTCATTTTTTTACTGTAGTAAAATCGGAGAAAGTTATGTAATAGATGAGTCCACAAAAACAAACAACAGACATTGTAAAGTAAATTAATTTGGTTCTGAAGCGGACGAAAAACAAATCCTGTGTCCAAACGTCTCATAGTTACTGTCTCTGAATAGGTGCATTTAGTTTCAGTAGTGTCAAGAATTGCAACCAATATTTAGTCTTTTAATATAAAAAAAAACAGTTTATTTACATAAATTACAATAAGTCAATCACCTTCCCTACACCTGTCTACATTAACACTTGCTTTATATTATCTAGTTCTGTAGTTTTCATTACGTTCACTATGATAAGTCACATCTTAACAGACAGGGCTAAAATTATTCAGTAGCATTTTTTTTGTTAGCATCTGAAACATTTAGATATATTCACAGCACTGTAAGGACAAGATAAGAACAGCCTTTTGTTTTGTTTAACTATTGCTTCACAACCACCCATTTGACAACAAGACTCTTAAGGACAAGGCACGGTGCATTTAATCATATCTACCTGTAAACCAAAGAGATCACAGCTTATTAAATCTATACAAAATGCTTTACAGTTGATACATACTGCTTGCCGCAGGAACATTATTTAGCTTTCACAGTTAGAGTTACCCCGGCCACTGTCAGTCAGCCTACCCACACGCCAGTTATCTCTCGGCGTCGTACACAGCCATGTTTGAAGGGGTAACTGAGGAAGGGGGTGGTCGCTTGTGTTTAGAGAGGAGCCTTTTTCACAATGAAGATGTTGTTGAGTCCACCACCTCGCGGCCATTGCAAACTGCTGGCATGTAGTTAGAGGCTGATCCTGGGAGAATGAAAAAAGTGAAGTTAGCCAGGCAAGTTTTTTCACCGCTAGGGAACATATTTGTAAGCCGGAGCTGAAGGCTGTCAAAAAAGTATAGAAATGGACAATCATGGGCTACACAAGTCTGTTCTGAGTATAGTTTACTTCTCAAATCATCTCAAAAATTTAAATTATATTTACTTAACTGAATATTACGTACAGTTTGAGTGTTAGTGTGTATAAAAATACATTACTTTTGATTATATTTCTTGACTTTTGCTCAAATACAGAACTTTTTGTAGTATTTTGACATTGTTGTATTGCTAGGTATACTTATATACTACGTATAACTCTGAAACCTTTTAGTTCATACATCAAAATCAAATGTTTAAAATTTTAGAAAGAAATCCAGATAAGTAGATAGCTGGTAAATAAACTTTAAAAAAAAACTTTTTAAACTAAATGTGCAGCTATACTGTAGATTCAACGTGTATTAGCTATTTTAGCTTTAGTGCATTATGTATGTGTGTTATTACTTAAATTACTGAAAGATACTATGTTGGATCTGAAAATGTTAAAATGTTGTAAATGCCATAAAGTAGTCAAAGGTCTTGCTGGTGTAAATAATAAGTAGTAGGTGTAGTGAGCACTTGTACCTTTAGAATAGCTGGAGCTGGGAGCAGAGGCAGTAGCAGACACTGTGGCGCTGAAGCGATTGGCTGTGACCCTAAGACTAGCCACATTTTTCTGGGGCTGGAACAGGATGATGTGAATCTTAGGGGAGAAGAGGCAGCCGAGAACCACCGAACCACTCAGACTTACTGAGACACACATGGTGGTGGTCTGCACCTGTGAGGAAAGCAGAATGGGTACATGATGAATTTATCAGTCCGCACTTATCCTCCTGTCTTCTGAGGACTAATGAAGTCTGTTCAAAGACCACCTCTCACACAAACACAGGCTTTGATCAAATATTCTTTCCTGCTCTGGTTACTCCTAAACAATTTTACATTCTAACATTACCTAGACCAAACAATTAAGTGAAAATAATGTGATTAGAGGGTATGTGCTTTTCATTATATCTTTTTCTTTCAGTGTGCTGAAACTCTCCTCCTCCACCCACCTCAGATGGCTCAGCCTGGGCTTTTCAGTATATCCATCTCACCCACACAATCTTCCAGTGATTACATTCTAAAATGAGCCATTAATGTCACAGCAATATTACAAATAAATATATTAACATGTAACTTTTAGGATACAGCTTGACTGTAAACATAAGCCCAGTAAGAAGTGCAATATTCAGCTTAACACCAGCTCCCGTTCTTGGGCTGCTATCTCCAAGCAAGCAGTATATAGCAAGTATTATTACATTATGTATACCACAAAAATACTTTGGTTGTTTCCTGCAGTCATACCAAAAAACATATCTGATATAGTTGTTATTCTGCTTTATTTGACAGCTTTTCAATTATGTATGTTAGAACTTCTAATTGCCTATTTGTATGTACATAAATATGAGTAGAAGAAGAAGAAAGTGGTATAAGCACAGCTGGCCATCCTAGAAAGTCAGGGCCTTGTTAGTCATATTTCAGCTGCTAATGTGAGCTGACTGCTGGGGTCATCTTCCTGAGCACCATCTCTTCCCACCCCACTGGTTTACCCTGCAGTCCAGGAACTTCTATTTGCAGAACCACAGCATGAAGTGAAATCCCTACTAAACATACTGCACAAAAACAGCACTGCAGAAATATGAGAATGAGACTCCTCACACATTTTAACATCAAAAATAAAACAACTCCAGGACTGTAGAAACATTTCACTCATCCCTATCAGTGGCTCCTTACTTCTCTTTCATGTCTTTTTAGCACCTATATTTATTTAACGCCTTTATACACAAATTATTTATTAAGTATCAATAGTCAATGTTCTTACAAAAAAGTGAGAACAAAGAAAATGAGGCTACAATCATACCCTTTAAGATGTTTTATTTATATGGTTGATTTTATTATTAAATAGACATTTTCATAGTTTATTGACAGATTGCCTTTGAGTAGATGCATTTTAATATTTGGGTTGTTTATAGAAATCTGGATGTTATTTTACAGATAATGTTGGTAAAATAAGAAGATAATTGATTTAAAGCAATTTTTACTCAGAACATGAGAAAATACTTGAGAAACCTTGAGTTCATCATGATTCACTGAGCAGCAGAGCTCTCTCTCTCATTAGAATACAATATGTCCATGCTATTCAACTTTAATTTGAAATGTGGCAACTGAACCCAGAGCCATTATTATTAGCGTCACAATGAACCAAAGCATCGAGGTTTCACTGCCAAACCATTCATTCTTTCAATTACTCTGTCTGCTCGATGACGCTTTATTCAACAAAGTTTAGCTGGTCTCATGAATCCCACTGGGGATCAGGAAAGGTACGGGCTTTTAGTTCACAGTTTGGACAGTACATGTGTTGATCACTAGAGACATAAAAAACCTGAGGTGATGATACAAGGCTTGTGTGATCCTAGACCTCCCCCCATCTGTTTGCGCAACAAAGGCCCTGTTGCACACCCTGACCAAATGTAGCAGTAGCCTTAAGTCTGCCTAAGGCACCAGAATTCATAACCTATATGGTCTGTCAGTTTAACTCATCATTTTTTGGCTTTTTTTTATCTGTCTAACTTTACGCTGCATGGAGAACAAGATGTATTTGTCCTTGCAGCTCTACATTTGCAGCACGTATGTCATGTTTAGCAAAGCAGTGCACCAAATGAGCCAGCTCTCTGTGTCCTTGCATATAATTATTTTTACTGCAAGACATGATTCCGCATGGTAAGTTTCCTTTATATGACCAGTTGTGATTTAACTTTGGGACTTAATAAGAAAGTCTAGAATAAATGCAGAATTCCTGAAATGTGTGTTTAAACAATACCCTACATTCAATAAACCAGTTTGACTATCATTAATTATTTGTCTATATTCAGGCAACGTCTGTCTCCACGCTCTTTGTTCTACTGTCGAAGGATCCTTTAACCCACTTAAAAGCTTGCACTTTCTTGAGTGTGGGTGACGCTGATCAAATGGAATGTGAAAATGACACTTTCTTCTTTTTAGGAATGGTAAACACACAAGGGAAAGCCATTTATAGACGATGTTTACGTTATTTCACAACTGTGGGTTTCAGTTCATTTCATAAAAAAAAGTATTTCATAGATAGTTACCCTGTAGTCGCTGGCAGTGACATAGAAGATTGGCAGAAAAGCAAGCCAGATGATGCAGGTAGTGTACATAGTGAACCCTATAAACTTGGCCTCGTTGAAGTTTTCAGGGCACTTTCGTGTCTTGAAGGCGTAGACCGTGCAGAGGATGATGAGGATGCAAATATAGGTGAGTGATATGAGCATGCTGGACTCCCTGCTGTTGCACTTGAGGGTGACCACGTTTCTCCTATCTGGGGTGACCTCTTTTCGAACTCCTGGCACCTCCACCAACAGCCAGATAACAGCCACCAGCAACTGGCAGGAGATAAGAGCACCACAGATTGCTACCTGGGAGGCTGGGCTGATGAAGCGTGGCCGCTGAGCTCCATTCTTCACCCCGCTAAAGATGCGAGCAATGCGGTTGGTTTTGGTTAGCAGGGCAGAGTAACACACTGCAAATGAGGTTCCAAGGCCTAGTCGACGGAGGGTGCACACAGCGGTAGAAGGTTTGGCGATGTAGATGAAGGTCATGCTGTAGCACATCAGCACCCCCAGCAAGAGGATGTAAGAAAGTTCACGTCCACTTGCCTTAACCACAGGTGTTTCATTGTGCTTGAAAAACAAGCCCACGACTGACAGAGTGGAAATTATACCAAGGCAGGAAATTGTAACAGGCCCAATGGCCCAGGCGTCCTCCCAGCGAATATACTCTTCAGGTAGATCATAGCAACCAGTCAAGTTAGCCAATGGCCACTGACCGAAGCTGCAGTCAGCACATGTGAACTCATCCTGCAGGTACTGGTAGGACTGACAGGGGATGCAGATCCAGCAGCATACATCTCCAGGCTGCATACTCTTCACCTCATTCTTCTTACAGGGGTCACTGCACTGTGAGGTGGGTAGTACGTAGCCATGACAGAGCGCTTCGGTGGTGTTCAGAGTCAGGTTCTGGTCCCAGTACCCAATTTTTCTGTAGGTGAACCTCCCATCTTCCTTACCGTAATGAAAAATGTTGTAGCGGCTAATGCTATCACCAACAGAGTCGAAGCGCACCACATTTTCAGTGTCTACGGGTCTGAACGGAGCTGAAGGAAAGCAAACATAAAGCAAAGTTGTAATAAAGCTACTGTCGAAGATTTTAACTCATCTTCATAAATATGGAACTTGTGTAATTATCTAGGGCAGTTTGTGTATATACAGCAGTACAGTACTAGTAGTAGTAGTAATTAATACTTTTACTTTATCAAAACAGCAAAATGACAAGATACATAATTGAAAATCCACTCAATACTCAGTGGTTTCCAGTCATGTAAACTAATGAAAATATGAATCTTCATTCATCAGTGTTCTAGACAGGTCCCCCTCCCACTGATTTCTCCATGCTAATGCAGGGATTATTTGTGCTAATTGAAATTTAAATCACAAATCCCTTTTCAACACTTCAAAAGCAAATCATTTGAAGTCTTAATGCAGTGCCATGCCTATTTGCTTTACATTTACCATGCATTTATTCCCATTTCCGGATATTTAAAAATACAATAAAAAAAAATTCTTCTGACTGGGCTTACCTTCAAATTTGGTCTTCAGGATGAACTCTTTGTAGAATCTTTTGCCATTACCAGGTTTCATTGCATCACAGACCTTGGATGTGTTGGAACATACAGCTTGTCTCATGTTGTGCAGAGCATAAGCCATTGCATAGACTGCGTTTACAACAAACATGATTTTGGACTCCTGTTCAAAAGCAGCTTCTCTCAAGCTGCGCCCACTACAATCATGTTCCTGGAGGCTGCAATCAAACCGGTGCTCCCAGAACTCCTTGAACCACGGGTTCCTCGTATTGGTGTAAGGGTTCAATTTGGTGAAGTAGTCTTCAAATTCCCTGATTGGGTAGGATGCCAGCTCGATGGTAAAAGCCCCATCTGCTGCAATCTCACTGCCCCTCACCACACTTTCTTGAGCTCCCCATCCATCGCTAGCCACCCAGGTGAAGGTAGCATTCATGCGAGCAGCAGCCACCAGCAGCTCTCGTGCATCTTCGCTACGGGTGAAGAGGATGACCACCTTGGCATTGGACTTCTGCTGCAGAGAGCGGATAACATTCTCATAGCCCTGGCGGTTCATAGTGCGGCTCACCTTGGCTGAAGTGGCAATGCAGATTTGGCGAGTGCGTGCCTCTTGCTGAAAGGCATCGATGCCTGTCTCACCATAGTCGCCTTCTGATGCTACTGTTGACACGTAGGTCCAGTTGAAATAACGCAGGATTTCAGCTATGGCCTTAGCCTGGTAGAAGTCAGGGGGCACAGTGCGGGCAAAGAAGTCGTAGCGGGTCTTATCACTGAGCTTTGCACTGGTGGAGGCATAGCTGATCTGAGGGATCTGGAACAGTCGCAGGAGGTTAGCCACCTGGTGAACGAGAAGGAAATTCTGGGTTATTGTGGTGATAATATGTGATGCTTTATTTCCATATTTTGTACATTTCTTTAATATATATTTTGCCCTTATGAATATAATAGGGAGTAGGCAGAGATAGGAATTGTGGTGATGACAAACATGAACAGCTGTCAATGTTATTACAAAAATATTTTCTGAATGGTTAACTAGTGTTTATTATGGCTGTCCAGTAAGTCTCACTATCACAAAAATGCTCCAGTGCTGCATTCAAACTTTTTCGAATACACTTTTTGAGACTCTTTGCTTTTCAACTTGTAGATATCCATCTGAAATTTAGGTGAAGTGGAGCCATTCAAGCATGGGAGCGGCTGCCTGATGCTTCAGCTGTGTGGCAGAGACTTACAGTGAAAACAGTTACTATTCAGCGTTTCTCTATCTTAAACTGTTTACTCTGTCAGGGATTCGCATCGCCAGTTGCTCATGCCACAAATCCCTGCACAGATAGTGCCAGATGACAACAGCAACACTGGCACAGAGATAAGAGTTTTATCCGTGGGTTTTGATGTTTCCTCACATTAAAGTTATTCTGTTAGTATTCTGTGACTGTTGACAGATTCTAGCAGATGATGTTGCGGTGCCCAGTGACCCCACACATTTCCTTAAGGCGGTAATGGTGCCGAGTTCAGCAGAGGTATGATAATCTCTGACTGAAAGCTCAGCAAGGCATCGATGTTGGCATCGATGCTGCTGAAATGGGTATACCACCAGATTAATTACATGAAATCACAGCAATTATTTTCACACAGGAGTTAGTGCCAACAATTACAGAGAGCTGGTAAAAATTGGCATTTTGCAGGATTTCTCGTGAGATGCAGTAATGATTACTGAAAACACATGACCTCACTATAACTACCTCCTCCCTCAGGCATCATTGTACGCCTGGAGGCTTTCCAAACAATGGCATCCCAACGGATGTAATTGGAACTTTCCACTTATTAAAAGTACAAGTTTTCTCTTACTCATTACAATTCACAAGAACTTAAACCCACTAAGTTCTTTGGCTCAGACTAAAATACCTCACAACCAGCTGCAAGAAAATGGTTTCTGGATAAAGTGGCGGTGAAACGCAATCTGATCTTCACTAAAGTCAACAACATATAATGATGCTCCCTCCACTGTATTTGACTGATGTGATGATATTTTCATGCTGGTTTGCTGCTCCCTCTTATCCTATGCACACTGCTGTGACCTTCAATTTAAAAAAGATTTTCTCAGTAGCACAAGTGAAATTAAAAATCATTTTCAAAAATACTATTAGTATACTTCTTTTATACTAATATTACAAATATACATGTAGTATGCTGACAGGTATACAGAAAAGTATTTTTGACATATACTTGTACTGATTTTTAATATATTCATTTTGTCATACAACTGACATGAAGCATGCTGTAGAATGAGCCTTTCACACCAGATGTCATAAACCTATGACTCAACTGAAGCAATTCTGTGAGGAAGAATACTTCTACGTTCCTCCTGGACATGTGCATATCTTATTTATCTTATTTCTAATAAAGGTGGATTCAACTAATTATTTGAATCAATCATTTTCTATGTTTAATGGTTATGTTTAATAATGGGGCAAAAGGTCATGACTGTGTTTTTAATGTGTTTTAATGTTTTTTGATATTTTTGACTTTGTTGAAGATCAGATCACATCTCAATCATTTTTTGTAGAAAACCAGTCAAGTGTCATCACATTTTCTCAAATCAATGAAATATTTTCAAATGTGCGTTACTGAGGACAGACAAACTAAAATCCATTTTGCCTTAGAAATTACTGACTCCTCCACATGGTTGTGTGCTTAATCAAGTTTGGCTAAAACACCCATAAGACATGAACCAACAAAAATATAGGCACACTGCAGGCTCTAAAAAGGGGATGAATGGAGTAAATATAATATATATTTAGACAAGCACAAAGTGCCCAGCAGTTGTCCTTTCTATTTTCTCCAGAAGAATATAGAGCAGAGATCTCATCAAAATACCAACTGGGAGATGTGCCTTCTGTTGTATGCACAGGGAAGCCTGATCAGATTATTTGATTCATTTATGGTGCAGGGTGTTTGCAGTCACTCGTACTTGCATGGTAATAAGGTAGTTTTCTCTTGACGTGTTTTTAGACATCATCCATGTTTTTTTAGAGAAGCTTGACACCACACCTCTCAGGGCGTCACTGGAGTGTGTGACAGTAACCTACAGTTTGTCCTCGTGCAGTATTTCACTCTCACTCTCGTCATCAACAAGTGAGATTAGAACACTCTGAGCGCTGGCTCAGTATCATACTGTATATTTATCTTGAATGCGTGATAATCCAAAATCCCCAAACTTGCATTTAACTCCTTTAGGTCCAGCAATGTTTCACTCACTATAATCTATATAGTAGTATTTATCTAATAGAGATCGCTGTATGGAAGACTTAAATTAGCTTCTACAATACATGTGTATAATTCTAGGCTTAATTACATCACTGTAATATCTCCTCGTGGGAAATGAAAATGTTGTGGTGGCTTGTTAGGCAAACATGGACCAAATATCTAGTCTAAAACTTAAAACAAAACACAGCAAATGCATCCACTAAATAATATCTTTATTCAATATTTTTTAATTTTTTTGTGAATTACCCAGTTGGATAGTTTTTACTATCAGGTATGAATTAATCTATATGTTATAGAATATTATGTAGGTTGTGCTAACAAGGTTAATGATTTAGAAATAACATATAAAGTCCCTGTGTGCCTGTTTGTCCAGAAGACCATGCCTAGCTCAGCCCTGACATGCAGAGTAAAATTATACAGTGCACCACTCCTTCCACTTCACCTATGGCATAGGACTGCTATGATACTTGCTTTTTATGTAAATATATGCAGTACACATGGCTAATCATGTATTTGAACTTAAGTTAAAGGTGACTGTTATTATGTTGTATTTTACATTACGTCATAAATAATGGAAAATAACATCATGGTGTGAAAGAAGGTTATATTGACCAAATCTATGACTCTGGTTGTCAAACACACAAAAATGAGCAGTTAAGTAAAAAAAAAAAAAAAAATTAATGAGTTTAACAAATGTAACTATATAAACATATAATTACTTTTTACTGTAGTTTTTTCCTAAATATAATGCAAATCCCAAAAGAAGTACAAATGTTGTAATAACATGAGCCCAAATTACCCATGGAAAGCTCGTTTTGGGTTCAGTTTGAAGAGAATCTAGTTCAATTTATGCAGATGAGTCCTGCAGAAGTAAAATCACAGGAAAAAGAGTTAAATTACAAACGCTATAATTAAAATATAATATTAATAAACATTGTTTTTATGTGGAATGGTATCCATTCATTCTTGTACAGCACTTTGGGCAGCACAAACTGTTGAAACGTGCTATATATATAAATTTGACCTTGACTTTGACCATTCATATTAAAATGTTTGAGTGGCATGTTAGAATTATATAATGCCATATTATATAAGTAAATATTACCATGCTGAATGCAGTCATGACTATGACTAATTGTTTGTGTGGGATAATATATAGGGAAGTTATGATATTAGTTAAATTAATGCAGAAGTGTACATTTTGATCCAAACATTTACTGAGACGAAACAGTGGCTATATTGGCATGTGGAGACATAGCTGAAACAGCAGAACACCTGAATGTTTTAATTGATCGTGCAACATCAAAAACAAACATCATTTGGAAAATCTCAAACTGCAGATGCATTTCTGTGCTCACCCACTTAGATCTACTCTGTTCTCTCAAAGACAGTTTGAGGCAAAAACAAGCACAATAATGAGCTTAGTGTTCTTAAGTCTGATTACACTGTCTTTCTTCATCTGAGGCTTATTCTTCCAAATTGAAAATTGAATCAACAACTTTGAAGTGCTGTACACCTCTGATGTATTTGTTTTTGCCAAAAGGTTCAGATTCATATAGGCATCGTCTTGTTTACTGCCAAGGATAAAAAGTAATAGAAATAGCCGAATAGACTGTTTTTGGAAGTTTGTAGTTCAGCATAAAGAGAAATATGTTTGTAACTGGATTTATTCCCAATACCGCTCTCATAGGCTACTTTTGCAATAAGTCTGGAGCTTTTGCTGGGGAACATTTAACCTAGCTTAGCATTAGTATTAAGACAAATGCTTCACAGAAAGCAACTTTAGTTTGCATTGACTAGAGACACAGTGTGTTGGTTAAAATTAAACTAAAGTCTCTATCTTTTTCTAACCTGAAGTTCTTGTGATAGTGAACCCTGAAGTCTGGTGTAATTTGTTCAACTGCCACCCACACTGACATGTAGCCCTGATGAAGTACATAAAAGTAGCACTATGTAAACACAATGTTGACTCTGAACTTTATGTGGACAGCGATTATGTCCTGTCTAACTGCGAGTTAAAAAACAGCAACCAGAGAAACTAGGTTTCTTGGGTAATCAGGGAACATGTTTACATGCACTTTATTATTATACGATTATTATGGATTGTATGTCACGGAAAGCAGTTGGAGAAAGAAATATTTGCTTATTTCCTTGCATGCTCTATTTCAGAATGAGACAATTATTCACATTAACCTTACATCTAATATTTCCTCCCACAAGCAAAGCAATGCTCACCACAAGAGCGACCTTTCAAGCCAGTCCAAAATACAGTGATGCATATGAGAAGAAATACTGTTCTTTATCATCTGCTTAGCTTGAAGCTTTGAAATATCACTACTAGCCTCTAGCATTCATGAAATAAACTTGATAAGACCAACAACTCCTACTGTTATGAAGACCATAATGCAATGCTCCGGTAAAACGATATTAAGCAACGTAATAAGGGAGCAGGTTCAGAGCAAAGACTGATCATTTATTCCTATGATAGCGTGTGACAAAACAACAGACAAGACGAGTGGAAATGCATCTAGAAATTGATAGACTAGTGTGGATAATGACTCTGACCAACCTTCCAGTCATTACCATATTTCACTGTACTTTGAAAGACATTCGGATGCTAATTAGGGAGCTGAGTTGTTTTCTGCGAATGCGCAAAAAATTCCAGTTCAAAACTAACAGTTTGAGGGAGAGGAGAGAGGGTGAAGCGAGATGAGGGGATTCAGCTCTAAAATCACATGATAAACAAGACTCTTTTGAAGTTAACACCAAAGATTTTTTCTCACCCAACACACTCTGTGAAGATTGAAACACAATAAGACTCTCTCCAGCTCTTCTGTTCAACAGAAATCTAATAAACCACTACCAACCAAAAATATATAACATCAATCAGGACATTAGGACAGATGCTCTTATGAACTCATATTATTAAAGAGCAAGCAACTGTAGCAGAGCTAGAACAGAGTCTTTCTTAAAAGAATCTTAAATAACTTTATTGGGTGTTTTTGGTGAATAATATTAAATTTTCCACTAGAACGCTGTTCTATTCTCTGTTCCCTGCTGCTATATTAAATGTTTCATTTTGGGGAGTATTTCAAGGATTTCATTGTTTTTTTTTCTTTCACAAAGATATAAATTCATGTTAAAAATATTTTTGTAATGTAAGTAATTATGTCATTAAGCAGATTTTAGCTTTTCATTGTGGGGTTGTGGGTTTTTTTGTGCAGAAAAGAAGTGTGGGCATGCTGTCATTGTTCTTCTTATTATCATTACTATTATCTTTTTCTCTATGAAGCCAGGTTTATAATGCTAGGTTAAATTACATAGCTGTAGAATGTGTAGGCTGTTAGGACTGAGTCATCATTCATAGTCACACAGCTAATATCTGAGGGGGAATAAACACTATTGCTTTCAAATAATTACACAGTGAGAAGATATAATAAGAATTATGAGTAAGATGATAATCAAAGCCTCCAAAATATTTCTCTGCTAATTAGGAATGAATCCTTTTGAGGCTGAGGGGAACCTAACTCATTTCCCACCATCTTTGCCACATCTCGTCCTTGGCCTCTGTCAGAAGCAGCACAGTCTGCTCTCCACACGCAGGTGGACAAGCCCCTGCCAGCCAAAGGAGATGCACCCCACAGATGGGAAAAGCTGCTCTACTCAATGTCCCTGGCACTTGTCCTCCTTAGTTTTATAACACCCTTCATCTCCACAAAGTGCTTTTCCGGGATGAAAAGGGAATGTTTAGACCAGTGACCTCTATACAGAAATCCCACCACTGGATTCTCACCACTCTCACGGCTCTATTCATCATAGTGCCTAGTAACTAAACGTGCTAACAAAGGGACTGTTGAGCATAGTGACGGTGGAGGTATGTATTGAAATTCATACAAAAAAATGCTAAAGCAGTGAGTTTTTTGTTTTCTATTGAATCTTTGCGACTGTGCAGTTGCTGAAGACTCATTAACAGAGAGACAACCAGACAGTCCTTTTCACACATACTGTTCTTTTGTTGGTGAATTATCAGCATTACAGGAGAAGACCTTCAGTATATTTTCTTCCTAAGTGAAGAAACCTTGTGTTTTTTAAATATTTTTAACATGATAAGATGGTCCACAGTCCAGCCTGTCTTTTTCCACATTAAGCTTTAACATGCTGAAATGATGCATTTGTCACTCTCTGGCAAAAACTTATCGGAGGTTGGATTGTATCTTGGTGCTGAGAACTATACACAGACTACACGTAGTAATCTAAATGTATCCAACACTGTTTTTAAACATTGACAAAGCAAGTCATGTAGGTAAAAACACTCAAATGTCAGAAAGAATTGGCTTAACCAGCCCAGCTTAACACTCTGTAAGCCCACTTGTATTTGCAATTAGCTTTTGGATAAACTCTAATTTTGATTTTACTTTACTTTTACAATCTTCTGCCTTTTTTGTAGTTTCATATTAAGGAACAAACATCACAGGCACAGGCAGAATCTCAGGGTCAAATGTATTAAAGAGGCACCTAACAGTATTTGAATTTTTTTCTAATATTTAAATTTTGTCATTAAAACATTCAACAGTTCAATTCCCAGCCGATACCTTATGTCCATTTGTTCTTGGACAAGACACTGAACACCAGCTTGCCCTCCGTCATGGCACTGACATTAATGATAACACAAATAAAATGACTCTGAGCCTGAAATCACTTCATGTAGAAAGAAAATAGATTAGATATAACTAACTATCTAGAGTTAGGGTGGTATTAGTGGTGTTATTTGCAGTTGTTTAATTATTTTAAGGTGATAAATTGTTCCATTTGAATAATGTGTACATTCCCCAGTGAGATCACAACTAGAGATTTTTGATTAATAGGGTTTTGTTGTCTACAAATGTGAATGTCCATTAGCTTGAATAGTCAACAACTCATTACCGGACATGAAAAGCATGGTAGCATTAATCTGTAGCCTGTTGTTTTTTCTCTCTGTGACAAAACCAAGCAACAGATACAGGCTGACATGTTATTACTTCATATATATATATATATATATATATATAGTTTACTGTCAAATCTTTGCCATGGATAAAAATGTTTACTCTGTGTGTGCATGTGTGGGTGTATAATTCACTTGTTATGAGCTGGAGTTAATGGAAATTCAACAAAATGATTCCTACACACTTTGTCTCACTAACACCCCGTGCATCGTGGTAATTATAGTATGTGAGGGCAATTGGAATTGATTAATTATGCTCAGATGTTTTGCCTCTGGCAACCTTTCTTACAAGTGTGAAAGGTCAGTTTTCTTTCCAAGGCGGAAATAAAGTTGCTGACAGAGTGATGCTGATGCTTCAAACAGAATCATCCCAGGTGGATTCTTAGTCCAGCCAAAACAAAATATGTTCTCTACTTCAGCACAATTCTGGATTACCATCACTAAAATTCTGTATTCCTGCAGTGTATATAAATGGCAACTATGGCATGTGGGGTAGAAAAGGTTGTATCTGACAGTATCATCTGGGGTAAGCAACAGGTTTGGGAATATTACACTCTGCTGGATTACTGGGTACAATTATATAAAATGAATACGGTGTAATACATCAATCCTTCAGTTATACATCAATGCATCAGACAAACTGAAAGATAAAAATGTAATAAGTTCTAGAGTTAATGGTCTGATTTTTCTCTGTTATTATCATGTGTTTGCTATTGTGACATGTTAAATTTTTCATTATTTGATTATTGTCGTTATACATGTGCAATTTGTATATATCTGCAGAGTTTTTCACTTTTGTTGTTTGTTTCTTCTATCTGTCTTATTCCCCACAATAAGTCAACTGCACATTCAATTTTGTTGTTGCTTGTAAAAGTGACAATGCTAATAAAGATTTATCTATTCATTGTAATATGGCAGTACTGCAGGTATTGTACTGCATGTGTTGCTGTATGTAAACGCATACAAATGCAATAGGATCCATGCAACCATGCAATGTAAATGAATCAGCTCATTTACCTGAATTGAAACGTCACTATAGGATCCTCCAATGACTCCCGAGATGGCCAGTGGGACCTCTTTTTGGATGGGTCTTGAGCCATCTGGGCAGATGAAACCTGGATCGTGCACCTTGGTAAGGGAGGCCCTGACAAAATCTAGGGACTGCTCCAGAGCGTATGTGTCCTTTGAGCAGGTGTCCAAGATGTGAGCCCCTAGCTGAAGTCCAGGAAGGATGCGGTCACTGGAGTTAATCTCATCAAGTGCCAGCAGCATGGCCTCCAGCCTTTGGATCCCCCTCTCTTCATTGATCTTACCACAGTCCTCTGTCCCATCACCTTTTTCATGCACAGGAAACAGGCCCCCAATCACCAAGTCCCCCTCTATGATGATCTCACGTTTGGCTGTGGGGGGTAATCTGGAGATGTTTGGCAGGACTCCAGGTATCAGCAGCTCCAGCAGAAGTATGTGGACAGTCCAGTAAAGGGCAGAAATGGCCAACCTGGAGTGGAGCACTGCACTCACCATGGCAGGATCAGGTAGCAGGAATCAGCTGGTGGAAGTAGAGAGGAGCTGAGGTTCACAGCGTCTGGAGGCAGATCACTTTCAAGTCTTCCCTCAGTGGGTGCAGCATGTTTGATATTTACTGAGTGAACAAAAGAGCAAACTAATTATCCAGTTAGTTAAGCACAAAGCGTCTTTATCTCTCTGTAGTGCTGTGAAAGAGTATTTGCCTCCTTTTTATGCACGTTTGTCACACCTGAATTATTCAGATTGTCAAACTAATTTCAACATTACAGAAAGATAAGTGGTGAGTGGCCCTGGTGAAAAAGCAATTGACCACAAAACTTCGTCCATATGGGACTTCGTCCATATTATCTTCCAAGAGAGTTTTCGCACGTCATATTTCTCGCCGTCTACATTCCTCCATCGGCAAACGCCGCTGCTGCGTGTGACGTCATACAGACGGT
>JAUMHF010000021.1:12360809-12377734 GCA_032359275.1 Microctenopoma steveboyesi
CTGTATTTATGGCAAACAATTTCCCTCTGGGATTAATAAAGTGTTTTGAATCTTGAATCTTGAATCTTGAATTGAATAACTGGTTGTGCTCCCCTTGGCAGCAACAACTGCAATGAAGCATTTGCAATTACTGGCAATGACTGTTTTGCTGGGGAGAAATTTTGGTCCAATCTTGTTGTTTTTGGCCATAATGGAGGTTATGTTTAACGACTCGATTTAAGTCCAGACTTGGTAACTTCAAAACCTTAATTTATTAAGTTTATTCTGTATATATCAAGTGGTGTCTTTTCTTATCAGATCTCGCTTGAACTACATTAAGGTGTTTCTATTATGATAAGTAATTATTAGGCGGTCTAAACGCAAGACTGATTAGTCAGGAGGCTGAAATGGAGCTTTGAATGTCAAAAGAATTTCTGTAGTGACAGTGAAGTAGATTTTATTTAAATGAGGCTCTTGGTGATTCCAGTGCGAAGTACAAACTCTTATCTGAGCGGCAAACCCACAGCTACTACTGCTGAGTGACCACATCAAATATTTATAGATATTTAAGGAACCTCTCGAGCGATACATACTGTCTAAGCTTACAACGGAGATATCACATAGATGTTGGTTCTCCTGAATGGCTGGGGTTGCCATGGAAATATGGTGGGTAAGTATGGAGGGAAGTGGGCAGTGAGACGTGTATGCTAATATAGTAGATTCCTATCCTTTTGAGGTTACAGGTTTAGATCTCAGCAGGAGTTGTTATGATCTATGATTAGAGAGGTAGACTGGTCCACGCACAGAGCTCAGCAAGAGAAGGAATGTGCTCTGTTTTCAGGACGTTAATCAGACATGCAAACATGTTGATATACGTAGTAGACTTTAAGTGACTCCGTTTTTTCAGGATTATTCTGATTATTAATATTTCTCATATCGTATATCATCCTAAGTATTCGACTAATTATTTAAAATTCTAATGGATTCAACAGTGGAGCATCATATCAACAACAACTGCCTGGTGTCTTTGGATATTTTGTTATTTAAGATGAGATTTTTGAGGATTCACACTGGTTAATCCACAAAGCATGGCTGTAGAATGGACTGTTTGATGCGCTGCTGCTCCTCTATCCATTAACAAGCAGTAGGAAGCTTATTACTGACTGTTGCTATTCTGCCACCCAGTGTTGTTACTGACATTGTAATATTACGTGAAAGTGTGTCATTTATTGGCCAAAATGAACTTTATGCTGTATAATTACATGAAAGTCGTCTGGTTTCCTGCGCTCACAGAGACAGAAACCCCCCACAGACAGATACGCGAGGGTAACACCAGCTTCTGCGGTGTGTTTGCGGCAGTGTTTTGCAAGGATATTAGAAGAATATTCTGTGACATCCCAGCAGCAGTGGCAGAAACAAACAACAGTGACAATGAGGAGGGAAGAGTGTAATAAATGATGAATTCTCCCCCAGATAGATATTACGTCAGATCGTGGGTGGGAAACCTCACGGCGCATTGATAAATGCACAAACCTCTCTCCAGCAATGAGCGTTATATGTTGTAACGTGTGAAGCTGTAATGTGTAATCTGTCTGTGCGCCCTGGATAGTAGGTGCAGGTGCTTTGTATTGCCGTGGTCTATTAATAGAACCAAGGTGAGACAGTAGTTTGAAGAGTCCACCATTAGGAGTCTAATTGCTCTTCTCTGCTGTCTGTTGGAGCAGATGGGGGCTTTCTGCGTACAAAGACTAGATCACAGCATGAATTAATAGTGCAATAGGAAACAGCCAATTAGGCAAGCCTATGTAAATTAGGACAAAATTAGGTTGGAGGTCCGGAAGAGACAGAACCTTCAAAGACGGCAAATAAATGCTGGAGAGTCCAAAGTGGACACAAAATATAATTTTCCTACTAATCACTGGAAACACCTGATATACAGCAGCGGTATCACCAGCTTGCATGCATGTAGCTTCTATCAGGCATCGATCACATCATTAAAAATATCTTGATGTAAAAACGAGTGTCACACTCACCCTCAGCAGCCAAGAGAGACACTGGCTCTCCGGCTTTGACACAATATTCTCTCTGAAAGGCAAATTGAAGCAGAAAAGGCAGTGTGCTTTACTCAGCTTTGAACCATCAGCCAACGCACTACTGCTGACACCCAGCACAGGGGGAACTGCTCCAACATTAGCATTAAGGTGCAGGGAACACCACTGCTAATTGTCCTAGCCTAATATGACTAAAGTAATGGATGAGTCAGTGTACAGTTGCTTTAATCAATGCTGGTGACTGGCATGTACAGATCTACGATGAGCATGTACCGGGTTAGGGTTGGGTTAGGGTTAGAGGAGCACAATGTTCAAGTTCCAAGTTCAACTATGTCCACGCAAAATAAATCCACTGATGTGTTATTTAATATTGTTGTATAATGCCAGCATAACCTCGTTATCATTTCAACAACTTCACCTCAAGGGTTTAGGTTTTTTTGCTGTCAGCTTTGTTTGGCACATAGAACACTGTGTGCACTTTTGCTGAAAATTTGAAAGTACATTAGATGACATTTAATTTAGTGTTGAATCCACTATACATGAGTCATTAAGCCTGTTGAGTAATAACAGCCTAGACACAGCACTTGACCCATGTGATTTATTTTTTCAAAATTGTGTTCAGATCTTTAAGTGACAAACACTGCTGGGACAGTGATTTATTATATTTATGGTCCTTGGTGTTATGAGCAGCGGATTATAGACAGAGTTTCATCCTTCTCTTAAGTAAAAGCCAGGTTATATTTTTTTCATGTAAAATGAACATTTCTTTTATGCTGGAAAACTTTGCTATTTAGTTAAGAAGACACCAAACGAATTAACATTTTTTTATGTATAAAGGCATATATCAGCTTGCATGAGGTAATTTCCTTTATCTTTCTAAAGATAAACTTTAAACCTTCTTCTTCCACTAATGAAAGACTAAATCTAGAAAATAAAACTACAACCGCTAATGATTTCAATCAGTATATCATCTCCAGTGGGGAAACAGTTTATCCCCCCACCTGGACTTGTCAGCTGAAGGAATTAGGACGTCTCTGTGGTGGCCAGCAGGCAGCTGATCGTGAGTTTCAGTGCATCTTTTTAATCAAAATAGCACAGGGAAATCTGGCTGTCAGTCTGTTTAACTTCCAAAAATGCAAATACTGGATTCAATAAAAATATTTAATTATTGTACTAGCAGGGCAAAGGCAGAGTGCAGCTGTAAGAGATTTATTACAGCACCTTCTCTGTGGCTGCTGGCCACTGTGGTGGCATCTTTAAATACTGACATTCATGAAGAGCATAGTGGTCATCCTCTCAAAGCTGAGAGAACCCTGGCTTCTACATCACATCCTGCCCAGTCCATTGACAACAATGTGATGCGCCGCTTGTGTTTTGAATGTTTTGCCTTGAAAAGATGTAAGAATTGCAAACTGGAAATAGCTCAGTTACTTTACACAGCAGGATGCTGTCAACAAACAAAACGTCTGACTGGTGGAAAATGAACCAGTGATTATTAAATGTGTCTCTATAAAGTCTCACAGAGGTGTTGAATTAACGACAAGGTGCAATCAAACATTAGATCAAGTCCAGCTGTTATTTCAAATTGTTTTAACTGGTCATTGTTTGAGATGAGTGCAGAAATAACGTATATGTTTAAAAGATTGTGGGATCACATAATTTAAAATGACGTGTGTATTTTCGTTCTGGAGGGATTATTTCTTACCTGGTTGTCGAACAAGAGAATGTGCCTAATGATGTGCGCCGCGCGGCCACGCACAGACAACCCGCAGAGCTTCACGTGACGGACAGCGTCCAGATGTTGCTCACTTTGGGCATGTTTGCCAGACAGCGGCTTGGATCTGTCCGTGGTTCTGAAGTGTCGCTCACGCTGGCGAGTCTGACAAACTCCTTCCCAACTTGTGCCAGCGTGTGTGCAAACCTGGAGACCAGAGCAACGCAACTTACCGCCCAGTTGCTCAAACGTCCACAAGCGTATCGTCTCTGGATGTCACTGCCACCCGAACTGAGAAGTGACTAAATGAAAGTGTAACGACAGAGACCCTACACTGCCTAAACTTGTGTGTTGGTGAAGTTCAAAGAGCAGATCCTGCAGCAGCAGCAGCGTCGGGTCCCGCACACGCAGCCTCTCTCTGCTGCTGCACAGCTTTAATGAGAGCAACGAGCAGTGGCTGTTCTCTCGCCTTTCAGAGACCTGACGGGGGTTTGCGAGGCAGCGAGCAGAGTCACAGCACCGACAAAGTAATGCAACCTAAGAAAGGTGATCTAGGCTGTTTAGTATGCAGGAGTAAAGAAGAAAAACAATGACGAAGGTGCATTAATCCTGTTTCCGACTTCTCACTTTTGAAGTGACTCATCCCCTGCATTCCCGGTGGAGTAGAGCTTGTACGCTGTCAGTCTACTTTTTAATGATAAACCGAAAAACACCAACAGATAATTCAAGGCGCTGTCTCTCTCCAGCTAAATTTAGACAGATGAAATCTGTTTTTTTACTTATTATTTCTCTCTATGAAGGCTGGCCAACTCCTCATTCACCTCCATCTCATTAAAACTGAATCACACTCCAGCTGAGTGGCACAGCACTTCACGCGCTCCAGAGGCGCGTGGCGCACTTTGTTTGTCACCCTCCGCGCGCACACAACGCACCAAAGTTCGTAGTATTGCCCACCTAGCAGCACAGTTCAGGGCTTAATTAAAAGCTTCATGTGTCCTCATGTGTGCTGTTGTCATCCTCCATGTAGCACACAGCTCCGTATTATTGACATTTTCTGGTCAGAATAAAAAAACCTACCGCACTGACTGTTGAACAGCTGTGGAGTCTCGCTGGTTTAAGGGTTAACTATACTACGTGCCGTTGTCTGGAAAAAGAATTCTTCGGTGGCATCATTTCATTTTCCTCACTCCAAACGATGTTACATCAGCAACATTCCTGTTGCATAATTAGTGAAAAGTGCAGAAAAGATCTGCTGCACCAGTCTGGTCTTTCTGTCTCACTGTTCAGCAACCATAACAAAGGTCACTGTGTTTTCATCGTTTCATTTTACCAGTTTCGTTTACGCAGGCACTACCACCAAACTCCTCTCCCACATACTGAGCAAACAGATCTCACCATTTTCAAATGTTCCATTTCCGGAGTAAAAATTGCTACTTTGCAGTAAGGGGTTGGAAAAAGAAGAGCTTTTCCTGTGTACAGTGGCAATTAAAATGACAAGCGGGTCCTGCTTGTTGCATAATTCCCTCAGCTAACACAAAGGGACCAATTTTCTCCTGAAATAGAATTGTAGTTTACATTACAATAGTTGAGGGCATGTGGGTGGAGAGCAGAGTTTAGATAGGAACATGGCAATTAATGTCTAGTGAAATTACAGAGGGCAGAAACAAAGCGTGGCCGGCCAGTGGTCAGTGTGCATCACTCCAACAGCTACACTCTTTGTGGTTTTACAATAATTAAACATTAATGGATGATGACAACACAATTAGCCCAAAATCCAAAATGGAATATCTCTGTGGTGTTTCTGTTTTTGTTATTATTCACATGTCTGAAAACATTCAGTTTGGCTACAAAATAAAATACCCCTAAAGTGCTATGTCAGAGTACAGAGAGGAAGTGCATGGCAATCTTTTGATCATGCTGCTTACCTCACAGCTCATCACTTCTAGGACCCAAGACGTCCTCTTCAACACGGTATATGAGCAGCAGTTTTCAGAATTTGCTGGAATGTTCCTACTTCTGCTGCTATCCTGATTGACAGGTCAAAGGAATTGGTGGTTCTTCAATCACTAAAACGTTTATAGTTCAATAGTTACCAAGGATAAACCGTGTTTATTGTACCTTGTAGTGCTTAAATTATTCGACTGTGGGTTTTTCTGAGTAATATTTTAATCCCCCAGTTTGTTGTTAAGTTGTTCCATTTTATATTTTACATTCTTTTCTTTGTTCTAATCTGGGTGAATTGCCAATTTAGGCAGTGTGATTGCTTGACTGTCAGAGACCATGTTGTAACGCGGAATATCAAAGCTTTGACTTCTCATCCCACAGTTCAGTCTCTAAGTTTCAACCTGATTCTTATCTTCCTAATTTTGTCCATCATTTTTTCCACTGACTATAACACTTACTTATAACACTAAAATAATCGCTGGAAACAAATGGCTACATAGTCTAATGGAACAAGAAACTCTGGCAAGTCGTGTTAACATTTAACAGGTAGACATGACATCTGCAATGTCCATTGCAGATATCTTAAACTAAATTGTTACTAGTCAAAGGTCTAAATGCTTATATTAGACCAGTCACATTGAAACATGTAATTTTGATTTGTCAACATTATTATTTATTTGAGCAAAGACTGTTAAATGTTAACATGGCTTGCCATAAGAAACACGAGTAATAGGATGATCATAAAGGTGTCAAGAGTGTAATCAGATCATGAAAAGCATCAAGCTAAACCTGATAATGACTAATTGATGAGTATCTCTCATCATACAGGAAACGCATGCAGGCACAACTATAAAAGGTAAAACAGGTCAAAGCTGAACCGGAAAGTCTGTGTATACTGTGACTTATTTAAACCTGGTACTTAGTTAGAATGATATTATTATTTAACCTCAAACTAAACATGTTTGTGACTTTGTGACCTGTTTAAAATCTGCACCGCATAAACTACTATAGTGTGTACAAATCATGAATCATCCTAAGCTACAAATAACATTTTAAAACCATTAGAACAAAGTGGAACTATCATTTAAATAGCCATAAAGATCAGTTCTGCCAATTCAGTGCATCTGACCTCTGCCCGACCTTTTTTGCCAGGTTTGGTTCTGGATATTTACTGTGCACTATAAACTATGTACAGTAGCATTACAAATATTAAATCATTCACAGAACACAGTTCATCAAGTTACTACTACAACAGTGTACAGTTTATTCAGGGGGAAGCACCCGCTGCTTCCAGAGAGGTTTTATAATTACTCAGCCAATAAGCAACTCAGCACCTCATTGTTGCTGCTAAGGCTCATCCATCTCATTTAACTTTATCCTCTGGGAAAGTAAACCCATCTTTCAAGTAATACACATTTAGATTAAAAATGTAAACACACGCTATAGATCAACTTATTTGTGTAACATTAGTTAGATCAAAACTCAGCATTCCGTCAATTAAGTTAAAGTTAAATTTGAGACAACTGCAATTTAGAGAAAATTAATGAATGAGAGACGCTCAACACGGTGTGGTTTGTTTTCTTTTTTTCATGTTTCCATGTTCCTGTGGAGTCAAGTCATACAGTAAGAATCTTTCAAGAAGTAGTTTTTACTAGGTATCTGGATACTTTGGCTGTGTACAACTCTAAATCATACAGTAAATAGCAAATATATATAGCAAATACTTTTTTACACCAGTTTTTGCAAAAATATTTACACATATTTACAAACTGTAATGCTGTACCTGTAGACATAGGCTAAAAATAACTAACATTTTACTGACAACATACATTGTCAGATAAATTATAGCTCCTGAAAATATGAGTCATCCTGCTGTGACTACACAGTTGACCAATCACAGAGAAACCATGAAGGTATTTTAAAACTACTATTAAGTTTTTTAACACATATTAACAATCAAAAATCACAATATTTTTCATTGATTACTGAGCATTTAATAAAACAGCCAACCGACTCTACCAATTCCCTTAATATCAAGAATTCAGCTAGGAGCTTTTTGATGGCTATCAGAGACATCTGCTGAAGGTTATACTTGCTAAACGATATTCATTCCATTAATATTTAGTGTGGTGTATGTATATTTCTGAAGAGAATAACCAGAGCAATCAGTGTATGTAAACATCTGACTATTTATTTCACACCATGGGTCATCGGGTAGCCTATTAGAAAAGTCAGAGTACAAAAGGAGGAAGAAAACAAACAGGAAAAAACCAGTGTAAAGAAATATATCACACAGAAATGAATATTAATGGACAACCCGCTTGTCTTCACTGCACACTCACCATAATCATGTCCTCTTTCTCAGTGGTGGTCAGACGGACAAAAGGAAGAAGGTAATTAAACATTCGTTTACACCTTTATCTTTGGAAATTACAAGTAGAGCAACACACAGACAAAAACATAGTGCATAGATTTCCCTGTAAGTATGTTGTGGAACAATTCTCCAACAAAAACACTGTTACAAATGGAAACTATGCTTTCCAGCTAAATAAAGACAGATGTCAAATGACTGATCATTTTCACATCAATGATCATTTCATTTGGAGACATAAAATATTAATGGTACAAGATTTTTCAAGTAAAATGGTTTGGTTACAAATACGCTGTTCAGTCATCTTGTATCACATTAAATTCCAAGAAAGTCAGGCTACCTGAATAAGTTCTGCCGATTTTAACACAAATTGTTTTTAGAATAATTCCATATATTTCACTCCCAACAAATCTCATGAAAAGCGTAGCTAAATTCTCATATTACATAGTACAAAAAAGTATTTGTAAAAACACAGCATTGAGACATGTCATTGCTCTTTGTGCCAGGTACCATCATTACCATGGGCATGGTAGTAAATTTTAAGATGATCCCACACATACCGTCCTGCTACAGTTAATCAGTATTAAAACCAAATGCAGATTAATCCACAGCTAGAACATTTGTCCCTGACTATTTTATCAAAATTGAATGAAAACTGCTGCTGCCCAGCTTAAAAGACATTATTTAACCATAAAAACTAAACAGAATAAACTACATTTAGATACTATATGCAACAATGGAAATTGTTGTTTTGGGTCTCTTCTTGGGATTTGCTGACAATAAAAGAAATATAGAATATTTTCTGCCAACATATATTTACGTACATAGCTCCACTTCCAACTTTTACTCCTCCCCCCCAACAACACCCCACCACTTTACAGTAGGAACCTCCAGGCTCTTTTGGTTGGAGTCTTCATGAAGCTGCTCTTCTCCGTCTTCCTGCTTTTCATCAGTCTGTTCCCAGTCCAGCTCTTTAAACGAGATTCCTCTGGAACCTCTCTCTAGCAAGTCACTATCCTCTTGATCCTGGCCAGACGCAGAGTGTACCGAGGATCCTGCCGGAGACGTTTCTCTGCTGTCTGTCAGGAGAACACCACTCCCTGAGCTGTACTCGCTGTTTGAGTCTGCACCTACAGCAGTAATAATACAAAAGCATAGAATGGACAGATGGTGAGTGGACTTCTGTAAACAAACACCACATGAGAAAACCCTGGCTTCCCAGAAATCCAAGGCTGGGACTTGGACTAACTGACACCTGCATGATAGTATTTGAGCTGTATAGATAATAAATCCTTTATAAAATAAGATGCAGTCAGTAACTGATTAAACAAAATACCGATGTGATAATAACCCTTTGTAGGTTTTAAGGTTGCCTTATCTGACACATTATTTAACAATATATTTCAAATCAAATACAAAAATCTCTTTTTTTGGTTATAATTTATGAACCTAATCTAAAGTACAGTTGCATCTTGTAAATTCTGTTCCGTCTGGTGTGATAAATGAATATGGAACCAGAAAAAAGCCGAAAACGTGAAAGCTGGGAAACACTGTGTAGACAAAGAAATTAAATCCTGCGTGTCACACATTTTTCTGGTTGTTAACAAACTATGGGATTATCAGCAACACGTTGTACTGTGACACGATGTCAGAACTCAAAATAGGCACTGAAATGTTGTTAATTAGAAACTCCTGGAAGCTAAAGGTTATTTACTCTTTAATTGGACAGGATCACAGAAGCAGCACAACCACTTGACTCCTCAGTGTTTTTGAGTTTTTGCTTTGCAAGTTAATAGGATCAATTATATATATGCGTGTCAGTCTGTTGACCTTTTGTCTTTGTGCGTTTCCATTTAACGTTCTTCTCAAATCAATATATGTCTTAACACTAAGCAAGAGTGTCATTAAGATGTGAGGAACTAACAAAGAAATCTAACACAATCACCTAACTGCAGAATATTTTGAATTGAAGCTTGGAAATTGTTGTTGTTTTCAGTGTAACTGGCTACCAATCAAGTACTTTCTCTTAAAAATAACAAACATTGCATTACAGACATTCACCTGAAAACTGTCTGAAGCCAACACAAACTCAAATGTGCACATGAAGACAGAACAATGACAAAGGTGAAGACGAAGACGGGTATAGTGGGAGTAGCTGCAGAATTGGACTCAATGACAGCAAGTCATTGACAGCCTCTCAAAACACTGAACAGTAAAGCAAACCAGTGTTTTTTTTCATTCCTCATCAAACTTCAAAGGTAGAAAACAGAACTTATATGCTGCAAAGACAGGTTGATCCTTACATTTCCACTTCTGAGCTCATGATAATTAACTACCATGCAAATAGTCCAGAACATTTATTACTGTAAAACTACTCAAGAATAATAAAAATTGAATCAAGAACAGACTTGCCAGATTATGGAGAACTACTGTTTATATGAGCGTAGCCTGCTGCTGTGTGTGCTGTAATAAACAAAACATAAAAGACCACTTCATAGTCAAAACATAAAAGACTGTTCCTTGTGTCAGACATCCACCAAACACGCCATGAATAACGGTGAGAGAGATGTTGCAGTGGAGACTGCTACATGTTGACAGAGAATAGGAGATTGGGGCCAGATTTGAGCAAACGTGGGAGTGTGAACAAGAGGGGGACCAGGATCGTTTCAATTAATTGCATGTAAACTCCATAGCTCCATAGTAACAATGCACACAATGGACTATCACAGTTTTCAATAAGTGGAAGAGATATACAGTTTGGAACAGACCCCTAGTTATCTTCACTCTTCACAATGCATTCAAAATTCTAAATAAAACAAAACAACCAAATTTGAATCTTGCCACAAGCTGTCCCTTATTAATTTACAGCCACCTCCTGTGTATGTGATTGATGGAGGGAGGGAAAAAATGAAATAAAACATTAAAAATATGCAAACTGAATTCTGAAAGAGCAATAGGTCTTCGCTCATGTCGGTTTTCCTCTGCCCATTGCCTAAAGCAAGTCACAAAATTTAATCAGTCAATGGGGAAGAAAAATCCCATTTGAATTGGAAGATACACATTAGGCACGATATCTTCATTTTTTAGATGAAAACTGTTCCTCTATTTGATTGGAGAGGCTTAGCAGTGCCTTCAGGCATCAGTCTCTACGTACATCCGAGAGACAGCTTATCCTTTTATTAGAATGAAATGGAGAAAGATGCTGTAGAATTTGAGCATGTTAAGATTGAATGTGCTTACGCAAACTTGCTTTACAGAGGTAATCATTCTGAACAGGCTTGAATCTTGGCAGGTGAAAATAAGGAATTTCATAGGAAAGAAAACAAATTTACAGTTTACTTGACGTGAATAAGTTTCACTAATATTTTGTTCATGCACACTAATACTTCTTTTTATCCTTTTTATTTCTTCTGGTACACAAGTGCAACTCACTTTTAATTATATTCTAATTTTGCTTCATTCTCTGCCAGCAGGCTTCTCAACGTGGATTTGAGTGTCGCTATTATGTTCTTTTTTTTACCAACTCACATCTAACTTTCACTGCTGCAAATGATCCAACATAAATATGGCAACAGAATGGAGCAGACACATTCAGCAATGAAACAAAGCACAACTTCCCTTCTCTTTAATTCAGTTTAAAAAGAAGTATTTAAAATCAGCTAAAGTGCCTTATCACACGTGATACATCTGTCTAGTGGTGATGAAATCAAGGTGAACAATATGACACTTTGTTGTAAAGATGCAATCATTACAAAAAGAATAAATCCTACTTTGAGCATGCTCTTGACTTGTGCTATGACTTGCCTTCATGGGCTTGATGAATTTGAGTAGAAATGTCCTTTGACAAGGCTTGAGACTTGTCTTCAACTTCCTCCAAAATACAGCTCTGGTAAAAGCTAAGAAAACCTGGTAGTAAACTTGTTGAATGCTGGACACCCACTCAGAGCACAGCAACTTGTGTAGCAGAATTAACTGTTTGAGAAGAGCTCGAGGCTGAAGGTTCATATGGTCACTGAGAAAAGATCAATGTGAGAGAGGAAGTAGTGGATGGGCGAGTTAGGGATCGATGGACCAAGGCAGCCTCCAGTCCCAAATGCTCTACTGACCTGACTGAGTTGATCCCAGTGTGACAGGAGCATGGCTGCCTGTCACATTATCATTCACAGTCATGGGCCCAAATGCTGTGCTCTGCACTGCACAGTGCGGAGATACAGAGGGAAACAGCTTTCAGCTTTAAAGTTTGAGCTTGTATGTGAAACAGACATGGTATAAATAACTACTGCATAGAAAGTCTGGGGCACTAACTGAGTGGCTTTCTCTTTGTGATACCAATAGGGATTTACGTAGACATTGAAGCTTAGAGAAAGAGCTGTGAGGGATTGGTTTACTATAGCTTTAAGCAAATCATCATTATGTAAAGTGCTGCTGATATATCTAGTAATTGCATATCTAATTGCAATTGCAATTTCCATGGTTATTTTTTATGTGTATTTTCATTTCAGCGGGATTAAAAATTGGATGTAAGGTCCAGCAATTGGACTGGTTTATGTTTTCTGCTATAGGCTGTAGCTATAAAGTTGTTGTCATACACTTATTTTCACACTCCAAGTAAACTCATGATTATACTCGCTTCATCTCATTTCATAATGACTCCTAAGAACACTCCTTCACATTCTTTCGTGTCCCGTGAGGATAAATTAATGTCAAGCAAACTGGATTTAAATGCTTGTGCATCTTGTACAGTGAAAAGCAAGATTACCGGATGGTGTCCGTTAATCTGTGGACAGCCCCTTGGCGAGTGGCAGCACATTTCCGCCAGAGGCTGTTGTGTCTGGGCTTTTCATTAACACCTAAGAAGGTGTCAATCACAGTTTTCTTCTGCAGGGCTGCTCATAAACAAAACAGCAGTAGAAACAAGGTCCAATTCTCCTGGGTCCCACCCAAGCAGCAAGTGCCACGGCTGAATGCTGACGCCAAAACACAGGTGCCTTAACATCCAGCTTGCTAATGGCCATCAGAAATAACTGACTGTACTGAACAGAAACCCAAAGTGTTTTTTATTTTTATGAGGAGTTGTATAATCCTGATCTTTTCTAAAATGTGTCTGTGAATTTTTCATTTTCAGCTATTTTTCGTGGTAATTTTATTTTGTCCCCACTTGCTTTAGATGCAGAAGGTAATGTTCCTTTTTTAGCTTTTATTTTAAAATCATGATGGTGGGTATTTAGGGATATTACGGTAAACCCAATAGTGTCAGTAAGAAAACATAAGGTACCTACCTGAGACGTCTGTGTCGCTGTACGACTCCTCTTGGTCAGAGAGCCTTCTTTCTCTCTGACAAACTTCTGGCACATAGAAATCTCCCTGTCGAGCCAAAGGAGCCATAAAATGGATCTGACCCTCTCTGTAGATCTCAAGCAATGGATGTGCGCACAGCCTCCTATCCTGTGGGAAGAATTTAAGTTTGTGAGCGTTTTCTTTAAAGTTGTGTTGCTAGAAGCAATTTTAGTTCAGATTTAACCAATAAAAGAACAATCAGTTATCATAAGCTGTATGTCTACATACTGCATTTATCCTCAATAAGCACAAACATGCAAATAACCATAAAAGTCTTTTTGCAGTCAATGACCAATACAATTCATTTAATTTCACATGTGGGAGCCTCGTTGTTCACACCTCCCAGGAAACACATCCTAGATCCTTAAAATCAGTTTTTTGAATGTTCAACATCCCATAACCGCATGTCACACTGCCTCTGTTGAAATGTGTATACTTCTTCTGTTACTCGCCTCAGTCCTCTAGAAGTTCAAGTCTCACATAACAGAGACCACTTCACTTCTCCAGGCTCATTAACCTTTCATACACCATACTCTGTTATTCTGCTCAGGCACAGCCAGTGTCTGTTAGTTTTACCCTTTTGGCATATGCAAAATGTTAAGTAATTCTAAAAACACATTGCAGGTTCAGCGCAGTATCTCAACATTAGCAATTATCTAAACGAAACTAGTTTCAATTTACTAAAATTGCTGTGTTTTCATTTATACCTGTCATTGCACATGTACTGAGTGTTGCTGATTGGTGCAATTTACCGATTAAATAAACAATATGGTGTGATATTGTACATTAGAATAGAGCACCAGCAATATTAATATCCAGCGTGCTTGGATTCAGTGTATTGCGGTGTAAGAGTATGTAAAATGTGTACATCAACTTGAGAATAAAAGCAAGGCATTACGGTAATGACCTCTTTATTCACACCTCGCACCCTTCTTTCATCTCCAAACCCTTTGTTTCTTCAGTAACTTTAACTATATTAGCCCAAGCATATTAGACCATACATCATGTTTTACTCTGTAGCAAATTAAAATCCTAGTCCCGATTATTATTGTTTCCAGACAGACTGGACTTCTGACAGGTCCAGTTTCAAGCAAAGTGAAAGAAGTGACAGGTATTCATTGTTTAGTGAAACAGGAGCATCGCACATGTGGGATAATCAGGCTTCCAGACTGAAGACTCGCACATAAGACGGATTCTTTATAGGAGACAGCTGACTTACTTTCAAACTCTATCCTATCATCTCTCTCACCATCTGTCTCTCAGCCCAATTATGACAGCAGTGACATTCTTCTCGCTGCTGTCTACAGGAACAACATTGTCAGTTTTAGTGATTTCAGGAACATCAATTATTGGTGCATTTCTTTTCTTCAGAAACATCTGTGTACGTTCATTGGCTTGGCTCATCAGTCAGCGCAGACATGGACTGCTACATACTGCATATTGATGTTTAATTTAGTTTAATTTCACAGCTCATTCATCAATAAATGATAAATGAAAAAGTATAGTAAAAGTGTAGTGCAGACATGCTGCAGCACTCAGATAGGTACTGCAGACAAATACTACTCTTAACAATCTAATGGCACACTCCCAAGATTCAAGCACAGAAAATATGCCAAGGGAGGAGGACTAAGTGTAGATTTAAAAGTGCTGCACTACTAAAAGAAAATAACAGAAATTTACACCTAAAATGAATATTAAGTGGATTCACTATTTGCTTTCTGAGCCTCTCTTTGTTTCACTTCTTTTATTCAAATACTAAACCATTTGCAAGGTGCGACAGTCTACAGTAAATTAAAAAGTCAAGTGAACAACATCCATCCACTCAACATCCTTAACAACATCCTGGGGGATTCAGCATGCCGCATAATATGTTCAATTTTCTATTGGCATTTATGACAATAGTTTCAAATTTGCTCTGCTGCACAGTGTTTACGTTATTGTGGCCCAGTGACATTATTTATTAAATTGTGGGAAGAAGAAACATCATGAGGGAATAGTGTTTACAACGGAAACTCTTGTGCATCAGGCCCTGCAAAACGGCCACATAGACCTCTACAATTATGTGAAAGTGCAGAGCAACTGAAACCCAACATAACGAATCCCACAAGATCGCAAAAGATACTTCAGATTAAGACAATTTAGTTTTCTCAAAATGTGACTAAAACTATGACCAAACAGGTTTGATTTTGCTTGTTCTTGTGTTTTCGATGCATTTTAAATTAACTTTTGTCATTTATTATGAAGATTTTTAATGACTTCTTGTCAAAAACAAAACAAAAACCAATCCCACGTAAAATGAATAATAATTCCCTGTAAATTTAATAACACACAAGCTGCATTTGCACATAAAATTGCATGTTATGTTCATTAATGAAAAGCTCTTTAGCAGGAGGTGGAAGGATGAGTGCTACTGGCTGTTTTAGACCAACAATGAAAGAAAAGAAAAAAGGAATGCTGAATGACAATTCATCCAGAATGGGTTAATATTCAACAAGAGGGTCCACTCTTCTGCTCTCAGAATGACCAACTGTTTTGCTTTGGCTGGAAGTTATCAAAGAGGTTAATAGACAAAAAACGTCTAAAAAAGACGTATCAAATATGTCTTTTTGCATAACACGATCTTAGATGAAACACTACATCTTCAAAAATAAAGATGAGCAAGAAGCATTGCAACTGGAGCCGAGTGTTTCATGCAACCAATGTACACATGTAAGCAGAATATTAGAAGTGGAGCAATTACTCTATTAGATTTATTAGAAGAATTGGTAAGTTATTTTTTATAATACCTTTATTTTTCAAGCACTACCACATACCAGCATCCCCGTTTTATCAATTTACTGCTTTTCTTTAGGTGTAACTTAATAAATGTTGTACTTCTCTTCTAAACAAACAAAATAACTGAGGATGCCACACAGCTGTACAGGATTTCTGCAAGCCATCCTTCCAGCAGTGGAATTGCTGAGACAAGCATGGTGCATGGTAGGATTTTGTAATTGGGTAGAGTATTGTGGATAGTGTAGTTATTGATTTTGTTGGATTTTCTTCATACTCTTCTCCTTCTGTATCATGGCCTCAGGGGCACATGAGAGCACTGAAAGCAGAGCAGAGTAACGGGGTCAAAACAAGGTCATTTTTCTGTTCATACCCTTCACAGCACATAATTGTTATTTGGACAGAAAGATGTCAATTATTTTGTTTCCATGGCATGAAAACATTATTATATTGCTGCATTATTAAGGGAATAGACATGGGAAATTACAGAAGCCAACAGAACATGACCTCACCTGACTTTGATTAAGTTGTTTCTAATAAAAAAGGCAGAACTGTCTCTTTTCTTCATGTTTTCCTGCCCTAGCAGACATCTTATAATAATAATAATACATTTTATGTATATTTTTAAGGACACCTTACAGAGCATAAAATGTCATAAACAATTGTAAAGAAATAGACATATACAGGTCCTTCTCAAAAAATTAGCATATTGTGATGAAGTTCATTATTTTCTGTAATGTACTGATAAACATTAGAC
>JAUMHF010000021.1:12377830-12436985 GCA_032359275.1 Microctenopoma steveboyesi
AAAATATATGACAGTCTAATGTTTATCAGTAAATTACAGAAAATAATGAACTTTATCACAATATGCTAATTTTTTTAAAAGGACCTGTATATATGAAATTCAATCCAAAAATTCAATTCAAATTAATAGAAACCAGCAATTGACAACAATTAAAATCAGCATCTAGAGAAAGTAGACCATCTGAAACAGATGAGTTTTTAGGTACTTGTTGGTAAATCTTATTTATTATTATAGTACTCTCAATCTCTGTGTGTGTGTGTGTGTGTGTGTGTGTGCGCGTGTTATATTTACATTTATATATCCATCACTCTTCTGGAAGGCATGACTCAAACGCAAACTCTGTTACTGGTTATAAAGTTGAATTATTGGGCTAATTTATAAGCAACAATTACATCAATTGTAATTATAGTGATTGTTTTACTGAAGCATTGTGAAAACAAATCTGCTTCAACAAAGGATTAAAGTGTGGATGAAATTTGTTTGAGCATAAGGGATTACCAAAAACACCATGCACAAATGCCAGTGCATACACATGACCCTTTAATCACCTCTCACACACTGTTAGGATCAGAGTCCTGAAAGAACAAGTGAAAGATTGATACTCTATATGATAAGGAGGATGTTCTAATCCCCTTTTTCAAAGTTCTTAGCGTGGAGAACAACATCTGCATGAGACCACAGTCTATGATGGGACCCCAAGCAGACTACACCTGCCTTTAAAATGTATTAAATTGTGATGCAATCCCGGTCACTGCAAACGCTTTCAGGCTTGATAAACCCCATTTCAGACATGCTTGCATTTTCTTTTCCCTGTATTTTCCAAATCTTGGGGAAAAATACTTTCCCAAAGGTGCAAAATCCACAGCAACCACTATTTGCTTATTTCAAAGACGCAGTCCTCAGTGTGCACTTTAAGTGTCTGGGTCCAGATAAGAATCACTTCTCCAATGCAGCAGACAGGTTTTCTTTTCAAACAGAAAACATGTCCCAGAGCTGTGCCCTTTAGTAGACAATTGTGATAAGATCACAACTACAAATCAGGCTGGATATTAGAGGTGGAAATCAGCAGAGACTCCATGATACGATATCATTGCAAAACTTCTAATACAATATTATTGTGATTTTAAACATTCTGCAAAGTATTGCAATACAATAGACTGTGATTAGCATGTTTTTTTTCAAATTATGTTCAGGTAAACTTTGTCAAATTACATTTAATCTAATAATAAAGTAGTCCTCTGCCTTCTTTCTGCTTAGTCTCAGTGTGCTGAATTCTCCGTGCATTGTGAGGAGCTTCCATGTCTTGATGTCAGTCACTTCCATCCTGTACTTTGGCCAGCTTATTATGCCAGTGGGGTCTGGTACAACGTAGGTATTCATTGCCCAGAGTTTATCCTTCCCACTCAGCGGAGTTCTCATGACTTGTCCTACTCATTGCAGTTCTAACCATATGTTTCTCTCTCATTTTCGAGGTAGGCACATTATAGCATGAGGCCGCAATATTACGGCAGCACTGGTATAAATGTATTTTTTCTTAATAGTGTTTTATGTGTGAGAGGGTGTGCTTTTATAATTTGTGTTTTGTGTATGTATTGTATGTATCTCTTATTGGACTACGAGTCTGTAAAATAAAATTCATATCATATCATATTACCACTACACTATACATATAATAATCAAGACTAACCAACTTTTGACTATGTCAGAAAAAAGAGTTCACAGTGACTCAGTGAATCTCAGGGGGTACAGGACCGAGTTTACCTCTGCGCAAGTCAGCCCCGATAAGACAAAGACAATGACAAATTGTTAAGTGTGTTAGGTTAAGTGTTTTCGACGATTTTAATGGATTCACATAATCTCGCGTTTTTTAGATACATTAATTTAGTTTCCTGATGAGCAAGAAAAATAGCTGCTTTAAACCTACCACTCAAGCAATTTTTATTCAGCAATCTCAAAAAAGGTTTTATTATAGGCAACTGGACTTGTTTGGTTTCTTGACGACATTTCACCCTTTCCACCCAATCCAGAGGGCTTTCCAATGTCAGATCGAGATAACCATGACCTGGATGACTTAGAACCTGCACAGATATTTATATCAGCATATCAAATCATTACACAACCTTAGATCACAATTTGGGGAAAACGCTAGGAAAATACAACCAGAACTTTTTTATGAGGTCCAAATGACTGAATGATTTGTATTCATGTAATTAAAGAATACTACAAGTACTTAGAGGTGTCAAGTAATGAAGCACGTTTACTTCGTTACTGTACTTAAGTAGATTTTTCTGGTATCTGTACTTTACTTTACAGACTTTAGGGACTGAAAGAGCGTCATAGTGGCGAGAAAACAATCATTTGGCTCCAGCTGCAGCGAAGAAGAACATATCAGCCCAAAATGCAGTTTTCTTTCTGCTCATGCATGAGCTGTGTTCACTTCAGTCTAGTTATGCTCCAATCCAATCAGAAAAGCCGATCACCTGTGGCTCATATTTTAAAGCCTGCAGAGGTCCTGTGTGCGGTGTAGCGTTCCCCTCCCACTTACCTTCACTAACGGTTCTTACTCAAGTGGGACTGTTGGGTTTTCTACATTTTCTGTATATACTTACATAATGTGTAAGGTCTTAAACGTTACACTGTAAAGTGTCCTGAGATGACTTACATTATGAATTAGCGCTGTATAAATAAAACTGAACTGAATTGACTTGATCGACACTTATTAGCTTACTCTGAAAATAAATTAACAACAATTTTTCCTTTAGAGATTTTCCTTAATACAGTTTTGGCACAAAATGTGTGCGTGTGTGTGATATTACCAAACAAGAGTTACAATCTCTACCTACTTACCTACACAGAATATATACACCCCTGACTTTTAGCGATGGCATCGATTCTGTTGAGCAACTGCTCATTGAAATACAAGGAATACAAACATGCCTCATTCCAGCCTAGTGGAAATTTCAGGGTCATTGTGGTCACATTTGCTCAGGCAGGAGTTCAGATTGCTGTCGACACGGTTCAATGAATAAAAATAAGATATATGCAGCAGATTTCACTTACATAATATGTGTAGCAGAGGAAGAAATGTAGACACAAGTTTGTTCACTTACTATTGAGACCCAAGGTATATTTCGGTGGTAAATGGACACAAATGACTTCAAAGGTAACATTCACCTGATGGCTAATAATGGAAGTAGGCTTTTTACCGCAAAGCATATGCTATCTTACAGATAACATGGCCATAAGACTAAGCCATCTATCTTAATAGCGGACACTGCAAACACAGAAATGTAAATCTGAAAATTAACCTTGACTTCCTCACGGGGGTGAAAAGAGAACTCCACAGATAAAAACTAAAAATCCAAAAAGCTAAAAACAAAGAATATGTCGAATGATATACTCTCAGGTTATTTCAGTCGAACAACTAGCATGCATGAATCAAGAAAAACAGCAAAACCATCAGCAGTGGGAGTCCAGAACATGTAATTTGTTGACATTTGGCCACTTCCTGTAGCCTGTGCATTAATAAAAGTATTCTGCAAAATTATGGACAACACCACTCCATTAGAAGCACACCACCCCTACTTACCATTTTAGTGTCCTTTCATTTCTTTTAGTTTTATCATATAAATACTGCATTTCTTTTCTGTTTCACATAATATTTTAAATGTCAAATGTCCTCTTCCTTTACATAGCAGAGGGGATGATGGAACATTGTATCTCCACAACCTCTTTATAGTCTACATTTCATTTCAAAGCCCCAAGAGAAAAAGGAGGTTCAAAAGGACAGAGGGCACAGTGACTGGTAGTAGTCACCACCAGCACGAACAATCCAGGTGTCACTCAAGCAACAACACTCTTTACAAAGACTCATTCGGCCTTGACAAATGAACAAGGACTATTGGAAAGTCACTGAGCTGAATAAAGCAGTTTAATCCTATGCCTCTTTTTTTATCTTTCCTGTGTCTTTAGGTCGCTCACTAAGGTCCCAAACCTCAGCACATTGGTTCGGTGCCCCCGCCCTGTTGTTGGACTCATACTTGAATGGTTCATAATTGCCTCTTGGATTGCTTTTAAGAAAATCCCTCAAGGGGACCCTGGAGCAGGTTCATTTAATTTGCATGTCTGTCTCAACAAAAGACACAACGACGTTGTCAGAATATGTTAGCCATTGCAAAAGAATCAGTGTGTATATCACAGATAAAATTCTGACCCTTTTAGTGTTAAAGGTGGATTCAAGTGACTGCCATAATACTGCAGGCAACAGCTAATAAAACAGTGTTATATTAGCTCAAAATGCTCTATATTTCATTCTAAAGAAGTTTTGTTGGGTCACTATGCTGTAGCGCCACAATACCGTATTTATGGGGATACAAACAGAACATTGCCCACAGACTCATAACATAGAAGCATGTGTTTTTTAAGCAATTGTTCGATCTTAAATCCTAAATGACTGATAAGACCACCGGCACAAAATAATTTGTCCCATATCTAAAAATAACTACCCTTCTTAAATTGTAATCACACCCTTCTGCCTGATCTTGATTCAGAGCGACAGTGTAACAAAGAATAAAGTTTAAATCTGATCAATCATATGTAGATGTGACATTTAACACAAACAGTAGATTCCCAGCTGCTGGAGGATGAAAGTCATGTTTGAACATTTGACGGGCAAACTCCACAGAGCCTCCTGTGAGGAGAGTTAGCTTGCAGGGTCATGATGCAACATTCTTGTTTAAGTAGTTTCAAAGATTTTGTAAATAAATATAATAAACTGGTTAAAAATTAAAAAGAATTTAAGTACATACTAATGAAACTACATTTTTAATTATCAAAAGATATTCCCACTAAATAAATGTATGATGTCTTAAACTGAGCAAATGTGTCAAAACCCTAAAAAACATTTAACTAGACTCACTAAAGGAAGGTATTTAATATGAAAACAGCTTTTATAAATAAAACGCCTTATGTTAGTACAGCTATAAAGAGCTTTGCATTAAAAACAAGGAAAAAAATGCACAGAATTACATTTACTAATAAACAAGACTTCTCCTTCTAAAGCTTCCAGCATGTGACGCTGCCTTCATTAAGTCTTCTACCATATAATCCGAATGACCTATTCTGACATTTCTGATTGTCACAGATAACTAAAAGTCTGCATGTTTATCAGGCCCTGCGGACTAGCATCTGTGCACTGCTTAGCAGCACACACGCCCATGTAGACCAAATGAATAAGAATAGCAAGAGACAGCACCTTATGCCCCAAAAATGAGGCTTTTCCACCATGCTGCAGAAGACCTGACGATGACTTTACCATGTGTGTCAGTTTCTAAAAAAGGCCATTTTTATAGAACAAAGGAAAACTTGCTTTATATTCAGTCCCGAATCTCTGTGCTGGCAAGAAACTTCAGTGCCCTCAAGCAAACAAATGTTCCATCATCTGCCTTTCACAAACCTTTAGATCTCTGTGAATGTCAGCAATATTATCCTCCTACCCCAGTGCCCAATCCAGTCTGAAGGCCTGGACACCATGCTCGAATCAAATCTCAAGATGCCAAACCTCCTGTGATGTAGCTCACCACTAAAAAGCCAAGGCACATAAGAAAAACACTGGGGCCGATCGATGGCCTGACTAGGAAAATATCAGGCCTGACCATGGGGCAGAAACTCAAAGTGTCTGACAGACAGAAATCATTCTGCCATGACAAGCCAGGCATGCTAAATGCTGATGAGCTTGTTTGAAAAGGTCTCACCACTTGGGATATTCTAAGTGCCAGCTGTCAACACCATGCTGTATTCACTGAAAGAAATCCATTTAGAACTAAATGTGCTGTTAAGTTGCATAGGTTAAATGTTAAAACTTAAATGAACTTAGAATATCGAACATATATACATATACTGTATATATACATATATACATATACTGTATATAGGCACTTTTGCAAGTCCGTAATGCCGATGCACTCTAACCACATGTCAATAATATAAAGTAAAGCACAATTATCATGCATCAGACTGCTTTAAAATATTAAATTAACGTGAAAATACACAGTCTGTGTTTTCAGTGATTTACTATTTACTGTAAGTACATTTCTCCTGCCTCTGCTTCAACTGAGAACATGCAGTCAAGCCACTGACGGCTTAGGAAAACTAAAGCGCTACCTGGACACAGTAACTTAAATGTCGATGACCATTTGTTCCATCAGACTTCAGATCTATCTAAGTATTTTATTCAAATTAGTCACGTATTTATTAGATTATAAATTGAACTGAAATTGTAGGACTGGTTTCTGATTTTCATGTAACTGCTAGTCTGTTCATGTTTTCTCACTTATCAGAGAAATATAAACTGCATGAATCAAGACTTGCTGAGGAGGCAGGAAAAACAAATCAATCGTTTCCTGGGTTTGTTCTGCAAAATGGTTCGGTAGTATTTAGCTTCTGAGTTAACTATCTCCATAAAAACACGCTCCTCTTACTGGCTGTAAACAAAACACCAGTTTCCGGTTGAATTTCCTGGTCTGGAGCTGTAACCTCAGTCTTCTACGCTCGCAACACTGCTTTCAATATTTTATTTGAACTGGCGGTTCAACTGCTTTCAGTGCCAACGTGTAATTGACCCGAGCAGCAACACTTCAAACGCCACTGAGAATGCCTCAACTGCTTTCAGTCTTTCAAGAATAACTTTGGCTCTTTTTCGTGCCTACAGTTTCACCTCCATTAACATTTTAAACAACTTGTGGGTGTTTAACAACATTGTGTATCAGATTTAATGTTTCAGCTCCCTCTTCTGCTTAAGATTCATTTACACTTTTAGGTATTTATTCGTGTAGATTTTTTTTATTCATGTAGTCTTTTCTAATTTTGATAACCCTTGTTTTCATTTGTGATACACTGTTGGTCACGTTTTGAGGGAAAATATACTATAATAATTTATATACTATTATATTGTGGTTTCAGCATTCTAATGAGTTTAAAATGAACAATTGGTTAGTTAGATGGCCAACAATAGATTTTCACTCTATGTATGGTACTGTGTAAATGTATTTAGTATTAGGATCCAGCTGTCTGCTTTCATAGTGCAATGCTGCTTCTCAGATCCACGTTGAGGGGCATCTATGTGAACACTGTGATGCAACATTATCAGTTCACAAGAGGCAACAAGGTACTGGATAATGCAAGAGGCAATAGCTGAATTTCTAAAATGAGAAATGTGAATTTTAAAAAAATATTCAAATATTGTACCGGCTGGTTTGAGCTTACCGGGGGATAGCAATCTTCTCCTTGAGCTCCTATGTGAGAATGCACAGATGTATTTAAATAACTAGCTGGATTGCTTTTAGTAACAGAAACACCCACAAATTTCCTTAAGTTACAGATGTCCTCAGACGCATTTCACGTCATGGCAAAATCTTTGTAGAATCCTAGATTTATAGGGTTTTAGGGTTATTTTCCATTGTTGTAGTTTCCAAATATAACTTTAAAATATCCAAAATGAACATAATGTAAACAATTCAGTAAAACTATTTCAATAAGAAATATAAGAAGAAAGATTTCCACTGAAGTACAACGTACTTCTGGCCTCTGTATTACTAATGTTCACCAATAAACTGTCAAGATGCATAATTTAGGAAAATGGTCAGATACACTTTGTGATAATTATACAGTTCCATGTATTACAAGTAGAGAAGATGTCAAACTACAGATTTTCTTTGGTTTTATATCCGATTCAAAAAGTTTCTGAAAAAAGCATTAATAAGTATAATGTTACATTACAGTATAATGTAATTCAAACACTGCAAATTCTATGAACAAAGCGTGAAACAGTTTAAACGAAGATTTAATAGTGTTGGTGATCGTGGCCGATGCCCAGGTTTAATGACTATGTAAGCTGACCTCTCAGACAGGCTAAGCGCCACTGGAACAGAGCCAGATTTAAACAGTGTCCAAGCAGATGGTAGAGTCAACCAGACAGGACACACAAACACATTCCTCTAGCAGAAGCAGAGTGATTGAGACAACCTGTGGTGTCGCCACCTGTTTTAACACACTGCATAATTAAACCATATCCACAAAACTTTCTTCTCATCACTATGACTCACTTTCCCAGCATCCTTGGAGCAGCACTAACCGAGATCATTCATCATAAAGTGCTAAAAGGACGTTCAAATTGTTCTTCCTCCATCTCTTTTGTCTTCAAGTTCACTCCATGTCTGCCCGTTCCAACCACAAATTTCTTCCTGCTGTACTACCTAACACACACCTCCCAACTCTCCAGGGGAGGCAAAGGCGGCTTAAGAATGTGTAAAAATAGTAATAATAATAATGAATAATAATCAGCTTTACAGAAAATGCATTTTAACTTTGTGCTGCCTGAAAAACAACAGTTGTGCATCTAACAATCATGGGGTCAGATATTGATATGTTTACCCACTTTAGTGGTGCATTCTTTGACATACTTACATGCTTGAACATTTTCTTATCGCTAAAATGAGTAGTTATTAACAAATAGTTACCAGTTTCATCTATTACCATTTTCTCAAATATTGTGTAAATGAACAGGCTGGTGTCAGGATGATGGACTAAACGCCTCCCATATCTATATCTATAAGCAGTGTTTTATAAGTGTTTATAATGGTCTACTGAGAAACTTTATGGGAATACTGAGCTGAGCCCACTGGGACACACGTGATGGGCTTATGGCTTGAATCATGCACAATTCATTCTGTTCTCTCTTACCCATACAACTCAGGTCACATTATTATCACATTATTATTATTAGTCCTTTTGCCTAATGGAAGATTTCCTTTTCCTTGTAATTTATATCAATATATGTGCATTTCAAGATTTGTATGTAGTGACTATGACACACAACACAAGTCCGGTCACATAGAGAGGTTCTCATTGAGAGTCCAAATTGCACATTACCTTGATGTAGTGTTCCAGCTGGGGGTAGACTTTTCCCACTCTCAGGAGGAGGGAGAAAAATGTCTTGTGGGGGAACGAGGTAGTGACCACGTGTGTGACTTCAGGAAAGGAAAAGACATTAAAGCCTGATGTCTCATAGCGCTTTAGGAGCTCCTCATCTGGCTTGTTTTCTCCCTCGCTCAGAATGCTGCCCACAGCAAACCGGCACTGTGGTCCAGACACCTAGAAACAGAGGTTGAATTAAAACGTTTATACACAATGTTTACCACCATGAAATCAAACATAGAGCCAAGACAGACTGATAATAACAATGATACATAAGAAGAATGGATACACTGTCTTTTTTCTGACTGTTCAAGATTTGCTCATTAAATTCTAAGTCTTTCCAAGTAGCGTAATTACACAAAGCCTCTAACATTACTGACAGAAAAATGAATGCTATCAACACAAGTGCTGTCTGGCCCTTTCCGAGAAAATGTGGAGAAAATGTGGTCATTAATTGAGACTCTAATTGGGGCATTTGGCACTGGAGCAATTATTGCTCCATTCTCTATTCTGGGCACACTGGTGACAATTAAAAACTCCCGAGACACTAAAGTTTGTTCATTGAACAATCGTGATGGTACAGTTAAGGCACAGAAAATGTGTCTGAGAACGCCTATTGTTTTCCTGTGCTCCTCATCTCGCAGGGCGAGTGTTGGGTTAAAGTGTGGTATTCACTGTGCACTGCAGAATAGGCTGAATGTTTCAAACACATTTACAGACACTTCATGAAGTGGACTATTTGCACAAAGTACATTTCTGAGCTAAGCTTTGTTTTGTAATTGCATATTAATACAGATTATTGAAAGAAGTGTATTATTATCATGCATCCAACGTCTCTTCGGCACATAGAGTACTAATACACCACATGAATAAAGACTTTTTATGTTTCAGTTTCTGGCTCTACGTTTGTGTCAGGTTGTGAGGAAAAGAAATTATTCAATCCGACTTAAAACAGACATTCCAGTCTGTATGTATATCATTAGTACAAATAATTCTGATACATGCAAAAGAGATTTTTCCCCATTTGACACCATATTCAAGGATGATGTAAACATGCTACCAGTAATTGCACACAATGAATTAGATGCCATTGTGCTGATCACTTACTGGTGACAGGTAAACCACAAAAAGCAGCCTCCGTGGAGATTATGTAAGACTCAGTAAACAGAGATGATTTCCACCAAACATCTATAATCCCCCATTATAAATATATAGCAGAATTTAATCTGTTAAAATGCTGTGTTTGTAATATGACTGATTTTACTGGAAGTAGCACAAGTACATTTTTATAACCTTACACATGAGGATATTTTTGACATTCTGGATGTTTTGGGGGCTCACAGTGGGAAGTGTGATCTAAGTGGATTTATTCATCTTCACAGGGCTTGAAGTAGGAAATTCAGAACAAAGACCCACTATGAAAAACACAAGCCTCTGTCCGCAATAAAAAAAAAAATTGTTTGCCACTCTACATTTATCAAGACAAGTGTGCTGTCTTTTGATGTTTCTTCAATACAATGAATGCAGAATGGCCCAAAATCAACTCAAACACTTGTGTATTCTGTGTCTCTGTGTAGCAGATCACTTGAAGTGCCTTTGGTTAGGCAACAGGCAAAGATGCATTTAATATTTTTCATCCACACTCAGATCCAGAGACCTAAATGTTTCACTGTGACTTTCTGGAAGGGCAAGTTGATTTTCTACTATTTCATCATTCACCACAAAGACTGATATTTCCTGACCGGACCCTCCCCCAGCTGTGATGCCCACAGCTTTCATTATATTGTGACCCAAATGATAGTCCCTGAAGATGAAGAGACGTGTCATTTCAACACTATTCCACTTGTCATCCACTTTGTCTCAAGGACCACAAACCCTGACCCTGATCGCCTACTTGGAATATCAAGTTTGACAGAAAACTACATGGTACACCCCGAAACCTCCCACTGATGTTTGGTGGACACTGAGGGGGAGAAGAGAAAATGAGAGCTGAAGGGTAGAGGTGAAGTGGGCATGCTAGGTCAGAGAAACCTCCTGGCTTTGAAACTGTGAAGAGGCTGGTGGAGAAAAGGGTTGGTGAGTCTGAGAAATGTGTATTAGCCATTTGAAAGAAAAGGCAGAGCTGCTCCAGCCCTGTATCCATGGCAACCATCTCAGGACCAACTCAAGTCCTTCTTGAGGTCCTTTGTTTCTCCAGAGGAAGTGATTAAAGGAGGTAAAAGTGAGAAAACTGACAACAGAGGATGAGACTAGGTATAGTCTAGGTACTCTTTATATGCTACAGTTTGGAAAAATCTTCAAACTGCAAATATCAATGAGCAATGCCTGACTACTTAGGCAAATATCAGTCCTCCTATATGAGAGCACTCTCTGGGACTCCTGACGCAGAAACTGAATGGCATCTTGAGGCTGAGACACTAATGAGCTAGGATCATTACACCAACTGTTTAACTTAGATCAGGAGTTGGCTACCCACTGCCAGCCTAATTACTGGCTTGGGAAAAAGGATGAGCAGAACAAAAGGGGATTGAAGCAGAATGGGGAACTAAACCATGTTACCTTCTTTTAGGTCAATGCGCACAAGACAACAGCACGTTTAAGCAGTGCCAGTCCCAGTACAGTCAAAACTCCAATCATACAAATGTTCTATAAAAAGCAATTTAAAGAAGAGCCACATGACTTTTTAACTTTTCAACAGATACAGTCAGAATGTTTTTGCTGCAGTAGAGGAGACCCCAACGCAACGACTACTAATATGTTTAGAAATCAAAAGACTTGTGTTTTATGTTATAACGTCACTCACAATGAAAATCACAATAAATTTCGTCATTATTTTTGCAGCAATCATTTTAATAGAATTTCATTTAATTTCTTATTATATGTTTTGAGGATGTTTGTTTCATAGTATTTAACACCAACCTTTTGTCTACGTACAGTAACTGTCACACCTCAGCTCCTCCAGGCTACAGCAAAACAAATCCAAGTATAATTCTGATTTTTATAGCTAGATGAAACCCCTGAGTTAAAGAAAACAAGCTAGTCAGCTTACTGTGAGAAAGTGAATGCAACATAACAAGCCCAGATAGATCTCTAACATACATAAAAATCTAGAGCAAAACACACATCACACTGAGTCTGACAATATAAATAAGGCTGCTGCTAATTAGCATTCAAAGATGTTATTGTAAAACCTTAAACAAATTAGCCTGGAAATTAGACTCCACAGGTATTAAACCGAGAAATCAGATAAAAATACTACTGAAATACTAAATTATCAGTTTATTGTGATCACTACCAACTGTTTTGAATTTAATGAGTCCATACACATTATGTTACTCTGTGTGACATAAATCAATATTGACACACATTACTAGTATGACGTTGAGAGTGTATCTCAGGATCTTCACTGAACGGATGATATTTTATGACTTCTGAAACACACCACATCCTTCCAAATGTCAGTGACTAAACTGAGAATTTAAAAAAACGAAAATGTCAAGACTACACAAAATATCACGAAACTTGCTATTCATTGAGTAAAGAATCATCTTAACTGCTTAAGAGAAATGATTTAATCATGAAGTGCCGACTACCTCCATAGAAAGGGTTCAACTAGGCCTTTATCATAAGAAAACGGCATTGTCGCCATCTAGTGGACGATTAATTACCTAATTTAGCCTTGGTAAATCTGCTGGATTTTTTAAGTTAACTTCTGGTTGCAGAAAAGTACTGAGAACATTGTAGTGAGACAGTAAGTTGTGTAGTGTTCTTTTTACCTTTTTAGGCTCATCATAAAACACTCCGATACATGAAAGCTTCGGTCCAATACTATGAGACTCCCTAAAAAGTTGCTCGCAGCTTCTGTATGGTCCTTGTTTGAATTTGTAGGCAAACGTGATCTTTTTTAGCGGAGGAGGACCAGTTCGCACGGTGATGTGTGAAAGCAGCCTCGAGTAAACAATCAAACCCGTTAGAGTTAAAAGGCTTAACAACAGGCTAACGACACACACGCTGACCCACTCTGGCATGGTGGCATATAACACGCTGAGCAAGCAGCTGAGCGTTGTTTAGCTACCTCTGAACACTAAACACGAGTGAAATCCCTGTAGCAGACAAGCATTTTATAAAAGATATAATGTTGTTATCCTGTTTCAGTTGTCCCTGCATTAACTTAGAATTTCTTTACTAAACGAAAGGATTTCATTGCACGGCACTTCCTGGAAGATACCATTATTAGCGAGCAAAGGGAGAACCTTTGTTAGAACTTAGCTATAAATACACACGTTTTGCTATTATAAACAATTTTATAGCCATCTGACTCACTATTATATAGTATGTGTCTGCATCGAACAAAAATCTTTAATTCAGATTTACTGATATTTCCACTGATTTGGTGCAAGTGTGTACAGCAAATTATCGTTTCCAAGGGTTTTTGGTAGGTTCCAACGTATTATTTTGATGTTCTGAAATCACACATGACTGTAACTAATACAAAAGAAAATTGAAAGTCACTAAACTCTTGCAACAAAAGTGATAAGAAAGATGTTTTGTAAGTGTTTTCAATTCTAGTATATTGTTATTTTCGTTAGGCTACTATACGATGCCTGCAGGCAGCTACTTCCTAGATAGATAGAGATAATTATAGCTATCCACACACAGAGCGTAAAAGTACACACGAAAGCAGACAAAAACATATTGTACGAACCATTTTAATTTTCAAACGTACAGAAAAACAATTGAAATGAATTGAATCAAATGCAGAAGAAAAAGAATTAAAAAAAAATCATAGGAACCAGTACAATAAAGTTATAACGTAGACTACGGGTGAAACTTCACTAAAAGCAATAATGACATTTGAGAACATTTTTGTGATGGAATGTTGCACAAATTGTCGAAATTGTCACATGTACGTTTATGTCCCGCCCTCTGAATAAAGGCTGCACGTATAAACTTGTTGACATCGACCTTCCGGAGTAAAAACAAACTGAGCTTTCGACCTTCAAACTTCTTCGTCTAACTCTCCAGAATGGCTGGAAATCTGAAAAGGTTCTACGAGATGACAGCTAAACTGCTGTCGGGTGAAACCTTCAGTTTTTCTACTCTAAAGGGCAAAGTTGTTCTCATTGAGAATGTGGCGTCTCTTTGAGGAACAACAGTCAGGGACTACACTCAGATGAACGAGCTTCACGCTCGCTACGCCGCCAAAGGACTCGTTATTCTGGGTGTTCCCTGCAATCAGTTTGGACACCAGGTAAGCCATGCCTGACTTACACAGTTTCCCATTGAACCATACTATATCTTTAGAATATGACAGGCCTATTTAGCTCCTCGATTATCGGACTACATTGGCTAGAAACATAAAAGCCAATAGGCTCGATTGTGTATATTGAAGTCATACAGAAAATTACTATTATATATATTATTATATCAAAGGACATGTTTGTTAAATATCTTTTTGGTCTACTTTTAACCTGTGTGAACGTTAACATCAATCAATCCATCAATCTTCTGTAAAAACGCGGATGAGTGTGGAATACATCCTCAGCTTGTCTAAATAAATAAACAAAATTGTGGTCTCACATTAAAGTGTACAGGAAAGGCTTGCATGTAAAACTATGACTATGATAGACTGATTAAATTTATATATATATATGGATCAAATAGGGATAGCCTACATCCTTCCTATATGAAATGCAGCAACATGCAAGAACCAACATGTATGTATGAAATGTACCACTGGCCTCATTTTGTTACTTTGAATTAACGTGTTAATCAACTTGATATGTAGGCCTGTTTATTTTTCATTTTTATAACAGGAAAATGCCAGGAATGATGAAATCCTTAGGTGTCTGAAGTATGTCCGTCCAGGTGGTGGTTTTGAACCAAAGTTCCAGCTCCTAGAGAAGACAGATGTGAATGGGAAGGAGGCCCACCCCTTGTTTGTCTTTTTGAAGGAAAGGCTTCCCTTCCCCAGTGATGATGCTCTGGCTCTCATGACTGATCCAAAGTTCATCATTTGGAGTCCAGTTTGCAGAAATGACATCTCCTGGAACTTTGAGAAGTTCCTGGTCAGTCCTGATGGAGAACCCTACAAGCGCTACAGCAGAAATTTCCTCACTACTGACATTGAGGCAGATATTCAGGAGCTACTCAAACGGGTCTAGTAAAGTGTGTCATGACGCACTCTGGGTAGCAGTATCAGTATTCAGTATCAGTAAATACCAGCCTGGCCCAGAAGATTAATCATGAGTCACACATCTTATTTGGGTGTTTTTATCATGTTTTTCTCATTTGCAGTAGTAGTGCAGCATTAGTGCAAGTCGCTGATCTATCCTCTGCCGTACACGATGGTTGTTCAGCCTGTTTTCTTAATGATGACACTCCTTGAAGCCTTCCTGTGAGGGGAGTTTCTGATGAATTTGTAAAACACACTGACTCGGCCACAGTGCATTTATTTGCAATAAACTCTAACATATATGCAGTGTTACTGTCATTTGTGTAGAGTTCAACACAAAAGAACTTTTCTTAGTTGCTTTTATTTTTGCAGTGTTACTGTCATTTGTGTAGAGTTCAACACAAAATAACTTTTCTTAGTTGCTTTTATTTTTACATATTTTTGTTTATTAAAACAAAATCTCAGGATCCAACAGACACTTACGCAACTTGGAGCGTTGCTAGGTAACTGGAGTAACGTTAGAACTGACGCAGATTGGACGTGGTGAGTGGTTAACGTGTAAACATAATAAAGCTAGTTTTTCACGTCCTGTAGATTAAAAAACAATCGTTTATTATGCCAGACTCTTTGTATTGGAGGCTAACTACGTTACCAATCGATCAAAATGAAAGCAATAACTTCGAGTTGTCCTGAGCGAAAACGTCTGGCGGCGCTGTCATGAATGTTGCATATTGATCGTATGAAATGCTTTATTTAAAATTTAGTCAGCTTCCTTATAGGGTTCTGGTTACCCATATTCAACTTGGATATATAACAGCAGCATCCTCATTTGCCCTGTCTGCACTGTGCTTCCTGTGTGAACGCAGTGTTATCCTGCATTGACAGAACGCCGAGCTGCGACTTATCCAACATGGCCGGACAGGAAGATCCAGTGCAGAGAGAGATTCACCAAGACTGGGCGAATCGAGAGTATATAGAAGTAATTACAAGCAGCATCAAAAAAATTGCCGACTTTCTTAACTCGTTTGGTAAGATTTTGACAAACATTTTACGAATTAGGATGCCTCTATTGTCAATATTTTGTAAAAGCCTTAAAGCTAAAGCTGGTTAGCTAGCTAGGTAGCTTGCAGTTGCTAGTGATGGTGTTGATATTTTCATTGGCCACTCCCAGTTAGCAACTAGCTTTCTCGTCAATTGTATTCTTATGTCTACACAGTACTACATACAGTTTTATTTTGAGTTACCGTATGGTTTGTGATGCTTGTTAAGTGATGTTAGATTTGTATCAACGGTCAAAATCAAATAAAACAAATTAATGTCAAAATTATTTAATGTGATTGTTAAGGATGCTGCCGGCTAGCTAGCAATCAGGCTTCCCTCAAGCGCAAGTCTACTTAGCTGTTGTTATGTCCAAGTAACTGTTAAAACTGATGTTTATATGTCATAATAAACGACATAAACGTGTAGAATACAATGTATATGACATAACTAAATGCTGTTTATAACCTACAGACATGTCCTGTCGTTCCCGTTTGGCTACACTGAATGAGAAGCTGACAGCGTTGGAGAGGAGGATTGAATATATAGAGGCGAGAGTAAGTATGCCAAGTAAAATGTGTTCACTGTACGGCGCAGTTTGTATTTACATGTTTTAACTTGGTACAGCTGGTGCATAAATATCTATCTATCTATCTATCTATCTATCTCATTACAGGTGACGAAAGGAGAGACCTTGACTTAGAAGTTCAAAGCTTACTTGCCCATCCCCCCACCATTTTGTAATAAGTGAGATGGAATCTACCCTGATTTTTTTGGGACCATGTTGACCATTTTTATATTACATGGCTGAATTGTGTGTTATTTTATGTCGTAATGCATTTATAAAGAACAACTGAGCTGTCTTGAGTGTCAATGACTCAAGTGTCATCAATATTGCTAAAAAAAACAAGCTCCATGATGAGCTTTATTATGAATCTGGTATCAGCACAATTTATTGACCATCTGTGTTATATACAATATCAATACCACATCAGAGATTTATAAAAGGGGAATATTCTTGTGTGCCAAGTTGAATAGGTAATGGTGTAGTCACCTTTATTAAGGATCTCCCTGTACAGTAAAGTGTTTGGTGATGTTTCATGGTTTAAATGCTCTATTAAACAATCAATGATGTTTCATGTTCCGTCTTATTTCAACATATACATACATACATACGTATTGCTCCTGATCTGTTCATTTAAAATGGTCTTGACGAGTTAGCCCTTATCAGAGTTCTTTGTTGCAGTATCTCAGTTTTACGGGAACTGAATGGTATTTGCTGGTGTCTTCTTGTAAGTTGCTTTGGATAAAAGCGTCTGCCAAGTAAAGTAAAGGTATATACCCTAGGTATAGGTATAACACCTTTACTTGCATACAGTTGTTTTGTGTAACTATCCCTCACATACAGATAGCAGCTGGCCAGTAACTAGTATTACTGTAACTAGTAACTAGTAGATTGTTATTGTATGGAAAAAATAGCAGTGTTGTGGGGCAAAGTGCTAGAAATTATTAGCATAAATGCTATTATAGCAGTTAAATATGGCTAATGTTTGATTAAAAACTATATAGAGAGATGATGTCCTGTAAATGCATTACAGTATTTCTAGACTCAGGCATTACAGTATTTACAGTAATCATACCATGTTAGAAAACAACATTATTTTGTTAAGTGATTTTCAGAATAATTTTAAGAGGTCAAACAACAGTTAGGATGGATTTTAGACCAGGTTGTAACAGAAACCAAACTGTCCTGAATTTATTTCAAAAGTTAACCTCGACAGTCCCAAATGAATGACTGTACCGTCATTTTGCAATGAATTCTTCAAATATACTCGAACATAGTGGTAAAATATGGGTAACTAGGTCTTACGCAACCAACGATTTATATGCCCAGTAAAATGGTGGACAGCTGATTTGGGCTATCTTGCCCTTAGTTTGGGCTTTCAGGCGGAACTCCTACCTGTGATCTCTTACGTTTGCTCTAGTAGCTTGCGTTTTTCGCATAGAAAACAGTGAAAACATATGATTCCAGCCAACTCGAGCTGTGACCAAAGTCTTCATTTTCAGTATCCTAAACCGAACCTTCTGTATGACCCAACACGCAACGAGTGCTGCCTGTGAGGTAAAGTCAGGGTAAGATTTGTTACCTTTCCCATAATGCATCGTGTTAAACAGCAATGCATTTTGGGATAAAGAAGGTGCCGTCGAAGGGTCTTACAAAGTCCTTGAATGTGAGATGATTTTTCTTGCTCACGTTTTTCAAATATCTCAATAGAAAGGTGTTAGTGCGCAATTATCCTTCCAACAGGCAACATAGGTGAGTTACTGTATATTCCGATTGAAAATTTTAAATACCTAAAGCGTTTCTTTTGTGCCGTTCAAGTAGTGTGTGTTTGCTAACGTTAGACTGCGTCCATGTTCTAATATAACTTTACGTTGTAGTGTAGATGATTTGACTGTATGAAGTATTTCTTTTTCTGAGCTTATTAACTGGGTGACAACAGAGTGTCTCTAACTATTGCTATCTTTGCGTTACAGAGGTCGTGTTTTGCGGTAGGGATAATGGGAACCGATAAAAGGTGAGCACTTTTGCCCAAAACACTTCCGCAGTCTCATTTCAGTCAACGGCCGCGTCTTGCAATCCCAAGCATAATGTGTTAAGACAAAATATTCTCGGCATGTATGCTACTACGTTTCAACTATTTTATTGCTAGCTGTTAGTCTTTATTGTGGCAATTCTGTAATGACAAAATTATTATTAACTCTATAAAATAAAATTTGTATCAGTCCATTTCAAAACTACTTTTTGCTTTCTGATGCAACATTAAAGCTGGTGCCACTGATTGACTTAATAATTGTGAAACAGTATATCTACTTATCTCTGCCTATGTCAGAAATTGAAAATCTGCTATCCGGAATCCTTGTTAAATATATTTTTGTGTAAATATGATATACAGTGTTTGAGACAATAACTCTGCAATACTGGGGAGAAACGTAATATTTTGTTTAATTGTAATAGATAATATTTGTTAGCCTAATGACACAATAGTATTTGTGTGAATAATATTTGTCTTGTGCTATTCCACACTAGTTGAAAGAGTTAACTTTTCTTTTTGATGTCCTTTTGAATAGGATTAGTCGGACAGAACGTAGTGGTCGATATGGCTCTGAACAGTCCCGTGATGAATCAGATTGGCGAGACAGACGTGAGAGGGACCAAGAGCGTGAGCACAACATGCGCCGCTGGGGAGAAGAGAGAAGTAGTGAGCGTTATGAAGGAGATCGTCGAGGATCAAGAGACAGTCCTGAGGTACTTATTATTATGGTAACCATATAATAAACAATATGCTTGGTTTGACACTCGCATTTAACTTATCTAATGTCATTTGTTTATTAAAGCAAAGAGAGAGGAAGAGACGTAACAGTGATAGATCAGAAGATGGTTATCACTCTGATGGTGATTACCCAGAGCAGGATTACAGACGAGAGCCTGGGGAGGAGAAGAAGAGCAAGACAATCATGCTCTGGGGTCTGCCTCCCCATGTCACAGAGGATGATGTAAGTCTATAGTTTTCTTCTGCAGATGTGTAATATTGTTACAGAGACCATATGATTCAAAATCTTAAAGTACCACCTGGATGTCCATTTTTCAGATTCGCTTTGCCATAGATCAACTGGAGGGACCCCAGCCAGTAGATGTCAGGCTGATGAAAAAGAAAACAGGTGAGGTTAATATACCGTGGACCCCAGCCGTTCCCCAGTCTGACCATAGGGCCAATCTGCTTCCTTTCAGACCCATTTTTCCATAGCAGACAGGAGAGAATTGTATCACATTACATGAAAGGATTTGAAATGTTGATTTAAAACGTGTCATTTGAGTTCAGTAAGGGATTGTTTTAAGGTAAGTACTTGCTGCAGTATAAATCTTAATAAAATGAATTTGCAGACACTCACTTTGTTGTTGAGTGTGGTTCAAACAGTTGTATTCAACAGGATATCTTGCTATGGTAAAGCTCCTAAGGAGTGGCCCATTGTGTACCAAACAGGGCCTGGGTCATGAAGCAGTTTGTGGAAGAGTTTTAATAATGTGCCCGTGGACTCTTAACTAACACGCCTCCCGTCTATATTTGAATGCTGTCTCTAGGTATAAGCCGTGGTTTCGCCTTCGTGGACTTTTATCACTTGCAAGATGCCTCCCGATGGATGGAGACCAATCAGGTTGCTTCACAATCGCCAAGTCTAGTTTTAATCTTGGGGATATGGAAAATATTCCAAAAGGCAACCAAAGTACATTGAATGAGTAGTGTGGAAACAGAGCAGATATTTTTGAAAAAGGGAAAAACGTATGGGTTGTATGTTACCGAGTAAAAACATTTAACTTGTATATTTTATTTGAGAGATGATGGACTGAGATTATATATTCAGGATTTAAAACAATACATCCAAAAGATAACAAAATATTTAGTTTAGCTTACGTTATTGGCGGTAGGCAGCAGATTTGAAGCATGTGTAAAACTAAAGCAGTCTGCATTTGAGTTAACGAACCCTTTATACTGCTGACAGAGCCATTGTAGATGCTATTTCAGAGAATGACATTCAGACTTTGTTTCCTGTAGCTGATTAAAAAAAAGTTAAAGTCCAACTAACAGTTTTGTACTTGTAGAAGCCTTTTTATGTCAGTCAGAAATGTCTGTTAGGGTCACATTGTACACTCTGCTCCAGCTCAGCCTGGGCACACGGGTCCCAAACACCTTAAGAGCCCTCCATGCATCATGCTCACATATGCATCATGTGCCTGTCTTTAACACAAAGGCTATCTTTTGGGGGTCCCTCTCCCCCTTCTCTCCCTTCCAACACTGCTTGTTCTGTTGAGATTGATGCCTGCCACGAATATTTCAGTAATATTTGTCGTCTTCTTTCAGAAACGTCTGACCATCCATGGCAAAAATGTGGACATGCACTACAGTCACCCCAGAAACAAATACGAGGACTGGCTGTGCAACACTGTAAGTTAATGATTGCTTTGTTTTCGTGGTTTCAAACAATGCTAATACAGAACACCACACACATGCACACATTAGGCCTTTAAGCTGTCATTGTTGCAGTTTATTTTTGGTAAACCTGCATTTGGATAAGTGGTGATGGTTAGGTTGTGTCTCAGGTAGGTACGGTGTACAGTACCATTATAGATTGCCTGTATCTAAGGCAGCACTGTTTAGGGCTTTAGTAGGTGTATAATAAAAAAATGTGAACGGTTACTTGCAGTGTGGCCTGTACAATTTCCGGAGGAGGCTGAAGTGCTTCAGGTGTGGAGCAGCCAAAGCTGGTAAGTAGCTAAATCAACAAGAGGCCACTGACGGCAGACATCCGGACAGCCTGATGCACCAGTGTTCGAATGCAGTGCAAAATGTGTGTTTTTGGACTTGTAGAGGCCTAGCAAAGGAAAAGATTTAGATAGAAGTGTGTCACTCTGTCAGATTTAGGCAACGTGCATACACGGGAAACGCCGTTTCCCCTTCTCTACAGTAACACAAAATTGGGACAACACACAATGAAGTTCACGAGTCTCCGATATTGTAAACACAGATTCCTTTTGAGTACAGGTTTTTGACAGTGTTCATATTTGTTTCCTTGACCATACAGTTTGATGTTAATGTACCTCTTAATTCTTTGTCGTTTTCTCAACAGAAAGTGAGACCAGCGGTAATAGTGGAGTCTCAGAATCTCAACCCAGTGCAGATTTCTATGGCGACAGTAAGGACCTCTTTTATATAAGTCTAATGTCCCACTGTCTGGAATTAAAATGATCCATGTGCTATCCAAGATGTTTCTGAATATAGACCTTTGTTCTGCACAGCAATCATCCTGAGAAATATTGCTCCGCTCACCACTGTCGAAGCCATCATGGCAGCCCTGGCACCATATGCTAATCTTTCACCTAACAACATTCGCCTCATCAAGGATAAGCAGACAGGCCAGAACAGAGGCTTTGCCTTTGTGCAACTGTCCTCTCCACTGGTAAAGTATTATTTAATGTTTATTGTTGGATTTTCACAGTTCAGTTTTATTTTGAGACAGAGTTTACTGCTTTTACAACCGATCATGGTTTCCTTTTGACTCTAAGTCTAAATAGCTCCTTAGCCTTTCACATTTTTTAAAATTTAACTCCCTTTACTTTACTTGTCAGAAGACATAACCTATTACCGTCTGGGCTCTGTACAATCTTGAGTTAATAAAAGCTAATGGCTTTGATAAGACCCAACTCGTCAAGATGGAAACCATGCTAGGAATTGTTAAGTGCTAGACAGTTTGTTGTGAACGTCTGTATGTTGTTCCTTCTCCCAGGAAGCATCTCAGCTGTTAACTATCTTACAAGGACTGCAGCCTCCTTTAAAACTGGATGGAAAAACAGTTGGGGTTGATTATGCCAAGAGTGCAAGAAAGTGAGTGTGTCTGCACTACGTTGTATTGAGTTGGGTTATGCCACAGATGGAAATCCTTGCCGTCATGTGTATTCTTTAACCTCTTTCCTAAATCAGTTGTCCTACCACAAATGGTAGATTTGATCTGCAGTAAAGGAGGAAGATAGAGTCCTAAAATGAACGGTGGAAATAATTTTATTTGCAATTTTGCTTTTTAAGGGACCTTTTGCTACCAGACGGGAATCGTGTCAGCGCCTTCTCTGTGGCCAGCACAGCCATCGCTGCAGCCCAGTGGTCTTCCAGTCAGGTAAGCCCATGTTCTCTAAACTTCTGTTTGTGTAAAATTTACCACTGAGTGTCACAAAATCCTAATGCATGCATTACCTTTTCAGCCACAGCAGAGCTCAGAGGCCATGTCTGAGTACAGCTACCTGCAAGAGGGCTATACTCCAATGTCACAGGTTAGTAGAAGTATAAAGCTATTGGTTTAACATGTGCCATGTAACGTTAGCAACATTAGCTTTGGAGCTAGTCATTTGGTACATGTCTGTGAAGCTTCTCAGTCATCCAGGTCATGCTTATCCCAAAAAAGCTTTCTTGACCTCAAGGGAATAAAACAAGTTTAAGCAGAAGATTGATACAAGTACACGAGAAAAAACAATCTGTGTTTTACTGAATTATTCTCTTCAATAGGATTACCACACATTCTACCAGCAAGGAACAGGACCCAGTATCTCTCAGGGAAATGGGATTCTAGGAGGTATATGACAATTTCATGCCTTTTATACAAGTTGGTGCAGTTATTGACTGTTTATTGTGTTACTATTGGAAACTATTAGTTTGCATTTATTAAAATATGGAGTATAGGTATTATAGTTTTAAAACATGTGTGTGTGTATATATTAGATATTTGTGTGTGTGTGTGTGTGCATATCTCCAGGCGGATCAATACATTATAATATCAGTTACTAACTATTATAAATAATTTATTCAAAATATCATTTAGGTGTACAATTGATTACAGGATATTCTTCAAATTGCAACATACACAAAGAACTTTGCTAGAGTTGGAAGAATCTGATAATTAGACGGCGGTGAAATTGTTACAGAGCTTTGCTTTTTCAATTGTAGCTGCCCCAGGTGTGAAGATCGTTCATACTGCAGCTGGAGTAGTGATCTCGCAGGGTGCCCAGGTCTACCAGCCTCACATAATTTCTCAGCCAGCTGTTCAGGTATCGTTTGTGTTTTGTAGTCTCTAGCTATGCCGTGGTATCATTATTGTTACGCACATTGTAAAATATCAATCTGCATTAATTGCAGCCTATGCCACTTGCTCAGCAACTGGAGGCAAAACCCCTCTCGGGCATCGAAGCTGCGTCTGTGCCGGTTGCCCCAGTAGCCCCCGTTACTGCTGCCACTATATCAACCACGTCAGAAACAGCTGAAACTAGCAATGGTATGAAGACATGATTTCTCAAACCTGTTCTGTTCTAGTACAATGTTATTATGTACATTAGTTTCTTAAAACCTGCTGCTGATTTATTTTGACAGTGCTAATGATGCTACTTCGCGTGTTAAATATGCTTTGTTACCTTTATATCTGATAGAACTTCAAGGTTCAAGGTTAGCTTTATTGTCACTTCAACCATATACAGAGTACACAGTGGAGCGAAATAACGTTCCTCCAGGGCCAAGGTGCTACTTGCAACATACAATCACAACATGAAATAATAGACTATGGACAGCAGACAAACGGGCAACAGAAAAAGTGCAGTGTACAACAGGGCTGCATGCAGCACAGTGGTACATGCAGTATACATACACAACATGAATAGACAGACAACGTAAGGTGTGTGTGCAATGTGCAAAGAAGTGACAAAAACATGACTTAACAAGAACATAATGTGACATAATACTTGAACCATGACCTGATTTCAGTGGGTAGGTTTAGTAAGAAATAGGACGGGGATGTATTATTATTGTAGTAATATCAGCAACTAAGCGTGTCTCTTTTTTTATTCCATAGAAATGGAATGTTCCAACTACATTTGCTTATGGTGTTATGCATTTTATTTTTGATAGCCGTACCTGATACCTCCACCTACCAGTATGATGAGTCGTCTGGCTACTATTACGATCCACAAACTGGCCTCTACTACGACCCAAATACACATGTAAGTAATGTGTGGATTGCACACGACTTTGTGCCACGTTGAGTCACAGGAGAAAATATTATTTTGATTCACATTGGTGTTTTTTACCTTTCAGTATTACTACAACTCCCAGACTCAGCAGTATCTGTACTGGGATAGTGAGAAGCAGACGTACGTACCTGCCTCAGCTGAATCAAGTGCTGGACAAAATGACAACTCGAGTGGTTCTGCTGCAGGCAGTAAAGAACCAAAAGAAGGCAAAGAAAAAAAGGAAAAGCCCAAGAGCAAGACGGCTCAGCAGGTTCTGCATTGAATGTCTTTCATAAACATATTACATTTTATGTCTTAGACTTCCTTTTATAAAATTGGAACGTTTCCAAATGTGATTTATCCAGATTGCTAAAGACATGGAACGGTGGGCTAAAAGTCTCAACAAACAGAAGGAGAACTTCAAGAGTAGCTTTCAGCCAATTAGTCAAGAAGAGAGGAAGGAGGCAGCAGCCGCCGATGCTGGCTTCACAATGTTTGAAAAAAAGGTAAATATCTGAGAAGGATGCTAAACTGCATGTGCGGGTCTTATGCCAGTGTTCTGATATATGCATTTATTTATTTCTTTAGCAGGCAGGCGGTCTAGATAGACTCATACCAGAGTTGTCGAGGGTTCATGAAGAGGAGCCACCAACCAGCTCAGTAAACACTTCAAAGGTGGATGTTTATTTTTTTCATTGCAGTTTAAATATTTGTCGTCGGATATATCCTGGTATTTTCTTTTGTTAACTAGACTTACACCTTTGTTCATTTGCTGTGATTAGTGCGGCCTTGTGGCGGCCTACAGTGGAGATAGTGACACTGAGGAAGGGGTGGCAGAACCTGATGGCAGTGACGGAAGCCAGGACAAGCTGACAGACTGGAATAAGTTGGCTTGCCTGCTCTGTAGGAGACAGTTTCCCAACAAAGAGGGTTTATTACGACATCAGCAACTCTCTGACCTGCACAAGGTAACGTATTTTCTTCAGGTACAAATATGGAAAGTCCAGAAACGATGAACTGACATTTTCTCATTTTGCCACTTACTCTTAGAAAAACCTGGAGGTTCTTCGCAGAACCCAAATGAGCGAAGCAGAGCTGGAAGAGCTGGAGAGAAAAGAGACCGAGGTTATACAATTATCCAATAATCAGTGAGCCACAATTTTTGTTTCTTAATGTCGCCATATTATAGCAATTAAATGTTTGTGTTCCTCTGGTAAATAGATGAAATATAGAGACAGAGCCGCTGAGCGGAGAGAGAAATACGGCATCCCAGAACCACCTGCACCTAAAAAGAAGAAATTTAGCCAACCAGCCCCAGTCGTGTAAGCAACCTTTGGTTTATGCGAAATATTAATTTAATTAAAAGTTTGTAGTGTTTGAATTAGTCAGTCATGAAATATTTGTCTTTCCCTGGACAGCAACTACGAACAACCCACGAAAGACGGTCTCAACAGTGACAATATTGGGAACAAAATGCTACAAGCTATGGGCTGGAAGGAGGGGAAAGGACTTGGCCGTAACCAGCAGGGTATCACTGCACCAATTGAGGTATTCACAATAATTCCAGTTTGAGTGTATCCACTAAGTGTTTGTAAAAAGTACCTAAGTTTGTGGTTGTCCTCCTCAGGCACAGTTAAGAACAAAAGGAGCTGGACTTGGGACTAAAGGCACCAACTACACCCTCTCAGCGTCGGACACATACAAAGATGCAGTCCGCAAAGCCATGTTTGCTCGCTTCACTGAATTAGAATAATGAATTTCCTGCAACCTCAAATGAGTTATGGTCTTGGCCTACAGACGGTCTTTTACAGGTGGAAGCAAAAGGAGGATTTTACTTCATGTATGATCCATGATTATTATCCCTCTTTACTATAAACCAGACTATACACTTAAACTGTAATGTCGGCATATTGAAATAGTGAATTATATAATTTATAAATGTACATATGCACAGTAAATTTACCTTCCTAGTTTACGTTCCTTTTATATTTCTTCTCTTTTGATGCCATTTCTGTTTCAGTATGTTAAAGATTGTACAGTTTATAAAAAGCCCTGTCGGTTTGTAAAGAAAAATAAATGATGATAAAGGTGATGATTTTTGGCATTCATTATGAAATTGCACAGTAGTGTGTGTGTGTATATACATGCACATGATTTAATATATGGTGCTGTAGTGAGACTGTGCTTCCACTAGATGGCAGAGTGTAGGGAAGGTGCTGACTGACCTCCCTGAATTGTCCCTGAACAAGACATTACATGTGTTTGCAGACTTTGCTTTGAACTCTAATCTCACAGAGATGACGCCAAAGAGTTGTTTCCAGCTTTCTAATAAATCTGATTTTATAACTGTCAGTGATTACAAATAATGTGAGCATGCGCGACTCTTCACTAATAGATTGGCCTCGTTTAAGCGTCATGAAGATTTCACTATTGTAAATGAAGTCTTGAGAGTGGGGTCCACAATGGGGAATAATGACAACAGAAATTTGTCATCAGGAGATAATCTGAAACTCTTCAGCATTAGTTACATAACCTTTCTCCAGTTGACTGCTTCCATTATTCTCCAGTGATGAAGCACTCTTTCTTTCTGTTTACACGCTGTAATAATATGGATACGTGTGGGATTTACTTCTCTGTTTTGTAAATGTGGGAGGCTTCTTAGGCTTAGATGGAGCACAGCACCAAATGAATGGATGAGTTTGCAACATTCATATCTGGGCCAGACTGTGAGCTTTCTCTGTCCATCATTGTGCATTATCTTGTTTTAGAGATTTGCCAAATAACAGAGACATTAGGCCCAAAGATCCACTCGGTAATTAACTGAGACCGTATGCAAGTTAATACCTGTTTGTGTTGCTCATGTGTCGTGTTGTGTCATGTTTTCTGTTTAAAGAGATCAGCAGCCTCTAAGTTCAGATCTTTCTAGTGTTTTGAGAACGAGAAGCTTTTTCTGCTGTTGGATCAAGAAGTAGAGTGTGCACTGGTATAAGCCTGTGCAATAATAGGCAGACAAGTTATCTGTCTGTTTAAACAACCAAAATAGAGTTTACTCCTGGGGTTTGTTTCGTGGACTTCACTGTGCCCTGTCCTTTGATATGACATGGACTTCAAATCCACCTCTCTTATATAAACATACTGTAGCAATGGGAATGCAGTCTAACGTGATGGAAACTGCACTTATTACATTACTTACTTACAATCAAACATCCAAGCGGAGACATTCCTCTGCCTTTATGCGAAAAAAGGATCTGGTTACCATCTTTGACTTAGAAAACGCAGCCACGGGGAGAGGCAGCAAAGCACAGTAGGTTCAGTGCAACAAGGAAGCGCAAGTTTTGTGCCTTGTTGTTGTGCAACTCATTAAACTCAGATAGTTAGAATGTATTCTAGAGTATTTGTCTGCCAGAGGCAAAGATGACCAGGAATCGTTCTCTCATGCGTGAGCAGGGGCAGCTCTCCACATTCTAAACAGGTTGGACCGTGCTGAGAGCTGCTGGACCATACAGCACGCACTGAACTCAAGATCTCAAGATAGAATAATATACTCCCTGTCACTATGGGGACATCTGAATGGGCGGTGTTGCATTAGATTGTTCTGCACAGTGAGTTCACTGGTGAGTTAGTTTTATACTAATGTATAAAAGCTCATGAACCACTTAGCTAAAGATTAACCTGGGTTCCTAAAATGGGCCATTTGTTCCAAACCTAGTGGATAGTGGGCACGTCGGCCCATAAGGTAGTGAAATCACCGAATGTATAAAATAACAATATTAGTGTCCCAGATTCTCCTTCACTATAATATTAGCACACTTACAGTAATTGTTCCCTGAAAGAAAATGAATCCAATACAGTCAAAGGAGCTAAGATATTTTTCTGTCATTTACAGATTAGTTCAGCTGTCAAAAACTGTGGCATGATCCTAATTCGGCTTTACCCTGTATGTAATTTATGGATAAATACGGGATATATGCTGCTGGGACTTTACCAATGTTGATCTGGAATTTGACGGGAATTCAGTGAAATGATAAAAATGCCTCTGGTAATCAAGAACCACCCACCTCAGAGTAACTTAAAATACCCTTATAGAACATTTTAACGCCTTGCATTTTATGAAGGTAGATACTGATCACTTTTGTGTTCGTTTTTCTTTGTTCGCATGAAGTGGGTTTTCTCTCCAGTCTGTAAAATCTATTGAGAATAGATTTATAATCACATAACGGTCACACAAAAGGAAATTAATTTGGCATCTCTCCCACTAATTGATGAATAACCTGCCTCAAATGTCAGCAAGAGCTGCCAGGAGAGAGCCACTAAAGGTTGTCCAACAGTTTTTGATTGGTCAGTGGCACTGAGTCTTGATTTGTTCTCATATGTACAGAAATATTGTATAAAACGATTTGTTAAGAAGTCCATGCCCAGGTTCAAACTTTTAAATGTTCCTCATTTTACCTGTGACTTCAGATGTTTCTCTGAGAATCCAGATACATGTTTAGAACTGCTCACCACGCTCTCTCTCTTTCAGTGTGTTTCCATCATCTTTCAGGAATAGGGGGGGGGGGGGGGGGTTGAAAAGGAGGCGGATCTAGTGCGACCCCCACAGTCGTGCTTCTTGGGGGTGTACTACAATGCCGAGCGCTTCACAAAGCGCAGTTTGTAGCCGCTGACTCGGAGAGCGACGCTGCGATCGTGCGTAAAACCCCACGAGCACATAAAGACGCGGTGTCCGTGAGCAGCAGGAAAGATTATTCCCACTCATCAGAGGAATTAACCTGAAGGCTTCGCGGTAAGACTTCTGGACCCTGCTATATTTCTTCCTAACAGGGAACGCGCTGTGTTTTCGATGCTGTGTTCGCAGAGAGAACTGGTTTTATTCAAAGGTTGAGGTTTGTGGAATTGGCATAAAGACTATTTACCAGTCAATTTGGGATATGTGAGCCCAGGGAAAAGAATGGAAACACATTTGAGTATTTGCTGCCAGCGTGGACACCTGGCACACTACACTGCGCTTTAAGATTTTGTTTCCTACTGGGGGGGTGATCAATAAAGAAACAATAGAATGTTTGGCCGCCTGTACTGAGCGCGAAGTCCTGATGTCACCACCATGTGCCAAAGGAATCGGTGACAGATTGTTGTTAATCTGTAATGCATTTTCTACCTGTACGTGTTGGGTCACGCTGAAAGCGCGCAACAGGTAAAATCAACAGCTGCACGAACGGCATGAGCTCCTTTTTGTGCGTGTGATCAGCGTGTGACACGTTTGCTTGGTTAAAGTTCTTCACAAAGGTGCTGCAGAGCTGTAGTTCACGTGTGTGTGTGTGTTGCAGATGACAGGTGGGTAACCGAACATCCACAAACCACAGTTTTCAGTCTCTTTGTAGCTTGTGTGAAATATAAAATTAATCCCTAGTGAAAGATTTTCCTGGAGTGTCTCAGATTACTCCTCAGTGTGTTGGTGGTGTCCGAGCCACATGGCACCGAGGAAATGTTTCCTTGTCCTGCACTAACACGATTCCCGCACGAATTTGCAGCATATTCATGAATAATACCTCAGTAATGAACGATGACATTTTGCGTCAATAGCCTACATGAGTAATAATCAGAGCAGCAGCGTTGCCTTTGTTACTGCAGGCTAAATATACCCATGTGCAGAAAGAGCTCCATGTGTGGGAAGTTAACGCCGCGCGTTGTTGTTGACGTGTTGACTGAGCCTGAGCTACACGTGATATTGTATTTTTATTTGTGGGCCAACAGTGGGTTTGGGTGACTAATATTTTCCATAGAAAGTAGTTTCTCAATGAAACCAGTGTGACATTTGTGAAGCAACGTGCAGTGTGTGGCAGGTTGTTGTGTATGTTGCATTGTGTTGAATAAAGCTGTGGCCAGTGTGTTTTTTTTTATTAGAAGAAGGTCATGCTGACTGGACACAACCAGTGAGCTGAACACTTACAGGTCATTATCAGGTTGTTAATATATGTATAATAATAATAATAGAATACTATCATGGTTTATAGGCCATAGTATGTTCAGAGATCTTCCAAGGATGTTAAAGGAAAACCACAGGTTTTGGAACCAGCATCATGTTTCTGTTAGTATGCTAAATGTTGTAAAGGGCTGTTGTAGGTTTTTTTTGGATGGCGGTGGGTGTGCAAAATGTTAATCTTGATCAGATGGTGTGAAAAAGTCATTTAAGTTGCTCAGCCGCTTTACTGGTGACGTTCAGCAGTCATCATGGAAACCTTTGGCTATCTGATTTGAAACCCAAAGTACCATACACAGTGTCTAGGAAAGTTGTGTGGCGTGGGTGAGTGGCTATGTTTTTGACTTTGGCCTCTATCTAAACATGAATCCCCTATATGGATTGTCATGCTGGGTGCATCACAGCACAGAATGAGCAGATAAGCCTGAATGCGGTCAGTGACCGCAGCATGCGCTGTGATTAGAGTGGCTGGCGGTTCAAGCAGGAGCTGGACAGGTGCACATTTTGTGGAGGCTGATGTTTTGTGCATGTGGAAGACAGCCAGCTGTTCTTCTGTCACATTGATGAGACCTGTGAATAGTTTGAGTTTGACTGAGCCAATGCATTTAGTGACCAACAGTTATTAATATCTTTGTCAAGCTTATAATCTGTGGGGTTGATCCTGAGCCTCATATGTGCTCTTGTCTATTTATATTTAAGTCACTGGAAAGTCAGAATCCTTTCTTTTTTTTTTTTTTTCAAATTCATCAATTGTTTTGTTTCAGTGTAGAATATACCTGTCCCGAATGTGAGACCAGATTGATAAATGTAATGTTTTCCATGCAGGAATCCTGATCTTAAACATTTAGTCTTTTTGGAATGAGTCCAAGCAATCTATTTTTTGTCATATTATCCCATGGGAGTATTCAAACTAAACTTTTTCATGTTGCTGTCTGCGTAAATGCTTTGTGCCTTTTAGTAGGCCAATAGGAACAAAAGAGCATTTAGATTCCCATGGGTTCTTTGTCTCTGGAGCAATATCTTCTCTCTTAATGTGCCTTAATGCAGAGATAATACCACTGAGACTCATATGTTATTGTTTTTAGACAACAAGAAATAAATCACCTTTATTAGCAAGACTTAAACTGTAGCATATATTAAATGCCAGGGTATAAGCCAATATGTGAGCTAGGCTGTCCTGAAGATTCACTTACATTAACTGTAAGTGAATTCAAAAACATTGTATTGATAAATACATGTATGATATGTTAACATGAAAATACACGTAATGACCAATTAATTGCTATTATCTCTGTGGTATTTAGATACAGCACACAGTGTGAACCAAAAAGAAAAGATAAGATAATCTTTTATTAGTCCCACACGTGGGAGCTTTCAGTTGTTGAGACAGAAAGTGGACAGTACAGGTAAGTGGCAACAAAACATTTAACAAAACCAATAGAATAAAAAATAAAATCAAATAAAAAAATAAATTTCAGTACAGTACACAGCATGACACTTAGGTGATATAGGGGATATTGCACTTACGTGATATTGCACTTGGAAGATATTGCACTATTAGCTATTATTGAATATTATTACAACACTGTTGTGCAACGGATGTGTATGTGCGTCAGATGTGTATGTGCGTCAGATGTGTGTGGTCGTGCCATGTGTCATGTACAATCTGACAGCAGCTGGAAGGAAAGACCTTCTTAGTCTCTCCTTCCCACAACGTGGATGCAGCAGCCTGCCACTGAAGGAGCTGCTCAGTGTCTCATGCATGGGGTGGGAGATGTTATCCAGCACAGATGACAGCTTAGCCATCATTCTCCTGTCAGCCACAACCTCCACTGGGTCCAGAAGACATCCTACAACAGAGCTGGCCTTCCGGATCAGCCCGTTCAGTCTTTTCCTGTCCCCAGCAGAGACGCTGCTGCCCCAGCAGACCACATCATAAAAGATGGCTGATACCACCACAGAGTCATAAAAAGTTCTCAGGAGCGGCCCTTGCACTCCAAAAGACCGGAGTCTCCACAGCAAGTACAGCCTGCTTTGCCCTTTTTTGTAAAGCGCCTTGGAGTTGTGAGTCCAGTCCAGTTTGTTGTTCAGATGAACACCACCTGTAGCTCTCTACAGCCTGTATGTTCATCGGTTGCAGTGGTTGTTTGTTCCTGCGAAAGTCCACCACCAGCTCTTTGGTTTATCCCGTATTGATGAGGAGGTAGTTCTGCTGGCATCAGTCCACAAAGTTCCGGGTCAGATCTCTGTAATCCTTGTCGTCCCCAACAGTGATGATGCTGACTATTGCAGAGTCGTCGGAAAACATCTGCAGGAAGCAGTTAGTGGAGTTATAAGAGAAGTCTGCAGTGTAAATGGTGAAAAGGAACAGTGCTAGAACTGTTCCCTGCGAGGCCCCCATACTGCAGACAACCCTGTCCGACACACAGCCCTGAGTTCTCACATACTGTGGTCGGTTTGTGAGGTAGTCCAGGATCCATGTGATGAGGGGATGGCCAACTCCAGTGTACTCCAGCTTGTCCCTCAGAATGTTGGGAAGGATGGTGTTGAAGGCACTGGAGCAACCAGAGAACATGATTCTTACAGTGTTCCCAGCAGTCTCCAGGTGAGAGAGGGAACAATGTAGGAGGTGGATGATGGCATCATCCATCCCAATGCCAGGCTGATAGGCAAACTGAAGTGGGTCCAGTGAAGAGCTCACCAGTGGCATAAGCTGCACATGGACCAGCCGCTCTAGGGTCTTCATCAGGTTGGATGTCAGAGCCACCGGCACTTCTTCTACTTTCAGAAAATAAAGCAGTCTTGTTGACTTAACAACTACCTAGTTATATTTGAAAAATAAATAGGAATAAACATAAATAAACATGTTAGGTTCACAAGATTCACAAGGACAGGGTGAGGGTGTATTGCAGGGTTATTGCATTACATTGCTGTGTATTGTACAGGCATGCCTGTTTTTCTGTCTATCTACTACTAATAATTCAGGATGTGTTCGTCATGAACATCATCCATGGGGCAAGTGCAAAAACTAATGGCCTATTGGATTTCTGCCAGCCGTTAGCTTTCGCATGTAGCAAACCTTCTAGACCTCCTACCATCGACACCTCTGCAGAATTAAGAAAAAAACTCATGCATAGGCTGAATTTGATTATGACTCATTGCTTTATAAATAAGATTACACTTTCACATAGTGATCTTTCCCCAACATAATATGCGCACTTATGAAAAGTAAATGTTATGAGAATGGCTAACACAAAATCTGACATCTGACCAAGACTTTTACTGTAAAATAGGATGATGGCTGTTTGATGATGCTAATCACTGAAATGACAACTAAATCCTAAACATAGACTGTATTGACTCATAAAGCAAAGATTAATAAAGTGTAAATCAACATGATGTTTTATGTGTGTTTATATCGTCCTGGCTTTTATTATACTGGATATGAGTTGTTTGTGATCATTATTCCATATAACATTTAGAAAACAGGGGCAAAAGCCTCTATTGTATAATATAATCATGATAGTGCTACCGCACAGCCTTGACATCTAGGTTATTCAAAGAAACATGTATACAGTGTGTGCAAAACAAGTTATTGTCAAATTCACTTATTGCTTCTGCTGAGGCCCATTACTGTTAGTAGCTTTAAGCAGATTAAACCAACACCAAAAATGTATGAATTTAAAGTAAGTTTTTGGAGTTTTTTGGAGTTTACAAATGCATTCACTCAACCTCTTATTCTACCAGTGGAATAGAGTTTGTGATTATACTCGGAGGTGGTGGCCAATATCTCATAGGACATGCGCATGTGTTCCTCTCTTTTCCAGCAGGCACGTGGCTGAGGATGAGCTGGTGCTGCCAGGCGCTCTTGGCTGAACCTCGTGCCCGTTCCTGATACACTACCACATGCGCATTTCCTCATCTGCATGTGCTCTCCTACTGTTCCATGCCTCTCCTGTTTTACATTTATTGGACACATGAAGAGATACAGGAAATACAATTTACAAATGTAGTTAAAGTTCTTTTTGCAATAAAATGTTTTATTAATAGCGATTATCTCACATTAACATTGAACAGAAAAAAAACGTCACCTAATGATTATTTAGCATAATCCTATTCCTCCACCCTACTGGTGCTCAGTAGAAGAAGATTACATCTTTTAAATAGACAATAATCAGTATTCACAGTTATATTTATATAGTTTATAAAAATAGCATGTTCCTTATAACAATATATGCAGCCAATGGTTAAATAATGGCTAATTTATGTCCAAATGTCCATATTCATTGCTAGCATTAGAAATGAGTTGCAAAGGCATCTCTTGGGGTTTTTTGTAGCTGCGGTGCCATGTATGCAGTATCTATATCAGTATTAGTGATTTTCTTGCATTGAGACACTCTGAACACAAATGAGCTGCTGTACACTTCCGCAGTGAACAACACACTATTGTCTCCATGAGTTCACGCTGTGACATTGTGAAGAGGCTTCATTCATGTCACTGAGGTCAAGGGAAGTTACAGCACGTTACTAATAGTTTTTAAACTCTAACAAAGTTGGATAGTTGTAACAAATGTGCCGTATTTCTCTTTACAGCTAACTGCACACTCATTAAGGAACGACTCCGCTGAAATGTATAATTATAGTATTACAATAATGATTGTTATGGAAATGGATTTCTCAGTAATTAATGGTTTATTGCTGTGAGTGATTAAGCATTTAGCTTGATCACATTATAAAAGTCACTGTGTGTGATCTCAGCAGTGACACTGCTAACTACGCAAAAGACGAGCAAACAGACGGAGGAGAAAATAAAAACTCAAATAGAATTTGACCTTTGATCATATGGTCTGGACTTGTTTGCCTTGCTCCATGCTAAAGTTCTGGAATGAATTTTGTCGTACTTTCCAGCATTTGATCTTCTTTGCTACAGTAAACGCTGTTCTTGCTAATGTGTATATTGCACAAGTTGAACTGGATGAGTAAATGAATGAGATCAGGTCCCACATACTGGACACAAAGTGAGTCATTGCTGCACAGTTGCAGGGACAAATATTCAATATAAGGATTGATGACATCACTAATAGCACAATCTATAGGATCCTGCCACGTCAGTACAGTGACATGAACTATTTCTGCTGGACTAAACGGGAACGTTATATGACACTAAAGCTCTTTGAAACTATATGTCTATTAATGATGTTCTTCAACTAGGTGTGAAACAAATACAAATGAATGTGTTTTGGTTGAAGGTTTTAAAGGTTTACAATCTCTCTTAATAAAAGCTGACTTAAAAGTTGATTTCTGCATTAGGGCCAGAGTATGTAACCCATATTTTTTTCGGTCTCTCCCCTAGATATTCAAGATATCCAGTGACTACAGTGCTGATTACAACTTGGAAGATGGAACCTTCTCAGTCAGAGATGAACATCTTATCCAACGGAAAAAGTCACGACCTTGGAGATGACATGTGTGTGCCAGTGAAGATTTTGCCAGAAGAGGATCAGTGAGTATTTTTATTTTATTTAACATACAAATAAATGGCTGCTATTGTAAAGTAGCATTGCATTTACCTTAGCATGTGTTACTGGTTACTGGTTACTTGAAATTGGAAACCATCTTGTGAATTCTTTTAAACAAATCAATCAATCATATTTTTTTAACAAAAAAAACTATAAAAACATTTTGGTTGTTGACCATTAATAATGACAATAATAACAGATGTGTTGAGTGACATAAATATCGACTTTTCTGTTTTAAATGCATGTTTACCTTGTTTTTGTGCTTGTCTCAATGGGTGGATCCTTATACAGAAATGGCACTCAAACAGTCAGGTATGTTTGTGGAGATGTGTGTGATGTTTCTAATGCATGTGTGTTTTATGCATATACTATTGCAAATGACAAAATAAGCATATCATTTTAACTATGGCGGCCTGGTAGCTCCATGGGTTAAGTGTCAGACTGGGAAGCAAAAGGTTGCAGGTTCGAATCCCAGTCTGACTCCTAGTCACTCCCCTACCAGGTGTGTCCCTGAGCCAGACACACAGCGCTAGCTCCCTGTAAGTCGCTTTGGATAAAAGTGTCTGCCAAGCAAAGTAAAGTAAAGTAACTAACATCTACATCAGTGCTCAGTTTATGCAAATAGATAGACCATAACTTTAAAGGCATAAATTTGCCTCCTAGATATGATGATCCTGATGGAGGACAGGAGAATGAGGGATTTTTGCCCAGTGCAGATGGAAAGAAACCTGTGCGCTTTACGGATGTAAGTGTCAATGTTTTTGAACATAACATAACAGGAATACTGTGTTTTATTATTGGTGAACTGGAGATTTATTGTACACTGTTTTTTTAACTTCAGTTTGAAGGAAAGACCTCTTTTGGCATGTCTGTCTTCAATCTCGGCAATGCTATTATGGGCAGTGGAATCTTGGGTTTGGCCTATGCCATGGCCAACACTGGCATACTCCTCTTCTTGTGAGTATCAAGAGGAGGCCATTAAGTAAAAAAACAAAAATCAACAAACAAAGTAAATCATGTTACTCGATGTCAATGGCTAAATTACAGAATGGGGATGGTTTTCTTTACATATTGTCTTTCTGTAGATTTAAAGTACTGCATGTAGGGTAGAGATGGTTGAATTGATGAATGCAATTTCCAGTACATCAAATGAGTAGAGCAGGAAAGTAAAGCCTCGTGCCATGCCATGGAGGGGAACATTCCTTCATTTAGCCAAGGCATCAAAATCCATACAATCCACGTGAACACTTGGATGAGAGAACAGAGAGCTTGGGCAGTTCACGCGGCCATTGTAACATAGCTAATGATTGTTCAAAGGAATCTCGGGGCATGATCTTCATCCCTCTGGTTATACATGTAGGCCAGAGAAAAAAAGGTCTGATAAACTCTTGGTATTGTGTTATAATAATACATAACTGTGTATTATTGTGTTATAATACATTTTCAAGCAACAAGCAGTATCCGTTTCAAACTGTCATGCAGTGGTGCAGGCTCTGTAGTCAGTAATATCTATGAACATCTGTCTAGATTATGTGACTCTAAAAGTGCAGGAATGTCTGGGAATGTACAATTTGTTGTAATATACTGTATATGCACGCGTATGACTTTCCCTTTTGTATTGTGGCACAGGTTTCTTCTAACTGCAGTAGCAGCCCTGTCATCTTACTCCATTCATCTGCTGCTCAAAGCCTCGGGCATTGTGGGTAAGCCTTGTGTAAAGAAAGACCATTACACTACATTTACTACATGTTATAAAGATATGCTAGAACAAAGATATGAAGTTTAACAGTCTAAATAGTGACCTGGTAGCTCAATGGGTTAAGCGTCAGACTGGGATGTAGGAGGTCGCTGGTTCGAAACCCCATCTGACTCCTAGTCCATCCCCTACCAGGTGTGTCCTTGAGCCAGACACACTGTAAGTCACTTTGGATAAAAGCGTCTGCCAACCAAAGTAAAGTGAATAGAAGAAGTAAACAACAACAAAAAAACATGCTATTAAATATTATTACTACTATTTAGTTCCAGTCAGTTTAACTTCTCTAATGGCTTAGACAGGATAAAATATTTGAGCATATGAGTTCTATTGTGGATCTCATATGGATGTGTCATCATCATAATCCATAATATTATTGTTTGTAATCTATTTTCAGGCATTCGAGCTTACGAGGAGCTGGGGTACAGAGCCTTTGGCACTCCTGGAAAAATGGCTGCAGGTATCGCAATCACCCTGCAGAACATTGGAGGTAAGGTGCTGATGTGGTTTTATTAGTGGGTTTTAAACTCTGCTAGGATTATTTTGGTGGTTTCACATCAGGTTAAGACAATAGGGTACATCCTCATGGTCAAAAGTTCTAGGTGGTGGTCAAGGACCAGGAGGCTTTTGTTGAAGTTGTACCATTTATTCATTAATCTAGTTATTTTTATTTTAAAACTTATATTTATTTACAGTATGATTATTCTTGTTTTTTCAATTGTTTGGTCTATAAAACGTCGGCAAATTGCCATAAATGACTATCATCAGGCCCTTAAAGGCCAGTAAATGTATATCATAAAATTGCAGCTGTTCTGTCAAGTTCAGGGTCAGCTTACGTTATTTGTAGGTAGATTTGTGTTCTTGTCACGTGACTTTGCTGATGTCTGTTTGATCAACACGCCAGCGTACTTACCATTAAACATCCTCTACATATGTTATTTGTCTCGTATTGTTACAGCCATGTCCAGCTACCTATACATTGTTAAATCGGAGTTACCCCTGGTTATCCAAGCATTCCTGAAGGCAGATCCTAACTCTGAGTAAGTATTGCAGTTTATGTACTTTTCAACATCAATGTCCCTGCAATGTTAGTGAAAGGCATATGAGCCTAACCTGGTGTTGTCACAGAGTTCAGACATTGTGTGTAGGGTCAAGGGGCCTGCCAGAGTGGGCAGCAAATATTTCAGTTTGCACCACTCAATGATTCAGCCTTCCTGGGGGTGTGATGAGAATGACAGCTTGTAATTGGCTGAGCAACAGGGGGAGGAATGGTTGAGTATGTTTCAGCTATGTATACATACAACATAAACCTTCAGTGTGGTCAGCTAGTGGAGGCAGGAGCTGCTTACGTCAGAGTCATGCCACAAACACAGGCATGTGGCCTTGGAGCGCTGAAGTGGCAGCCACGCAATTCTCTCTTTGAACATATCAGCTCTTCAGGAGTAAAATCTCTTTCCATTCAACATTTGAAACTCATGTCATTCTTCAGTTTTTTTTTGCTGTGGTCTTCAGATAGCATATGTGGTTCTAAATCTGCCAAAGGTCATGTCATTGACTTATACCATTTTCACATTTGGACTGAGAAGTGGTCATACTTATAATTGTGTTGTATTAAGTATTATCTGTTGCATTCTGTGTGTGTCCCGTTCTCTCTCTCACTCTGTCTCAAACACACACACACACCCGTAGAAATGACAGCAGCAGGTGGTTTAACATGGGTGCCAAATTCTTAGATTGAGCATAAGGACAGGTCAGTTCAGGGCCAGCTCTCAACCACCGAGACACACACTGTTCACTTCCACTGGACATGCCTTTTGCATATCAGATTCATGGCGTCAGGAGTACAGAGTGGAATGTGGGGCAAGTGGAGGGGCTAGGAGATTATTTATGACCTGTGGCCCTTTAAATAGACAGCAGTGTGGCAACTTTGTAGTGGAGTCCTAGCATGGTCACATGGGAGAAACCAGGTCACTCAGAACTGTAGACTTCAGACTTGGCCTCAAATCAAGCTGAAGACACATAAATGACCCTTTGAGACTCCACTTGGACACGACTGCCGTGAGACTTGATTCCCTGAAGTTCAGAGCTCAACTGATACAACATATCTGATGACATACAGCTATACTGTACCAAAACTAATATTCTGTGTGTGAAATGACAAATGGGGTGTCCCATGCCATCGGCAGTGATTAAAAAAAGATTTGGCATGTTTGCATTATCAGATCTGGATCTGACCAGTAGGATAAACAAACAGTTACTGGTCTGTATATGCTCAAACTTTAGAGGTCCACTTCAAAGAACTAAATATTAAATACACAGGCGCTCAAATGTATGCAATAAGCTAAAATCATCGATCATGGTAAAATATTTAACAATAAAAAACATATATAACTCTGATAGACATGCTCTCTTTATCCACAGAAATATCTTTGTTATTTTCATTCACTGCAAAAAGGTGACTTGAGATTTGACTTCGCATTAGCTACATGTGAGGACAAAGTTACCCGTGCTTAAAGAGGGCACGACCTGTGACTCGCGTGATATCCCCTGCTTTCAAGGGATTCCCACACACAAACACACACACACACACAGTCATGTCTCCCAGACTATACCTGTGACTTAACACACATTGACATAATGTGTTCCCTAGCGCTCTACCCTAACCCTAACCACAAGGATTATATGCACTGTACTCTGAAAAGACCATGGTAGAGATCTGATTACAGATGATTCAGCCTAACTACTACTTTCATGTTTATGGTTTATGTAATTAGGGCAGGTTGAGCAAGAAAAGTCTGAATATCTTCTGTATTCTATCAAAGCTGGTAGTTGTCCATCTGGACTGACACAAGTAATTTCACGTAACAGTAATCAAGCTGCTTAACCACATGTACGTTGTAACTGGTTAAAAGGATTTATAGATATCGCATTCTTTTTAAATAAGAGACAATGTTAAAGTAGATTTTCAAACAAGTGCTCTCAGACTAAATCATTTTAACAAGCATAGTACCAGCAGTTTCACCAAATGTGTAAAACTGACTTTAGAATCTTTTCTATCTATATCTGTGTTTGTGACAGTGTTTAAAATGTTGCTCTAAGTAAACTGGACTTTTCTCCAAACAGTCTTTGGTACTTGAATGGAAACTACATGGTCATCATGGTGTCTGCCAGTATCATCTTGCCCCTGGCTTTAATGAAGCAACTTGGTAAGTAATATGTGTGTGTTAGCATTGGCCTAGTTTTAAGTAAATAAATGCCTCAGAAAGAAGAGAAATATTTTCAACATATAATGACATAATATTAAGATATTGTTTTCTTTTCTCTGCCTAGAAGAGAAAACAATATACAAAGCTGAAAATAAAATACTAAAGTACCAGATTTTTCCATTGCTTTCAAAAAGCATGCATAAAAACTAATTTAATTTAACCTTTAGTTAGTTATTACATTTTAAAAATCTATTAAGGGAAATTATGGGATAGGTGATGATAATAATAAATTATCATATAGCCTAAATTATCATATAGCCTAATTTTGATCAAGTTGTTTCATCTTTGTTTATTAATTTAAAACTTTGACTTACTGTATCAAGCTTTCAAAATAGTATCCATCTGTATATTTTATTTGTATTTCATTAGGCATAATGTTTTGTTGTAGATGATGTTGTTTTCTAGTGGAAATTAACTTCTGACATCACTGACATTCTTGCACTGACTCTGATTATATTCAAGCTTTGTTCACGCAGCCTTAAGCATTAATTAATTTGCTTTACTGTTTCCCATTTCCAATTAATTTTTAAAATCACCTTCCATCTTATTGCGGCACACTGTATTTCTCTATTGTAGCACTCTATTTCAGGCCTTTCCCAGTTTCTCTTTAAGCCTTTTCCATCAGTGTGAATTATTAATTAAGATTTTGTTTTCTTTTCATTTTGAGCCAGTGCACAAATTGACAGTTTGATGAAACAGTTTCCTTAAAGTCAAGCAATTAGTGTGTTTTTATCCTACCAGTAGCAGTGAGAACTGCAGGTGTCCAATTAAAAATCTTTTCTACTAAGGTGATCACACCATCTACCCAGCTAAGCTACTAATTATTGCACAATATAAACTTGTCATTTCTGCTCTCACAGCGTTATGAGGTCATTCAGAGGGAGCAGGTCGATTTATTTCTGGAACAATCCTTCTTCTTCTTCTTGTGTAACTAATAGAGCTTGCAGTTGGCTGAAGGAACATGGAAAAGTTCATGTCAAGGAGCAGTAACAAAAATCTCTTTCTCTCTGTTTTCAGGTTACCTTGGCTACACCAGTGGGTTTTCCCTCAGCTGTATGGTGTTTTTTCTCACTGCAGTAAGTTGGTCGAGCTCTGTAACACAGCAAAAGTGTAAATACTGAGGTGACTGCATCCACACATGCAGAATGTTCCGGTATGTGTAGGAAAATATTGAGAAATACTGTTACGTCGCTCAGAACAAACTACATGTTGTAAACTAAATATTGTTTTGCAAACTTTAACATTTGCAAATTGTGTCAAAGGTATATATGTGCTACGTCAAACAAATTTCCATAAAGGGACAATAACACCTATTGTGACTCTGGCACATGCTCTCATCCTTTTTCTAACTACACCCCCGTGTTCCCTCTGCCCCCTCACATCTCTACAGGTTATCTATAAGAAGTTTCAGATTCCATGCCCATTCGAGGAGTTCTCAGCCAACAGCACGGCGGGCCTTCTCAGTCTGAATGTTTCAAGCCACGGCCACGAGTACAACAACGGTCTGGTTCACGAGGAGGACGATTCCCACTGCTTCCCGCGTATGTTCACCATGAACTCACAGGTAGATGAAGATGCAGGTTACTCATGAATTGCTTTTGAACATTCTGGCAACGTACTCTCTTTGTACCCTGAGTTCTCGCTCCTATTTGGAGAGGCTCAGTTGCACCGCTAATTATAGCAACTCACGTGTTTATGTGTTTATTCACAGACAGCGTACACCATCCCCATCTTGGCTTTTGCCTTTGTTTGCCACCCCGAGGTCCTGCCTATTTATACTGAGCTTCGCAAGTGAGACACCCATCTGGGACCCGCAATATTTGATAACATGTCAGTACAGAATGTGGCATTGACATCACTTTCAACTCTCATGTGATTTCAGTCCAACAAAGAAGAAGATGCAGAAGGTGTCCAACATCTCCATCCTTGTCATGTACTGCATGTACTTTCTGGCAGCCCTCTTTGGCTACCTGACTTTTTATGGTGAGAGCAGAATAGTGTCCCTACGTCTCTCTCTTTGCTGTGTCTGTGGATGAATCTTAACTCCATCTTGTGGTGAATGGTTGTTATAGTGGTGTTGTCCAGTGATACAGTCAGTTACTCGTGTACTCATGTTCCTGCAGACAATGTGGAGTCCGAACTGCTGCACACCTACAACCGCATTGATCCTTATGACACTCTGATCCTGTGTGTGCGAGTGGCTGTGCTTACTGCCGTCACACTCACTGTCCCCATTGTGTTGTTCCCTGTAAGTAGCTGCTCTTTGTTTGTTCGTTCTCTTTATGTTCTCTGCTGTTGCCTCATTCCTAAATCCAGTCTCTCCGTTCTACAGGTGCGCAGAGCCATCCAGCACATGTTGTTCTCCACAAAATCTTTCAGCTGGTTGCGTCACATCGCCATCGCTATTATTCTGCTCACTTTCATCAACATGCTGGTGATATTCGCTCCAAATATTCTGGGAATCTTCGGCATTATTGGTTAGTAGCAGCAGAAAACTTCACACAGCACTGATTCATTTAAGTAGTTCGTTTGACAGTGACAGTGGACACTAATGAACTTTGCCATAACCGTTCCAGACGTTATTTTTCATCTGTAGTCAGACCTGTGATGCAGTTGTCATCATAAGCTTTTTAGGTCATTAGCCTCAAGTGTCAATTGTCAAGTTTCTCATGTTATCTGACTATAGGTGATATATTTTACATGTCACGTGCTTATTGGTAACTTATTGTGTCTCTGTTTAAAGAGTGAATTTGACATGGCGGTGTCACAAAAAACATTAAAAGTAAAACTAAAAAATGTGACCAAAGAATGTTTGCTCACAGACAAAGTGACATCCTGAGTCAATATTATTGTCCCTCTCTGTCCTCAGATTGAAGGTGACGCTTAATGGTGTAGGTCAGAGGTGAAAGTTAAAAGCAAGTTGAAGGACCACGAAGGACATATTTTACAAATTCTAAAACCTACAAAGACCAATTTGATTAGTGAAATTGGATTATATTAAAAATTTAACATTATACATTTAATTAACCAGACATTCAAAACAATTTCTGTTTTGAAAAACATGTTTACACATTTAATGGGACTATGTACTTTACAGAGCATGCTAGCATACACCAGAATTCACAGTAACACAAATACAGCAAACACAGATTATATAATATGGCAATATATATTTGCATATGTGTGGGGCTTGTCTGTGTTTATTTGGACTTGAGAAAGCCTTCTGGGCTTTTTACTCCCAGGAAAATGCACTAGACAGCCTTTTTCTGTATTTTTTAAAAAATACTCCTTGCACCAAATAGTCATATTGAACTGTGCTTGTTAAAAAAAGCCCCAATATCCAACATGTAAACATATTCAACATTACTTCTTCAGTAAATGTTTTGACTTTTCTTTATTACATCCTAATGTTTATTAAACAATATATAATTCATATATATATATATATATATATATGTGTAAATGAGTGAACAAGGTAAATTAAATATAGTAGTATTAGTAGTTGTATTATTCCTCTATTGCTTCTTGTCGTCAAAGTCAGTGCATACGTATATACTGGATACAATGATATCAAATACTCAGATTCATTAATACATATTTAAAGTACGCAGTCATGTATGTATTTTGTTGGAACTTGTATGTATCTGTAAGAGAAAAAAAGATTTTACACTGTATGTGTTTTTCATTTATATAATTTAGTTTAATAAAACACTATTCCTTCTTTTTTATACTTTTAGGTGCCACATCGGCCCCCTGCCTCATTTTCATCTTCCCTGCTGTCTTCTATATCCGCATAGTGCCTAAAGCTGACGAACCCATGAACTCCATTCCAAAGATAGTGGTGAGGAATTAGAAAATTCACACGCCATGTAGTCTTGGGATAGCAGTCAGTCTGCATAATAGGGAAAGCCTATTTTGCATTTCAGAGCTCTTGATAATTAAATTAAACTTTTGTTCACTTGATGTTTTCTCTTATTCTTAGGCCGTCTGTTTTGCTGCTTTGGGTGTCTCCTTCATGGTAATGAGTCTGAGCTTCATAATCATGGACTGGACAATGGGTGGCGGCCATGCTGTAGGAGGCCACTAGATGCTGCTTCAGGGTGAATGGGCTCAGGATGTTTCGATAAGAACTGGTCAATGTAAACGGAGCCCTGTCACCTCAGTAAGAACTCACTGTACGGCTGCCCAACTCAATGTCTGGGTTTTATAATGGTCAAAATATCAAGTGTCATATGTGGGTCGGAATCACACTTGGTTTATCAAGTTGAATTAATTTGTAGACTGTAACTTATCTGAACAAAGTCTTGTCATAACAGTGCTTTATAATTCTGTTTTGCAGTGCAATGCTAATCCTGTAATCAGAGCAGAACAGGAAGTCCATGATGGTGATTTATCCTGGCGCTTACTCGTTATTTACTCACAAATCACTGCAGCTGGTACTGTATAGAAAATCGGTATGATTATATGTATTTTAAACCAACAACAGTAAAGCGTCAAGAAATACATCACGAGCTGTTTTTACACAAATATCTTCCACAAGATAATAAAAATAGGACAGATTATGTCACATTTACCTAGAAGCATAACCTCACTGTTCATGATAATAAGAAGTGGCATTTCATTTGCATTGTCTGTCAGTGGACAGAGTTATGTCATGTAGTTTCATGCAGACTAAGCTTTTGTTCCATATGCATGAATCAGAAAACCTTCACAACCCTGGTGCCTTTTTGCATTTGGAACAGCACGCAAACAAATAGTAGAAACAGGAGTGTATATTTATTTAGCTACTATATCTGTATTTGTAATTTCAAATGGACTGTATTTAACCACTGTGCATGATGACATTATGTTTGACCATTTTTGTTTTAGCTTTCCTAAAGATGATGGGAGGTGTTACAGACCGGCGATACTTTAAATGTTTGAAGTCGATTGGATCAAATAAGAACACATACTGTATATACCAAACTGTGACCTTTAATGTTAGCACGCTTCAGGTTTACCGAGCTGACCTTTGACTCCCCTGTGGCTCTTAAATCACTTGACATCTTGAATCCTTAGATTTCTGATTACCTTTTTATCAATTCACGAATCATATTTTCCTTTTGATATTTCAAACATACCACGTTTTTTCTAAGGAAATTTAGATCAAACGAGTCATTTGACATTTGGATAAATATTCTTAATTTGCTTTCTTGCTGAGTATTAGAAGAGAAGATTGTTACCACTCTCATGTCTGTACAGTATGTGTTTGATATAAATCTGTCTCTGGTACAGAAGCAAACTCAGCTCTGCCCAAAGGTTAAGAGAATAATCACCTCTGAACTTCGCTTTATCTTGTTTATTAGGCTTGTAGTCTTAGAGACTCTAGGAGGTCGCTGTGCCAGGTCAAAAAACTCCCTGACACAGCTGCGTTTTTTAAAACAATCAGAAGATGTTATAGGTGGATTTAGTTATATTTGAACAGAAACAGCCTGTTTGCCATGGTTGACACTCTTTGTGACACGCTAAGCTAAGCAGCTGCTAGCTTTGGCTTTATGCATATCATATGTTTCATTAACCAGCTGTTTGCCTGGCCAAGGAGCAGGAATTTGACAAACCCAGTGGTGGGTGTGGCAGAGCTTATTAAACATATTTTATTGATTTAAGGTACGTTATGCTTTGTTGAGTCTGTACTCGTTTGTAGTATTTTGATTTGCATTCACACATGTCTAGTCATCAGATTAATGTTTTGCATGATGTCATGTCCAGTCTGTCCTGTAATTGATAAAGTAAAATACACAAAAGAGATTTCCCTTCCCATATATGTTATTGTCATGCAGACCTCTTGAAGAGTATTGAAATCCCAGCATGTGATATAAGTGTTATAGTGTTTGTTTCCTTAATCATGTGACATTACTGCTGCAATGTCAGTGATGACACATTAAGCCAGAGCTGAATTTGGGGATGTGGATGTATGCTTCTGGCATTTGTAATTCATCTGACAAAACCACTGACAAACTGGCCAATAAGTTACTAGTTTGGTGGAAACGAAAGCAGGTTGTTTTACAAAAAAATGCAAACAATGCAAAGTTTCAAACTTGCATAAAAAATCTGAGAAATGTTTATGGTAAATAGGTTCTGCTGGTAGCCAAAGATGGTGTTAGATCACAACTCTTTGCCTTCAGAAGAGACCCGTGAAAATCATTTCTTCTCATACTTTATTTATATAGTGCTTTATTGTTTGTTTGTTTACCAGCTGATTCTTGATCAATGTGTTTTTGTGAACAAATTATGAACAACAACAGGATAAATATTTAGTGCATGTCGCTTCTATTCCCATGTGTCTTTGAAGCCGTTGTTGTGGTGTAAATTAAGATTTTGTTTTGTCATGTTCTGTTTAGTTTTTGTTCTCTTGAAGGGATAATGCCAAAATAACAGCTGACTACCTACTGATATGAAATGCCATTAACTTTGACATTTTAAATATGGAGACAAAGTATGTCAAATATACATTTTACAAATACTTAAAGAAATCTATGTGATATTTTATTATAGCTGTAGATCTAGATGTTAATCTATGAAAATGACACAACTCTACGCAAATAACAAGGTATATGAGTTTTGTGGCTTTTAAAATGTGGCTTTATATAATGTATATAAATGTAGACCTTTTATATTTGTGATGCATATTTACAGTAGCTTGTAAAGTGTAAATAGCATGGACAGTTTTAGTTGAGCAATAAAATAATTGTAGATGTTTTTACATTGTCTGTGGTCATCATTGTCCCTTTATAACCAATACTTATAATTTATTGTGTTTAAATGCAAATAAAGCATGATCTTTGTTTTTCAACATATTAATCCAACGTAATTTAGTTCACTTTAAGGACAGAAAGTTTTTTTTAGTGTTTCCACCTTGTGCTGATGTATTTGTCATACATACCTCGGTGTGACCATGTGGTTGCGCTGTTCACCCACCCAAATAATCTGCCGCTGTTTGTTAGTAAACCACATTGTAATCCATTTAACTCTGCATTTTTCATCTGCGCGGACAAACAGGCGTGTGCACTGCTCGGTGAGTCCGGGGGAACAGCTGGTCCGTGTCAGTGGCGCGCTTGTGTGTGAATGCAGAGGAATGACGCTGGCGCGGCGCGCACTGCAGTCTGCGCACCGCACTCCTCCAATCACGCCTCGCTGCCTCCTCTCAGAGCTGCTGCCACACGCTCACCTGCTCGGACTGGACCATCACGGAGAGCTGTCGGACAGGGGACCGTGGCGCGACTGATCGACTAAGTCCAAGTATCACAGACACGGAGGGACTGTTTGAAGGGGGTTGTTAAACTGCTGAGTCTGCAGCGGCGCAGCCAGCAGAGGTATCCCAGCCTGTGAATGGGTGCTGTACGGCATGGACCGCCGGTAACAGCCTGAGATTCGGTATAAACAGCAAACCACTCGGATGCGTCTGCGTCATTTTGAGTTCACATTTAAATAAGAAATCTTTAGGCGAGGGCTGAGCCATTGACATCGGCTGCTTCTCTCTCTAGAGAGCAGCGCTGGAAGCGAGTTGTTCCTGGCATCGGGTGACGCGCGGAGACCACCAGCACTGAAGCCTGTTTTTTGCCCGAGTGGTCGGTGCGCCCCAGCGTTTGGAGCCATGGGTTGTACCGTGAGCGCCGAGGACAAGGCTGCCGCGGAGAGGTCAAAGATGATTGACAAAAACCTTCGAGAGGACGGAGAGAAGGCAGCCAGAGAAGTCAAGCTGCTGTTATTAGGTAGGTTACAGAGAGACGTCAATCCTAAACTCAAAGTGTGTGAGGAGTGTGATTCTGCAAAGCCACACACACACACACACGCACACACACACAAACACACCACCTTCTGCGTTATAATCTCAGTAGAAGAGCTGTAATATAAACAAATCTGCATTTTGTTGTGAGTAAAAAAAAAGTTTGAATTAATCAAGCATCACATTACACTGACAGCTGCTATCAAAACACATACATCATATTATCTATATCTACAGAAAAGAGGTCATTTTCATGCTCCCGTTTTTAGCAACCCTACTGCAACACAGTCTGTTATCATCTACCCAATGCTGGTATCCATATGCTTATAGATAACTCAGATATCATTATGTCAACATGCGGCTCGGCCTCTCTGCTGGCATTTTGCCCAGGAAGCTCTATTTGATAAATCAAACCTGAGAATCAGGAGGTCGAACCATTAACAGAGCCACATGTCAGCTCCATTCTGAAATACACGTCCTTCTGTTACAGCAAAAGGGTTTGTGTTTATCTTCTGGCAACAGTCAAAAAACTGCTTCCATTAAATATATGCTGGAGCTGGAAAATACACTCTCTCTCTCCTGCTCTGCTCTGCTGCTCACTCTTGAATTTACACACACACACACACACACACAACACAACACAACACACACACACACCCTCCCACACTCGCTACCAATTTCTCACTTATCAAATTCACTTGTTTTTGTTTGTCATAGTCAAATACTTGATTTGTTTTCTTACCTCTTGCTCGTTTCTGTGTGTGCACGTAGCTGACAGCTTACCTGTAATACAACAAAAATACCTGTATGTGTGTGTGGAAGGAGGAGGGGGGTGGTGGTGGTGGGAAGGAGGGGGTGATTGCGCTTGGACAGGTGTCAACTTCATGAGAAACTGTTAATAGAGAACAGGATCCAGCTAAGTGAAGAAGCTCTGCAGGATGACTAGTTGTGGAGGACAGTCTCCACCATTAATTATCAGCCTTAGAAGGACTGTGGTTCCTAACACAGTATATTATGTCCTTGGTTCCCAATAAGCACAAACCAACTTTAAGTCATTTCTACAGTATATCAAATAAAGCTGCAGTATCTTGTTGGCTGATCTTGTTGCTGCTGTGCTTCATCTATAGTCACACATTTGCAAACGTGCACCTTACATAGGTGTTGCTTTCTAAGGTTTTCAGCTGTGCACCTTTTCTTCTCACATAATGCATAAAAGTGGGTGTTATAGTTTACTCTCTTGTCTATATTTTTTGTCAGCTTTTTAAGTTCCTGTATACAGACTTATGTCTTTTTGTAAAGTCTTTGGTATTACTTTATATTAAAATAAATACATTTTACTTCCCTATATTTCACCATGAACCATGTTTTCTTGAATCCTACAGGGATCAATTGGTAATGATATGTCATCCTAAATAAAACCATTGGCTCAAAGTAAATCTGTAATATGGGCAACACCCAATCATCACAACAGAGTCATCAACAACAACCAAAACAAAGATGAACACATACACGAATTAGAGAGAGAACATATGGTCTGATGCTTTTATAAACATTAATATTTTATTTAAGTCAAGAAGAATTATATAAAAGATTTTGGTGAAGTATGAACAAGACTATTTCTTGGCAAGTCATTGCATAAAAGGAATCACTACAATATTAGTAATCTTCTACAGATTAAACTTTAAAATGTCATTTTCCATATCCGTACAGTCACACCGTGTCCTTAAAAAAGATCAGAAACTAACTCAAATGGCTAATTGTACACAATATGACAACCTCTCCAGGGTAGTTCCAAAGCAGGAGGTGGCTGCTTGTTGACCTTTCACTTTGAGGTTGAGCTCAATGTAATGGTTGTATGTATGAGAAGATGCTGACTTATTATGGCAGAGAGAAGATGAGTCACTTGGCGATAGGTAGTGAGGCACGAAAAGGGTGGACTGAAGGTTTTTAGTGGCTCTGCAGCATTCGACCAACATGGTTAGTTTTTCTTCTTTCTCGTGTGTTCACAGGAAACTAAAATGTCACTTCCCTTTTTTCTTGCTGAATGACTATGTTTTGCCTTAACTAACAGTGTTGCTCAGGACACAAAGTGCATAATTAATCAGATTATTCCCCATGTGATTAACATAATATACATATCTGATGGAAAACGGCAGCGGGGACTAGGGATGGACAATGAGGAACAAATTATGTGTAGAAAGTTGCTTTTATTGAGCTGTTTCCAGACATAAGGAACTTTTCACATGTCCTCTAACTGTCTGGGGCTGAGCCATAATTCAGCGCAGGTCTAAATGTCTCTTTTCTGTCATTGCTCTCTTTGTTTAAAGAAAACACTGATTTCACCATGTTGCGCCATACTCCAGAGCTCTCAGTGTATCTGACTAGATGGCGAGTCTTCATTAAAGAGGAACCCACGAACAAAGTGATGCAACTACTCAGTTGATCAAAGGCATATGTAGTAGGTTTGTGCCTTTGTAGCGTGAAAGGCAAAACTTTGGACAAAAGCAGTTCATTAAGCCATTATTGTCTGTGGTTATGCTTTCAAAAAAGCTGTTGTCTCCATTGTGTTTTCCAGTCAATAAGAAAGCTCTGTGTACAGGGATGTTTAAATAAAACTGAGAAAGGGCTACTGAAATAAGCTTTAGTAAAAGGATAGGGACATCCATCACCGTAGAAATTGCACCCTTGAGCCTTTTCTATTGTTTATAGAAGCTGGGATCAGTATCACCCTACTGAGGCGCAGCTCTTACAGCAAACAAATCTATGTCAGATGTTGCACAGCGCGAAGGCAGTACGGGGTTTCAGTTGACAAAGACTAACTTTTATTTTCAGGTCCTGACTGTGTAGCAGTGGTAATAAACTCAAAATGCAAAGCAATGCCAAAGGGCAAAGTAAAGTCAACTGACAAAAAGCATCATCGTATGCAAATGTCCTTTCTTAAATGATAAAAGGTATAAAATGGATTCCAGTGATGACATAAAGGGTACATGTAGAGTTGTATTCTATTACGTGTATTAAAATCTAGGTACAGTTAATGTTATAGTAGTTCAGTAGTTCCTTTTCCAAGGGCAGTTTCCCACTGACACATTTTCAAGAAAATACTTTTAGTTTTTCCAACATTATTCTTTGAACATCTTTTAAATCTTTCTCCACAGCTGCTTATCTCTAATTCTCACCCCGGGCAGACGGTAATAATAGTGCGTCACAGCAGACATGACTCACTTCTCACGACAGAGAGAAGGGCTGAGGTTGAGTCCGTCCATCCAGAAATGACAACTTCACAACCACCCTCAAACTAAAAGACTATACATAACGTACGTACTTAGTCATGTCTCTGGTGAATACCACTAAGTCTCCACTAAGCGCATGTGCACTGATGTGCTGAACTAGCAAGAAATGGATCCACACTGCAGAAGCAGTTTTACTTGGATTTAAAGTAGAGCTAACAGCTGTTGGTGTTCTTCTAGTAAATGGTTTTGAATCCTGTGATCCTAAAGATTTTTTGGTACGCATAAAAGTATGACCTCTGGAGTGATTTAAAGATTCTTCTTAATGAGGTAGCTAGTTGACTAGAGAGTCAGGGGTCAGCGGATCTTCCAGGACTCATGCATTCACATTTGTGTGTTGAGTGTTTGTTCGATTTTGGGTTATGTGAATGAGATAATATAAATATGTCTGTATGTAAATGTATCTGTGTTGATATAAGGGGAAGTAAAATCTGAACATTTTCTGGTTTATGACAGGTTTCAGAGTGTTACATTTGGTAATTGTGGAAGTGAGATTGATTCTCATATTCAGGGATATGTGTTTATGACACATGCAAATATGTCCCATAAACTCACATTTAGACACAAGACTTTACATCCCCATCCCCCCAAAAGATTTCCTCTTTGTTATGCATTTATGCAGACAACTCACGGAGGTTTCTAGTGAAAGTGACATTGATACTTCTCCCTGCAAACTTTAGCACCACTTAGATTGACATGCAAAGCAACACAAATGTGATAAATTACAGAAAATACAATACGATCGTCGTACGGTGAGACAGCTCAAAGAACATCTCAACATTAATCAGAATTTTTTTTTAACAAAGTCAGCTAATTTCAAAGAAAACTAACAGAAACATCAACTTAACATACAGTGCTGTAAAAAGTCAAAGTTGGTCCTAAACCTAACAACTGGTATCAAACTGCAATCAAACGTTGGTGAGAACCGGTCGTAAGTCTGTCACACTGATGTGGATTTTGGGCCACTCTTCTTTTCAGAATTGTTTTAAATGAGGCACATTTATGGATGGATGGTTGGATGGGTACTTGCAAGGAGATGTAAAATTGTGGCCTTAGCATGCCTCCATTAGAGCGGTTAAATTGCATGTGAAAATTACTTTAACATTACTTTCACATTGATTGTTTAATTATGTCATTAATACTCATAGATGATGTTGGAGAATAAAATGAAGAAATAACTGAAATATGCATTTTTGTATGAACATAATGTATTTGTTATAGTTTCTAACATTTATCACTACTTCTTCTGTAAGCTCTTTAATTGCGTGACCTCATGCCTTGTCATTGTCCAATGTGTAGTGTATATTAATACATATACATGTGCCATTTCATTGCAGATGCTCTATAGTGTTTTCTCATAGTGTGAGATTGGAAGCGAGTGAGTGAAGGTAATGCCCTCAGGTCTTTATGTGGTTTTGAAGTAACATGTCTAATACGCTGTTGAAATAGCATATGAAAGTACAGCATATGAAGTATTTTCTGCAGCAGGAGGAATAGGTCTGTTGACATTGTGATACTTGCAGTTGCTATGCAGCAGTTTTCCACAGGCTTTGAAGTTGCAATGGAAGTTTTAGAGGGAAGCTATCTTTAATTAAATGACATATTTATCACTTCTGACAAATATATGCAAAGTAAGTCTGCTTCAAAGGCCATTATCAAGTCCCATCTTCTGTTCGGCGCAGATGACAAACCTGATACTTCCCCATCTTTCATTTTCCTAACACATTTCCATTATCAGAGCCATTCATAATTTAGGAAGCTTCTTTTTTCACTTTCCTTACTCATCTTTTCACATTCTTGTCAACCTCTCTCATACAGTAGGTGGACAGTAGGTGGAGGATACAAGAGAGTATCTGCAAATGGCAAAGTCCTGATAGGATCAAGTTTAGCACTTTAATCCAACCATCCATATATAAATATTACATTTTTTCAACAATGTGATGGAGGAGTGAGAGAAGCCGTTTAACCTGTTGAACCCTAGACCATTTTATAGGAAGTTGCTTGAAAAAGACGTACCCAGAATTAATTGAATATATCTCGGGAACTATAGGGTTTATTTGAGCTATCTTGGTACCAAAACAAAGGCAAGACTCCAGAGAATGCTCTAAAGTTCTGAAATGTAATATTTATGTCACTGAGTGAGAGTAAATGAATTCGGAACACAGAATGACTTTGTAACCGGAAGTCGGAAGTGGACCCGGTACCGGGTCTGTTGGGTTTAACAGGTTCAGGCAGGATTATTGCACTATTTTGCAGCCATGCTGTTCTGTAGAAAATTTACAAACCTGGTATCGGGAATGTGGAGCTTTCTTTTTGCTCTGAAGTATAGGTGTTTCTGCAGTAGTCTAGTCTCATCAAGTGTGTCAAAGGCTGCGTGTGAACGGGTGTGGCGTTTTGATAAAGTATTAGTCCGCTTACTGGAAACCAAATCCATGACCATAATTAATCACATGTTGTACATGATACAACCAACATTTTTAGTCCATCCACTATTGTTGTTTTAAAAGCAACACAAATATCCCTATCGGTTTACAGGCTGTATGTATATATGCGTATGTCTTTAATGCTAGGATGATGGCAGCAGTTTAAAAAGATCATTCAGCAGCAAGATTTTTTTCAGAGCTTAGTGTAAACAGCAGTCATACGCAGGGTCCACTTATTGGGATCTCTGTCTAAGAAGGGTTAAGGAAGATTACATAAGGGATGAATGATAGATAGCAAAGCTCGAGAACAAGGGACAATTTCTGTTCACAAAGTACCATCAGGAGTCAGGAGCTTTCTCTATATTCTGAAGTGTTTCCTCTGGAAATGACTTTTCTGCTGACCCCGTTGCTGAAAATAGGCTTAAGTAAGTAATTGCTGTTTGAAATAATGTCAGAACACTTAAAAGGCCTACGGGCGACATCAAATGTCAGTGCAATCAGATTTTATTTATGGTATTTAACCACGAACATTCCTGTATTTACTTTTGGATTTGAAACCTGAATTTGTTCAGTGTTGTAATGAAAGCTTTCTGAGGAAGAGAACATGCCCCCGCTTTTGTTTTGTCACCAGCTGCTGTAAGATTTAAGAATCTAATCAGTAGAGTATCAACACTCCAGATTTGCTGTTAGAAATGTTACAAATGATTTATGATCAGTGCTCATGATGCAGAGTGCATCAAGCCGAAACTCTGTATTCCAACACTAAAGGTCAGTCATTGATTTGATTCCCTGTCGATTTCTGGCACAGCTATCAAACTTGCTTTTTCATACACCTTTCAAAAAATGCATTTAATATCATTAATCCAAACACACAATATATATTTGTTATACTGGAGACCACAAACAGGTGCAGAGGTGCAAGTTATAGACAGTTGAAATAATGTTATCCATGCTGTGCTGGTCAACAAAAAGGCAAAACAATAATGTTGTTACACAGTGTGAAGCACATACAGTACATGTAAGCAAAGCAATGATAAGTTTGGTGTCTAGAATGGCTAAACTATAATGAAACATAAGCCAATGGAAGTGTGACTTGTACCTATGTAATAATAGGAACTGCATTGTCAGGAGAAGTACTTTGTCATCACTTTGGTTTCATACATAGTATTAAAATGACTAAATCTGTGCTGACGTTTGGCAAACAGGTCCTCTTTGCCAGGTAACACTTTATCGTAAATTTATTTTCAGCATTTGAGAATTAGAAAACCCCAGACAGGAAAAGTTCCATTATAGGTTGAGTGTATCAAATCTTTTGTGAATTGAGTTAAAATAGTTTCCCCAGTTATTCTGCTTCACAGAGATGAACCGCACTTTCTCTCTGCCTGGTTGCCATGGTTATATTCATACTAAATGATGTAATACATTTTTTAATTCACTTCATTCTGGTACCAAAATACTTTCAGTGATCATTTGATAACTGAGGTAAGATATTAATAGGGTTATGGTACATCTGTTATTGTTGCTGTTTACAAAGATACAAATCAGGTTTTAATATAAAAGTAACACAAGAACAGAAAACATGCTTATTTGTTTACTGTTAGTGGTCCATTCCACTTTCTTCTAGGAAAGTTTTCCAATATTGATTTGTTATGTGTAAAGAATCTTGAAATCATCAGAAAAGGAAAGTGTCTTTATCCTGTAATTACTGCTTGTATCCACGTTTTTTCTAACATTTTGTTGTTATGTTATGCTCATACATACCTAACTTGCAGACAATAGTCATTAACAGTTGTGCACCTGAAAAACTCTGAAAGTGCTGGGAACAGATACTGATAATCAGCCAGAAACAGTAGGTGCAAATTAACCAAGAAATGGTGTAAAACAAGGTGAAGTAAATGAGACTATTTTAGATGCAGTTTATAGAAGGTTATGTAATTCCTGTTTAGCAGAGAAACATCAGAGTTTATACATTTTGGCAATGTGCAGACTCATTAAAATATATAAACACAAGTTCAAACAAAATATGTAAAGAGATTTTTTGAAAAACAACGTGGGGCCTTTAATTTACTTGAATAATCTCTGAATTGTTTTGACAGTAACTGTCCCATGGACAGGTTAAGTTGTTAACTTGTAACAGAAATCTTCTATAAATACATGTTATTCAGCCAATTTTGTCATTTATCACAAATCTGTCATCTGTGTATCCATAAATTAACTTTGGTGTGATTTTAATGGGGTAGCATCATTATTTACACATGTTTCTTCCATCAGATTGTTTGCATTGAGCACTGTAGTATCTGCTATGGATTAAGGTCATGTTTCCCTTATGGTCGACGTTCTGTAGAGTTCAGCCATTTAAGATGGCGTATGAATATGCATTATACTTATCAGATTTATTGTCAGATTGATTATCATACTATTTAATGATTATCTGTGGTTCCTGATTTGTCATTGTTGTTTATTTGCTGTGGTTTAAGTGAGAGTAAATGTTTTTCTCTAAGCAACCCAGTAATCATGTTAGTAGTATATTGATCTCCAATATTGCCTCATTCAATTCAGGTGGGATTTATTACACAAAGAGATCGTACTCTACAGGTTGTTTAGAGCAGAGTAATAAACAACCGTTACTGCTCACATGCAGTTTAAAAAAAATAAATAAACTGAATAAGGTTAGATTAGGAATCAGGTTAGGTTTATTAGCTGTGACAGACTCTTCACATAAATATGTCCTCTTTTTTATAGCGTTGAAAAGAAATGAAAATTTTGTCACAAACTAATTTGACACGTAGTGATTAAAAACTGAACAATGATGATTTAACAATTGTATGTTATTCAGCAGTGGTTACATCTTTTCACATTTCCTATATTACCTGCTAGACCATGTGGTCATTTCTGCTTTCAGTGAAACAATGAAAAAAACAAAACAATGACTATGCAAGTTAGTTACTGCCGTTTTAATTGAATAGCCAGAGTGTGTAAATATGTCCGAACAAAGAGAGTGTGTAAATATGTATATACAATGTGCATATTTACACACTCACTCACTCAAAAATTACACCTGATTCTTAATCCAACCTTATTTAACTTATTCACAGAATGAATAAAGTAGTATGCATTAACCTCATATATTGCCAAATAAAAATATTAGTAATATTATTTATTTAACATTACTATTATTTAGCAGTACAAATTGTGTATGTCAACTTTGAAAGTGAACCTAAAAATGAAAGCATAAAAAGATCAATAGGGGTGTAATGTTTTTGAAATTGAAAGTCGTGTCATTTTAATCCCTTACAAACAGCGTGTCTCCCTATACCCTCTTACAAATGATATAATCCTAAAATAATTATTACAGAGAACTGACAAGTAATGAAGATAAATAAAATGAATGCTCTTTTTTATTTATATATCTTATAGTTTCTCCTACTGTCAGCCCACGCAAATGTGTAAATGTGTTGATCTTCGTAATTTAGTTTTGGTGAGGCAATGTGGTATGTAACCATGACAACTTACCCAGTGCATGCACATAGAAGGCCACCGAACATTTCTCTACCAGCTCTGCCAGGACTGACCTTTATAAACCATCATTTAGACACGTATTGCAGGTACAAGTGCAATATAGTATATAGTACAATATACCATTTGTTTCCCAGATTGTGAGTCATAAGGTCAGGAGTAAACAAGTATCTTACATTCACATGGGAATGTCAGAGAAAATCATGTAGTTTTTAGTTAACAGATGGGCTGTGTGTGTATAGTCAGATGGAGCGTCTCCTACTCTATACAAATACATAGAACACGCTGTAGTGAGTTTATCAAATTACACTGATTATGCATGTCCAGTATGACACAACTACAGTTTGACACTCATTTGTCCTCCCCTGGATTACATAGTTTGGATAATCTAGTTTCAACAGATTCATTTAACATTATTTCACCTGTCTACCATTATAGCTTTTTAGCGTTTGTGTACTTAAACCATGGGTCTAATAATTTCGAACAAGAGATAGTTTGAGCACATGAAAACTAACATGCACGTGCCATTAATTTGACTACATGTCCCTTACTCACCCTAACAGACTGGTGTGCGTGTGTGCGTGTGCATGCATAAGCTGACATGCTGGTATGCAGAAACATAGGGAGGTGGGAGAGTAAGCACAGTGATTGCCAGGCAAACACCAGCTGTGATAGTTTGCTATGTGAAGAGTCATTTCCATAAAAGTTTGAATTAATTGCAGGAGAAGAAAAGAGAGGCTAATAAAATGATATCAGTTGTATTCTTTAAAATAATCTTTAATATTGTATTTAATATGTTATAGCAAATAAAATAACCAGACACAGTCATGACTCAGAAATGATTTCTACTTTTTTAAT